>OZ025291.1:436030822-437239156 GCA_964019185.1 Maratus speculifer | reverse complement strand
TATTCTACTATAATTCAAGAGCGTTTAGTTATATTCTCGTGGTCAAACGTATTTAAAATACTTGCAAATCCATGCGAACATAAGAGGTTAGTTTTAATAACTATAATTCTAGTTTATTAAACCATTCCACGCTGTTAAAAACATTGTCCTACTTTTGAATCAAATTTTGGTGATCAATAGCTGCCATTATAAGATTGTAAAATCTCATGACAACATTTGCAGCTTTATTTGAACCATACTTCCTATTTTAATATCGTTATCTTTATTGGAACTATGCTTTAAGGGTGTATTTCTATTCAAACTGCTTATTTTTCGATTTATTTTTAAATTCATTTTTGCTCTCATATGCACCAAACTGACAAATTGCCTTATTTAGAAAGAATACTAGGTGCTGTAACTGTTGATTTTTTGAAAAATGCAAAAAATATTGCAAAAAAAAAAAAAAAAAAAAAAAAAAAAAAAAAAAAAATCAAAAACGGCATTTTGAACAGATTTTTCCGAAGCGGGAGATTGGAGAACGAAAAAAAAAGTCATACTGAGAAGATGATTGTTTTTAAATCAAATTCTAATGAATAGAGCATAAAATGACATCACACGGCACCTTGTAAGTCTCTTCAAAAACCCCTTCAGCAAGTTTCATGTTTCTACTTTTAAAAATGTGTTTGAAATTGTATCGGAAAAATTTGAGCTGTTGAAGGTGGAAGAGCGTTTTTTCGAATACACCCTTAAAGGAGCTATTTTAAGATTTCAGAATCTTATGGTGGCAACTACTGAACACTAATATCTGGTTAAATCTAGGACAACAATTTTAACAGTGCAGAAATCAAAGGATTACAAGTCGCAATTGAAACAATTCATTAACACCTCATCCAAATATTTTGACTATGTCTTTATTTCAATTTAGTATTTTTAGTGTTTGTTTTGGCGTAGCATGTCCCTCAAGGGATGTTGCGCCATTAACTCTTTTCGGCGCACTACTCTTTAAAGTTGGAATTTAAAGAAAAAAAGTTTAGGCAATCTATTTAGGCCTAGAGGAGTATACAGGTATCATTTTGTAAAGATTGAACAAACCATTTTAATTATACAGCTGTTGCCGAAGTAGCAACACCGTGCAAGTACAGCATTGGTAAGCGTAGTGAGAAGAGCATTGCTGTGAAGCGCGTATTACAGTAAAACATTTTACCTATTATTTAAAAAGAGTAGAATTTGATCTCTGCGGTGCTGCCATCTAGAACTCATAAGAAAGAATTAAAGTAGCCACTAGAGTAGTTTTTGAAATATTTACGGAGTTTTTGTGTCTCTAAACAGGGGGAACTTTAGGTATTGCCGACCCGGCAACACTGCGCCGGAAAGGGTTATATCCTATACAATCAACCAAACGATTAATTATCATTTCGTCATCTAGAAAATAATAGAACAGAAATTCTAGACCATTTCACAGGGCTCATACGTTTCAAGGACTTAAATGATTATGTTACATATATAGTCGATTAAGGGAAAAATTTATCAATAATAATCTTTATATCATCAAAGATTTAATGTAAAAAAAAACAGTAATAAAAAATGTATTATAATAGAAAATATAATAAAAATAATTATAAAATTGTGTATGATATATTTTCTACATGTGAAAACAAATAACCATTTTATTAACAGTCAAATTTATATATTTTTTACTTAATAAACTTCTTTTATTTTAATACGGTGTCCATATCTGTAATTTAAGAAATACATTTATAAATATATAATCGATCAATGTATTATTTTGTCTGTTGATTTACAAGCACAGATGTATTCATCCTCTATAGATATTATTTATACATATATATATATATATATATATATATATATATATATATATATATATATATATATATATATATATATAGTTATTCTTTTTTATACCGTTTTTCTAGACTTATGTGTTTAATATCTGTGTAGTTCATTAATCATTATAACCTGTATCTAATATAATACACTGTTATACACACAAAAACAGATATTAAAATATCTGACATTGAAGATAAAAAGAACCTTTTTAACGAAACCAATTTCTCTGGAAGACAATATAAACCATTTTGTTAGACACACAATCGATTAACTGCAAAGAGTATTCAATAGACACTTACTGGGAAAAAGACTTTGATCTCTTTTATTGTGAGAAAGGTGTAAGTAAAAGAAACATCTTTTGAAATACTTAAGGAACAGACAAATTCTAAACAAAGCATGTTATCATTTACAAACTTTATGGCTTCAAGCTTTTAATCTAAAATTAAAGTAAATTGAAAAATCACATGAGATACAACTTATTTTTTAATCGTGGGCTAAATAATTATATTATTAACAATGAAATTTATATTTTTCAACTTAATAAACTTAAATATTTTACTTTTAATCGTGTGATAAATCAGTATGTTATTGAATTAAAAATATTTTTCATCTTTTGAATGAATTGAATCAATTTCATTCTGTATTAATATAAATTTTCATAAAAACACAGATTTTAAAATGATATGCATAAAAACCACTAATTAAAAAAAGTATACCTTTTTTTTTTTGTCTTTATATTGAAATTACAAGGTGTAATATAACCAGGAAGTACATTATTAAGCACAAAAACATTTTACCTCTTTGAACAAATATTATCCCTTTTCATTCAGTATTACAGATATTTGGCAAAAATGTATAGATATATTTAAAGTAGTTACGCATTCAAAAGAACTAATTAAAAAATATTTTTTTCACTATCTGCACTTTATAGCAAAATAACGTAGAAGTTTTGTATCAAACGCAAAAACTTATATATTTTAAACTAACTGTATCATTTATCATATTACAAATATATCGACATAGCATTGTACATATAGAAATGTTGTGCATCTTAAAAGGACTAACTTTAAAATGTATTACCTCAGTATCCGCACTTTCCTCTTATTGACTCCATTCTTTCGAAAAGAAATATCGGTTCAATCTTGACCAATGTATTTTTTTTTGCCCATGCTACATCCATCAATCGCAATCACTAATGGAACTCCAAATCTACCGCCTCACAAAAGAGTGCATTCTATCTCAACAAGCCCATAGAAAACAACGATGCTACTTTTAGAACATTTTGAAAGATTTTCTACATGCAGTCTTAAACTATGAACTTATAAAAATATATTTTAAGAATATAATATTTTAACAAACTGCATACTACTAGTTAAATGAATAGATTGTTCTTTCATAAAAAATAATAATAAAAATAGAAATTTTTCGCAAAATTGACCATTTTGATGTTTATTAAAATTGCCATAACTTTTCTTCTAATAATAGTATGAATAAAATTAAAACAGATTTGGAATCATAAAAGATTGCTTTTTCATATAAAACAATAAAAAAAATCTATATATTATCTAATATATTAAATATATAGCCTACATCAAATTGGATACCTAAAAAAAAAAAAAAAATCTGTATTACAAATACATCGATATAATAACGCAGATTTTAAAATGGTATTCATTAAATAAACACAAATTAAAAATATATGTCTCTATTTTTTGCAATTTGTAAAGAAATTACAAGGAGTAGTATAACCAAGAAGTGCAGTAATAAGCACAGAAATATTTGGCTTCTTTAAGAAGATATTGCCACTTTTTATTAAATATTACAGATATACGAGTAAACTGTATATATTTAAATTGGTTACGCATCTAAAAGAACTAATTTAAAAATGTATTTTTCACATTAAATTGTTTACAGCGAAATAATGAGGAAACTCCTTAGTTAGTACAAAACTTATTCTCTTTAAAATAACTATAAAACTTTTCTTCAAGTATTACAAATATATTCGCATAGCATTTTAAAGCATTCAAAAAAATACTTATAGAAAGACTTTAAAAGAACTAACTTAATAATATATCACCTCACTATCCGCAGTTTCCCATTACAGACTCAATTTTTTCGAAAAGAAAAATGCCGCTTCAATCTTGACCAACATGAATACATATTTATTCGCCCATGCACCAAACATCAATGGCAACCACTAATGGGACTCCATTTCTACCGCCTCACAAAAGAGTGCATTCCATCTCAACAAGCCCATAGAAAACAACGATGCTGCTTTTAGATCATTTTCAAAGATGTTTACCGTGCAGTCTTAACCTATAACATATGTTTTTAACTGTAGCTATTTTGACAAACTGCATACTGATTGTCGAATTCATATTGCGTTTATTTTAAGAAATTATTTTAAAATCTAAAAGAAATGATTTATTGTCTTTAATTGTATACTGAAATTTAAATTTTAATATAATGAAAGAGGGAAAAAAATTATAATTTTTTTTTCAGGCTTTTTTTATTTTTCTTAGGGCAATTTTGAAATACATTTTTTCTCTATCTGTTCTTTACAGCGAAATAATAATGGAGCTCTGTATTAAGCGCTAAAGCTTATTTGCTTTAAACTAACTGTATCTCTTTTAATTCAGTATTAGAAATATATCGGCATAGAAATTTGCATTTGTGCATTTTAAAAGAACTAACTTAAAAATATATTACCCAACTATCTGCACTTTCCACTTATAGACTCCATTTTATAGAATAAAAATACGCCTTCCATCTTGACCAACGTGTATTCATTCGCCCATGCTACATCCATCAATCTCAACCTCTAATGAAACTCCATTTCTATAGCCTCACAAAACAGTGCATTCCATCTCAACAAGCCAATAGAAAACAACGATGCTACTTTTAGATCATTTTGAAAGATTTCCTCCATGCAGTCTTAACCAATAATCTCGGTAAGAAATATTTTAACAATGGAAATTCTAACAAACTGAATACTGACAGTCGAATATACAATGAGCGTATTTTAAGGTATTTCATTAAAATATAAGCAAACTGTTTTACAGTTTTTAATTTTATTTTGAAATTTAATTTTTAATATTAAGTGCAAAAGCATTTTACTTCTTTAAATAAATATTAGCATTTTATTCAGTATTACACACATACGCCAAAACTGAATATATTTAAAATAGTCACGCATTCTAAAGAAATATATTAAAAATATATTTTATTTTATGAAACCTTTATAGAGAAATTGCATGGTGTCATATAACCAAGAAGTGCATTATTAAGCATAAAAAATGTTACTTCTTTAAACAAATATTGTCACTTTTTATTCAGTATTACAGATATACGTCAAAACTATAAATAATTAAAATAGTTATGCATTCAGAAAGCTCATTTAAAAATATATATTTTTTAATATCTGCATTTTATAGCGAAACAATGACAAAGCTCTGTATATATCGCAAAAACTTATTCACGTCAAACTAGTTGTATCGCTTTTCATTCAATATTACATATATATTAGCATTGCAGTATACATTTAGAATTGTTGTGCAATTTAAAAGAACTAACGTAAAAATATATTACATCAATATCTGCACTTTCCCCCTACACACTCCATTTTATCGAATAAAAATACCGCTTCAATCTTGACCAACGTGTATTCATCCGACCATGCTACATCCATCAATTCCAACCATTAATGGAACTCCATTTGTAACTCCTCACAAAAGAGTGCATTCCATCTCAATAACTCTATAGAAAACAACGATGCTACTTTTAGAACATTTTCAAAAGATTTTCTCCATGCAGTCTTAACCAATAAACTCAGAAATGTACATTTTAACAATAGGAATTTAAAAAAACTGCTTATTTACAGTCGAATTTACATTGAGTTTACTTTAAGATATTAATTCAAAATCTAAGCGAATTCTTTTATAGCTTTGAATTTTATTTTGAAATTTAAATTTTAGTATTAAGCGCAAAAACATAATAAACAGGTGTCATATACGCAGTAAGTGCATTATTAAGCACAAAAACATTTTACTACTTTAAAAAAATCTTATCACTTTTCATTCTGTATTACAGATGCACGGCAAAACTATAAATATTTAAAACAGTTATGCATTAAAAAAAACTAATTTAAAAAATTATTTTTTTTCACTAACTACAACTTATAGCCAAACAATGAGAAAACTCTCTATTAAGTTCAAAAACTTATTCACGTTAAACTAACTGAATAACTTTTCATTCTGTATTAGAAATATATAGGGTTAGAAATATACATTTTAAAATGTTATGCATTTTAAAAGGACTAACTTAAAAATATATATTCTCACAATCTGCACTCTCACCTTAAAGACTCCATTTTATCGAATAAAAATACTGCTGCAATCTTGACCAACGTGTATTCATTCGACCGTGCTACATCCATCAATCCCAACCGCTAATGGAACTCCATTTCTACAGCTTCACAAAAGAGTGCATTCTATCTCAACTTGCCCATAGAAAACAATTATGCTACTTTTAGAACATTCTGAAATATTTTATCCATGCAGTCTTAACCAATAAACTCAGAAAGATACATTTTAACAATAGGAACTTTAAAAAACTGCTTACTTACAGTCGAATTTACATTGAGCGTACTTTAAGATATTAATTTAAAATCTAAGCGAACTCTTTTATAGTTTTTAATTTTATTTTGAAATTTAAGTTTTAGTATTAGGCGCCAAAACATTATAAACAGGTGTCATGTAACCAGTAAGTGCATTATTAAGCACAAAAACATTGTACTACTTTAAAAAAAAAATCTTATCACTTTTTATTTAGTATTAAAGATACACGGCAGAACTATAAATATTTAAGACAGTTATGCATTAAAAAAAAACTGATTTAAAAATATATTTTTTCACTATCTACAATTTATAGCTAAACAATGAGAAAACTCTCAATTAAGTTCAAAAACTTATTCTAGTTAAACTAACTGTATAACTTTTCATTCTGTATTAGAAATATATAGGCTTAGAAATATACATTTAAAAATGTTACGTATTTTAAAAGGACTAACTTAAAAATATATATTCTCTCAATCTGCACTCCTCCCATACAGACTCCATTTTATCGAATAAAAATACTGCTGCACTCTTGACCAACGTGTATTCATTCGGCCATGCTACTTCTATCAATCCCAAGCGCTAATGAACTCCATTTCTACCGCCTCACAAAAGAATGCCTTCCATCTCAACAAGTTCATAGAAAACACGATGCTACTTTTAGATCTTTTTCAAAGATTTTCTCCACGCAGTTCTTACAACTAGTCTCAGAAAGGAATATTTTAACAAACTGTTTTATTGTTTTTAATTGTATTTTGAAATTTAAATTTTAGTATTAAACGTCAAAACATTTTACATCTTTAAATAAATTCTAGCTCTTTTTATTTAGCATTACAGATATACAGAAAAACTGTGTATATTTAAAATAGTCACGCATTCAAAAGAACTATATTAAAAATATCATTTTTTTATCTACCCTTTATAGAGAAATTACAAGGTGTAATACAAACAGAAAGTGCATTATTAAGCATAAATATATTTTGCATCTTTCAACAAATATTGTCATTTTTCATTCAGTATTACAGATATACGGCAAAATTATAAATATTTAAAATAGTTATAAATTAAAAAAATTAATTTGTTTTCACTATCTGCACTTTATAGAGAAACAATGAAAAAACTCTGTATTAAGCGCAGAAAACGTATTCACGTTAAACTAACTGTTTCGCTTTTCATTCCAAATTATAGATATATCGGAAAATAAAAAAAAGTATATTTAAAAATGTTTTGATTTCTAAAAGAACTAAAGTAAATATATATTACATCATAATATGCACTTTCCCCTTACAAACTCCATTTTATCGAATAAAAATGCCGCTTCAATCTTCACCAACGTGTATTCATTCGTCCATGCTACATCCATCAATCCCAACCGCTGATAGAACTCCATTTATACAGCTTCACGAAAGATTGCATTCCATTTCAACAAGTCTATAGAAAACAACGATGCTACTTTTAGAACATTTTAAAAGATTTTCTCCATGCACTCTTAACCAAATCACTCAGTAAGGTATATTTTAACAATAGGAATTTTAACAAACTGCATACTGACTGTCGAATGTACATTGAGTATATTTTAAGATATTACATTAAATTCTAAACGAACTGTTTTATTGTTTTTAATTGTATTTTGTAATTTAAATTTTAGTGTATAGCGTAAAAAAAATTTTACTCCTTGAAATAAATATTAGAAATTTTCATTCAGCATTACAAATATACGGCAAAACTGTATATATTTAAAATAGTCACGCATTCAAAAGAAATATATTAAAAATATATTTTTCTTTATCTACCCTTTATCGAGAAATTACAAGGTGTAATATAGCCAGGAAGTGCATTATAAAGCACAAAAACATTTTACTTCTTAAAACAAATATTCTCACTTCTCATTCAGCATTACAAATATATGGTGAAACTATAAATATTTAAAATATTTTCGCATTCAAAAGAGCTAATATTTTTTTTCACTCTCTGCACTTTATATCTAAACAACGTTAAAGCTCTTTATTCAGCGCTAAAACTTATTCACTTTAGACTAACTGTATTACTTTTCATTCTGTATTACAAATATATCGGCATAGAAATGTACACTGAAAAATGTTAAAAGAAATAACATTTTAAAAGAACTAACGTAAAAATATATTACATCAATATCTGCACCTTCCCCTTACAAACTCCATTTTATCGAATAAAAATGCGGCTTCAATCTTCACCAACGAGTATTCATTCGTCCATGCTACATCCATCAATCACAACCACTAATGGAACTCCATTTCTACAGCCTCACAAAAGAGTGCATTCCATTTCAACAAGCCTACATAAAACAACGGTGCTACTTTTAGAATATTTTCGAAAGATTTTCTCCATGCTGTCTTAACCAATAAACTCAGAAAGATATATTTTAACAATCTGCATACTGGCAGTCAAATATATTTTGAGGGTAATTTAAGATACTACTTTAGAATCTAAGCGAAATGTATTATTGATTTTAATTGTATTTTTGAAATTTAATTTGTAGTATTAAGCGCAAAAAATATTTTACTGCTTTATCAAACATTATAACTTTTCACTCAGTATTACAGATATACGGAAAAACTATATATATTTATAATAATTGTGCATTCAAAAGAACTATATCAAAAACATATTTTTCTTTAACTATCCTTTATGGAGAAATTACAAGGTGTCATAAAACGAGGAAGGGCATTATTAAGGGCAAAAACATTTTACTTCTCTAAACAAATATTGTGACTTTTAGCTCCTTTCATTCCGTATTACAGATATACGGTGAAACTATAAATATTTAAAATGGATATACATGAAAAAAAGCTAATAATAATAAAAAAAATTCACATCTGCATTTTATTGCGAATGAATCAAAAAGCTCTGTATTAAGCGTAAAAAATATTGTCATTAAACTAACTATATTCCTTTTCTTTGTGTGTTACAAATATATGGGCATAGAAACGTATATTTAAAAAATATTATGCATTTTAAAATAATTACCTTAAAAAATATATTACCTCATTGTCTGCACTTTCCCCTTAGAAACTCCATTTTATCGAATAAAAATATTTCTACAATCTTGACCAACATGTATTCATTCGCCCATGCTACATCCATCAATCCCAACCACTAATGGAACTCCATTTCTAGAGCTTCACAAAAAATGCATTCCTTCTCAACAAGCCTATAGAAAACAACGATGCTACTTTTAGAATATTTTGAAACATTATCTCCATGCACTCTTAACCAATAAATTCTGAAAGATATATTTTAACAATAGAAATTCTCACAAACTTCATACTGATAGTCGAATTTACATCGAGCGTATTTTAAGAAATTAATTTAAAATCAAAGCGAAATGTTTTATTGTATATTAAATTTAAATTTTAGTATTAAGCGCAAAACCATTTTACTTCTTTGAACAAATATTATCACTTTTCGTTCAGTATTACAGATATACAGCAAAACTATATATATTAAAAATATTTACCTATGCAAAAGAACTAATTAAAAAAACTTTACTATCTGAACTTTATAGTGAAATAATGAGGATGTTCTGTATTAGGTGGAAAAACTTATTCGGTTTAATCTAACTGTATCACTTTTCATTCAGCAGTATTTAAAATATATTAATATAGCCATGTACATTTGGAAATGTTATAGTTTTAAAAGAACCAACTTAAAAATATATTACCTCACTATCTGCACTTTCCCTTTATAGACTCCATTTTATAAAATAAAAATTCCGCTTCAATCTTGACCTACGTGTATTTATTCGCCCATGCTACATCCATCAATCCCAACCGCTAATGGAACTCCATTTCAATAGGTTCACAAAAGAGTACATTCCATCTCAACAAGAATATAGAAAACAACGACGCTACATTGAGAAAATTTTCAAAGCTTTTCTCCATGCACTCTTAACCAATTAACCCAGTAAGGTATATTTTAACAATAGAAATTTTAACAAACTGCGTACTTTCTGTCTAATTTACATTGAGAGTATTTTAAGATATTACTTTAAAATCTGAGCGAACTGTTTTATTGTTTTTACCTTTATTTTGAAATTTAAATTTTAGTATGAGGCGCAAAAACATTTTACTTCTTTAAATAAATATTAGCTATTTTTATTCAGCATTACAGATATACGGCAAAATTGTTTATAATTAATATAGTCACGCATTCAAAAGTACTATATAGAAAATATATTTTTCTTTATCTACTCTTTATATAGAAATTACAAAGAGTAGTGTGTTATAGATTTTGGGTGTCATATAGTGACAGATGGCAAGTACACTTATGGAAGAATAACTATAAGTTATGGTGTAATCCAACGTTCTGTACAACGAGCACAGGTAAGTAAAAGAATAAACACACCAGATACATATATCCTCTTGGTTTTTATTTTAACAATGCAGGATAGTTGACAAATGAAGTATAATTACTCAGGGAGTGACCCTTGTAATATACAGTTATTAGAATTACATCATTTTACGTATTTACATGCGAGTAAATAAAATTCAAGTGTCGTTATAATTAGAGCAGATGTTAGATATAAATTTGGCTCGCGATTTTCGCCAAAACTCTTTGTATATTACCGAGCTTGGCGATAATTATGCAGAGAGAGGCATAACGCGTTGATAAGTAACAAAGACAATTTGATAATATGTAGATTATGGGAGCAAGCACGGAAGGATTAAAACAGTAATATCATGCGAATCGAGATATCTCACAACGGAAAGACCAAAACATTTGCTGACATTCACATTTTATGCCCAAAAATAGATGATCGTTAAGACGCACCCACGAAATAATTTGCAGGGCTAAATGTTTTTGAAAAGAAAGGATATCATCGGCAGATGTACAAAAATTAGTTTTTATTTTTGTTGTTCAAATCGCAGAGATAGCTCTCAACGGAACTTGAAGAGGCGCAGAATGAAAGGACTTGTTTTTCTTTATTTTATTTATGTTAGACATTACATCAGAATAACTTTCGTGTAAGAGAAAAGCTTTAATGAAAGCTTTCCATAATATTATACTGTGGGAAAAAGGCGCAATGAATTCGTAATTTATAATTTAGAAAGATTAACTAAAATGCAATTTAATAAACTGAACATATTTTGAAGAAAAATACTATATATAATGGAATCTCCATTATAAGTAGTATAACCAGAAAGTGCATTATTAAGCACAAAAATATTTTATATATTCTTTAAGCACACAAATATATTCTTTAAACAAATGTTGCCACTTTTCATTAAATATTACAGATATACGACAAAACTATAAATATTTTAAATTTGCATTAAAAAAAAAAAACCTATTTAAAAATATATTTTTTCACAAACTGCACTTTATAGCGAAACAATGAGAAAGCTCTGTATTAAGCGCAAAAAATTATTCACATTAAACTATCTGTATTACTTTTCATTCCGTATTAGAAATATACGGGCATAGAAATGTACATTTAAAAATGTTATGCATTTTAAAAGAACTTACTTTAAAATATATTACCTCACTTTCTGCCCTTTCCCCTTAGAGACTCCATTTTATCGTATAAAAGTACCGCTTGAATCTTGACCAATGTGCATTCTTTCTCCCATGCTACATTTATCAATCCCAACCGCTAATGGAACTCCATTTCTACAGCTTTACAAAAGAGTGCATTCCATCTCAACAAGTCTATAGAAAACAACAATGCTACTTTTAGAACATTTCCGAAAGATTTTCTCCATGCAGTCTTAACCAATAAACTCAGAAAGATACATTTTAACCAACAGCATACTGGCAGTATATGTTTTGAGGGTATTTTAAGATACTACTTTAAAATCTAAGCGAAATGTATTCTTGTTTTTAATTGCATTTTCGAAATTTATATTGCAGTATTAAGCGCAAAAATATTTTACAGTTTTAAACAAATATTACCACTTTTCATTCAGTATTACAGATATACGGCAAAAGTATATATATATTTAAGATAATTTAGCATTCAAAAGAAATAATTAAAAAATTTATTTTTTCCCTTTCCGCATGCTACAGGGTGTTCATTCCCAACGGTGGCCAATAGCTAATTTCTAAACCATTAGACATAGATCTATAGTTCCAATTGCAAAAAAAAAATAAAATAAAATAAAATAAATAAATAAATAAATAAATAAATAAAAAATAAAATAAATAAAAAGGTAAAGAAGTATTTTTAAGCAATGTAGGTCAAAAAAATATATATAAAATACTGAAATTAAATTTTTACATGTTCCCCCGGTCCTAACTGATATTAAGTAATTTTTTACCACTACTCTAACATGTAAGAAAAAAAGTCCCATTCCTCTGCGGTTAAAATTAACCGAGCAATAGCTGTTTAAAGTTGAAGCATCTTTTTTGCTGCAAAATAGGTGTCAGTCACATATTTACTTAAAATAAAAATAAACATTAGTTATAAAGTTTAACATTAAGTGTAAAATAACTTTTACAATATTAATTTTAAAATTATGTTGATGTTTACACAATAAAGCAAAATATACAACTTCTAAAAATATATGTAAAAATATAATACAAATTTTGCTGAATTAAATTATGAAAAGCAAGTCACAATTTGTTACAAAATGATAGACATTGAAAATTATATGAGATTACTTAACCTAATAGAATTTTCCATAGTCCTATAAATTAAATAAATGGTACGCACGTACAATCGTATTAATATTACATTGTCATTGGATATAAATAAGTATGCGAATTGAATCTTGGTCGGATATTTGGAAATGAGTTGAATTTTAACAGAAATTTTGAACTAGAAAAATATACATACGAACGTTATAAGTAAAATAAAAGCTCATCAGAATAACACATCTTTTAAAAATGAAATTATGAAAAAAAACATAATTTTCTTAAAAAATGAAACATATGTAAAAATACAATAGGGGATGTGAATTTTAAAACTCGCCTTAACGCTTTTGTTTTCTCAAACAGTCTATACAAGCTGCACTAATGTCATCATTATAATGAAAATAATTGCATTTAAAGGTTTGCATTTAAATCTTTTTGACGATTTCCAAAAAATTAATTTTCTTTATAAATAGACGTATTCCAAACAGACGTACCAACAGACTTTCAAACATGCGTATTCCATTATTTTAATCAATCTAGATAATTAATAAAAAATAACGTTATCATAAAACTTATATGATGGCAGCACCTTCAGTAAAATCTCTTTGAAAATATTACTTTACCTCATTCAAAACATTTTTGTAATTGGAACTACATGTCTGTGAGAAATGGTTTAAGAATTAGCCGTTGGACAGCCATGGAAATAAACGCCCTTCATAAGCACTTAGTATACGTTTCTTTAAAATCTCAGTTCATTTCATCAGTTTTCAGTTACAGAAAATTGGTTTATGTCATGAAATTTCAAGTTTCACATATCAGTCAATTTTGATGTTAGATGAAGGGGACCTTTTTTGTATTACTTGTAAGAGCAATGGAAGGTTTTTACAAAATATCACTTAAAGGACCAGAGAAACGTATAAAAATTTAATTTTTGTAATATTTTAATAAAGTGTTTTTGACCTAAATCGCTTAAAAAACAATTCTCTACCTTTTTTTAAAGCATTTTTACGATTGGAACTATATGTCTATGACTAACGGTTTAGAAATTAGTCATTGGCCACCGTTGAGAGTGGGCATCGTGTATAGAGAAATTACAAGGACTAATATAACTAGGAAATTTATTATTAAGCAAAAAATAATTGTATTTCTTTGAACAAATATTATCACTTTTCATCAAATATTACAGATTTACGGTAAAATTTTATTTATTTAAAATATTTATGCATACAAAAGAACAAATTTTAAAACATTTTTTTCTCTTTCTTTGCACTTTGAAGCGAAATAATGAAGAAGCTCTGTATAAAGCGCAAAAGTGTTACCTTCTTTAAATAAATTGTATCACTTTCATTCTGTATTGCAAAAAATCGGCATAGAACGTACATTTGGAAATCTTATGCATTCTAAACGAACTAACTTAAAAAATATATTACCTCACTATCTGCACTTTTACCTTATAGACTCCATTTTATCGAATAAAAATATCGCTCCAATCTTGACCAATGTGTATTCATTCGCCCATGCTACATCTATCAATCCCAACCGCTAATGGAACTCCATTTCTGCCGCCTCACAAAAGAGTGCATTCTATTTCAACAAGCCTATAGGAAAAAACGCTACATTTTGAAAGATTTTCTCCGTGCAGTTTTAATCAATAAACTCAAAAGAATATATTTTAACAATAGAAATTTGAACAAATTGCATATTTCTGTCAAATATGCATTGGTTGTATTATTTTAATATCTAGCGAAAATGTTTTATTATTTTTAATTGTATTTTTTTATTTCTATTTTAATATAACAAAGAAAGAAATAACTTTGAAATCTTTCTTTAGAATTTTTTATTTTTTACAGCGGTACCCAAATCCAAAATGCTAATTTCTGATGAAACTTTCTTCAATTAATTTTTTTTAATATACTTATGTAATTAACAAAAGCAATGCTCTTATTTCGAAACTAAGAAATCGCAGAGCGTTTTCGGTAGTTTGATACTACAGAGAATTTCTCATAAGTTGGTAACAAATTTATTATTTCGAATGCATTTTTTGCACGCGATATGTGCATTTTCAACATGGGCCGTACATGTATCGCACGACAACTATAATATAGCTATCGCTTATAACTCAAGATACAAGGCATCTGTATAAAATTGAAAAACTGTACTTATTTCCAAATAACTTGAACAAAGATTTCTTATAGGATTACGCTTTTACGTTTTCAATAGAGGATATGAGTTTGTGGGAAACTATAGCAATATTATTGTGTAATATTGTTTTATTCATAACAGCCGAAAGTGTACATAAAAATTTAATAAATTGTTTTTAAAATTTTCAGTTCAATAAAAATTTCAAAAGTGTGTTTGATTGTTTTTATGGCTCTACTAAAGTGTATATTAAAAACGTTATCTTATAATAATTCACAACAGGTAAAAACACATTCAATAACCTTCTGAGTGAAATACACTAAATGCTAGAAATCGAACCCAAGTGCGCTGAATTAAACTGGAAAACCTGCCCATTGAGCTACCGGTACCGAGAATTAACCGGCTCGATTCTCTCAGACATCCTTTTGTCAATAGCATCTGGCCTGTTATCGGAAACAACTCAGTAGAATATAATTCATGTAATGGAACTCCATTAAAAATTGGATTTGTTTATACATTTAACTCTTTTGAAATCATCCATAGAGATTGGTTTAATTTTATTATATTTAACTGGTCTGTTTTAGATATTTCACAAGATGTTATTGACAAAATACGGCTTGAGTGAAATGTGTCGCTTCGTTGTCCAAAAAGGTAGCTCAAATGACTAAATGTTAGCAACATAAACCACAGTCCTGAGTAAAACTACCCAGCAACTCTTATTAACTCGAATTTATTAAAAAAATATCCATTAGTCTGATATCTTTACGATATAGTATGATTAAATTAAAAATATTAATGAATATTGTAAGTATGCAGCTACGTAAAAAGAAACACAGCTTTTAATAAAAAATATTTCTTATAATCATTTCGAAAATACTAAAGAATTCATAAAATACCACGATGGGAATTTTTGCATACTTTTATAAAATAATTTCAGAAGTTGCGTGATGTTATTACATATTTTATGGAAAATATATTCGTGTCACCTTTGTGTTGTCACCTTTGATAGAAAGCAGTAAAAAGTATCGTGTATTCAAAACATGTCATCTTATTAAAAATTGTTTGTAAATATGTTACGGTATCGTAAAATATGTAAATAATGCAAAAACAAAATATATATAGTTTGCAGTCGCCAAACATTACAAGGTAGGTGATTGTGATAATATATATGTATATATATATATATATATTAATAAAATATATATTGCGCTAAGAAAGTGTTGTATTGAGTCAAAAAAAATATCAAATTTATTTATTTTGATTCAGATTTCAAATTGAAATCCAAAACTAAATCTTTACTTTACAAAATAAATAACTTATAATCTAAAGTTAGACGGAATCTTTAAATCATTATCATAACCAACAACAGTGTGGGCTGATTTAACCCTTTAACGTTCATTGGTTTCGCCACGAAACCATAAAATTTTAATTCCGATACGCAACACTGACACCGGTATTTTTATCTAAAAATATCCCTTTTATTTTGTATGTGAAAAATCACGTTTTCTTATTTAGAAATATATTTGTTTTTAATTACCGGTGTCACTCATTTATTTCGATATCTTAGCAATGAGAATGCTATGATCGTTAAAGGGTTAAAGCATTTTCGATTATCATAAATTTTACGCCCATCTCTTTATTAATTAAAAACATAGAAGAAGTAGTTTTTATTTTAAAATCATTAACTATTATAAACTATTTAAATAAGCAACTGATAAATTCAATGTGGAATACACGTACCTTTATTTTAATGCAATATTTGGAGAGAAAGGTTCCAGATATAATTTAGCGGTTTCAAACAGATTTTATTCTATAGCAGTATCAAATTTTAAGCTAAAATATCCATGTATTTACAATATATTTTTGTGTGGTTGTGTACATTTGAAAGAAAAAGCGGTCGGGTTTGACATATTGTGCAAAGTAACACTTTGTAATAAATAGAATTCTGTTTAAATTTATGTTTCTGAATGGTGTAAATTTAAAGGATGTATAAAAACATATTCTACAAATGATTATACTTTTTGTGGGGGGTGTACTTTAGTTTGAATAACTGAAAAATAAAAATGGAATTCATCAGAATATTCGAAAAGAATGTCATAAATCATAATAATTCGTGTTAATTGAATCTGATTCTGACATGTCTTAATTTTATAAAATTCTAGAAAAACATATTTTAAATAAAGGATAAGAACAAGAGAAAAGAGTGAAATTTAAACTATTGAACTTTGTAAAATTATATTAAACTCGGTAAGTTTAAATTTAATTCATTAATTTTAATTAGCAAAATCCGTCTAACATAGATTGAATAACAATGTAAATCTTCTAATGTTGTTTGAAAAATTCTCCAAAAATGCTTTGGAATATAAAATTTTGATGAATTTATAATTTTAGATATAAAGAAGACTTTCTTTCTAAAAGAAAAAGTTGCATTCATTAAAATCTCGTTCTTCTAATATTTGTCAAGTTTAGCAAAAATCTCCTGTATACTGAATCCAAATAATCATCAAGTACTCATACATGACGTGCATCTCGCATTCACTTTTAATTTATACTTTGAGAAGAATAAACTACGCGGGAATATAAGTGAAATAATTCAGATAAATAATAATTGCTAAATATGAAAGGTTTTTTGAATGTAAAAGTATTTTTTTTAATTATAATGGTTTGAAAAGAAAGGAAAATTCAAACATATAAAACAATGAAACTTTAACTCATGATACAAATAAAAATAATTTAAATATAACTTTGTAAAATACTAAATTATTATTCTCATATTATGATTTTTTAAAGAAAAAAGATATTGATGTTATAAGTTGAAAAAAAATTTAATTGCTTTTGTTTTAAGAACTAGTGACACAAATGAAAGGAGTAACATTATTCAAACTCAATTTCATTATTTTTAAAAATCTATAATTCAGTCGCTAAGCATAACGATTACGGCATACATACTTTTCTCGAGGTTTACGGGTCTCTAGTTATCAGAAGCAAGGGCTTTGATAATTTGATTGAGACACATTTATGTGTTTCAGTAACGTAATTTAACTCCATTGATTGGAACTCGATGGATTATTACACATGTGGTGTAGTTCAGAATTTAACCGCACGCGCTTCCAGTACCAGAAAGACTCAACTGATTGACAGATGAAGAGCAGTATTTACCACATTTTTGTGGTAGATTCTGGAGATAGTGTGATACCACTATTGTTGATAAAGGTGGTTGCTTTCTTTAAAATCTCTTGTTCAGCTAATATTTGTCAAGTTTAGCCAGTATCTCCTTTATACTGAGGCCACATAAACTCCAAACTCTCATATATCATGGGTACGTCGTGCTCACTTTAAAATTATATTTTTTGCTGAATAAGGATGCGGCATGTAAGAGAAATAAGGTACATGTATAATAACTTCAAAATCAAAGATTTAATTTGAATGTAAAAAATAAATTTAAAAAAATTGAAAGATATAGAAGAAAATATTTCAAACATATAAATCAATGAAAATTTAACTCATGATACTAAAATAAATATTAAATATAACTTTTAAAAATACTTTTAAAGTATTACTTTAATATTATTTTTATAAAAACAGCATTACTGTTATAAGATGAAAAAAAAATTGTTTGTAATTGCTTTTGTTTTAAGAACTAGTGACACGAATGAAAGGAGTAACTTTATTTCACACTCAATTTCTTTATTTTAAGGAATCTATAATTCAGTCGCTAAGCATAACGATTACGGCATACATACTTTTATCGAGGTTTACGGGTCTCTAGTTATCAGAAGCAAGTACTTTGATCCTTTGATTGAGAAACATTTATATGTTTCAGGAACTGCTGACATTGCACGTGGGAAAATTCCTTTTCGTATTGAAGCAGAAAGCGGGAAATGTTTGCAATAGGGAATTTCCTCTCCGGATGTTACGTTTCCCTTTTGCTGCCTAGTAAAATATTTTGAAAAGGTTTGATCATAAATTATGATAGTCAAGCGTATTGTAATTTTCTTTAGATCACATGCATTAAGTCTAAGCGTAAACATTCGAATAAATGCCGAGATGATTTACAGTAGACAGCTGCTACAGCAATTGGAGAGTAAATAAATAACCGTTTCTGTATAACTTAAAAACCAGAATTTTAAACAGGGGTTTTAAGTAATTTGCATTTCCTGCAGCTTGACTATTTTTAGCGATTATATTTATTGTAGAACTTTTATATTCTGTAGCGGTTATGGTATTTTGCTCAGCAAACTTTTGATTATTATAAGTAAAAAAAAAAAAAAAGTTTAAGTTTCTCGGTTTAAAAACAATACCTTATACTACCTTAAAATACCTTATAATGAGGTTATTACCTTTGTAATAACCTCATCTATGTATTTATGCGTGTTTTATTGCAATTTAAGACACTTTCCGCTAAGAGTTGAGGATAAACATTAACAAAAAGGAACTTTTATAATTCTTCACTGCAATTCATGTTTATTTAATATTTAACCAAATTTATATAAGATTATTTGATTGTAATGAAAAAAAGGAAACATATGACAAGATGACCTTAATTATTTTCGTTTCAACATATAAACAAAAATGCATAAAAAAAATTTCATAATAAAACTTTAACTGCTGCTTTTAAGAAGGGACCTATTATGAGTATTTCCAAGCGTTTTATACTTTGCGAATAATAGATTCGGTTAATTTTTATGAACATCTCCTCTCGACATGGAAACAATCGATTATTTTTCGAAAATAATCACGCTTTTGTAAGGTTTTTCAGCCTCTATCTTTTTTGGAATTCAAAAATATCCTTGGAAAATATTTCCCTTAACGAGTATCTTCTTTTCTTTCTATTGAAAATATTTCACTAGTCTTAAATTATTTCAGACCGTACCTTAAATGCATTCACCCAGTACGGTTTCAGTTAACAAAGGGGCCATTTCAATGTATCACGATGTCTTTAAAATAATGACTGATCCTAGATAGTGAACATTCGAGTATATGAACAATTGTAAGCAACAGAATGCTCAGTGGTTAATTAGAATATTTCATGCATAAAGAGAAAAGACCTGAATTGATTAAAAAAAATCATTAGATTTGAATAAATCTTCTGAAATTATTTAAAAATAATTTCTTGTATGATACGTTGAATTCAAATATATTTTAACTATTAATATTTCCATTGTCGTGAAACAAACATATCGATAAACAAAATTTTGATTAAAATATTATTGGTTTTATGAAGTTATTTGTAATTTTCAAAAATAAAAAAGAAAGACCTGAATCGATAAAATTTTTTTTACATAATTCTTGCACTACATGGAATTTGAATAAAATCTTTTGAAATAATAAGTTATTGAATGTATGTCTTGAATTCAAATAACTTTAAATATTCATATTTCCATTGTTGTGAACAAACATAACGAAATTTTGATCAACTATTATTGATTTTATAAAGATAATTGTAAATTTCTTTGTATTCTTACCCAAAATTACATTTCAATGTTTTGGAATACTTTCTTTTTTTTCACGTTTAAAATTTCATTTAAAGGAGACATTGTAATTCCAATGAAATTAAGCTTTGTTGCTCTGTAAAAATTCAGTTTTAAATTCAAATAAAATTTTAAATTCAACTTGAAGTTACTACTTATTGTACTTTTGAAGAAATAAAGTAAGGAACTACGATTTTCTATAGAAAAAATAATTTTTTATAGACTTCTTTAACAGCTATTAAATTATACATTTTTTTAATTTTTTTAAAAAATTGTTTTGAAATAGCTGTATAAAATATCTATTTTTGAAAAACTTTTTCCCCCAAGTTTAAATTTTCCACTAAACGAGACATTGTAATTTAATCAAGTTTAATTTTAATTGTCGATGAAAAGGTAATAATATGACTAGATGTTCGAAATTATTTTTAATTAAACATATGCAAAACAGAGTGATAATGAAAAATCTGCACAAAACTTTAACTGTCATTTAAATCACAAGGGGGTATTAGGAGAATTTATAAACATCCTATTCTTTACAAATAAGAGATTTGGCTTATTTTTATGAAAATATATCTTTTCTAGACTTTAGAAAAAACTGTAATTTTCGAAAATAATTATGTTTTTATATGATGAATCACTTACGGATAGTTTGCGAATTTCACCATGAGATAATTTTCCAAGCAGAACAGATCTGAACAGTAGAGCACCATTGAGGTATATCCGAATTACAAGCAACCTACACTTAGTCTATTGAAGTGCAGTATCACATGTTCTTTAAAAGCCATTGCACAAAAGAATAATTAAAGACATACTACATAAATTATATATTAAGATAATCAAGGGTAAATTTAATTTTAAGTAATAAATTTATTTAGAATAAAAAACTAAAAACTAGAAGAATAGAAGAATAAAAATTAGAATTAAATTAAAATTAATAAATAAATAAAATTAACAATAAAAATTAATAATAAAATTAAGCTAAAATAATAAAATTAATATTAAGTAAAATAAAGATGAGCTTAAGTTCTAAAAATTAATACTTTGAAAAATTATTATTTTTTAAAAACTATTAATTGATAATTTTCTGAATGACATATACGCTGTTCGAATATTTTGCATCCCCTATCTTTTACGGTTTTCAAAAAACATTCCTAAAAATATTTTCACTAATATGTATTTACGTTTCTTATTATTGAGAAGGTTTCACTATTCTCTTTTTACTTCAAACAGTACCTTTAATGCATAGACTCAGTAAGATTTCATTTAACAAAAGAGCCATTTTAATGTATTATGACCGTCTTTCAAATAATTACTAATGCTGGAAAATGATTAGTCGAGTGTATGAATGATTGTTGATAACTGAATTCTGAATTGTTTATTGGAACATTTTGTGCATACACTGTAAAAAAAAGGTCGATTTACTAAAAAAATTTTAGTGATCCTTGTAATTACAAAAAAAATTTTTGTAATCTAACTCGGTTACAAGGAACCTGTAAGAATTACTAGAAAAAAGCTAGCAACGAATAGAGTTAATAGTTTTACATTTTAATAGCTATTGCTAAAACTCACTTGGTGTGTCCGTGATAGCCTAGTGGTCATAGCACCGAACTCCAGACTGAAAGTACCCGGGTTCGATGCTGGACGCCACCAAATATGCATCGATGTATGCAATGTAAGTACGCGTTCAAAAAAGGGATTATAATAATCCTGTCGTAGCAGTTAACATGGGAAATTATCTCTGGACTTTCCCTCTTCTTTAGAAACATGACAAAAGAGAGAAGGTAGCAATGTTTGGTGCTGCCATCTATTGAGGCTTTGCCGAAAATCCTCCGTTTCAGAAGTCTGTCTTTTTACCCACTGGATGCAGCTCGAAGGAAGCTACTGCCCTTCGGTCACACGTAATGGTTACTAAAAGTAATTTCGGAGCTATTATTAAAAATTGCTTGGTGGCTCATACTAAAAAGTTTTAAGTTAGTTATACAAAAAGTTCTTTTGTTCAATTTACAAAAAAATGTTTGTTTCACTTGCAAAAAAAAGTTTGTAATGGTTACTAAAAAATTCTGTAGAATACAAATTTACTAAAAAATTTTTAGTAACCTCTCTAATTTTTTTTTACCGTGTAAAGAGATAAACCTTTAATCGATAAAAAGTTTTATGTACTTCCTAACTGAAAAAATTTTTAGTAAAAACTTCTGATATTATTTAAAAATACTTTCTTCAATGATGTCTTGAATTTTAATGCTTCCTAGCTATTCGCATTTCCTTTAGTGAGCATAAATATAACGCTAAACACAGTTTTCAACAAAATACATTTGACTTTATAAAATATTTAGTAACTTTTGCATTATTACACAAATTTATTAAGTGAATTTTCAGAAACTCTTCCGCTAATGAAGCGAAAATGAAAACTAAATGAAATTTAATGTTGTTCCAGCTTAAAAAATAAAAAAATCGGATACAGATTGCAATTTCACGCATTTTATTTTACATAATAAATTGACTGACACGATTATTTAAAAAATATTCCTGAAAAGTATTTTCATTAACCAGTACCTATTTTTCTTTATTCTGAGAAGTTTCACTATTCTTCCTTTACTTCAGAGAGTACCTTGAATGCATTCACTCAGAAGATTTCAGTTAACAAAGGGGCCATTTCAATGTTTCACGACCGTCTTTAAAATAATATCTAATGCTGGATAATGAATAATCGAGTGTATGAATGATTGTTGATAACAGAATTCTGAGTGGTTTATTGGAGCAATTCGTGCAAAAAGAGAAAAACCCTTAATCGGTAAAAAGTTTTATGTACTTTCTAACTGAAGGGATTTGGAGAAAATGCTTCTTAAACTGTTTAAAAATAATTTATTCAACGATGTCTTGAATTTTAATGCTTCCAAACTATTCGCATTTCCTTTAATGAGCATAAATATAACGGTAAACACAGTTTTCAACAAAATACCTTTGACTTTATAGAATATTCAGCAACTTTTTTTGCATTATTACACAAATTTATAAAGTGAATTTTCAGTAATTCTTGAAGCAATGAAGCGAAAATGAAGACTAAATAAAATGTAATATTGTTCCTGCTTAAAAATAAAAAAAGCGGATCCAAATACAAATTTCACGCACTTTTTAAAATAAATTGACTGACACGATTGTTTCAAAAATATTCCTGAAAAATATTTCCATTAACGAGTACCAATTTTTAAAAAAATATATATTGAGAAGTTTCACTATTCTTCATTTACTTTGGACAGTATCTTGAATGTATTCAATCAATAAGTTTTTCGTTAACAAAGAGAGCCATTTTAATGCATCACGACTTCTTAAAATAATGACTAATGGTAGATAATGAATAGTCGAGTGTATGAACTATTGTTAATAACTGTCAAATGCAATTTTCATCAAATGATCGGGAGGAAAAATATCGCCAACCTGGATGCCGAAAATATGTCACCAAATCAAAAACCCTTTGTCGCCACGTAGCGACTGGTGACCGTAAATCTGTCACAATATTGAAAAAAGGTCTCTACAAAATGGAACTATAGTGAAGCTTGTTAACAGCTATTCAATTTTTTTATTGTTACATTCTTCTTTTCACTTTTCATATAATACATATTAGAATTTTGGTTTCATACGAGTTTTTCCTTAAAGTTACAAACAACTGAACAGTTATAATAACCATACTGTATGTAACTATGGGTGTTTCATTGCAATTGCATGTACTTTCCTCTAAAAGTTGAGGATCCATCTTAGCAAAAATGAACATTTATAATTCGTCATTGCGATTCATATTTATTTGATATTTAACGAAAATTATATAAGATTATTTTATTGTAACAAAAAAAAAAGAATAATATGACTAGATGGCCTTGATTATATTCGTTTAAACATATAAAGAACTAGTTGGATGTGTCAATCCCGAAACTTTCTTCTATCTCATAAATACATGATATATATATATATATATATATATATATATATATATAAAAAAAACGTGGTGACTTTAAAGTTACTTATTATCGAATTTCCTCGAACATTTGAGCTAGCCTAATGAGATTCTGGTATCCGAAAAGCCTAAAACGCAAAATGTAATTAATATTCTGAGAAAATGAGCTTAGTAGTGCCTCTTGGTGGGTAATTTATACTAAAACCTAATAAGCATCTATTGATGTCAAGACCTAACAGAATCTGAAATTTGATGGAATTTCGTCCATTAGTTCTTGAGATATAATTATAACAAAAAATTTGCAAAATGTAGCACAGCAACACCATATTTTGGACAATTTATGCCAAAATGTAAAAAAGCGTCTAATTATGTTATGGTGTAAAAGAATCTGAAGTTTGATGAAATTCTGTGCATTAGTTCTTGAGATATATCTAGTTTTAAAAAAACGTGTAAAATATAGCACAGCAGCACCATCAGTTGAAGGATTTATAACAAAACGTAATCATCGTGTAATTATGTTATATGTCATTTTGTAACAAAATCTGAAGTTTGATGAAATTCTGTGCGTTGGTTGTTAAGATATAGCTATCGGAAAAATCGTGCAAAATGCAACATAGCTGTACCACCTGTTGTAAGGTTAATACCAAAATGTAATCAGCGTCTAATTATGTTATATATTCTAGTGTAAAAGAAACTAAAATTTGATGAAGTTCTCTGCATTAGTTCTTGAGATATAGCTATCGCAAAAATCGTGCAAAATGAAGCATAGCAGCGCCACCTATAGGGAAGTTCACACCAAAACCTTATCAGCAACTATGTATCTCAAGGTATCGCGGAATCTGAAGTTTGGTGAAATTCTGTGCATTAGTTCTTGAGATATAGCTGTCATAAAAATCATGAAAAACGTGGCATAGCAGCGCCACCTGCTGGCCAATTTACACCAAAACTTAATCAGCGTCTATGTATATCAAGGGGTAACAGAATCTGAAGTTTGGTGTAATTCTGTTCATTAGTTCTTGAGATATAGCAATCTTGAAAATCATGAAAAACGTAGTATAGCAGCGCCACCTGCAGGCCAATTTTCACCAAAAACCAATAGGCACTAATTCATATCAAGATCTAACTGAATATAAAATTTTATTAAATTTCGAGCATTAGTTCTTGAGATAGAGCGCCCACAAATTTTTTGTCACATACAGACAGACAGACTCACAGACAGACACACAGACTCACAGACAGACGGACAGGCTCACAGACAGACATTTTCTAAAAATAGTCAAAACGTGTTCAGGACCTTCTAAAACGTATAAATCCGTCGAAAACCGGAAGTCGAAAATTTTCATGAATCCAATACTTTCTTCTTGTAAAGATAGAAGAAAGTAAAAATGCATTGAATAAAATATATCATAAAACGTTAACTACTGCTTTTAACAAGGGACTGTATTTTGAGTATTTCCAAGAGTTTTATACTTAGCGAATAATAGATTTAGTTCATTTTTATGAGCATCTCATCTCGACTTTAGAAACAATCTATTATTTTCTGAAAATAATCACACTTTTGTAACATTTTTTAGCCTCTATCATTTTTGAAATTTAAAAATATTCTTGGAAAATATTTCCACTAACGAGTATCTTCTTTTATATCTATTGAGAATATTTCACTATTCTTCATTTATTCCAGGCAGTATTTTAAATGCATTCACCCAGTACGGTTTCAGTTAACAAAGGAGCCATTTCAATGTATCACGACGTCTTTAAAATAATGACTAATGCTAGATAGTGAACAATCGATTGTATGAGCGATTGTTTATAACTAAATGCTCGGCGGTTGATTAGAATATTTCATGCATAAAGAGGAAACACTTCAATCGAAAAAAATATGTAAATTCTACTCAGAATGAGTTTGAATAAAATCTTTTGAAGTTATTTAAAAATAATTTCTTGAATGAGATCATGAATTCAAATATATTTTAACTATTCTTATTTCCATTGTTGTGAACAAACATATCAATAAACACAGATTTGAAAAAAATACCATTGATTTTATAGATTTATTTATAATTTTCTTTAGACTATTACCCAAATTTATATTTCAATTCTTTGGAACACTTTTTTATGATTAAAATTTCTATTAAACGAGACATTGTAATTTCAATAAATTTAGTTTTGTCCTTGTGTAAAAATTTTGAAATTCAAATTCAAATTGAAATTATACTCACTGTATTTTTGATGAAATAAAGTAACGATAGGACGATTTTTTATACAAAAATAGTATTTTGTAAACTTTGTTAGCAACCTTTATATTTTATACTTTTTAAAATTATTGTTCTGAAATATCTATGTAAAATATATTTTTTTGGAATACTTATTCTTTTCCAAAATTAAAATTCCCATTACACGAGACATTGAAATTCTAATGAAATTTAGTTTTGTTGTCGATGGAAAAAATAATAATATGACTAGATGTTCTGAATTGTTTTCATTTAAACATTTACAGATGCAGAGTAGTGAAGAAAAATCAGCATAAAACTTAAATTGCCATCTAAATCACAGGACAATATTAGGCGAATTCATAAACGTACATCCACAAATAATAGATTTGACCAATTTTTTATTAAATTATTTCCTTTCTAGACTTCAGAAAAAATACTCGATAATTTTCGAAAATAATCGCGCTTTTATATGATGAGAATCACTAACGGACAATCTGCAAAGTTTAGCAGGCTATACTTTTTATAAAATAATATACGGTTTAGAAGATTTTTTTATTCTTTCTCTTTTACAACATTCAAAAATATTCCTGAAAAATATTTCCACTAATGAATATCTATTTTTCTTTCTTTAGAGAAGTTTTCCCTATTCTTCATTTATTTCAGAGTGTATCTTAAATGTATTCACCCAGTACGTTTTCAGTTAACAAAAGGGCCCTTCTAATGTATCACGACGTCTTTAAAATAATGACTAATACTACATAGTGAATAATCGAGCATATGAATGATTGTTGATAACTGAATGCTGAGTGGATAGTTCGAAAATTTCGTGCATAAAGAGAAAAGTCTTGAATCGATAAAAAACGTTTACGAACTTTTTAACTGCAAGAATTGGAACAAAAACTTCTGAAATTATTTAAAACTCATTCCTTCATTGATTTCTTGAAAAATGTATCTTAACTACATACATATCCTCTTCTGTGCATAACTACAGAGGCTTTCAAAAGTTTCCGTCCAGCAACAAAAATTTTATTTAATTTGTAAGCATACCCACATGAAGAGGAATATAAAAATGATACTTATACATTTTATTGACATAATAGTGAGGAACTTACTTATGGAAGAACATGTAAATAACAATAAATTTAATTGACAAAATTGAGTATAAAAGAAAATGCATGTTCTCAAAAGTTTCCGGCCACCTTCGCAAGTTTGTAAAAAAGTGGTATTGTAATAGAAAATTACAGTGATCAACAACATTTACAATTAGTATTTTATTGTATTACTATTTTATTACATTTAGTAATAAGTATTGCGGCGCAGCAACGTGACAGTCATACAATCAACCGTTAAAGATCGTCTATGGTACGTTTTTTTTTTTTCACATTTCTTGCAATTTTGGGGGAAATTTCGGCTGAGTTGGAATATTTATAGTTCCACAGACTTTTGTCAACTTCTTTCCAAAGATCTTCTATTGGATTCATCTTGGGCGTTTGGGCAGGACATTTCAAAAACCAAATTTTTTGTTTAAAAACCATTGCTTGTCGAGGCTTGCATACATTATTTATGTCCTTACCATGTTAAGAAAAGTAGTTGCGACCAATTTTTTTTCTCTAATAAGGCAGAAAATGATCTTGCATTTATCCTTATACATTGCATCATTAACGGACCGACAATTTTTGAAGAAAATACTCCCCAAAGCATAACGTGTCCTCCGCCATGCTTCATTGTACAAAGAACATAGGTCGAACCATATCTTTTGTTGTTAGTTCATCGAACGTTGTATCTGCCATCACTTCCAGAACCGTTTCAAATTCAATTGATGGAAAAATAGTACTTTTGTACAGTTTTCACTTGATCAGACAATGCGTTTTTTGGAAAACGCCAGTCGGGTACGTTAATTTTTTTCTATATGAAAAAATTTTGAACACCGACACTTCCAAAATGTTCTGTATCACGTCAGCACACGGCACACCAACTTATTTCAGAAATATTTTCATTCTGTAAATCGCAATATATTGCAACGGAATTTCATGCGGGTTTTCAATTGTCTTTCTCCTGATAATTCAGTCGACAGGAATAGTCATTTTCCGGAGTCTCCCGGACTTCTGAAAGTTCTGAAGGCCATGACCATCTTTATATAATTTTTAAATGTCGTTTACAGTCGATTTAACCGATGGATAACTTTGCCACAATATTTCAAGAAGACTGGTCTTTAAGCGACAAACTAATTACTACATTTACGAATAATATTTTTTAATCTTTTCAATTTTGAATTTAAACTATGCCATACACGTTGATTCATTCATAAACACAAAGAAAAAAACACTTTGAACATGGAAAAAAAAACTAAAGAATGATAAGTGGCCGGAAACTTTTGCGCAAGCGAACTTCGAATTCTACCCCTTCGCATGAAGCATCTTCAGTATCCAATCAAAATGATCACGTGTTCAGAGGTTATTCATATATTCCTAACTTTTGAAGCAACAGTGCTTCTTCTTTACTTAAACATTTTTTGGTAAATAAATCGAAGAAACTAACTGGCCGGAAACTTTTGACCGCCACTCTATATCTGTAAATATAGTTTTGATCAAAATTGTTTTGATCCATTGGTTTTAAACAGAACAGTTGCGTGTAACTTAGTTGTATTCATTTTCTTTTACATTTCATTTCATGTTTCTAAGTTTTTTCAAACAAAATTTTATTAATTTCCGTGCATTGGAAGAGTATTTGCTTCAGAGAAACAATTCTTATGTTGTAGACAGCCGTAACATTCTTCATTTTGAATTTTTTATTCAGTTTAGAAAATCATTAATATTACATAATTTGAAAATGATAAATAAAATATTTACCGAAACATTATTTTTCTAGATTTTATAAAAATCGACTATAGTGTTGTTTACATGTTTTTATAATCTTTTGGTATTATTATTCAGAAATATTTTATGGAGTATATTTGTTTATCTAGATGTTTTCTTCTTTTATTTTACCGGGAAATTTTCTCTTTTTTTAAATTCATTTCTTTCAAACAGTTTATTAAAAGAATATAATCACTGCTGCGTTTCATTTTTAAAAGATTTTTAATACAATTTATACGACATTATTTGAGTCTAATGAATAAATGTAATAAAATCAGTAAATGTTCGAGATTATTTTCATTTAAACATATGAAGAAAAAGCATTGAAAAAAAAATCATCATCGAGCTTTACTTGCTTCTTGAAATACAAGACTCTAATATAAGAATTCTCAAGTGCTTTATACTTTACAAATAATAGATATGGCCCATATAAATAAAAATATGTCTTTTCTAGAAATAAAAAACAATCGACTATTTTCTGAAATAATAATCGAAACTCTGTAGCATTTTAGTAGCCTATATGTTATAAGGTATTCAAAATATTCCTGAAAAATATTTCCACTAAGGAGTATCTACATTGATTTCTATTGAGAGTTTTTCACTATTCTTCATTTATTTCAAACAGTATCTTAAATGTTTTCGCTCAGTATCTTTTCAGGTAACAAAGGGGCCGTTTCAATACATCACGACGTCTTTAAAATAATGACTAATACTAGTTAGTCCTCATTCGATAGTATGAACGATTGTTGATACCTGAATACTCGGCGGTTAATTGGAACATTTCGTGCATAAAAAGACTTGAATCCATAAAATTTTACGTACTTATTTTATAGCATGAGTTTAAAGTAAAACTTTTTAAATTATTTAAATATTTTTTGAGTGATACCTCGAATTCATATGCATCTTAGTTATTCGCATTTCCTGCAGTGTTCATAAATATATTGAAACAAACTTTTGCTCAAAACAACATTGATTTTTAACGGTTATTTATAACATTTTAGTATGCTTATTTATCTTTATGTTTGAAATTTCAGCAACACTTTTTTTCGAATCAAATTTGAAAATTCCATTAAATCAGTCTTTTTTTTTTTCAAAATATAATGAAATAAAATTTTGTTGCCGTGTAAAAATTTTAAAATTCGGAATCATGTTCAATTGATAAAGACTTGAATCGATAAAAAAATTACATTATTTTTGCTCTGCATGAGTTTGAAGTAAAACTCAATGAAATTATTAGAAAATCACTGTTCAGTGTTGTTATGAACTTAAATGCATTGTAGCTATTCTCCTTTCTTTTCGTGCGCATAAATATAGCGATAGATTTTCGGGCAAAATTTCATTTACTTAAAACAGCTATTTGTGACTTTTTTTGTATATTTATATTTATATTTATATTTATATTTATATTTGAAATTTAAACAACAATTTTTCTTTTTAGAAGAAAAATTAAAAATCCCATTAAATCAATCTTTTTTTTAGCTACTATTAAAATTTAATGTTGTTGCCGTGTAAAAATTTAAAAAATTCGGAATCATGTTCAATTGATAAAGTTGTTGTATGTATGCATGTCGGCCAATTATCGACACTATGGGATATAGGCCCTAAGGGGTGGGATGCCCTCCGTGGGGGTCTTTATAAGGGAACCTAACCCGTATTTACGCAAGGTTCGATGAAAACCACGGAAAACTCCGAACGGTTAGGCCGACGGTCGCGATTGGGTTCGAAACCAGCACCTACCGTCTACCAGTTTGAGGTCAGAACCTCTCGGACACTGGTGGGGCTCAATTGATAAAGACTTGAATCGATAAAAAAATTACATTCTTCTTCCACTGCATAAGTTTGGAGTAAAACTCAATGAAACTATTTGAAAATCACTGTTCAGTGTTGTTATGAACTTAAATGCATTGTAGCTATTCTCTTTCTTTTCGTGCGCATAAATATAGCGATAGAGTTTCGGGCAAAATTTCATTTACTTAAAACAGCTATTTGTGACTTTTTTGTATATTTATATTTATATTTATATTTATATTTATATTTATATTTATATTTATATTTATATTTATATTTATATTTATATTTAAGCAACAATTTTTCTTTTTAGAAGAAGAATTAAAAATCCCATTAAATCAATCTTTTTCTTAGCTACTATTAATATTTAATGTTGTTGCCGTGTAAAAATTTCCAAAATTCGGATTTAAATTTAAGTCAGGAAACAATCGATTATATTTCAAAATGAATCAAGTAAATCTTCTGTTAGATTTTTTTAGTCTTTATCTTATAATGTATTAAAAAATGTCCCTGAAAAATATTTACACTAACGAGTATCTACATATATTTTTTGCGAATTTTTCCGAATTCTTCATTTATTTCAAACAGTATCTTAAATGCATTCAATCAGCATGTTTTTAGCTAACAAAGACACCATTTCAATGAATCATATGACGTCTATGTGACTTATAATGACTAATACTCGATAGTAATTATTCGATTGTATGAATCATTGTTGATAGCTGAAAGCTTAGTGGTTAATTGGAATATTTTGTGATAAAGAGAAAAGACTTTAATCGATAAAAAAATTAATGTACTTCTTGCACTGCATGAGTTTGGTGTAAATTTTTTGGAAATGATTTAAAAATCGTTTTTTTTTAAAATTCATGTTTTTAATTTAAATGTATCCTCGTTAATTGAACTCCCTCGGTTTGCATAAATATATCAATAAACAAAGTTTCGATTAAAATGCCATTGACATAAAACAGCTATTTATAACTTTTTATCATGCTTATACATCTTTATGTTTCAAATTTCAGCGATAATCTCTTTTTTAAAAACAAATTTAAAAATGCTTATAAATTAGACTTTTTTCTAGATCTAAATTTGTTGACGAGTAACAATTTCAAAAATTTGAATTAAATCTGAAATTAGAAACACTATATTTTTGACTAAAAATATTGAACGAAACAATTTTCTATGCAAAACTTGCTTTTTGCAGAATTCATTAACAGCCTTATTTTTTTATATTTTTTAATTATTATTTTTAAATATGTTTTACAATAGTTCTAGCACATTTTTTTTTCACAGTAATATTCGAAGTTCTATAACAAACGATATTGAAATACACTACAAACATTTCGAATAAGTTGTACTTAAAATTTAATTCTAAAGTGGCGGATTAACAACAAGCGTTAATCACTTAACTGATTCTTCTTTTACATACAATAAATTGAAAATATGGTATAAACACAGCTTTTTTAAGCTTAAATAATCTTAACATTTTGTCTAAACAATTCTACCAATAAATAATATGAAATTTCATTTTAAAAACTTAGTGGTGTCAAAAATGTTTAAATGACGGATCAAGGACTTTCTTCTTCGCCTTACAAAGTGAATGCAAAACAGTTAAGAAGTTAAAAAGTCGCAACTGAAATTGTAGTGCAAAGACTTAACCTTCCTACCCTGGTGAAAAAAAGTTATGTTTTACCTGAATCGGTCGATTAGACCCAGTTTACATATTTATTCTAGCTCAAAACAAGTATTTTTAACTAGCTTTATTTCAGATATTATATTTGTATTCACTATTAGAGACAGCATACTTTCTAACCCCCCCCCCCCCCCCACTTTAACAACACTTCCTAACCCTCTTCTTTGGAATGCCGAATTTGTATAAGCAATAATTTGGAAAATAATTTAAAAAAATGTATATTTGTATAAATTTGTTTTATTTTTATTGTTTTTGATACACTTTTTATGATAAACAAGATTTACAGTACACGTTTACATGATCCTGGCCAAGGAAAGATAAGCATGAAGTACATCTCGTTTGCATTTTTCGATTTCTCTTTTGACCACATTCTTTGCAACTTCCACGTTTAGTTGAACTAAACTTTTCTTTTCACCTGCTGCGTTAGCCAGTTTCTTCTTTATAGTTACTCGGATATTTTGTTTCATCCTAATATTTCCATAAGGTTCGGTCACCTGTTTCCTAAATTCCTTTAGAAAAAGCCGCCTTTTGTATAGTTTGTTTTGATTGTAAGGAGGATTTACATACATAAAAAAAAAAAAAAAAATAAAAATAAAAAAAATACTTGTGGCACTCGGAGACTGCCGCGGTAAAGCTATTGCATAGCATTTTTTATCAACTTATGCAATTATAATTATTTATTTATTTTTTATTTATGCAGTTTTTTTTGTATTTGATATTAATTCAAACTACACTTTTTGAGAGTGATGACCGATAACATTTTTTTTCTTTTATTGAATAAATGAGAAGTTAATATCGTGTAAAATATTTTTATTATCTTACAATACATGAAGGTTAATCAGGAATTTTTATCATTGAAACTATACGTTTATGGTAGCTGAAATAAAAAACATAAGTTTGAAACTTGATATTCTCAAAATATCTGAAAAATACCGCGTCAATGTCTGCCGAAGTCTACCGAAGGATACCGTGCCGAAGTCTGCTAAACTGAAGCGACGTTAGCCGGAGTGTTAGGTTTTTCCTCGTTACGGAATTTCTAGATTCTTTCGCCGCAGTCAAAGCCCACGATAAAAGCTATGCAATACCTTAATAAATTACCAAACAAAATTTGGCCGCGCTACGAAAATTAGAACGCGAGTTATAAGCACTTTAAATTTTCCGAAGCTCAACGTGGGGGGGGGGGGGTGTCTCCTGTCACCAAAAAATAAAACTGTCTCATAATAAATTACCAAACAAAATATGGCCGCGCTACGAAAGTTAGACCGCGAGTTATAAGCATTTTAATTATTTCGACCCTCACCGTGGGGGGTTTCCTGTCACCAAAAATTAACACTGTCTCATAATAAATTACCAAACAAAATTTGTCTGCGCTACGAAAATTAGATCGCGAGTTATAAGCATTTTAAATTTTTCGACCTTCTCCATGGGGGATCTCCTGTCACCAAAAATTAACACTGTTTCATAATAAATTACCAAACAAAATTTTGCCGCACTACGAAAATTGATTGCGAGTAATAAGCATTTTAAATTTTTCGACCCTCACGGTGAGGGGTCTCCTGTCACCAAAAATTAACACTCACTCATAATAAATTACCAAACAAAATTTGGCCGCGATACAAAAAGTAGATCGCGAGTTATAATCATTTGGAATTTTTCGACCCTCACCGTGGGGGGGGGTCTCCTGTCACCAAAAATTAACACTGTTTCATAATAAATACCAAACAAAATTTGGCCGCGCTACGAAAATTAGATCGCGAGTTATAAGCATTTTAACTTTTTCGACTCTCACCGTGGGGAGGTCTCCTGTCACCAAAAATTAACACTGTCTCATAATAAATTACCAAACAAAATTTGACCGCGCTAGCAAAATTAGATCGCGAGTTATAAGCATTTTAAATTTTTCGACCCTCACCGTGGGGGGTCTCCTGTCACCAAAAATTAACACTGTCTCATAATAAATTACCAAACAAAATTTGGCCGCGCTACGAAAATTAGAACGCGAGTTATAAGCATTTTATCTTTTTCGACCTTCACCGTGGGAGTCTCCTGTCACCAAAAATTAACACTGTCTCATAATAAATTACCAAACAAAATTTAGCCGCGCTACGAAAATTAGATCGCGAGTTATAAGCATTTTAAATTTTTCGATCCTGACCATTGAAAGGGTCTCCAATCACCAAAAGCTACATTATCCTACCTTGTTTTATCTTAAGACGCTTCTTTTCTGTACACATTCTATCAGGAATGTTTATTATTGAAACTATATATTTATAGTAACTGAAATAAGAAATATAAGTTTGAGACTTGATATTCTCTAAATATCTGAAAAATACCGCGTCAATGTCTGCCGAAGTCTGCCGAACTGAAACGACTTTAGCTGAGTGTTAGGTTTTTTTTCGTTACGGAATTTCTACATTTTTCTCGTTACGGAATTTCTACATTCGGTCGGCGCGCTCAAAGCCCGCGAGAAAAGCTATGCAATAGCTTAAAAATACTACAAACGAGTATACTACAAACTTTTAAAAATAAATGGTACTCAAAATTTAGTTATAAAGTGGTGGTAACAATAAGTGTCACTGTAATAAGTAACAATAAGTAAGTTAGGAGTCACCCTTAAAAATAGCTGCAAAAACAAAAACTTGTCATTCGAGAAGTACGTTATTACTTAAGTAGATGCAGTTCTATTTGAATATGGATTTTTTTTTCTAAATTTAGATACCTTTCTGTACGAGTTGCGTATTCATCCCCGTTTAATGAACGTTGATTTCTACATTATATTTCGCTTTGATTAGACTCTTAACACAATTTATGTGGCATTATTTAATTCTAATGAATAAATTTAATAATCTGAGTAGATTTTCCAGATTATTTTCATTTAAACATACACTGTAAAAAATGTTAGATGTTTCTGAATGTATAAAATTGTACTGTAATCAAAAACGAAAATATACAGTAACCTTTTCTAACTCATCTAAGGTTTCAAAAACCGTTTGTTTACCTTTAAAAATCCCAGAAAACTATTTGCTTTCGAAATTTAAAGAAGAATTTATAAAAAATATTTTTTATTAGCTGCCCGTCCTTTTCGGAAACGTTTCTAAGTGGCTTTTACAGTACAATAATCACTTTTCTCAAATCAAAATATCACTTTTTCGGATTCTATCCATTCTCAAGTAAACATTTTCAGCTTCATAACTGATTTTGTGCATGCAATTGTAGCAAAATAATGTTAATTTTCATATGAATGTTAATACTGTTAATATTGTATGTTTATTAAACATGTATGTCTATTAAACATGTTCTCTGACTATCAAAATGTATTCGTATGAATTGGTAGCATCCAAAAAAGTAATATTTTGATTTGAGAAAAGTGATTATTGTACTGCAAAAGCTTCTTAGAAACGTTTCCGAAAAGAACGGGCAGCTAATAAAAAATATTTTTTATAAATTCTTATTTAAATTTCGAAAACAAATAGTTTTCTGGGATTTTTAAAGGTAAAGGAATGGTTTTCGAAACCTTAGGTGAGTTAGAAGAGGTTACTGCATATTTTCGTTTTTGATTACAGTACATTTTTCTATATTCAGAAACATCTGACATTTTTTACAGTGTATCAAGAACAGAGGATTAAAAAAAATTCATCATAAAGCTGTAATTGCCATTTCAATTACATAACTTTAATTTGAAAATTTGCAAGCATTTTAAACTTTACAAAAAAAAAAAAAAAAAAAAAGAAAGAAATGTGACTCACTTTCATAAAAATACATCTCTTCTAGACATTAAAAATGACTATTTTAGAAAATAATAATCAAGCAGTATTTTTGTAACCTCTATCTTATAAAGTATTCAAAAGTATCCTTGAAAAATATTTCCACTAATGAATATTTGCATTTATTTCTATAGAGATTTTTTTTCACAATTCTTCATTTATTTCAAACAGTATCTTAAATGCATTCATTCAGTAAGTTTTCAGCTAACAAAGGGGTCATTTTAATACATCACAACGTCTTTAAAATAATGAATAATACTAGTTAGTCATTATTCGATAGTTTAAACGATTGTTGATAGATGAAAGCACAGCGTTTAATTGGAATTTTTCGTACATAACGAGAAAAGACTTGAATCGATAAAAAAGTTTTACGTACTCCTTCCACTGCATGAGTTTGGTATAAAACTATTTGAAATTGTTTAAAAGTCGTTTCTTCAATGATGTCTTGAATTTAAATGCATGTTAACAATTCGAATTCACTTCTGTGTGCATAAATATGTCAATAAACATAGTTTCGATAAAAATGTCATTGATTGCAAACAACTATTTTTAACTTTTTTGTTTCTTTATTTATTATTATGTTATTAATTTCAGATACACTTCCTTTTCTTCGAAAAAAAATTAGTTTGGAGTAAAATTTTTGATATTACTTTTAAATCATTTTTCAGTAATGTCATGAACTTAAATGTATTTAATCTTAAATGCAATATTAAATGCATTATAGCTATTCTCCTTTCTTTCAGTGCTCATAAATAGAGCGATAGAGTTTCGAATAAAATGTCATTTATTTAAAACAGCTATTTATGATTTTTTGTATTTTTATTCAGCTCAACGTTTGAAATTTCAGAAACAGCTTCTCGTTTTCTAAACAAATTTAAAAATTTTATTAAATCAGACTTTTTTTAAGAATCTAATAAAATTAACTTTTGTTGCGGTGTAAAAATTTCAAAATTCCAGATTCAATTTCAAATTAGAAAATAATCGATTATATTCCAAAAATATTCAATCTTTGTTTTGCCTCTATCTTATAAAGTATCCAAAAATATCCCTGAAAAATATTTCCACTAACAACTAACTACATTTGTTTCTATTGAGAATTTTTCGCTATTCTTCATTTCTTTCAAAGAGATATTTAAATGCATTCATTCAGCAAGGTTTCAGTTAACAAAGGGACCATTTCAATACATCACGACGTCTTTAAAATAATGAGTTATACTACATAGTCATTATTCGATTGTATGAATCATTGTTGCTAGCTGAATGCTCAGCATTTAATTGAAATATTTCATGCATAAAAAGAGAAAACTTAAATCGATAAAAAAAATAATAATAAGTACCTCTTTCAGTAAATGATTTTAAATTAAAACTTTTTGAAATTATTTAAAAATTTCAAATTATTTAAATTTTCTTAGTGATGTCTTGAATTTAAATAGATCTTAGCTATTCTCATAACCTTCAATGTGCATAAATATATCGATAAACAAAGTTTCGATCAAAATACCATTGATTTAAAACGGATATCTATAACTTTTTACTATGCTTATTCATCTTCATATTTGACATTTCAGTGATGCTTTTGTAAAGCCTTCTGCATGAAGATCGGGTACGTGACCGGATTCTTCGATAAAGTGTAGATATCAAGACATATATAAGAAAATATTTATTAAAGTAAATATGATTTCAGGATACATATGGTCGTTATCACAAACATTTTAATATATAGTCATCAAAGGTTCTCGTCACAATTAAAGTCTATTAGATAGCAGAATGATTTGCAGTCCGTAACGATCGTGAATCAGTTCATGAGGTTGATCTGTGCACATTCACTGGTTCTCAAATCTCTTATATGAAGAGATAATTTTTCGGTATACTCGATCTGCACTGGTATCTCTTTCATCTCCTATGTCCGGAGTATGAAGCGAAATAATACCTGGCTAAACTTCGAACCGTCATTCATATTCTTTTGGGGAGAAGAATGCTCTGTCCTAACCAGGATTTTTAAACCTGCAATCTCTCTTTGAAGTCAAATTCAGCTCTCCTGGTTTTTTTAGGATCTCTCGACCTCCGATAAAAAACAATCGTTTTCTTTTTTATCCATTTGGAGCCTTTTAATATTAATGTAATTAATAAACTCTCCTTCAATTGGCTCATTGAGATTTCGCTTCTGCCGTGAAAGACTTGTTTTGAAATCCGGCTACTGGTGGCAAAATGTTTTAATTTCACTTGCTGGTACTATGAAAGAGATGCAATTTGGGCGCCTGCATTTTTAGCCTAGTTAAATACTGTCTAGCTCTAAGACGAATTTTGATACATCTTTTCTTTTTATCTTCCAGACAATATGTGGGATTTAAATTTTCAGACTATTTTAGGGTTTTCTCGTGTAAGTCAGTTCGATTTCTTACATACCTATTCATCATTACAATTGAAATTTCAGCGATGCTTTCTTTTTTTTTTTTTTTTTTTTTTTTTAAACAAAAAAACAAATTTAAAACTCCCATTAAATAAAATATTTTTAAATCTAATAAAAATTTACTTGTGTTGCGAAGTAAAATTTTCAAATATTCGAATTCAATCTGAAATTAGACACACTATATTTTTGACTAAATATATAGAATGACACGACATTTTTTAAAGCAAAAATTGTTTTTGTAAAATTCATTAACAGCCCTTAATTCGTTCTAATTTTTTTTTAATTATTGTTTCGAAATGTATATTGCAATATTTCTAGCATTATTTTTTACGATAATCTTCGAAGTTTAATTACCAATGTTATAGCAATATATTGCAAACTTTTTTAATAACCTGCACTTAAAACATAATTCTAAAGTGACAGTAACAACAAACGTTAATCATTTAACTGATTTTTTTTCACACAGTAAATAAAAAATATGGTATAAAGAGCACTTTTTAAAGCTTATATATTCTTATCGTTTATTTTAATTAGCAAATATTCTTAACATTTATTATTAAGAAAATTAGTTGCGTCAAAAATCTTTAAATCATAGATCAAGCGCACTCTTCTTCCCCGTAGTGCAACATTTCATTATTTTTTATACATCTAAGTTCAAATATCTTTCATTGGCAGTTCCGTATGTATCCTCGTTAAAAAAAAAAGTTTTTAACATTATGTTTTTTAATTAGATTTTTAGCATATTTTATGTGAATTTATTTGATTCTAATTCATAAATGTAATAATATGAGTAGATTTTTGAGATAATATTCAATTAAAAATATCACGAAAAGAGCATTTTAAAAATTTCACCATAAATCTTTAATTGCTGCAACAAACACAATACCCTATTATGAAAATTTACAAGTGTTTTATACTTTACAATTAATACACGTGGCTCATTTTTATAAAAATATGTCTCTCTTAGACATTTAAAAACGGCTGATTATTTTCCAAAAGTATTCAAGCTTCCATAAGATTTTTTTAGACTCTATCTTAAAAATTCTTCAAAAATATCCCTGAAACTAACGAGTATCTACATTTATTTTTATTACGAATGTTTCACTATTCTTCATTTGTTTCAAACAGTATCTTAAATGCATTCACTCAGTATGTTTTCAGCTAACAAAGGGACCATTTCAATACATCACGACGTCTTTAAAATAATGACAAATACTAGATAGTCATTATACGATTGTATGAACGATTGTTGATAGCTGAAATCTCAGCGGTTAATTGGAGTATTTCGTGCATAAAGAGGAAAGACTTGAATCGATAAAAAAAAGAAGTTCTTGAATTGCATGAGTTTGGTGTAAAACTATTTGAAATTGTTTAAAAATCTTTTCTACTATGCCATCTTGAATTTAAATCCATTTTAACTATTAATTTTTTTTTTCAGTTTGCATATATGTATCTATAAACATAGTTTTGATAAAAATGCCATTGATTGCAAACAACTAATTTTACCTTTTTCGCATTCTTTTATATCATTATGTTATAAATTTCAGATACACTTTCTTTTTTCGAAAAAAAAAAAATTTAAAATGTAATTAAATCAGACTATTTTTCAAGAGTCTAATACAGTTTCATGTTGTTGTCGAGTAAAAATTGAAAAATCCGATATCGAATCCGAAAAATCCGAGTGAAAGATCCAGATTCACATTGAATTTTGACAAACTATTTTTGACTAAATATATGGAACAAGGCGACGAATTTGTAGAATTTTTTTCTACTAACAAAACATTATTTTTTCTAGTTTTTTACAAAATATATATCACAAAATTTCTACCACCTTTTTTAGGATAACCTTAAATAATCTATTAGAAATGATATTGAAATACACTGCAACATTTTTAATACGTTGTACTTAAAATTTAATTTTAAAATTGTATTAAAAACGAGCGTTACCGATTCACACCCTACACTGTAGTGGCTTCGTGGTATTCCCTGTAATGCAAAGATCTAAAATTTATTAAATACCAATTAAATTATAACCTAAAAATACACAGTTATCAGCGAATAACCTAGAACGTTAATATAATGGTCTGTGGGAGGGTTATTTTCAAGTTTGTCACCTCGATTTTAATATTTTTGAATGATTTTTTTGTTTTGTTTTTTGGCTTCTAAAATTAAAAAAATACTTTAACTTTAGAAATCTGTCATAACTGGTTCTAAAATTAAAATATATAAATATAAAAAAAATTAAAATGTGAAAATCCTCAGCTATCAAATTAAAAAAAAAGTTACATAGTGAATATTTCAATGTATGGATGATTGTTCCTAATTGAATGCTCGTCAAATATTTTGTGCATAAAGAGAAAATACATGATTTGATAGAAAATTTTACATACTCTTTGCATTTGTATGAGTTTTGAATAAAAGCTTTCGACGTCATTTTTTAATGATGTATTGAATTTAAATATTACTTAAATATTCGCTTGTTTATCTTTGTTGTGAATAAATGTATCAATAAACACCGGTTTGATCTATGTATCATTGATTTTAACCAGAAGAGATATTTGTAAACTTTTTTTTATTATTTTTGTTTTGCACTTCATTTGACATTTCTAGTTTATTGAAACACAGTTTTAGTGATTCCTGTACATTGGAAGGGTTTTTTCTTCAGTGTTAACATTTTCTTAAATGATAGTTTTAATAACAGTAACATTATTCATTTTAAACTTTTAAATTATAACGAAATTTATTTAAATTATAACGAACTTATTTTAACTTATAACAAAAATCAATAATACGTCATAATTCGATCTCAACAAATAATGTATTTTAACAAAAGTTAATATTCTGCAATAAAAAAAATCAAAATGCTAAATGATAATAAGTGAAGGTATGAAGTATAACACTGACATGTATGTATTTCGCTACTCTATAAAAGCAAAAAAAATATATATCATTTGGCGTAAAAGCCTTATAGAGTAGAAGTTTACATAATGAAATAAATTCGTCAATTTGCACTAATCAAAGTGTATGACATATTTTTTCTTGTAAAAGTATCAAAAAGAATAAAATTAAGTGAAAAGTGGAATTATTCTACTAGAAATTAAGTATAATTTATCGATTACTCGTAAAATTACTCATACATTTGTAGCATTTTAAATTCATTTGAATATTTCATTTAATTGTTCAATAGAGCCTTTTCTTTGTTCAACTTTTCATTCCTTATGTTCTATTCGAACTTTATAAAACTAGGATTTCTGAAGTATTTCCAAGTTAAAGAACGTTCAGATAAAATATATGATCTCGAACATTACGATGATATATAACAAACGATCGGTTTCAACGTTGTACTCACTCATTGTGACGAAATACATGGACCGCTAAAATTCTGTATCAAGAAGAAAAATGAAAGACTGACGTTTTAAGAGAGAAATGCACTGCTTGGATACAAAAACTGTTACATAAGTCATTTGAAATTCGCATTCAAATTTTTATCGTTTTAAAGAGTAAAAAAAAAAAGTAATACAGTAGAACCCCGCTAATTCGGACCCCGATAATCCGGATCGGTTTGGTCATTTTTTTTTTTTTTTAGTTTGAGAAGCGATTGGCTAATTTCCATAAGATTAACTTGTTTCATCGTCGTATTCTAAATAAAAAAAAACTTTTCTGACATGTTTTCGGAATAATTAAGCAAAGTAAACATTATTACTGTCTGCAAATATTCAATAAGTTTAATATAAAGGTGATTTTCTGTTAGTATGTTATATTTTATTTCATTTTATTTCTAATTCTCCGGATAATCCGGATTTTTGATAATCCAGATTGGTTCCGTTCCCAATTAATCCGAATTATCGGGGTTTTACTGTAATAGCAAATTGAATAGAAATATTTTCACTAACATCAAAATACATAAATGATAATTTTTGAATATGCAAAGTAGAAAAACTTTGAATTTTAATAAATTAAGCATTTTTAAAATTTTAAATACTGATATAAAATACTAGGTTGACAAACAAGTTGAACAAAATAAGTATAATTTTTAATTGTCCATAGCTTAGATAGCTTAGTTTTTTTTTTTTTTTTTTTTTTTTTTGGTGAGAGAGAGAAAAAATGTGAGGAATACTGAAATCATATTAAACATGCATTTCTTATTATTTATTATTTTTTTAGAGTAAAAAGAAATATATTGTACTAACATATAGAAATTAATGTAAAAAAACATTTTTAAATATATTGTTATCTTTAAGGGACGTGCATCCAATAACTATAAAAGAATCTCATCTAGGGTAACATCCCCAGTAATTGCCACTTTAAGAATTTGTCATTAAACTTACATTAATTTTTATTACAAAGAAATAAGATATTTACTTGGAAATATTTTTAAATCAAAGAATGCATATCTGTGCATCTATTTTGCCCACTAAAAGCAAAAAAAAAAAAAAAAAGTATTTTTATGAAAATATATTTATAAGAAGTTGCTGAAATTACAAGTAATTGGCAGCTAGAGCACCAATGTATGACACCTTTTGATCCAGTAATTGGCAAAAGTTTATATTAAAAAAAAACTTTACATTTTGCATTGGGTTTAATCGCTTTAAATGAGTTTACTGTAGATGAAGATGCCATATTTCAGGTTTTTGAGAGTAAGAAATCAGCATATTAGTCAGAAATGTGAACACTTTTAAACAATACAATATACTTATATTAATACCCTGTAATTGTCATGCTGTCCCCAGTAATTGTCATATGAAGCTTTAATGGATTCAAATCACTGATATTTCATATTTTGAAATAAAAACAAATTATAAATAAAATTAGTCTATAACTTTAAAAGTACTTCCAAAATAAGTGGTTTAATCTCAAATTCCTTGTAATTGGAATAGGTGCCAATTACTTGGAACTAGCAAAATTGAAGCACCATTAATTGGCATCTAACATTAATTCAGAAATCCAAATATTTGTGTCGAAAATACTTTTACATAATTAAAGATACCCTTTTTATTTAAACAAAACTGTTGTCAATTAAAATTTAAAAAATCATATAATAATGAATTGAAAAGCATTCCTTCCTTAAACCAAAGAAGAAGCATTTGCAACAAAAATGGCTAATTTCATACAAGCCATAATTGTTTCTCTTTCCTAGGCACTATTGTCATCTAGTAGCATAAATCAAACTTATAATCTTTAACGTAAATGAGCATATAACTGCTATATGGTCTTGTATTTTTAAAAGACTGGATATAAATCTTATTTTAGGACACCCTAGCTTCTACTTCAAAATCAGACGCATATCCAGAACCTTTTTTATCATACAAAAGACGAACTGAAAAGACCAGGATTGATTTTAATTCTCATAACTATTTTTCATATAATGAACCATTTATTATGTCAGAACTTTTAAAATGTTTGCAAGAGAGTCGCTTATCTGCCCCAGGTCACGATGGCATCACCTATATCATGATCAAGCATTTGTCTGCACCCTCTCTTGTCGCTCTCCTTTCATTTTATAATAGAATTTGGATGGAACAGATTTTTCCTCAAGCTTGGTGTAGAGCTATTGTGATTCCTTTTCCTAAACCTGGAAAAGATGCTTCCAATCCAAATAATTATAGGCCTATCGCACTCTCTAGCAGTCTTTGTAAATTACTTGAAAAAATGGTCAATTGCCGCCTCGTGTTTGTTTTAGAGACTAACCATATGCTCACTGCTTTTCAAATTGGTTTCCGACGTGGTAGGTCAACTATCGACAACTTTCTCCATCTTGAACATTACATTCGGACATCAAAGATCGCATTACTTCGCGATCTTTTTAACCTGGGCTTTCGTGGGCACCTCCCAATTTTTATTAAAAACTTTCTTAACATTCGACTATTTCAAGTTCGAATTGGTGATACACTGTCTAGTTTTTATGTACAAGAAGGGGGTGTTCCCCAGGGCAGTGTCCTGAGTGTCACCCTCTTTGCTATTAAAATAAATGACATTCTTAACCAACTTCCTCCTACAGTCAAGGGCGATTTATATGTGGATGATTTTCGTATCATGTTCATGGGACAGGATATTCGTTTTATAGATAGACAGATACAAATTGCTATTAATCGCATAGTGACTTGGACAAATAAAAACGGTTTTATAATCTCTCATGACAAAACTTCTTGTGTGCATTTTTGTAGACGTAGGGATCTGCATCCAGACCCTGAAATTTTTATTGGTTCAACTCAAATACCTGTTGTGGACAACGTTCGCTATTTAGGTTTAATTTTTGACAAGAAACTTACTTTTTTACCTCATATTTTAAACATACGGACAAATTGTGAAAAATCACTGAATATACTTAAAGTACTTTCTAACACTTCTTGTGGAGCAGACCGTACTTCTCTTATTAAAATATACAGGTGTGTGAACAGGTCAAAGATCGACTATGCCTGCCAGGTCTATGGCTCTGCTAGAAAATCTGTTCTTGGAAAGCTTGACACAGTGCACCATAGCGCACTTCGTGTTTGCTCTGGTGCATTTCGTACATCACCTGTTTTAAGCTTATATGTTGACTGTAATGAATTTTCATTACATTATACCCGTGAAAAACTTTCTTTGGGGTTGATTTACCGACTCCTTTCACATCCTGGTCATCCACTTCATACATATATTTTAAACTCTGACAATGATATTCTTTATCAAAATCGTCCATCTTGCGTCCCGTCTTTTGGAGTCAGAATGAGAACCATAATCAGCAATAGCCCTTTGAATAATATTGAGGTGAGCACATGTCCTTTGCATATGTATCCTCCTTGGAATCCACCTGTTATCGCAACCCTCCATCCTTTCAAAGGTTATGACAGAAAGAACTTAGCCGCTATATCCTTTAAACAATTATTTGCTGCGCATCGTACAGTTTTTAGCGATCACTTGGACATTTATACAGATTTTTCAAAAAATGATAATATTGTAGGCTGTGGTATTTATTGTGATGGTATGATTCTTAGTTATCGACTTCATCCATCTACATCTATATTTACAGCCGAATTGATTGCAATTGAGAGAGCCATGGTACACATATCTAATCATCAAAACACCTCCTTCATAATTTATACTGACTCAAATAATTCTATTGACGCATTAAAATCTTTTAAAAAGCATTCTTATGTATCTGACAGCCTGGATCTTTATACTAAATTGACTAGACGTGGCTACAAAATTTTATTTTGCTGGGTTCCTGGACACATGGACATTCCTGGTAACGAAAAAGCTGATCAAGCGGCAAAACTTGCTCGTAATCCATTGCATCATAAAATACCATTCTCAGACGTTAAACTAATTATAAAACATTTTATTCATAATAAATGGCAAGAGAGCTGGAATTTAGAGTACAATAATAAGTTGCATCATATCAAACCAACTATCATGACCTGGCCTCCGAACTATCCAAGAAAAACTGATGTTCTTCTTACTCGTCTGAGAATTGGGCATTCTAGGATAACTCATAAACATCTTTTACTACGGGAGGATGCACCCATGTGTCCACACTGTCATTTTGATTATCTTACCATTCGTCATATTCTGTTGGACTGTCCGGGCCTCCGGCACTTGTATCGTTTCTATTTTAATTCATCATCACCAGTCTTGACGAACCTCATTGGGTAAATTCCTCATGAGGCACTCTTTGCTTTTTTAAAACATGCGGGCTTTTATTTTATGATTTAAGATTTCACTATTTTTTAGCTTCAACCTTCCTTTTTGGCATTCTGGATGGAAACCCCATCCGAATGCCTTCTTGGAATTTGCAATTTTGCATTTCACTTGTCTTTAATTTTATAATACTTTTTTTCACACTTTTATGACTGTATCTACCTCATACAGATAGCTTTTTGTTTTTAAATATTCGTTTACTTCCATGTTTTTATATTTTTTGTCTTTGTTTGGCGCAGCATGTCCCTGAAGGGATTTTGCGCCATTAAACCCTATACAACCAACCAACCAACTTATTTTAGGACATGTTTGTAGGATGTGCCAATCACTGGTGCATGCCAATTACTGGGGATGCTACCCTATTCTAAAATAACACCAAACATTAAAAACTACTTTTTTAACGATTTTTTAAGTGACATATTACAATCATTATTGTTTTTAATTGAAAGAAAAGGTAATTATTTGAATACATTGAACAAAGATAAAGAGAAATTGGTTAAATCAAATCTTGAATTCTGCTGAGTTCGTGCGAAGTTTATTTAAACTGACAATTAGGTTATTATACAAAGAAGGATTTGAAATTTTCAGCATATTAATATGATACTGAATTATAGAGTTTGAGAATACGAGGTTTTCAGAGTACACAGACGCTAGTAAAATATTTACATATTAATGAAAGGCTTAGGAAAAATAGTAACATGCCATAAAAATATAACAATGAAAAAAGAGCTTAATGATGCAATTTCAAGTAGCTACAGAACATTGCTCTATTTCTGTCGAGCAGCCGAGTCTGAGAGTCATTACTTCCTTCCATGAGCATTTACTTCCCTTTTTCAATATTTATACGGGCATAAAAATTCATAGTATTCAAAGCATTGAAAGTTTTGTGATACAGTGGTATTAATCAAAGCATTCCTCTCCATCGACGACAAATTAAAATACTACCACATGTCTTGTTGTTTCCATTTCTCAATTTCAATTTAATTTCTGTATTACATTTCGAGTTGTATCTTCAATGTTCAAAAACTAGCGACTAACTATTTTATTTGCAGATTTTTTTTAAGCAGGTATTTGCAATATTCTGATAGTTTCCATTCTTCTCTTCTTTATATATTTTCCACCATGTTTGTATTTCAATCAAAACATTAGAAACATATGTAGTATATGATAAATTTCATGTAGAAATTATGTTATATGTAGAAATTTTAACACAACTCATAATTTTGTACTCTTAACAAACAGTAAATTTATTCCAAACATTTGTATATTAAAGGTAAAGAATGAAAAATTTTACATTTTTATATCAGCAGTTGAAATTAATTATCATGCTAGTCTGAAAATTTGGAATCTTTGCGAGTGTTACATTTTGTAGCCTATGACTTTAGAAAAGAATGACGCTAAAAATATAGATTATTTAAATATAAAGCATTATTTATTTAACTATGGAAACATCTTCCAAAACTGTTTTATGCCCTTGCATTTTCTCGCACATTTACTTTTGAAGTGAAATTTGGAAGAAAAACAATGATTAGTTTTTTTTTCAATGCATTACAATTGTCTTTATGATTTTCTTTTTTCATTGTCTCAGTTTCCTTATTAAGCAGGAATTCTCAAGCATTAAATGTTTGTTTATTTATTCGCCAGATTGAATGTTTATTCCCACATTTTTTAACAGACAGAAAAAAATATCTATAAATGTTCATTTTATCATTAATCTAAAACTATCAATAAGCATAAAATTGTTGTACCTTTGGTTCAGTCTATATTATTCATGTGATAAAATGTCATTATTGTCTGAAACATAGCTTTTTTTTGTCAAGTTAGACATTGAGGGAAAAGAACTTATTTTAAAAAAATACTCACACATATTTAGAAACCAATATTTTAAGAGCAAATGAGATATTAAAAAAAGTTCACATAAAAACGATATTCGAGTGAATACCGTAATTACTGCAATTCGTTGAATATACAGGGTGGTCATAAAAAAAAACTTTGTTCATATATGGAGCTCTAGCGGCCAGTCCGCTCAACCGATCGAGGTGAAATTTCAGATATAGCTATTCAGAGGCATGAGCTCGAGATTCTGTGAACGACAACAAAATGGCGCTCACGGTTACGGTTATAGTTACAGAAACTCGAAAATTTCCAATGGCAACACCCATTTTTTTTCATCGCAAAATGCTCAGCGCATGCGAAAACTTTAAAGAACGTTGGAACCGTACGTGTATCGCAAGAAACGGACATGTTATGCACGCACAAAAAACTGTTCTGCGAATCCTCCCCCCCATAGAAAAAACTCGATTGGGGCGCAAGGAGGAAATTTGCATATGACACAGAGTCAGTACACTAATCTCTGATTACAATACAGATCGGAGAAATTAAAACTTTTATTTTGATTACACATTTTCCACATGGGTGCCATCACCATTAATTGCCTGTGATGACACCCATGTGGAAAATGTGTAATCAAAATAAAAGTTTTAGTTTCTCCGATCTGTATTGTAATCAGAGATTAGTGTACTGACTCTGTGTCATATGCAAATTTCCTCCTTGCGCCCCAATCGTGTTTTTTTTATGGGGGGGGGGGAGGATTCGCAGAACGGTTTTTTGTGCGTGCATAACATGTCCGTTTCTTGCGATACACGTACAGTTCCAACGCTCTTTAGGGTTTTCGCATGCGCTGAGCATTTTGCGATGAAAAAAAATTGGTGTTACTATTGGAAATTTTCGAGTTTTTGTAACTATAACCGTAACCGTTAGCGCCATTTTGTTGTCGTTCACAGAATCTTGAGCTCATACCTCTGAATAGCTATATCTGAAATTTCATTTCGATCGGTTGAGCGGACTGGCCGCTAGAGCACCTTTTATCGGCAAAGTTTTTTTATGACCACCCTGAATAAAAGAAACATCTGGTCTCGTACTTTACATAGACGTTGTTTAGCATGCTGAACATATTTATCAGTAACAGTTCCAGTGCGACTGCTTTTTTTTTCAAATTATTAGTATACATAATTTGCATCATGAATATTTTAACTTAACTTACAAACGATAAATGCTACAGTCGTTGTTTGTGGAGATAAAATGAATATGGTGTGCATAATTGATATGATAGATTAAAAGGGAATGCGCAAACCAGAATCTAATCTGTAGATCGTAGTATCCATCCCGGTAATCTTTATGAAGGTTTAAAATACTAAAAATCTCGATGACATATTACAACGTCCAGAAGGAGTTTTAACTTCCGCAAAACGCTACAAGGTTATGAAGGTAGCAAAAAAATTTGCTTTTGAAGAAACATAATTACAAACTATTGCCAAATATTCGATCTTCTACTTTTCTCTGCCAAGGAAGAACCCTCAATGTGATTCGTGACAGAGACTGAGAAGAGGTTTTGCATTGGGAATTGCGATTTACAAATTCTGTGTAAGGTTTGACAGATCTCCCGAAAAATGTATATTTTAAGTAACTTTCTGTTATTCTTAAAATTGTGTTCTGTTTAGTATCTTGCGAAAAAAATATTTTGTCTGCAGTCCTCATCAGAAAGATATAAAATTTTCACTGCGCCAAGAAATTTAGTAGAAAAGAAATAATTCAAAAGTGCAAAACAGAGGCCATCATGATAAGAGCTCATTTATTCAACATTCCAGATTTTACAACAAATATACAGTTGTAATCTGACATTATAAACAATTTCAATAATTACTAATAAAGTACCAATTAAATTTGTTATGATATTCGCACAACTAACTTTTCCATATTGATTTTTTACTTGGTAAGCTGTGGAATAGGAAAACTCATTATAAAACAAATATTTAACAATTATTACTGAAAAGCAGTTTTAAAAAAATATCTGAAAAAAAATATTTAAACTTTACCTTTAATGTTCAACACGCTAGCTAATATAATGAAAACTAAAACCAAAACTTAAATTTTATCTTTCTACAAAATATAACAAGAATAAATTCATTAACATAAATTAGGGAATTTGCTACATGAATAAACAGTTTTTTTATATGCAATTACGGTGACTTAATGGCTAAGTTGCAAATAATGGTTCTAAAAAGTCTCTAAGAATTATGCTATCTATACTAATAAAATAACAAATCGCTCTGTCTGCGTGTGTGTGTGTGTGTGTGTGTGTGTGTGTCTGCGATGGCTAGCAAAATCTATGGGACGTACGAAGCTCAAAATTTTTATGAGAGTAGCCCAATATCTCTCCTGATGCACCTGAGCTTCAGAATTTCGAAATTCTATTTATTAACTGAGTAATTAATTAAATTCCAAAGATCACTCTCATAAAAAATCGCCTTTTTTCTTCTTTTTTTTCTCTTTATTTAGTTATGGTTGGTTGGTTGCATAAAATTTTCGCATAAATAATTTAAAAAGCTGGAACAGACCTTTAAAATTCATAGACTGGCAAACTGTCAGTTTAAATAATGATTTTTTATCACAGCGGTTGCAAACCATGGAGGAAAAAGATAGGTGGTGGTGAAGTAAACCGAAAAAAGAGTTGCAATATTAAACCATTTATCGCTCAAATATTAATGTCCCAAACAAAAGCATGTGGAAGGGATTTTGTATTAATAAGACGAATTGAAAGAATTGAATAACAGCTGAAGCGTATTTTATGAAGAAATAGTAATTTTTTAAAATGGTCTTTTTTCTATTATATTATTTATTTTTAAAAAATGTTTGCTTTTAAAATAATTGAAATTGATAAATTCGAAATAATTTAAATGTCAAAATAAAATTAAATAAAATATTGAAAACATTTGATTTGAACTAAAAATTGTATTACTAAAAGCTTTCTTTTTTTTTCAGAACTTTTTAATACTTTATAACGTAGATGAAAATATGTTTTTAATTTAACAACATATTAATAACTCTATGTCAATATATAAAATATATTTATGAAAACATTCTTTTAAAATCATGCGCGAAAACTTAAATAACAAATATTAGTCTAAGATATAGATTTCAGAGTGCAGACGATTTTAAGACATTAACGAAAGAATGTTAACTTTTCAAGCAAAATCTTAAATGATGCTTCTATATTGATATTTCAAAGTGACGGCTAGGTTACATTTATGTTATATTTAAGTTACGGTAGGGTAATGTTAAGTCGCAGTTAGGTTACAGACAGATTATGGTTATGGTACAAAAGTTTACGGTTAGGAATTTGTCCACAGAGTCAACATTACGCATGCTTTGATTAAAAATATACACTTTTGTTAAATGGCTCTGAAATTATAATACTATATACCAATCTTTTATCATCGCGTATCGATTCATTCACGGTATAGTCGGATTTAAGAATGATATAATTAGTTTGAAATTCAAAATTTTTCACTTGGGATTTCTATGCGAAAAAAATAATTAGTTACGTGATTTAACAGTGATTTTTACGGGTAAATATCAACACTTTAACACGAAACTAACGCAATCGTTGGATACATGTTCCCTCCCGTGTTTCTCATTGCTCATTTTAAGTATTTCTAGAGCTTAATATTAGTTGTTGTTTTTAAAACCGATTTTTCACAAAGTCAGCTGCGACGTATTTCAGACAATGCATTTCTGCATGCTTCCAGTTATTGATAAAATCATACAAATTTCAAGTTCGTTTAATATTGTTAATACGGACCCGGGCAACGCCGGGCGGGTCAGCTAGTAATATGATAAAATATATCCCTGAAACATGAATGTATTATAATCATAAATTAAATCTTACACATGATTTATAGTTTTAGAATTACTTAACTTCTTTTTTCATGAGTGTTACTTTTTCCAAGTAACACCTCATGTAAGGTAACACTCATGTACGGTAACACTCATGGCATTTATTAAGGAATTCTTCACTAAAATAAATTCTAACTGTTTTATTGAAATTTTAGTTGGGCCTATTGATTCCTGAACAAAAAATACAGCATTCCCTAACTTAGCATTTTTATACAAATAAATAAATAAATAAATAAATAAATAAATAAATAAATAAATAAATAAATAAATAAATGGTAACACTCCTGTAAGAAAATAAAAATACTCACCATGTTGAAATGAACATTCTGATAAATAGCAATTATAGAACAAAATTATCGCGTTCTAAATAAGCGCACTGTAAAGAAGAAACAACATCGTTTTCTCACAACCGTTGCCAACTTCAATATACAAATATTTTGAAAACACATAATATTAACTTCCCTAAAATAACACTCATATTCTGCATATGCGGACACAAAATACATTAAATTTTTAACTCTTAGATATTAATTTTAAATATATAAATTATCTATTTGTTTAATTAACACAGGATATTTTACTTTTAATCCCTATATAAAAAATTTTAAATGTTTGGAAGCATAAAAAAAGATTGAAATTTTGCGAGTTTTTTATTTAGGACAAGTAAATTCCCATTACTTGCTAACTAAAGTACAAAAAAAAAGACCACTATTTCACAACTCTGAAAAAATCTAATGAATGCATTGAATTAAGCATAAAAAGATGTGCTACTACCTGATTTCAGAATATCAAAAAAATAAATTCATTAATATGAAATTTATCTTTAAACATCAGGACATCAAACTGGTAGTTCATGTGAAATTCACCCAACTACGTCTTTATATACCGCTGTATATTTAGCGCTAAAATCATAACATTTTAGTTTTTTTTAAGTGAAGTATTTGAAGAAGATTTATTTTATTTATTATTGCAAATGCAGTATGAATCATTTACAGGATTGGTATCGTAATTAAAAGTTGCGTATTAACTAAAATTGATTTATTTAGAGTAGGGATGCACAACCTGAGGGCCGCGGGTCAAACGTGGCCCACCATGGGCTAACGTGTGGCCCGCGACTTTCGACAATTCACAACTAGAGACACATTCTATTTTTGTGGATATGTCTCAGAAAAAAATCGTAAATTTCGTCAATTTATCGGGGGAAAATATAAATTTTGTCAGCCCCCCTGAATCGCAAATTTCGTATATCGAACACGGAAAAATTGAAAATTTCATGCATCAAGTACGGAAAAATAGCGAATTTTATCAATGATGCTCGGAAAAAATCTCAAATTTCGTTCATCAGGTATGAAAAATCGTGAATTTTGTCAGTCGGATGCAAAAAATCGCACATTTCGTTAATCGAGTAAGAAAAAATCGACAGTTTTGGTGATGATGCACGAAAAAAATTGCAAATTAAATTTATCGACTGCGGAAAAATTGCATGTTTTCTAGGTTTATCGCGTGAAAAAAAACGCGAATTTCGTTGATAAGGCCTGATAAATCGCGAATTTTATGAAATGAGTGCAAAAATTTAAAATTTTGTTGATCGGCTGCAAATCAATAATGAGTTTTGTCAATTTATGAAGACGAAAAACTCCTACTTTCATCTCACTGCATTAAAAAAAATGCTGATTTCGTCAAAATTAATTAAAATCGTGAATTTCGTAGATTGGGCACCAAAAAATGCGTATCTCGTCAATTAAAATCGGAAAATGCAGAAATTTCATTGATCGGAGAGAGGATTATCGCGAATTTTGTCAATGACACGCGAAAAAAATGCGAATTTCGTCGATCAGGCTCAAACAAAATTTTAATTTCGTAAATCGGCTTTATAAAAATTGCGAATTTCGTCGATCTGATGGGGAATAATCGTGAATTTTATCGTTCATGCGAGCTAAAATTGAGAATTTCGCTGACCGGCTTCTTAAAATTAGCAAATCTTTCGATCGGATTTGTGAAAATCGGGAATTTTGTCAATCAGGCGAAGAAAAATTGTGAATTTTGATCGGTTTCATAAAAATGGCGAATTTGGGCGATCGGCTGAATTAAAATCGCTAATCTTATTGATCTTAGCGAGGAAAATTGCAAATTTCGTCGATCGGCTTCTTAAAATTAGCGAATTTCGACGATCGGCTTCATAAAAATTGTGAAATTTCTCGATCGCCTATGTGAAAATCGCAAATTTTCACGATCTTGCAAAGAAAAACCCGCGAATTTCGTCGATCGGCTTTGGTAAAATCGCAAATTTTGTTGATCTGGCGCAGAAAAAATTATGATTTTTCTCCATCGACTTCATAAAAATCGCAAATTTTGACGATCATGCGAAGAAAAATCGTGAATTTCGTCGATCAGGTAAGGAAAAATTGCGAATTTTGTCGATCATGCGAAGAAAAATCACAAATATCGATCGGTTTCGTAAAAATCACGAATTTCAGCGATCGGCTGCATTAAAATCAATAATTTTGTTGATCTTAGCGAGGAAAAGTGTCAAATTTTGTCGATCGGCTTCTTAAAATTCGGAAATTTTGTCGATCGGCTTTATAAAAATCGTGAATTTTCTCGATCGGTTTCGTAAAAATCGCGAATTTTCACGATCGGTTTCGTAAAAATCGCGAATTTTCACGATCATGCTAAGAAAATTCGCGAATCAGGCGCGGTTTCATAAGAATCGCAAATTTCATTGATCAGATGCCGAAAAATCAGGAATTTCATTGTTCAGGAAAAATCTTGTTGATCGGCTCCACATTTTTTCCGGCACCAACAACTTATGTTAATTTTTAGCACTTTTAATAAAACAAAATTTATTCTCCATAATAAAGTCAAGGAATATTATTACATCTTGAAAACAATCCTTTCTATATCTGTTAGATATACAAACGTAAAAATTGCTCATATATCCTTAGCCATTGAATTGGATATTTTGACTATGTAAGTGAACTTAAAGCGGCAGCCCCCCCCGCCCCCTCTCTGCGCTGAAACCATATTTTTTTTTTATCCGATTATTGGCCACAGATCTCCTTTTTCTTGAAATCGAATTCTTTCCGTGTTGTTGATGTGGCCCTCGACCATCCAGAGATATTTGTGAGTGTCCCTTCTCTTGAAAAGGTTGTGCATCCCTAATTTAGAGATCATTTTTTTGTAGGGCGATGAATAAGTGAATGTAAGTTCATTTGCAAGGGGTTCCCCTAAACAAAATGATGCAGGACTCGAAATGTATTAAGACGATCTTGTTCAAAACTTTAAGACATCTAACAATCGCAGTAAGGTCATAGTGTGACATCACATCCTGGTGGTTTTGCGATCACACTTGCGACGTGAAGTGACTTCCAGTAATAATTGGAATATCATAGAATTAAATACGAATTCTTTTTAAAATATCGATATTTTTTTTACGCTGAATAATAAATTTAAAAAATAGCTTGCTCCATAATATAAGATTTTGAAGAAGTTTATGTATCGGTCAAAATGGGATGTCACGGAGAGGTGCCATTTTGGTCAATGATGTGATGTAACCGCTGTAACTTTCAGAAATGTCCCTTTCACTTTGCTTTGCATACGCGAAATTAGAAACACTAACCGGTAGAGTTCTGTAACAATAATTAAATAATAAGTAATTGGTTTAGATAATATTGAGGTCTTAGAAAAATACATGGCTATAAAACAGCAACGATAAAATAAGCTAAACATGTAGTTTTTTTTTTTTTTTTTTTTTTTTAACGTAGTTCTATAAGCAATGAGCATCTTGAAAATCAGCTTATGTTTTTATTCATGTTTTTTCCCTCCACAAATTCCATTAAAAATACATTTGGATTGGATCAAATTCGATTATGAAAAATTGACAGCTTTTTTTTCTTTTCTTTTCTTTTTTTTTTTTTTTTTTTTTTTTTTTTAGATAGGTATAAGCGCAAGCAAGTGAATTTGTTGAAAAAGATATGACTGCTTTCTTTTTGCTTTAAGATCGGGAAACAAAAATTGAACGTTATTTAAACTTCAGGATTTGTAAGTAGATTTCTCGATGTATAATCTTTAATTATTAATATTAAACTAACATTTGATAAAAAACAGGATTCCTTTTAACGGGATAGTTTTCCTTTTCAACAATTTTGTTTGTTTTTAAAAATATGGTATAAATGTTGAACTGTGTTTTAATGTTCAACTAAATGTGAATTTAAAAAAAAAAAAATTGCATATTTATTTAAAATTTCTAAGAAGTTTCTTAAAAATCTTAACTATTTTTTTAATTGTTGATATTTTTGTCCATTTTTTTTTCTTTTTTTAAAAAAGATTTTCAAATGTGTATTTCACAAGAAGACTGAGCATGAATTTTTATATAAATCTAATATTTAATGTAATTTTCTTACTGATATAGGTAGAAAACAAAATCAAACACATCTTTATAAAATGGAGGTTAATTCATGCACAGATTTATCGTATCTATCTATACTAATAAAATAACAAATCGCTCTGTCTGCGTGTGTGTGTGTGTGTGTGTGTGTGTGTGTGTGTCTGCGATGGCTAGCAAAATCTATGGGACGTACGAAGCTCAAAATTTTTATGAGAGTAGCCCAATATCTCTCCTGATGCACCTGAGCTTCAGAATTTCGAAATTCTATTTATTAACTGAGTAATTAATTAAATTCCAAAGATCACTCTCATAAAAAATCGCCTTTTTTCTTCTTTTTTTTCCTTTCATTTAGTTATGGTTGGTTGGTTGCATAAAATTTTCGCATAAATAATTAAAAAAGCTGGAACAGACCTTTAAAATTCATAGACTCGCAAACTGTCAGTTTAAATGATCATTTTTTATCACAGCGGTTGTAAACCATGGAGGAAAAAGATAGGTGATGGTGAAGTAAACCGAAAAAAGGGTTGTAATATTAAACCATTTATCGCTCAAATTTTAATGTCCCAAACAAAAGCATGTGGAAGGGATTTTGTATTAATAAGACGAATTGAAAGAAATGAATTACAGCTGAAGCGTATTTTACGAAGAAATAGTAATTTTTTAAAATGGTCTTTTTTCTATTATATTATTTATATTTAAAAAATGTTTGCTTTTAAAATAATTGAAATTGATAAATTCGAAATAATTAAATGTCAAAATAAAATTAAATAAAATATTGAAAACATTTGATTTGAACTAAAAATTGTATTACTAAAAGTTTTCTTTTTTTACAGAACTTTTTAATACTTTATAATATAGATGAAAAAATGTTTTTAATTTAACAACATATTAATAACTCTATGTCAATATATAAAATATATTTATGAAAACATTCTTTTAAAATCATGCGCGAAAACTTAAATAACAAATATTAGTCTAAAATCTAGATTTCAGAGTGCAGACGATTTTAAGACATTAACGAAAGAATGTTAACTTTTCAAGCAAAATCTTAAATGATGCTTCTATATTGATATTTCAAAGTGACGGCTAGGTTACATTTATGTTATATTTAAGTTACGGTAGTGTAATGTTAAGTCGCAGTTAGGTTACAGACAGATTATGGTTATGGTACAAAACATTACGGTTAGGAATTTGCCCACAGAGTCAAGATTACGCATGCTTTGATTAAAAATATATACTTTTGTTAAATGGCTCTGAAATTATAATACTATATACCAATCTTTTATCATCGCGTATCGATTTCATTCACGGTATAGTCGGATTTAAGAGTGATATAATTAGTTTGAGATTCAAAAAATTTCACTTGGGATTTCTATGCGAAAAAAAAAAATTAGTTACGTGATTTAATAGTGATTTTTACGGGTAAATATCAACACTTTAACACGAAACTAACGCAATCGTTGGATACATGTTCCCTCCCGTGTTTCTCATTGCTCATTTTAAGTAATTTTAGAGCTTAATATTAGTTGTTTTTAAAACCGATTTTTCACAAAGTCAGCTGCGACGTATTTCAGACAATGCATTTCTGCATGCTTCCAGTTAATGATAAAATCATACAAATTTCAAGTTCGTTTAGTATTGTTAATACGGACCCGGGCAACGCCGGGCGGGTCAGCTAGTCTATACTAATAAAAGAACAAAACGCTCTGTCTGTGTGTGTGTCTGTGTGTGTGTCTGCGATGGCTAGCAAAATCTACAGCACATACAAAGCTCAAAATTTTTTTGAGAGTAGCCCAATATCTCTCCTGATGCACCTGAGCTTCAGAATTTCAAAATTCCAATTATTAACTGAGTAATTAATTAAAATCAAGAGGTCACTCTCATAAAAAATCATCTTTTTCCCAATTTTTTTCTCTTTCATTTGTTTACGGTTGGTTGGTTGTGTAAAAATTTTCGCAGAAGTAATAAGAAAGCTGAGACAGAATTAAAGAATCCCATGGAGGAATAAGATAAGTGGAGGTGAAGTAAGCTCAAAAAAGGTTTGCGATATGAATCCATTTATCGCTCAAATTTAATGTGGCAAACAAAAGGACGTGGAAGAGATTTTGTATTATAAGACGAATTGAAAGAAATGAATTACAGTTGAAGCATATTTCAACAGGAAATAGCAAATTTTTAAAATAGTCTTCGTTCTATTATTATTTATTAGAATAAATATTCGCTTTTAAAATGAAGGAAATTGGAAAATTAGCAATAATTATATATCAAATTAAAATTAAATAAGATATTGAAAACATTTGATACGAATTAAAAATTGTATAACTAAAAGTTTTCTTCATTAATGTAATTTTCAATACTTTATAACGTAGATAAAAAATGTTTATGACTTAATAATTGCATGTAAATAAATATTTAAAATATAATGATGAAAACATTCTTTTAAAATCATGTATGAAAACTTAAGTAATAAATATTAATCTAAAATATAAATTTCTGACTGCAGACGATTTTAATGTACTAACAAAATAATGTTATATTTTCAAGCAAAACGTTAAAATAATTTTCTATATTGATATTTAAAACACATATGGAAAAATAATTAATAAATTTTTACCGGTGAAGCGATAAATTAGTTCTTTTTTTAAAAACGAGAGAAAAAAAAAATACAGGTTTAAACCTGTTTCAATTGATAGCGAAATTTTAAAATGGAGGGCCAAAATCACAGTCCGGTGAAATCCAAATACCTCATTGGTCATTGAGCCGCGTCCTTTTCAGAGAACAATCTCTTAGCAGTTGGGTAAATGTTGTCATACTCCTTTTTCCGAGAAAAATCGTAGCGGCAGTTTTGAAGTAAATCTTATGTCTTTTCATTTATAATCTAAATTTTTCACTCTCATTTTATAAAATGGCATCAAAATATCTTAATTGAGTTAATTTCGATGGTTTATCTTAAATAAGAACAGACGGTAACAATCGCTTAAAAAATACTTTCCCCCTCACCTTTTTCAAATGGAGAAACAAGTTCGTGATTTTCACCCTTACCACACGACCAATGGGGTGGCTGGATTTCACTTGACTGTGATTTTGGCCCTTCATTTTAAAATTTCGCCAATGGACCATATTCTACCTTTTGGTTCGAGGCTACAAGAATTCGTCTGTTTGGGAATAACATTCTTAATCGCGCCATTTAAAAGCATTGTGATTAGAAAATTTATGCTTATATTTTATTTTTATATGAAGTTTTAGACTTTTTCAGGGACATGTATGAGTTATATATGAATTTTTTTCTCTATTTTAAAGCAATTGCATTCATCTTTTTCATTTTATTTATAAAATAAAAATTTTACATTTTAATTAATAAGCAAATATTGATTTTTATTAGTATGTATATAAATATTTATCGAAAATTATTCGTACAGAATAAATTTGCATTATTTTACACATGCATTTATCTGTTTTTTAGGCTTCATCAAATGATGAAAAAACGAAACAAACTCGCTAGCAGCCGCTTTTTTACCCACATGATTCCCACTGTGACGTCACGAGAATACTGTCCATTGATAGGCGTGTCAAAGCACGTGCTTTTGTTGGTACTTAATTGGACTTAATGTAGGGTTACATCTTAAGCATCATCTCCAGAGATAATACCTCCACTCTATTAATTTCTTTTTACTCTATAAAAGAAACCAATTTGAGATTTTGACATTTCAAAAGTGACTGTTTTTTTCCCAAAGACCTTTAAAATTCATAGACTGGCAAAATGTCAGTTTAACTTAGGATTTTTGAACATAGCTATTACGTCAGATCGTTGGTACTTCGTACATTAGAATGTATTTGTGGTTGGCTATGTTGCAGTTAATATATGTATATGTATATATGAGGCTTTTTTAGCAGTTTTTTTAAATCATTGATTAAATTTGAATGCATTTATTTAAGTTAAAATTTTATTAAGACTTTAATTTGTTTTTAAAACAAAAATGAAATGGCTCTTTGACGTACAATTGTTTGAATAGGCAGACGATTCATACACAGTAATAAATTATCAAATAGTAAAATAAATTATATATAAAAAATAGTCACTAAAAGAATAGTAGCAAAACATAATGTTTAGGCGTATTAACACATAACCCGATCCCAACCAGAAAAAACAGACTATACTCCGATCCAAGCAAGACAAAAATTTCATGAGCATAAACGCGACCCGAACCTAAAAATTCCATTTGAAAAAAAAACTATGGATTTGATATTAGACCCGAATCAAATCTGAATCCCACAAAAATATTCAAATGAAGCATACCCCAATTCGATCAAAGAAAAATAATGTTCGTGTATATGCAACCCGACCCGAACCTAAAATTTTTCTCTGAAAAAACCCAAAAAATGACCAGAACGAAACCTGAAATCGATAAAAATATTCCAAAGAACTATAACCTGATAAGAGCAAGACAAAAAAACTTCCATGACATAAACCTGACTCGAACCTAAAAAATTCCATTTGAAAAAAAGCCTGAAGTTTTATGCAAACTACATCTGAATCCGATCAAAATATTCGAAAGAACCATAACCGGATTCGAATAAGAGAAAATAATTTTCGTAGACATGAAACCGATCGGAACCTAAAATTCCATTTGAAAAAAATACCTGAAATTTGAATCGACAAAAATATTCCACAGAACCATACCCGGACCTGAACAAGACAAAAAAATTTCCATGAACATGAACCCAATCCGAACCTAAAATATGAACTAAATCTGAATCTGACAAAAAAGCGTATCCTTATTCGAACAATGCAGAATAATTTCCGTTGATGCGCAACCAAACCTGAACCTAAAAATTCCATTAAAAAGTCCAAATCTGAATTGAACGACATCTGAACCCGAAAAAAATATTCCAAAGAACCAAAACCCGATCCGAGCAAGACAAAATAATTTCCCTGGACATGAATCCAACCAGAACCTTAAAAATCAATTTAAAAAAAATACCTGAAATCTGAATCGAACCAAATCTGAATCCGACGAAAATAGTCCAAATAACTATAACCGGATACGAACAAGACAATATAATTTCCATGGACATAATCCCCATTCCAAACCAAAAAATTTATAAATAAAAGAAAAAAAAAATCCCGAAATTTGAACCAAACTTAATCTGAACCTAACAAAAATATTTCAGTGAAGTATAACCTCATTGGAACTAGGTAAAATAATTTCCATATAAGTACAACCCGACCCGAACTTAAAAATCCCATTTGAAGGGAAAAAAAAAACCCACGAAATCTGAATTGAACCGAATCTAAACTGAACACAAATATTCCAAACAATCATAACCGTATCCGAAGAAGACAAAATAATTTCCATGAACATGAATCCAATCCGGATGTTCTACAAAACATAATGCGCTCCGTAGCGGTGGAAAGTGAAACTAAGTACTTAGCGCGAGATGGTTAAAATATTTCGTTTATAGTTAATGTTAAATTAGAACTTGGTTACGGTTAGATAACAGTTAGGTTGCAATTACGTTCCGGTGACCCTTTTGTTATTTTATTTTCCGGTTAGGTTACAGTTAGGTCATGGTTAAGTTACAGTTAGGTTAAGGTTAAGTTGCGGTTAGGTTGTGGTTAGATTATGGGTAGGTTATGATTAGGTGACGGCCAAGTTACATTTATGGTATATTTAACTTGCAGTTAGGTTACTGTTAAGATACAGCTAAGTTACAGACAAGTTATGATTCCGATACAATTAGGTTACGGTTAGGATTTTGTTCATAGAATGAACATTACGCATGTTTGATAAAAAATATACACCTATTTTTGTAAAATGGCTCTGAATTTATAATATTATATACTAACCTTTTAGCGAATCATCGAGAATCGATTTCATTCACGGTATAGTCAGATTTAAGAGTGATATATAATTAGTTTGAAATTCAAAATATTTCACTTGGGATATCTATGTGAAAAAAGTATTTAATTAAGTCACTTAACAGTAATTTTAAGGATAAATATCAACACGAAATCGTTGGACACATATTCCCTCCTGCGTTTCCCATTGCAGTCATTTTAGGTATTTTTGCAGCTAAATATTAGTTTTTTTTAAAAACCAATTTTTGACACAGTCAGGGGGCACGTATTTAATATAATGTACACTGTAAAAAATTGGACCCTTTTGCTGTATCATCACTCCCCCGCTTTTATAGAATATATCTCTTTTGACCTATGACAATGCTCCAAAATAGGCTGAAGTAATCATTTTCTATAAAAGCGGTGGAGTGACGATGCAGCAAAAGGGTCAAATTCTTAACAGTGTATTAACACATATTTTGAGTTGAAGATAAAATCATAAAAATTTCAAGTTCGTTTAACATTATTATAACGGACCCGGGCAACGCCGGGCGGGTCAGCTAGTTTGTACTAAAGTTTTCTTTATTAAAACAACTAAGTTAAAGATATACATAGCTTTATTTCTTTGTCACCGTATTAGTTTTTTTAACTATCAGGAATTGTAAATAAATATGTTTTCACCAGTAATATATCCTTTAAACTTAACCTTTAATTTTCTACATACAATATAATGTAATAAAAACTAAAACACAAACTTAAATTTTATCTATCGTCAAAATATAACAAGCATCAATTCATTAACTTAAATGTTGGGAATTCTTTAATTATTTAAAGCTCAAATCAAGACCCTTTTAAGCCAAATGTTTTTCTGTCAGCTTAATCTTAATATTAGAAAACGCATAACATCTTAGATGACCCGGATAAAAGTTGTAAAAGCGTGAAACTGAAAATTATACTGAACGATAAAATTTCCCCCGAGAGAAGATATTTTCTCTTTTAAGGAGCAAAAGTCTTAAGTATTTTCGTTATTCTCATTCCGAATTGGAGTCCTTTTCTCTTTTATTTTTCTTACTTTCAGTATTTCTTGAATTCTAAGTGATTTGCGATTGTAATAAATTTTAAGCGAAAGAAAAAGCATTAAAGAAAAGCAGTTGAATCTTTTAATTGTATGTTGTAATTTTACGCTAAAATATTTAAGTATCTTTTATGCAATTATTTCTTTGGGTATGTTACATGAATAAACAGTGATTTTTTAAAATACAATTACAGTGACTTTATGGCTAAGTTGCGAACAAATAGAAGCTTTTTTTAAGAAAACTTTAACCATTATGATATTTGTACTAATTTTATTGTTTATCAACGCTATTGAATTAAAGGTACACTTAGTTTTACTTGCCGTTACATTAAATTTTCCGAATTACAGGAATATTATCCATACGTTGTGAAACACGTTTTAAATTGACAGATAATTAGAAATTAACGATTTCTGGAATTTTACCTTTACCCCAACGATTTACACATAGAAATTTGTAGAATCCATCCTGTAAACGTAAAATTTGTAACAAAGGGTTCTTGTAGTACCTAAATTACTCTACTATTTCCCTCTTAAAATCTATAAGTTGAATCCAGTTGTTCTAGAACTCAGAAATATGGCACACGTACACAAAAAAAAGAATAAAAATAATATAAATATATAGCAGATAGAATTTATAACTTTTTCTAGAAAAATAATAGCACTAATATATTTTATTTATTATATTCACTATTCTTGAATTCTAATCGATTTGCGATAGCAATAAATTTTAAGCGAAAGAAAAAGCATTAAAGAAAAGCAGTTGAATCTTTTAATTGTATGTTGTAATTTTACGCTAAAACATTTAAGTATCTTTTATGCAATTATTTCCTTGGGTATATGGTATGAATAAACAAGGATTTTTTTAAAATACAATAATAGTGACTTTATGGCTAAGTTGCAAACAAATAGAAGTTTTTTTTAAAGAAAATTTTAAGCAGTATGATATTTGTACTAATTTTATTGTTTATCAACGCTACTGAATTAAAAGTACACTTAGTTTTACTTGCCGTTATATTAAATTTTCCGAATTACGGGAATATTATCCATACGTTGTGAAACACGTTTTAAATTGACAGATAATTAGAAATTAACGATTACGGGAATTTCACCTTTACCCCAACGATTTACACATAGAAATTTGTAGAATCCATCCTGTAAACGTAAAATTTGTAACAAAGGGTTCTTGTAGTACCTAAATTACCCCACTATTTCTCTCTTAAAATCTATAAGTTGAATCCAGTTGTTCTAGAACTCAGAAATATGGCAAAACGTACACAAAAAAGAATAAAAAAATAAAATAATATAAATATATAGCACATAGAATTTATAACTTTTTTAGGAAAATAATAGCACTAATATCTTTTATTTATTATTTTCACTATTTCTTGAATTCTAATCAATTTGCGATAGTAATAAATTTTAAGCGAAAGAAAAGCATTAAAGAGAAGGAATTGAATCTTTTAATTGTACGCTGTAATTTTACATTAAAATATTGAAGTATCTTTTATGCAATTGTTTCTTTGGGTATGTTACATGAATAAACAAGAATTTTTTTTTTTTTTTATACAATTGTAGTGACTTTATGGCTAAGTTGCAAATAGATGTTTAAAAAAAATCTCTAAGTATTATGGTATTTGTACTGAAGTTTTCTTTATAAGCTATGGAGTCAAAGATACACTTAGTTTTATTTATTTTATATTGTGCAATTTTTTTGCCGAATTATGGGGAAATTATGCATAAATACACTGAATAATATTAATAGTACTAATTATCATTAATTTATTCTAATTAAGTAATAATAACTTATACACAAAAACGTACATTTTTATAATTGAATTAATTTATATCATAACTTATTTTAGAATGAGGCATGTGTAGTTATATATATTTCGTTTCTGTAAGTAATATATAATTAAGTATCAGCAACTCAAGCTACAACTACACATAAAATTAGTTAATATTTTGGAGTTTTTTGTAACAATAATACACCAACGAAATTGTTCAGGATTTAAGTCATTCTCTACACTTTTAAAAATTTGAAACTTTTGCTGCATCGTCACTCCACCACTTTTGTAGAATATCTCTTTTTTGACCAATGAGAATGCTTCATAATATAGTGAAGTAATAGTTTCTGTAACAGCGATGGAGTGGAAATGCAGCAAAAGTTTGAAATTTTTAACAGCGTACCTATAGAGAGATGGCTCTTTAGATTTTGAACTATGTATAAAATCACTGCAGAAATTTTAAATTAATATGAAGTTGCAATTTTCTAATTAATTACGAAAGGCCATCTGTTACGAGAGAGCTAAAGCCACATTATCAAACCAAAAATTATCTTAATAATTAAGTTTTGTCTTTAAGAGAATTTTTTTTTTTACTTTTAATTTACTAACTTTCAAATTCATCTCAAAATAAAGGACTGTATGAAGCATTTTCTCTTTTTTGGATTCCGTAATTAAAAAGGAAAAAACGCCTCTTATAACACGTTTTGGAAATCCTGATTTTTAAAAATTGAGTTTTAAATAAACATATAAAAATAAACTAACGATTTAAGGATTTGTTCCTTTATCGCATAAGCTTAGAGAGTAAAAAAGGTATATGCGGTTAACCTAGAGAGTACACCCGGTCGAATCAGAACCTTGAAATCAGTCTCATGTGAAGGACTTATAGCACATGTAAAGGGTGAAATACAAAATTCATTCAATGCCAATTTATTGAATGAAAAAATCATGAATTTTCATAATCAGGAATACTAAATATATATAACTATCAATATCTTAAGAATTATTTTTCCGTTTTAAATCTGCGTGAATTGTCCTATGAAAATCTTCTCAAAACTTTTCACCAGTATGTTCTCAAAGCAATGGATTTTTTTAGGTCTGGTTAGAAACAGATTGCACTATAATTTAACCGAAGCAAAGTATATCACCAGTAGAAGAAAAACATGTTTGAAATTGCACGTCAAGCGTATCAAATGAAGTGCGCTCGTACCATATCAAAGTTTAAAAAATATACAGATCTTGGTGTAATGGTACAGTGAAGATTGTGTCATTCAACACCTTTACTATTTGACTCATTCATTCACATAGCCATATTTTTTATTTTACGATTAAAAGTTTAATTAAAAAACTAATTTTTATTTTCCATTAAGGATTTCAGCATACACTCACACAAAAAAGAGAAGAGGGTAAATCCATTTTATTCTCAAACATCATGCTGTTTTCTTTCCTGCTGAATAATTTTACTTTCATTTCTTGTAAAAAACCTAATTCATAAAGAACGAATAAATTCTGGGATAAAATGCACACATTTATAGTGTTATGTTGTTTTGCATTTCATCGTAGAAAGAAGATGCTGAAAGAAATTTTAACATGATGAGAAATGGGTTGTGAATCATTTTTTGAATTCGAAAAATTCTGAGGATATTTAAATATTTATTAAAACATATTTTTCAAATGTTCCTCATATTCCGGAAATGTATTTCGATGCAGAAAATTATTTTCAAGCAAAAAACTTTCTTATTTTCTATTTTGCTATTAATGTCACTTAGTTTACATTACATTTTCATTTTATATAATATTTATTGTAGATTCCTTTGGTAAACATTATGAAGTATAAAAGATCATTTTTTCTCATTTATATTTTTTTATGTTTTATGAAGGTTTGTAAGAAATAAATACATATATATACATATACATTGAGGAGACGAAAAATAATGACTATCTACCGAATAACTTGTCGTTTCACCTTTGACTTGCATCATTGCTGCACATCGCTTTGGTATAGGTTCTGAAAATCTTTAGTAGATGGCCAGAGACTGACTGTATCAGATGTTTAAGCAGATGTCACGCAAATTTGGTATATTTCGTCAACGGAATTTTAGAGCTCTAAAATGCCGTTCTGTGACACCCCAAAGGTACTCTATCAGATGAAAATCCGCTAAGTTAGACGGGTGGGGGTTTTGCTGAAATTCAATATTAAGTACCTGGAACCACTCATCACAATTTGAGCCCTGTGACGTAATTATTACCTTTGAATACTCCGTTTCCATTTGTGAAAACAGATATCATGTAAAAGTGCAACTTGTTCAAAATATATATTTATATAAAACTTTATGGTTTCCAACACAGATTTTCGAGATGCATATGAGAACGTTCTTCAAAACATTACATCGCCACCAAAGACCTGTGCATGACCTGGATATAGTGGATCGGGAGCAAGAGCTCACCTGGCGTACCTTGACGTGTTCAGTAAAAAATTATGATATTGAAACAAACACCGTAAACACTGGCGATAATTAATAAATAAAGTAAAACGCATTGTAAAACCTCCATAAAATGAAAAATAAAGTACGACACGCTTCGGGCTACAAAATTAACAACTCGTCATCAGCTAAACCAGCACGTGTCTGTAAGGGCACAGTGTAGAGATAAAGTGTCTGTATAAAGACTTTATTTCAAACAAGCAACATTCTAGCGTTGTTCCATGCCCCAGCCAAGATATTCTCGGGAGTACAGTTGGATTAGTTGGCGAAGATGCTCGGCCAGCAGATTGCATATGAGTGAGACATTTGCAGTTGGGTGTTATAATTCATCAGATTAATCTGAACTGTGTACCCTGAACGAATTCTATTACGGTCCGTATTGTATTGAGATGTCAATTGATCCATTCATTTGCTTCAAATATTTCTTTAACAAGTGAGAGAGTCTACGACAATTTTTATCTTTGATAATACGCAGACGTCAAACGCCGTGGCATTTACTGATAGTTTTACCATCATTCATCCACTTTTCACGCGCACTGTTACTAGAATCTGTCGCACAAAATTACTAGGGAAGAAATGGTACTGGCTACTTTTCATCAACGCACCAAATATGGAAGTTCTATCAGCTCGGTAAATACTTAAGGAATTTAAATAATTATTTACCCCTATAGAATTCCTCCGTGATATTGTTAAATCATTGACAAAAATAGAAGATAAAACAGAAAGAGGTCCCCGTTCAGTTCATTCTGGATTTTTGTACAATGACGTACGTTTTGATGGCCTCAACGACTTTCTATAAAACAATCTATATGTAAAGTATGGGAAACAATCTAGATATAAAGCATGTAAACAAAATACTCGAATTTTCAGTAAAACGCGCAATGCCGGGCTGCATAAAAATTATTCAGTTGTTGTTCATGGTGAAATAATGAAAAAGGTAACAAAATGATGGAAAATAAAGCGATACATAATGAAAATGTTTATGAACATATAAATTGATTTTACTTACTATTTTATTTTACTTAGAATAAAGATTTTAATATAATTGTGGATGTAATTCATCTGTGTCTTTTGTAAAATTTCTGTTTAATAATGCTATAGTATATATATTTTATTTATTTTTAAAGAAGTGAAAAACAACTTTTTAACTACGCGGAGTCAAAAGTATACTGATGTGAAATTTTACCCTCATTAAGTGCCATAGCTCCCATTTCAGAGATATTGTGTTTTTCATAAATAATCAAATTGTTTCTCACTTTTTCTTCAGAAGTTCTTTAATGACATCGTTGAGAACTGTTCATTAAGAAAAAACAATGATTACATACAAAAAAAGTTTATTATATATCGATGCGCTTAATGAGTTAAATAATGAAAATCCACGACGTATAGTGGAATATATCTTATATAATATTATATTATATTATGTAATAAATAAATTATAAATAACGGAATGCATAATTTTCAATTGCAAATAATTTTTTGAAAGAAAACTACTTTTTTTGTTTTAGATTTCGGCACAAGAATAAGAAACCGTGAAAATTAATTTTCTTCGGAAACATAATTTATTTTTCTTTGATGCTGGAAGTTTTACTTTCATTTCTTGCAAAAGACAATTCCATGAAAAAACGAATAAGTAAAAAAAAATAAAGACCTTTGTAAAATTTTGTTCTTTTGCATTTCAAAATACATGGTCAACTCTGAAAGATTTTAAAAGGTGAAAGACAACTTCTAATTTTTTTTCGTAGTACTTGGTTATCCCGTTGATAAAAAAATTAACGCCAAACCATAAGAATAAATGCCAGTGATAGATGACCGTGAATGTCACATTCAATGGCCTTAAATACGATAAATCTGTTTAAAACGCCATTAAGTGACTTTATTTCGAATTTTTTTTTGCATTTTTATTAATATTCAATTTATTATTATTATTTTTTTTTTTTTTGTCATTTAAAATAAAAGTTATGTCAATATGTATAATTTGGCTATATGTTTGGTAATTTGTATAATTTGGCGAAATTGGTCGACGGTATAACGAAGTAGTACCTTTCTTGTTAATAAAAAAATTCTGAACATATCTGAATTTTTATTAAAACACAATTTTACCTTTCTGTTCATATTTCTAGAATGGATTTTTGTACGGAACTTTTTTTTCTGCATTTTTCTATTAATTTAACTTAGTGTAGAATCTTTTTCTTAGTATGTATTATAGAATCTTCTCGTAAAAATGCAAAGAAGACACCACAAATAAAAACATATAGCGGAACGCATTTTTTACGTTGTTTTAAATTACTATGATATACTAAATAAAATTAACTATTAACATATATTTTGATTATTTTAATTGCCTTTTACATAAAACTGTACGTTTTAAAGTTCATATTATATATTTTGTAGGTATCATAGTTTTATAAAAGTGTTGAGTTTTTCTTTTTTTTAAGGTACATTCATAAAAATCATCCAAAGACAATTATTATCAATTATAAAACCTCAATATTTTCATATAACTATACAGGTTTTTTTTTACCTAAGTACAGGAATAACATATTTTACGAATATATTTTGCAATATAATGATGACACTTTTAACTGATTATCATATTTTTTAACTTACGTACTACTACAGGAATTTCAAACATTATTAAATTATCTAATTTCAAATTGTTATATATATATATTTCTATTTGTTAATTATCATATGAATTATATATATATATTTTGTAGTAAAAATAATCAAACAGTATTTTTTTCCACATAGCAAAATTCTGAATTTATCTAAAATGGCAGAACATTATATTTTAAATAGTGTAAACAAAGGAAAAATGACGAAACATTATATTTTGATTCTACAATTAAAATGTTGAGTGAAAGAAACTTTTTTTAATTAAGCATTTTACCATAAAAATAAAGAAACCGTGAGAATTCATTTAAATTTTTAATTTATTTTTCTTTCATGCTGCATAATTTTACTTTAATGTTTAGAAAAAAAATATTCCGTAAAAAATGAAAATGGTAAAAAAAGAGAAAAAAACAGACATATATTTTGTTTTGTAATTTTGCATTTCATAAGACAACGCTGAACAAAAGTTTAACAAGGTGGGAAGAGAAATTTGATTTAGTTTTTTATCTAAAAATGCTTGGAATATTTTAATTTCTGTTCAAACTCATTTTTAGATGTGTTCATAATTATGTTAATACATTGCTTCTGTATTAAGTCGTTCAGTCTATCCGTCTGTCCGCATATAAAAAGCAAAAAATACCCAACCGAATCGTTTCAAATTTAAAGTATATAATTATTACACAATTTTGTCGAGTTATTTCAAATTATTTGAAAATCGGGCGTATTCTTCAATGGCAGGGAATTAAAAAGTATTTCGTTACATAACGGCCAATGGGATAAAAAGTTTCATGAGCATTTTAATTGTGTTACTCTCTTTCGAGCATAATAAAATTGGTATGCAACTATCTACCATAACATACATTCTGTACAATCTGTGGTGCAAAAAAAGTTTGTTATTCATTTACAGGATCACACTAAAGTATTCCATTACATAATGGTATAGGTGGATTATTACTTGGGCGCGTTTTAATTTTGTTAAACTATTTATTATTTTATGAAACTGATATAGTTACTGAGGATTAATAGAAGTTACTTCCTTTACAATATATAATAAACAGTATTTACAGGGACACACAAAAGTTTTCAGCTACAAAACTGTCTCTGAAATACTGTATACTATTACAACAAGTTCTGAATAATTTAAAAATTCTTTATAGTACAAACGCAACTCATTTGTTACACTTGATATGCGATTTCTGACTTTTTTACATTCTGCTGATTTTCCTGTAAGTAAATTTCTTCGTAGAAGATTATTTTCGGGTGTGACCAAAAACACTAGTCCACTTTTCATATTAATATAGCTTGTTTAATAAATTAGTTGATAAAGTTCAGAAATTACTTTTTTATTTGCCTTATAGGATCTCCTCGTAAAAAGTTAATAAATAATTAAATAAATATATAAATAAATAAGAATAAGTAGGGATGATATTTTAATACACATGTAAACCTTTCTAATATTTTGGTATGTTATATTTAAAATAAATCTTATAAATTATAAAACCACAATCCCATTAGTTTTATATGAATTCTTCCATATATACATGATAAAATATTCCACGATATGTTACAGTACATATAGTTATTATGTTTTTAACTAATTGTATTTTTTAAAATAAAATAGAACTACGAGAATTTTAAATGTTACTTAATTATCTAACTTACAATTCATTTTAATTATATTCCAATTAATTCAATTATACTAAAAAAGTAACTGCAGTAAAAGGAACCAAATCGACTTTTTTCACATAACAGAGTTCAAAACCTTTGACAAGTCGCAGGAAGTTATATTTATGTTTTAAATAACGAAAGCTAATGCTTATTAATTTATCTAATTTCAAATTGTTTTTTATTTACATTTCTATTTCTTAATCATCGTACAATTTATATTTTTTTACTCTAGTAAAAATAATCTGTTTTCCTTATTTTTTTTATACATAGCAAAACTCTATAACTATTAAAAATCACAAAAATTTATATTTTAAATAATGAAAACCAGGGAAACATAACAAAACAATAATTTTCCTCTTTCTAATTGAAATTTTAAATGTGAGAAATGATTTTTAAAATTAAACAGTTCAGCATAAAAATAAAGAAGTCGTGAGAATTCATTTTACAATTTAATTTATTTTTCTTTCATGCTTTCATTTCTAGGGAAAAAAATATTCCATAAAGAATAAAAGTGAAAAGAAAGAAAAAAAAAAAACAAGCATTTGTTTTGTTTTGTAAATTTTTCATTTCATAATAGAAGGACAATTTAAACAAAAGTTTTAATAAGGTGAGAAGGTAAATCTGATTTTTATTTATTTTAAATGCTAGGCATATTTTAATTTCTATTCAAACTCACTTTCTGTTCGTTTTCCTGTTTGTAAATTTCTGTGTACAGAATTATTTCCGGGTGTGATCAAAATCTACTCCAATTTTCTGTTAATATAGTATAGTTCAGAATAAATTATTTTTCTTAAATTCGAAATACACTGTTAAAAAAATCGTGAATTTATGATAAAACTACTGACAGCGAAATTACCTTTTTTTTCCGATGCATTAGTAGCAATAAAGCAAGGAAAAATAGCATATGAAGAAGTGGTGACATTCAATTATGTAGTGTGTTTAACAATTGATTATGGTGCCATTAATCGAACAGTTTAGAAGCATCTGTATTTATTGACCGAGTAAAAAAAAATAACGCCATCGTAGCGATTCGAATTGATCACCTCTGGAGACGGAGCTAATTATATAAGGATTTGTTTACCAATATACAGGGATAAAATAGTCCACATGTATTTTCGTGTTTTTAAGTAATCATAAAATTAAAAAAATAAAATAAAACTACATGAATGGTGAATATTACGTAGTTATCTAACTAATAATTCCTTTTAATTATATTCCAATTATTTAAACTATACTGAAGTTAACAGCAGTAAAAGTAACCAAACTGACATTTTATGCATAGCAAAATTATAAATCGATCACAAGCCCCAGGACGTTATATTTATATTTTAAATAATAAATACAAATGATAAATCACAGAATATTACTTTTCGATTTTACAAATAACATTTTGAATAAAAGCAAATATTTTTTTATTATTATAAAAATAAAGCAATCGTCAAATTCATTTTATTATAAAACATAATTTACTTTTTTTTTCCATGCTAGATAATTTATTTTCATTTGCTGTAAAATTCATTGTATTTTATAATTAAGGAATGAGTTAAAAAAAATATTTTTTAAGTGCTTCAAATTTCATGATAGAAAGACAACGATGAAAAAAAATTTAACAATGTCAGAAGGGATTTGTGATTTTTTTAATTATTATTAATAGAATACTGGGCATAAAACATTTTTTTCTAAAACCATTTTCTATTTTTTAATGATATTTTGAAAATGTATATCTGTATAGAGCATTACTTTTGGTCTGACAAAAAATGAAAAAAAAATCGCATTTTTTTTTCTATTTATTTAGCTTAGATTAGTATAAGCTTTGTTTAAATATTTTACATGTTTTATGGACAATTCTTGTAGAAAATGCAAAATAGAGCTAGTATATATATATATATTAGCGAATTATATATATATATTAGCGAATAATAAATATATATATATATATTAGCGACATTAGCGCTATATATATATATATATATATATATATATATATATATATATAGCGAATTATCACGAATATATCTGTGTAGAGCATTATTTTTGGTCTGACAAAAAATGAAAAACAAATCGCATTTTTTTCTATTTATTTACCTTAGAATAGTATAAGCTTTGTTTAAATATTTTACATGTTTTATGGACAATTCTTGTAGAAAATGCAAAATAGAGATAATATATATATATCAAGTCCTTTTTATTTCTACAGTAACATTTTTTAAAAATATCCAAAAACTATTAGTATGAACTATAAAATCACAATTTTCTTTCTATATAATTAAGCATATAGGTGTTACCTATATACATGAATAAAATATTTCACGAATATGTTTTACAATGACTATATTTATGTTTTTAACTAATATAATATTTTAAAAATTACAACTTATATAAAATAATAATATTTAAATATTTAATTATCACATAATATTAATCATGTTGTGTTGTCAATTATCACATTTTTACAACTTTATTAAGCAAGTTAAAAAAAAATAAATTCTCATTTTTTGTATTTTTATATAATTATATTACGAAATAAATATCTAACTATTATAAATACCACCAAATTGCCTTTTTACTACATAAGAAAAATATAATTTCATCACAAATAGCAGAATTCTTATATTAAAATTCTACAGAACGATAATCAATGATATATCATGACAACATTAATTTTCAACTTTAGAATAAAATATTTTTGATCGAACAACGATTTTTTTAACGAAACATTTCAGCACATACACAAAAAATAATAAGAACGTGTGAAAATTCATTTTATTCACAAACATAATTTAATTTCCTTTCATGTTGAATAATATTTCATTCTTTTCTTGTAAGAATTTGTATGGTAAAATATGAATGAGTTTTAAAGAAGAATAGAGACACATTTGTAATGTTTGTTGTTTTGTAGTTTGGATGCTGAAAATAAACAGTAATACAGAAAAAGGTTCTGATTCATTTTTTTTTTAAATTCTGCGCACATTGAAATTTTTATTAAACACATTTTTCTCTTTCTGTTTACATTCGCAAAATAATTTTTCTTGCAGAACGTTATTTTCTAGTATGAGGGGAAAATGTTTAAAATTTCTATTTAAAAAAAGTTAATTCACATTAGTTTAGAACAAATTATTTTTCCTCTGAAATATTTTTTTTTTTATGAAATGCTCTGCAAACTGTCAAATAGAGATGATACTCTTATTCTTATATAAAGTTTTTTTCTTGGTTTAATGTATACCCGTGTGAATTATTACAAATTGAAAATCCTACTTATAGAATTGCAATTCCTTTTGATCTTATTATACATGTACTTATTAGAAATACACATGGCTAAATAAATTTGAAGTATATATTTTACACAATTTATTTGATGCAATTTTTAGACAATTATTACCATTGAAATATAAAATACTATTATTTGAATTTTAAGAATAATTCCTTCTAGATATGCAGTATCGTGCTAAATACCAGGATGTTTAAAAAAAGTAAATGTAATAAAGCATTTTTTATAAATAACACACAGTAAACATAGAAGGAAATTAAAAGGCATTTTTTATCATCAATTCTCCCTTTAATCAACTAATATATTTAGGCATGTTATACATCTGGAGGAGCTTAGCGAAGATCTTGTCACCTGACAAATGTTCCTAATTGCAAAATCAAATTTGAGTACGATTATCGTCCTTAACACGTCTTTTATTTTTTCTATTTTCAGTTTCAACAATTCAGGAACAAATTGAAACAGCATAATTAATAGTAATCAAAAAATGGTCAACACATTTACAAATATCACAAAATAAAAATTGATACAGCCATAAAAAGCAAGGTACAATCATCTAGATCTCCTCATGAGGCGATCACGTTGCTTTCGCCTCGCGGCTGTTTCATTGATTGATTGTTTCATTGATTTAAGATAAACTTACAAAATTAGCTACAATAAAAAATGCATCTTTTATTGTTTCGTCTAATTCTAAAACAAATAACATTTAAAGCTAAAATTAAGAAAAAAAGTACTATTTCTACAAAACGCAGTTTTCAAAATTATTAAAATTAAACTTTAATCGCATATCTAAAATATAATAATAAAGCAAAATATTATAAAGCTCAGTTATTAAGATGAAGTTATCAACTGAGGCTCTTATGTCTGGTATAAATGCGTATGAAAAAAGGAAAGAAGGAAAATTATTTCAAATTCACACGATCTTAGAATTTCACGTGAAATCTAAACACACTAAAATTTTCATCTTCTCAAAATTTACATGCGCATTTGATTTTAAGAGAAAATGGCATATTTCTCTTGCCACAATTACGAAATTCGTACTAAAAACTATAAAAAAAATAATATGTCAAGAATAAATTGAGATACAGCTTTCAAACAAATTGCATTTAAAAGTACATATTTTTCGCTATGTGATTGTGTAAAAATTGAAAATGTGCGATATTTAGAAGTATAAATTTGCAGTACGAAAAATTGAAAAAGCGAATTACATGTAAAAAGTTTTGCCATTCGCAAAATGACATATGGTTACGCAGAGAGACATTTGACCATTTTAATATACATAGATATATTTAGACATTTAGACATTTATGTGAACGCAGGGTCAACTTTCTTAACTACATTTCATGGAAATCACGTCCATGACCATTATCGACAGCTGCTTTTGCATCACTGTCTGAATGTATCATTGTTAAATCACGTTTTCCGGTCAAGTTTATCCTACGTAGAAACATAAAATAGTCTTTATAGCCGGGTTCTCGTCTGTATAAAGGATGGCTCAGATCTTCTCAACTGAATATTTGAAACGATTTATAAACTTGATATTAGTAGTTAGTATTGTCAAGCAGTAAACGATATCAGCACTCAAAATGCCAGAGAGTTTGTATTGGATGGTTTCATGTAATGTTGTCAAAGTGGCACAAGCTAGACTACTTTTCTAAACGTCTTGCCTATTCAGTTGCTCTGACGCGTCTCCGAACTTACACTACATAGACGCAAAACCGTTTCAAGACATCTAGCTTAATCTGCCTCCAATCTGAAAAAAATATTCACTTCGAAATAATAATTCTTCTACGGTGACAAACCTTTTTTTATCTACCCCCGTAATTGTGTTGTTTTTATTTCCAATTTCTATAAATTATGTTATGAATTTAACATATGTTCTTCTTAACATTTCTCACTTGTCACTTTTCATCTTAGTTTTCAAAGTATTTCTATAATATATGCTAAATTTAATATTTTATGTGCTAATTTCTGACGAAATATGAGTTTAAACCTTCAAATGAAATCAAGTATGTACTTTAGAAATCTTATGATAACTAAGAAATTAAAAAACATTTAAGAAGAGTGCATTGAAATTGCAAGCTAAAAACTTAATTTTAAATATTCGAATACATTTAATGTCGTTAGTTTTAAATTAGCAAGAGATATTTATAAGCTGACTGAGTAAAAGTTATAATAGGTTTATGTAACATAGACATATTTTAAGATTTTCTCCCCTTTAGCCTTTTAATCCCTTATCGGTATATCAGACGGAAGACTATCACAAAACGGTTCCCAAATGGATTAATTTTGGTAGATTATAGTTAATATATGACATATTATTATTATATAAATTATGCATTATATATAATAATATTTAATATATTATAATACAATTAATATAATTAATATATGACATTATGAAAGACTACAATTATAAAATATTTAACTTATATTTCGTTACTTTTCATAACAAATGATAAGTTTCTTCTTAGTTTACAAAATATTTGTACAGTTTATGCAAACATTAATATTTTATATGCTAAAAGCTGACGAACTCTGAGAAACATTTTATAACTTCAAATGAAATCAAGCATGTACTTTACAAGTCTTAAATAATAATTAAAAAAATAAGAAGACTGCATAACTATGAGAAACAGTTTATAACTTCAAATGAAATCAAGCATGTACTTTACAAGTCTTAAATAATAATTAAAAAAATAAGAAGACTGCATTGAAATTGCAGGCTAAAAAATTAATTTTAAATATTCGAATATATTTCATGCCGTTAGATTTAAAATTATCAAACTATATTTGTAAGCTGTCTGAGTAAGAGTTAAGTTTATACAATATAGACATATTTTAAGGATTTCTCCATTTTAACCTTTTAATCTCCCTTCGATATGACAGACGAAAGAATATCACAAAACGATTACCGGTATGGATTAATTTTGGTAGATTATTTTCCCACAATATAACAAGAGGATTACATGTATTATATTTTTATGGATTCCCTTATGTAAAACCTTTAGGCTTGTCTGACAAAAGCTTTACTGTAATATAGCATGTAACAACAATGAAAGCAATGATGTTGCTATCAGGATTAGTATCTCTAGATAACTGTTAGGTAATTGTAAGGTTTCAGCTTATTTATAGATAGGATATATGCATTTATAGCATGCTATAGCTATAGTTAATATTAAAACTTTGATAATTTAAAATTAATTTATTATTTCATTCAAAATATTTTAATATCTATTAAGTTAACAACAAAAGTAAAAAATTAAACGAGTATAATAATAAAAATTATCCATACTAATAAAAGAATAAAACGCTTTGTATGTGCGTGTCCGTGTGTCTCTGTATCTGCGATGGTTAGCGAAACCTATGGCACGTACGAAGTTCAAAATTTTTTTGAGGGTAGCTCGACGTTTCTCCTGATGTACCTGATATTCAGAATTTCAAAATTCTAATTATTAACTGAGTAATTAATAATAATCGAGAGGTCACTCTCATAAAAAATTCTTTTCCCCAAAATTTTTCCCCAATATTTTTTCCTTTCGTTTGTTTATGGTTGGTTGGTTGTATAAAATTTTCGCAGAAGTAATTAAGAAAGCTGAGACAGACTGAGAAAGCTGAGACCAATTTAAGATTTTGACATTTCAAAAGTGACTTTTTTTCCAAAGACCTTTTATAAAATTCATAGACTGGCAAAATGTCAATTTAACGTAGGATTTTTGAACACAGCTGTGTTTTACGCAACATTGTTGATACTTCGTACATTAGAGTGTATGTGTCATTAGCTATGTTGCAGTATATATATATATATATATATATATATATATATATATAGGAAGCTATTTTAGCATTTTTGTTAATCGTTGATTAAATTTGAATGCATTTTATTTAATTTAAAATTTTATTATAAATTTAATTTGTTTTTTAAACAAAAATGAAATGCTATTTGTTCGACAATTGCTAGAATCGGCAGACGATTCACACACAATAATAAATTATCAAATAGCGAAGTAAATTATGTATCAAATAGTCACAAAAAGAATAGTAGCAAAACATAATGTTTAGGCGTATTAACAAATAACCCGATCCCAACACGAAAAAAAAAAAAAAAAAAAAAAAAAAAAAACAGACCATACTCCGATATAAGCAAGGCAAAAATTCCATGAGCATAAACCCGCTTCGAACCAAAAAATTCCATTTGAAAAAAAAGTATGGATTTGATATCTGACCCGAATCAAATCTGAATCCCACAAAAATATTCAAATGAAGCATAACCGAATCCGTACAAGGAAAAAAAAAATGTTCGTGTATATGCAACACGACCCGAACCTAAAATTTTTGTTTGAAATAACCCGAAAAGTGACTAGACGAAATCTGAAATCTATGAAAATAATCCAAAGAACTATAACACGATAAGAGCAAGTCAAAATAATTTTCGTGAACATATAAACCCGACTCGAACCTAAAAAATTCCATCTGAAAAAAACCATGAGGTTTTATGTAAACTACATCTTAATCAGATCAAAATATTCGAAAGAACCATAACCGGATTCGAATAAGAGAATATAATTTTCGTCCCAATGAACCCGATGATATGAACCCGATTCAAACCAAAAAATTCAATATTCAATTTGAAAAAAATACCTGAAATTTGAAATTAACCAAATATGAACTTAGCAAAAATATTCCTAAAAACGATACACGGATCCGAACAAGGCAAAAAATTTCCATGAATATGAACCCAAATCGAGCCTAAAAATTTCTTTAAAAAAATCTTGACATTTCAACTAAACTAAATCTGAACCTGACAAAAATATTCCAGAGAAGCATATCCTTATTCAAATTTCCGCGGATGCGCTATAACCAGATCCAAACAAGACAATATAATTTACATGGAATAACATCATTCATAACATCATTCGAAGTAGGTAAAATAATTTCCATGGAAATACAACCAGACCCGAACCTAAAAATCTCATTTGAAAAAGAAAAAAATCTCGAAATCTGAATTGAACCGAATCTAAACTCAACAAAAATATTCCAAACAACCATAACCGGATCCGAAGAAGACAAAATGATGTCCACAGACATGAATCTAATCCGAACCTAAAATTCGGATGTTCTACAAAACATAATGCGCTCCGTGGCGGTGGAAAGTGAAACTAAGTACTTTGAAGCGCGTGATTGTTAAGATATTTTGCTTATAGTTAGTGTTAAGTTAGAACTTGGTTAAGGTTAGGTAACAGTTAGGTTGCAGTTACTTTCCAGTGAGTCTTAGGTTATATTTAATTTCCGGTTAGGTTACCGTTAGGTCACGCTTAAGTTACAATTAAGTTAAGGTTAAGTTGCGGTTAGGTTATGCTTAGATTATGGGTAGATTATGATAACGTGACAGCCAGGTTACATTTAAGGTACATTTAAGTTACAGTTAGGTTGCTGTTAATATACAGCTAGGTTACAGACAAGTTATTACGATACAATTAGGTTACAGTTATGATTTTGTTCACAGAATGAACATTATGCATGTTTGATTAAAAATACACTTATTTTTGTAAAATGGCTCTGAAATTGTAGTACTATATACTAACCTTTTAGCTTATCATCGAGTATAGATTTCATTCACGGTATAGTCGGATTTAAGAGTGATATAATTAGTTTTAAATTCAAAATATTTCACTTGGGATATCTATGGGGAAAAATGTATTTAGTTTAGTGACTTAACAGTAATTTTTAAGGATAAATACCAACACGCAACTGTTGGTCACATATTCCCTCCCGCGTATCCCATTGCTGACATTTTGAGTATTTTTGCAGCTAAATAATAGTTTTTTATATTATTATTACGGACTCGGATAACGCCGGGTGGGTCAGCTAATATATGTATATTCGTTAAACTTCATAAAGTATTTTGTCTAATTATCGATATTAATTACTTATAGTTTTAAATTTCTAGTTTGCTTCGAGAATCCGTAGGATCATTCGTAGAATTTGACGCTGATCAGCCATCATAACATTTTAGCAAAATATTTGACATAATTAAAATTTGTGTTATTAAATTTTCTCCTTCTCGTTTTTCTAAAACCTTAGAATAAAATTAATTACGAAAAGAAAGGGAATTTAAAATATTCTGAAAAAAAATGTATGAAAAAGGATGTTTTAAAATATATTAAAAAACACAAATGTACATTATATGGCAAAAGGGGACCAACCACTTGCGCTTTTAGACATTTTATTAAATATCTCGAGAAATACATGAGGATTTATTCTGAAACTCCAGATGCTTTAAAGCAGTAACACACGTCATATATTTCCCCAAACATTTTTTTTCTCGAAATACCGTAGGCTATCGTCAACAAATTAAAGAAGTAAGAAAAACTTTTGGATAATCCTGACAAAACACTTGTAGCAAAAGCGTTAAAACTCCAGATTATGATTAAGTGGCTTATTGTGACAAACTGCGTTCATTTATGTGAGTGCAGAATGCATTGCATACACGAAGAGAAATTATGGTTTATATATATATATATATAAAGAAAAAAAAGTCTATTTTTTTTGCTTGTAGTTTACAGATTTCATAATACAAAAAATGTGACAAACAGCATTGTATACAATACCCGATACTGAGAATTAGAAAATAATAAAAATTGTTTGAAATATGAGTAGGCTATTAAATAACGTTTTATTGAGGATGCGTGAAAACAATCAAAATATATCTTACATAATATATTAGCTAAAAATACGGAGCAACTTTTGTGAAAGTCTCAAAAAATAGCTTGAAAAATTTTCAAAGTGTTCGTCGATTGAATAACCTCAAAATCCATTAGTCTCAAAAGGAAACAAAAAAGGGGTTATATCCACATACCTATTGATTAGTGTCAATATAGCATACATAATGTAGCACGTACATATTTGGATACAAATATTCGTATGTTTGCTTCATTTTGGGAACAATAGATTTTGATCATGTTCTATCGAGGAGCACCTCAAAAATTTTCAAATTATGTTTTTAAGACTTTCACAAACGTTGCTCTCTAAATTTAGCTAATATATTATGCTAGTTATATTTTTATTACTTTCACGCATTCACGCATGCACAATGTGACATTATTCTGTAAACAAGTTTATTTTTCATGCAATTTTAATTATTCTTAAATTTTGATTACAGGGTTTTGTATACAATGATGTTTGTCACATTTTCTGAAAAGAACACTCTTTATATTAAGAACTCTGCAAATAATAAGCACAAGCGTGGGAAAATTTGGGACTGTTTTTATAAAAAACCTTAGTTTCTCTTTGAATATACATGCTATCATTATATAATTAACAATGCACACAGTTTATTACAATAAGCCATTCAATCATACTGTGCAGTTTGAACGCTTTAGATACATTAGTTTTGACACAAGTTACACAAAAGATATTTTTGTTCATTTTGAATTTGTTGACCCCCTATAGAATTTAGGGGAAAAAAATCTTCGCGGTAATATGTGACCTGTACTGTTCTATTCACAAACTTGGAGATTCAGAATAATCCCTTACTTACTTTTTTTGATATTAAAGTAAATAAATAAATAAATAAATAAATAAATAAAACGTCTAAAATTTCAAGTGGCCTGCCACCTTTGGCCATATAGTGTGTCTTCAAAAAACCATAATTACAAAATATAATAGGAAGCTCTTCTTTCCCTGCAAGCCGATGGAAGCATTCATACCAGAGTTAAAACTTGCTAATTTCAAACTTAATTCACTTTCAGCATACAATTCTGTCAATTTTTGTTTTTCAAAAACAGCCAAGTACAAAAAACATGTTCACATGAAGCTGTTGTGTTTAAATTCATCGAGGTAAAAGATCATTTGGATATTTCTGGATATTCTACTCATACATTTAATTAATTTCCCTTGAAATATTACTTGCTATTGAAATTGTTGTATTTTTTTAACAGATGAAATACAAAATATATTTTTGTGACAAACCTCGATTGTTTCCGCGACCAATAGTTTGGGAACCGATGATCTAAAGTATTATTTCCAAAAAAAAGTTGTAATGTTACTACAATTTTATGACTTTAATGAAATACTAAGCCTTTGCAGAATTTCAAATTTAATTTCGAATTCCTCAATTATTAAAACAGTAATATTTTTTTCTTTTAAAATTGGACACATTTTTTAGCACTGTCTACCTGAAAATTTAACACATTTTCTGACTCATTTTTAAGAACAAAAGCATGTATTATAATCGAATATTTTTTTTTTTCATTTTTAAATAAATAAAAACATGAAGAGATAAAAAATATTGCTGCCTCAGATTGGTATATTTTTCTCTTCTCTCTCTTTTGTCATATATAAAATCTGGTAAAATGTTTACATAATTCTTCACTTGTATTGAAAAACGAAAAACTGTAATTCGCATTCGAAAAAAAATGTTTCTTTTAACAATAAAATCGGCCATTTTTGCATTTCTAATGAAAAATAAATTAAAAATAAATCAGAAAATAGACAGCTTGGATTTCATAACAGAATATCTTTGGATAATTAGAAACAAATATAAAACATATTTCTTTGAAGCATCAAAATGTCATAATTATTATTTAAAAAATTTAATAAATTACTATATGATTCTAACTGTAATACGTCTGCACTGAAGTTTTTTTTTTTTAAATTATAAGCTGCTTCATCATTACGACAGTTTTTTACATTCTAAATATTATTCAAGTACAAGACGCAATTTTTAAAATCATTTTGCATGATTTTTTTATGCAGTTGTATTAATAGATTAAGATTCTGTATTGTTTGTGTATGAAAGTAAAAAATATATATATATTAAAAAACTCACTGATATTTTGCAGACTATTTTATTCTTTTTTCATAATCGTTGTAATTTATGTCTACATTTAAATTTTCAGTTTGAGTTTCTTAAAGTACGCACATGTAATGAACTTTTCATTTTGTATTGTATTTGGTTTCTATGGCAACTATTGTCAGAAATTTTCTTTCCAAAATTCATAAGCAAAAGAAAAAAAAGGAAAAGGAAAATTAAGGTGGCCAAAAACAAATTGAAATCGTTTGGAATTTTGAAAGGCTTTTCAACTTTCTCTCCCATAATAGAAAATATTTCAATTTTCTTTTCACATCAAAATATTATTTAAATGATAATAAGCAACACCTGAAAACTCATTTGAGAAATTCGCAAGCTTTGCCTTGGAATATTGAGCGATGTTCTGTATCGTTTGTGTATGAAAGTAAAAAACTATTTAAAACACATGAAACGTATTTCTTTGAAGCATTATAATGTCGTAATTATTGATTTAAAAACATTAAATTATTAGCTTGTTTCTAATTATAATTCGTCGGCACAAAATTTTTAAATTAATAAATTCATCATTACGACTGTTTGATTACATCTAAAATATTACTCAAGAAAAAGGCACAATTAAAAAGAAATTCCATGAAATTGTTGTGTTTGTAATATAGTTGATTAACAGATTACTGTTAGGTATTGTTTGCACGTGAATTATAAGATTATTAAGAAACTACATTAACAGATATTTAAAAGTTATTTTTTTACAATTGTTATAACCCATTATCTATATAACATTATTGATTACATTATTGGTTACATTATTGGTTATAACATAAATGGTTACACAAAACAAAAATATTTAAAAAAATGTTTTTAAGCTATATCATAGCTTTCATCGCGGGATTTGAGCGCGGTGACCGAATCCAAAAATTCCGTAACGCGAAAAATCCTAACACATCCGTAACGAAAAAACCTAACACTCAGCTAACATCGTTTCCGTTCGGAAAACTTCGGAACGGTATCCTTCGGTAGATTTCGGCAGACATTGTCGTGGTATTTTTCAGATATTAGGATATCAAGTCTCAAACTTATGTTTCTTATGATCTAATTTTCATAGCGCGGCCAAATTTTGTTTGCTAATTTATTATGAGACAGTATTTATTTTGGTGGTCTTATTTATTTTGGTGACAGGAGACCCTCCACCGTGAGGGTCGAAAAATTTAAAATGCTTATAACTCGCGATCTAACTTTCGTAGCGCGGCCAAACTTTGTTTGGTAATTTATTATGAGACATTGTTAATTTCTGGTGACAAGAGACCCCACAAGGTGAGAATCGAAAAATTTTAAATGCTCATAAGTCGCGATCTAATTTTCGTAGCGCGGCCAAATTTTGTTTGGTAATTTATTATGAGACATTGTTAATTGTTGGTGACAGAAGACCCCCCACGGTGAGGGTCGAAAAATTAAAAATGCTTATAACTCGCAATCTAATTTTTGTAGCTTGGCAAAATATTGTTTGGTAATTTATTATAAGACAGTGTTAATTTTTGGTGACAAGAGACCCCCCACGGTGAGGGTCGAAAAATTTTAAATGTTTATAACTCGCGCTTATAACGTTCTAATTTTTTTCGCGCGGCCAAATTTTGTTTGGTAATTTATTATGAGGCAGTGTTAATTTTTGGGGACATTAGAATCCCCACGGTGAGGGTCGAAAAATTTTAAATGCTTATAACTCGCGATCTAATTTTTTTCGCGCGGCCAAATTTTGTTTGGTAATTTATTATGAGGCAGTGATAATTTTTGGGGACATTAGAACCCCCACGGTGAGGGTTGAAAAATTTAAAATGCTTATCACTCGCGATCTAATTTTTTTAGCGCGGTCAAATTTTGTTTGGTAATTTAATATGAGACTGTTAATTTTTGGTGACAGGAGACCCCCCACGGTGAGGGTCGAAAAATTTAAAATGCTTATAACTCGCTATCTAATTTTCGTAGCGCGGCCAAATTTTGTTTGGTAATTTATTATGAGGCAGTGATAATTTTTGGGGACATTAGACCCCGCCCCACGGTGAGGGTCGAAAAATTTAAAATGCTTATAACTCGCTATCTAGTTTTCGTAGCGCGGTCAAATTTTGTTTGCTAATTTATTATGAGATAGTGTTAATTGTTGGTGACAGAAGACACCCCACGGTGAGGGTCGAAAAATTAAAAATGCTTATAACTAGCGATCTAATTTTCGTAGCGCGGCCAAATTTTGTTTGGTAATTTATTATGAGGCAGTGATAATTTTTGGGGACATTAGACCCCCACGGTGAAGGTAGAAAAACTTAAAATGCTTATAACTCGCGATCTAATTTTCGTAGCGCGGCCAAATTTTGTTTGTAATTTATTATGAGTCAGTGTTAATTTTTGGTGACAGGAGACCCCTTCACCGTGAGGGTTGAAAAATTTAAAATGCTTATAACTCGCTATCTAATTTTCGTAGCGCGACCAAATTTTGTTTGGTAATTTATTAAGCTTTTGCATAGCTATTATCGCGGGCTTTGAGCGCGGCGACCGAATCCAGGAATTCCGTAACGAGAAAAAATCCTAACACTCCGGCTAACGACGTTTGAGTTTGGCAGACTTCGGCGCGGTATCCTTCGATAGACTTCAGCAGACTTTGACGCGGTATTTTTGCATAAGTTGAGAAAAAATGATATGCAATAGCTTTACCGCGACAGTTCCCGAGTGCCACACATTTTTTTTTTTTTTTTTTTTTTTTTTTTTTTTTTTTAGCTTTATTGGTGCTGAGGGAGGGCGATGAGGATTTTTCAATGCGGAAATATTTCTATATTTATATTGTAAGAGCATCATATTTGTACATATTATGAATCTACAAAATACTAAGAAAACAATAAAAAATACAAGAGTTGTGTTAGGTTATAAAAATTGCACAAAAACCGTGTAAATTCAAATTTAATTTTCCTCCTAAATCCTTCATTCCTTCTAAAATCCTTCAAATATTTATTAAATGATTATGTAAGCATAAAATGCTTTAGAATTAAAAATTTTCATCCATTCATAATGCAGTAGATAAAGGGTTAATTTATTTCTACATTTCAATTTTCCGTTTTAGTTCCTCAACCTTAGGTTTTGATATTGTACTGTATTTAGTTTCTATTGCAACTATTGTCAGAAATTTCCATTTCAAAATTCGAAAGCAAGACAAAATGACGAAAAAGAAAATTAAATTAAAGTGGACAAAAACAATTTGCAATGTTTTTGGAATTTTTGAAAAGGTTTTCAACTTTCGCTTCTAAAACAGAAAATGAGAAATATTTCAATTTTCATTTCACATCAAAACATTTAAACTATAATGAGCAGCCTGAAAAATCTAGAAAAAATTGCAAGTTTTGCCTCTTGAAATTGATGAATGTTTTAAAAGAAAGGTGTATGTTTCAGTCTGTTGAGTTACGTAAATTTGAATATACCATTCATTAAAACCGAACACTATAATATGCTAAGACTCAAATGTTTTCCACAAAAAGACTTACACCTCATAAAAATGTATGTTTCGAAAAAAAAAATTCGATCAAGGAAACGTATCACCAACTTGCTATTACTGATAAATTTAGACTGATATAGCTATAAGTGGATGCAGGATGTATCGAAATATATTCAAATATCTTAAAATGCTTCGCTAAAATCTTTTTTTTAAAGTATGGAACATTTTTCTTAAAAGTATGAGAATTATACACCTGATGTTTTCTAAAAAAAAACACTTTTTTTTAGTTGAAGCATACACATCACCAACTTGCAATCGCGGGGAACTTTGGACTGAAATAGCTATAAATATTAAAAGATGTATAAAATTGAAGAAATTTTCTTAAAGAATTATAATGTTGTAATTTTTAATTTAAAAATATATTAAATTACTAGCTTGTACCTAATTATAATACGTTTCTATTGAAAACTTTTAATTATTAATAATTCATCAGTAAGACTGATTACATTTTAAAAGTTACTCAACAACAACATGCATTTTTTAAAGCCTTTTTGCATGAAATTCTTTGCTATGTATGATAGTTTCATTAGTGGTTGAAGATTCTGTATTGTTTGTGTATGGAAGTATAAAATTATTAATAAACTATATTGGCTGAAATTTTATATTTTTTCGCAATTGTTATAATTCATTCCTACATTTAAATTTTCAGTTTCAGTTTTACAACCTTAGCATCGATAATATATATTTTTTTTCATTTTGCATAGTATTTAGTCTCTATGGCAATTACTGTCAGAAATTTTTATTTCAAGGCTCGAAAGCGAATTAAAATAATTAAAAACGAAAATTAAATTAAGGTGGGCAAAAACAAATTGGACTCTTTTTTTTTTTTTTTTTAATTTTGAAGAGCTTTCTAATTGTCTCTTCAAAACTAGAAAATGAGAAATTTGAATTTTCATTTCATATCAAAATATTATATAAATGATAATAAGCAGCATCTGCAAAACTCGTAAGTTTTGCCGCGAAAAATTGATCAATTCTCTGTATCGCTTGTGCATGCAAATATAAAACTATTTTAAACACACGAAACGTATTTCTTTGAAGCATTATAATGTCTTAATTATTGATATTAAAAGACATTAAATTATTAGCTTGTTTCTAATTAGAATACGTCTGTACTGTAAATTTTTAAATTTCTAAATTCATCATACGACCATTTGATTACATCCTAAATATTACTCAAGGAAAAGAGACTATTTTTAAAAAAATTTTCCATGAAATTGTTTGATTTGTAATATAGTTGTATTAATAGATTAAGATTCTGTATTGTTTGTTTATGAAAATATAAAACTATTATAAAACTGAATTAACTGATATTTAAAAGTTATTTTATTCACAAATGTTGTAATTCATATCTGCATTTAAATTTTTAGCTTTAGTTTCTCAACAATAACGCATCTAATAAACTTTTTCGTTTTGTATTGTATTTAGTTTTCATGGCAACTATTTTCAGAAATTTCCATTTCAAGACTCAGAAGCGAAAGAAGATAATAAAAAAATAAATTAAGGTGGGCAAAAACAAATTTCAATTGTTTTGAATTTTGAAATGGTTTTCAACTTTCACTCCCACAAAAGAAAATGAGAAATATTTCAATTTTCATTCCAAATCAAAATATTATTTAAGTGGTAATGAGCAGCACCTTGAACAATCATCTGAGACGCTCATAAGTTTTGCATCCTGAAATTGAAAGGTGTATATTATTGTCTGTTGATTTGTATAAATTTCAATGTACCATTTATTCTCATAAATTATTGAGAAATATTTCAATTTTCACTTCGTATCAAAATATTATTTAAATGGTAATGATAAGCACCTGAAAACTCATCTAAAAAATTCCATCTTAAGTTTTGTCAACTATAGTGATCAATGTTTTTTTAAAAAAAAGGTGTATCTTAAAGTCTGTTGATTTCTATAAATTTGAATATACCGTTTATTCTCATGAACTGTTCGTAACCGCGAACGAACACTGAAATATTCTGACACTCAAAAGTTTTCTACAAAAAAAAAAAAAAAAAAAAAAAAACTTTTAAATGTGGGTTCTTTTATTTATTTATTTATTTACTTGTTTTTGAATAAACAAATGTGTTACCAACATGTATTTACGGACTAAAATAAATGTAAGTGTATCATATTTTTTCGAATATTTTAAAATATTTAAATAAAATATTTTAAAATGTCTTAAAAAAAAATCTTCATCAAAATAATCAGTTTTCCAGTTAAAACAAATGAAAAAAAAGTTTTTTAAAAGTACAAGAAAAGTATATGTGAGAGTTAAAAATAGTTAACTTTGTAATTATTCTAGAATTTATGTTACTTTAGTGAAATTCTTTTATTAAAACATACTTTAATAAATTAAAAATGTTTTACAAAGCAGCTGGTGTGGGTTTGAATACACAGTATTATAGCATTTCTAGGAACAAAAATAAAACGTATTTTTTAAACATTATAATATCTTAATTGTTGACTTAAACATTTATTAAATTATGATTTGTTTCTAATTATAATACGTCTGTACTGAAAAGAATTAATTACTATTAATTTCACCATAACGACTGTTTGATTGCATTCAAACATTACACTCGGACAAGCCGCAATTTTTAAAAAACTATTTGCACGAAATTGTTCGGTTTTTAATACAGTTGTTTTAATAGATTAAGAATTTTGTATTGTTTGTGTATAAAAGTATAAAACTTTTAGTAAACTGCATCAAATAATACTTAAAAGCATTGTTGTTCTTTTTTTTACAGTTGTTGTAATTTACTTCTACATTTAAATTTTCAGTTTCAGTTTCTCAAACATAACACTTTAATAAACGCTTCATTTTGTATTCTATTTAGTTTCTATGGCAACTAATGTCAGAAATTTCCATTTCAATATTTGAAATCGAGAGAAAATGATGAAAAAGAAAATCAAATTAAGATGTGAAAAAACAAATTGCAATCATTTTTGAATTTTGAAAAGGTTTTCAACTTTCTCCCCCACAATAGAAAATGAGAACCATTTCAATTTTAATTTCATATCAAAATATTATTTAAGTGGTAATGAGCAGCACCTTGAACAATCATCTGAGACACGCATAAGTTTTGCCTCGTGAAATTGAAAGGTGTATATTATTGTCTATTGATTTGTATAAATTTCAATGTACCATTTATTCTCATAAATTGTTCGTAACCGCGAACACTGAAATATGCTGAAACTCAATTTTTTGTTCTACAAAAGTACTTAAACTTCATAAAAGTATGTGCTCCGCTGTTTTTTTTTTCTTTTTTTCAGAAAAAGCAAACATGTCACCAACTTGCAGTTACGGAGAACTTTAGACTGAAATGGCTATAAGTGCATACAGCATGCAACGAAAAATATTCGAATATCTTAAAATATTTAGCTAAAACCTTAAAAGTAAGTCTGCAAAAAATTAAAGATCTTTCCGCGCAACACATGTATGAAATATTTTTCTTAAAAATATAATATTTTATATATGTGATACTTGAAAATAATTAACTTTAGAATTATTCTAGAATTAATGTTGTTTCAGTGAAATTCTTTTAAATACCAAATACTTTAATAAATTAAATATGGATCAGAAATTAGACAGCTTGGATTTGAAAACATAATCTTAGTTGATTTTTAGGAACAAATAAAAAACGTATTTTTTTTTTAAGAATTAATAATGTCGTAATTATTGATATAAAAATATATTAAATTATTAGTCTTTTTCGGTTTGTAATACGTCTTTACTGAAAAAAAATAATTATTACTAGTTTAACTATTACGACTGTTTGATCATATTCTAAATATTACTCAAGGACAATGCACAATTTTTTAAAAGTTTTTTGTATGAGATTGTTTGGTTTGTAATGTATTTGTATTAACCGATCAAAATTCTGTATTGTTCGTGTATTAATGTTTTAAACTACATTGTAAATAAACAGGATGATTTTACGGAGACTGTAGATTAGTAATTGGGTTTTTTGATGGTAAAATTTCCAAAATTCCAGGAGAAAATGAAATTTTTTCTGGAATTTACGGGTGTTTCCATTTAAAAACAATGAATGGTATTGGCGTCAAATTACCAGTACTGTCATCCTTTTTTTTATTATTTTTTTATTACATTGTATTAATAAACTGCATAAACTGAAATTTAAATTTTTTTTCAATAATTTTAAATTATTCCTTTACTTAAATTTTCAGTTTCAGGTTCCCAAAATTAACATCCATAATTAACTTTTCATTTTACATTGTATTTAGTTCCTATTTCAACTATTGACAGAAATTTTCATTGGAAGATTCTAAAGATAAAGAAAATAATCAAAAAGAAAGTTAAATTAAGATGAAAAAAACAAATTGAAATCTTTGTGAATTTTGCAAAGGTTTCAACTTTCTCTCCCACAATAGAAAATGTAAAATATTTCAATTTTCATTTCATATCAAAATGTTATTTAAATGTTAATGAGCAGCACCTGAAAAATCATCTGAGAAACTCGTAAGTTTTGCTTTTAAAATTGATCAATATTTTAAAAGAAAGGTGTATGTTATTGTCTGTTGATATGTATAAATTTGAATATACCATTTATTCTCCTAAATTGTTCGTAAGCGCGGACACTAAATTATGTTGAAACTCAAAAGTTTTCCAGAAAAAGTCTTACACCTTATAAAAATGCATACTCCTCCTTTTTTTCAGATCAACAAACTTGTCAACAATTTGCAATAACGCAGAGATTTAGACTTAAATAGATAAAAGTATGTGTAGCATACTTTGGAAAAGATTTGAATATTTTGAAATATTAAGTTTTAAAAGTTAATATGCCTAAAAATAACAATTTTTCTAAGTAAAGCAAATATGAAACAATTTTCTTAAGAATATAGATAACATTATAGTTAAAAATAGTTAATTTTGTAAGTATTCTAGAATTAATGCTGTTTTAGTGAAATTCTTTCATTATAACATACTTTAATGAATTAAAAATGTGTCGGAAAGTAGCCAGATTAGAAATGAAAACATAATCCTATATGATTGTTAGGAACAAGTATAAAATTATTTGTTTCGAGTATTATAAGCTCGTAATTATTGAATTAAAAATATGTAAAATGATTAGTTTTTTCTTTCTAATTGCAATACGTATCTACTGATTTTTTATAATTCAAACTAGTTTCATCAGTAAGATTTTTTGATTACATTATAATTATTACTCAAGAAAAAAGCACAATTTTTAAAAAGATGTTTGTATGAACTTGTTTAGTTTGTAATTTAGTTTAATTATTAGATAAAGATTATCTATTATTATAGTATAAAGCTATTAAGAAACTGCATTAACTAATTATTTAAAGTTTTTTATTATATATATACAATTATTGTAATTTTTTTGCATTTAAATATTCAGTTTCAGTTTTTCAAACTTAACATCCATGATATTTTTTTTTTCATTTTGTATAGTATTTCGTTTCTATGGCAACTATTGTCACTTGTATTTCCACTTCAAGATTCGAAAACGAAATAAAACAATGAAAAATAAAATAAAATTAAGATGTGCAAAAACAAATTGGAATTTTTTTGAATTTTGAAAATCTTTTCAGCTTTCTCTCCTACAATACAAAATGAGAAATATTTCAATTTTCTTTTCATATTAAAATTATTTTTAAATGTTAATGAGCTGCACTTGAACAATCATCTAAGAAACTAGTAAGTTTTGCCTCGTAAAATTGATCGATGTTTTAAATAAAAGTGTATGTTACCGTCTGTTGGTTTGTATAAATTTGAATATATCGTTTATTCTCATAAATTGTTCGTAACCGCGACCACTAAAATATTCTAAAACTCAAAAGTTTTCTACAAAAAAGATTTATACCTAAAATCCTACACCAAAAAATATACGCTCCACATTTTTATTTTAGATCAAGCAAAAGTGTCACCAACTTGCAATTACGAAGAACTTTAGACTGAAATAGCTATAAGTATACACAGCATGTTTTGAAAAAGATTTGAATTTCTTAGAATATTTAGTTAAAGTCTTAAAAGTTAATATGCATAAAAGTAACAATCACTCTAAGTAAAACAAAAGTGAAACAATTTTCGTAAAAAAATATGAGAAGTATAAATATGATTAGTTATAAATAAATTGATAGTTAAAAATAAATATAAATTGTAAATTGATAGTTAAATTAGTTAGTTTTATAAAAATTCTAGAATTTATGTTTCTTTAGTGAAATTCTTTTATTAAAACATACCAGGCGTCCCAAAAATGACAGATGGATTTTAGAATTAAATAACTTGCAAACGGTGACAGCAATTTAAAAAAATTTCTGCAGGAGGGTTTTGTATAATGTCAGGTGTTTTTTTTACCGTAATTTTTTATTTTAGTTCGCATCTCAAACAATAGGTGGCGCTGACGGCAATTGAAGGCCAGGTGATCAGCGCTGAGTGAAGCATCGACCTGGCCTTCAATCGCCGTCAGTGCCACCTATTGTTTGAGATGCGAACTAAAATAAAAAATTACGGAAAAAAAACTCCCGACATTATACATAACCCTCCTGCAAAAATATTTTAAATAGCTGTCACCGTTTGCAAGTTATTGAATTTTAAAATCCATCAGTCATTTTTGGGACACCCGGTATTTTAATAAATTAAAATTGTGTTACAAAGTAGCATGTTTGGATTTGAATACACAGTCTTATATCATTTATAGGAACAAAAATAAAACGTATTTTTTTAAACAGTATAAAGTCTTAATTGTTGATTTAACAATTTATTAAATTATGATTTGTTTCTAGCTATAATACATATGCACTGAATTATTTTTATTACCATTAACTTCACCATGACGTTTAGTTTCACCTGTTTGTTAACATTCAAAATATTTCACAAGGACCAGCCGCAATTTTTTAAAAGCTTTGTGCATGAAATTATTTGATTTGTAATATAGTTGTATTAATAGATTAAGATTATATATTGTTTGTGTATAAAAGTATAAAACTTTTAATAATCTGCATAAACTAATACTTATTTTTTTTTTTTTTTTTTTTTTTTTTTTTTTTTTTTTTTTTTACAATTGTTGTAATTTACTTCTACATTTACATTTTAAGCTTCAGCTTCTAAAACATAGCATTTAATAAACTCTTCATTTTGTATTCAATTTAGTTTCTATGGCAACTATTGTAAGAAATTTTCATTTCAAGATTCGAAAGAGAGAGAAAATAATGAAAAAGAAAATTAAATTAAGATGTGCAAAACCAAGTTGGAATCGTTTTGAATTTTTAAAATCTTTTCAAAATTTTTTCCTACAATAGAAAACATTTCAATTTTCATTTCATATCAAATTACTATTTAAATGTTAATGAGCTGCACTTGGACAAATATCAATGAAACTCGTAAGTTTTGCTCATAAAATTGATCATTTTTTTAAAAGGAAAGTATAGGGTACTGTCTGTTGATTTGTATAAATTTGAATATATAATTTATTCTCATAAATTGGTCGTAACCGCGAACACTAAAACATGTTAAAACTCGAAAGTTTTCTACATAAAGATTTACACCTTATAAAAATGTATGCTCCGCAGTTTTGATTTCATATCAAGTAAAAGTGTCACTAACTTGCAATCACGGAGAACTTTAGGCTGAAATAGCTTTAAGTATATTCAGCATGTTTTGAAAAAGATTTGAATATCTTGAAATATTATTTAGAGTCTTAATTGTTAATATGCATAAAAATAACGATCTTTCCAAGTAAAACAAATCTGAAACAATTTTCTTAAAAATATGAGAAATATAAATATGATTGTTAAAAATAGTTAATTTTGTAATTATTCTAGAACTAATGTTATTTTATTGAAATTGTTTTATTACAATATACTTTAATAAATAAAAAATGTATTAGAAAGTTGCTAGTTTAGAAAGGAAAACACAATCCGATATGATTGTTAGGAACAAGCATAAAATGTATTTCCGTGGAGCATTATAAGCTCGTAATTATTGGATTAAAAATATGTTAAATGATTAGTTTTTTTTTCTAATTATAATACGTTTGTACTGAAATTTTTAATTGTAGCTAGTTTCATCATTACGACTTTTTGATTACATTATTATTATTACTCAAGGACCAGGCGCAATTTTTAATAAGATTTTTGCATGAAATTCTTTGGTCTGTAGTAGCGTTGAATTATTAGATAAAGATTCTGTATTGGTTGTGCATGAAAGTATAAAACTATTGAGAAACTGCATTAACTGAATTTATTTATTTTTTTACAGTTGTAATTTATTTCTGAATATAAATATTCAGTTTCAGTTTATCAAACTTAACATCCATAATATATATATGTGTACTTAAATTTGTATAGTATTTAGTTCTTTCGAAAACGAAAGAAAATAGTGAAAAGTAAAATTAAATTGAGATGGACAAAAGGAAATTGAAATCTTTTTGAATTTTGAAAAGCTCTTCAATTTTCTCTTCCACAATAGAAAATGAGAAATATTTCAATTTTCTTTTCCTATCTGAATGATATTTAAATGTTAATGAGCAGAACTTGACAAATCATCTAAAAAACTTGCAAGTTTTGCCCTCGTAAAATTCGTCAATCTTTTAAAAGAAAGGTCTACGTCATTGTCTGCTGATTTGTATAAATTTGAATAGACCGTTTATTCTGAGAAAAAGTTCGTAACCGCGAACACTGAAATATGCTGAAACTCAAAAGTTTTCTACAAAAAGACTTGAACTTCATAAAAATGTATGCTTCTCAGTTTTTTTTTCTTTTTTTTCAGACAAATTAAACATGTCACCAACTTTCAATTACTTATACTTTTATACTGAAATAACTATAAGTGCATACAGCATGCATTGAAAAATATTTAGATAAAATATAAAATGTATGAATCATTTTTCTTAAAAATATGAGAATTATACATATGATGTTTCTACAAAAAGACTTGCAAATCATAAAAATGTATATTCCTCATTTTTTTTTTCTAATCAAGGTGTAGGCAAATCGCAATTACGGAGAAATTTAGACTGAAATAGCTATAAGTGCATGCAGCATGAATCGAAAAATATTCGAATATCATAAAATATTGAACTAAAATCTATTAAAATGCTTAAAAGTAAACCTACATCAAAATAACTATCTTTCCAGGTACGACAAATATGAAAATTATTTCTTTAAAATATGAGAATTATAAATATGATAGTTTAAAATAATTAATTTTGTAATTATTCTAGAATCAATGTTGCTTAGGGAAATTCTTTAATTACAATATACAGTCAACTCTCGTTAATTCGAAATTGGATAATTCGAATCTTCGCTTAATTCTAACTAGACATGAAGTAGCGAAATTTTCAACGGCAGAATAACGTTAAAAATATTCATTAATTCGAACTCATTTTCTATTGACTTCGTTTAATTCGAACTAACGGGAATTCCGATTATTCATTTTTTTTTCTTTCTCACGGATTTCAGATAATTTGAATACTTTCTTTCTTTGATTTTTGTGAAAATTGTTCCAAACGAGTATCCATATAATCTCATGCATTTGATATTTACTTTCTCAGTGTCCCATCTGTCCATCGGTGACGCTTTAAAATTTTCTTCCTTAGTGCTTGTTTCTAATCTTTTATTTACTTTATGTATTTATACATTCTAATTTAATATTAACTCATATTCTAATGATAACAGACGAAATAAATTTAAAAAACACAATAACATTAATTCCTTTGTAATTGTACCATATTAAGCATGTTTTCATTTCATATTTTACAAAATTCGAACTTCGGATAATTCGAACATTTCTTGAGGTCCCGACGAGTTCGAATTAACGAGAGCCATATGTACCTTAAAAAATTATAATTTGTGTCAGAAAGTAGCCAGTTTGCTTTTAAAATCACACTCTTATATGATTTTTAGGAATAATTATAAAACGAATTTCTTTGAAGCTTTATAATTTCACAATTATTAATTTAAACAAATAATAAATTATTAGCTTGGTTCTAATTGTAATAAGTGTGTGCTGAAAATTTTTAGTTATTTATTAAATTCATAATTACTACAGTTTGATTACATTTTAAATAATACTCAAGGACAAAGTACAATTTTTTAAACGTTTTTGGCATGAATTTGTTTGGATTGTAAAATGTAATTCTTTATTGTTTGTGCATGTAAAACTATTAATAAATAGCATTTACTGAGATTTAAAAGTTATTATTTTTTTTACAGTTGTTGTAATTTATTTATACACTTATATTTTCAGTTTCAGTTTCTCAACTTTAACACCTGTAATAAACTTTTCATTTTTCTACTGAAGTTAGTTTATATAGCAACTATCGTCAGAAATTTCAATTTCAAGAGCGAAAGAAAATAATGAAAAAGAAAATTAAATTAAGGTGGGCAAAAACAAATTGGAATATATTTGAATTTTCAAAATCTTTTCAACTTTCTCTCCTACAATACAAAATGAGAAATATTTCAGTTTTCTTTTCATATTAAAATGATTTTTAAATGTTAATGAACAGCACCTGAAAAACATCTAAGAAACTCGCAAGTTTTGCCTCGTAAAATTGATCAATGTTTTAAAAGAAAGATGTATTATACTGTTTGTTGATTTGTATAAATTTGAATTGTTCGTAACCTCTGCTACTACAATATGCTGAAACTCAAAAGTTTTCTGCAAAAAGATTTGCACCTCATAAAAATGTATGCTCCTCATTTTTATTTCATATCAAGTAAAAGTGCCACCAACCTGCAATGACAGAGAACTTTAGATTGAAATAACTATAAGTACATGCAAAAGAGTTTAATATCTTAAAATATTTAGTTAAAGTCTTAAATGTTAAAATAAATTAAATAACGATCTTTCTAAGTAAAACAAATATGAAAAATATTCTTAAAAGTATGAGAAATATAAATATGGTAGTTAAAAATATTTAATTTTGTAATGGTTCTAGAATTAATGTTGATATAGTGAAATTCTTTTATTACAACATACTTAAAAGATAAGCGTCAGAGAGTAACCATTTTAGAAATGAAAACACAACTCTACATGTTTTTTAGGAACAAGTATACAATGTATTGCTTTTCAGCATCATAAGCTCGTAATTATTTAATTAAAAATATGTTAAATGATTAGTTTTTTTTCTAATTATAATACGTTTGTAAAGAAATTTTTGAATTGTAACTAGTTTCTTTATTACGACTTTTTCATTACATTGAAATTATTACTCAAGGACAAGGCGCAATTTTTAAAAAGGTTTTTGCATGAAATTCTTTGGTTTGTAATATAGTAGTATTTTTAGATTAAGATTCTATATTTTTTGTGCATAAAAGTATAAAACTATTAAGAAAAAGCTTTAACTATTTTTTTAAGTTTTATTTATTTATTTATTTATTTATTTATTTAAATTTATTTTAAATTATTTCTGAATTTAAATATTCAGTTTCAGTTTCTGAAGCTTATCATCCATAATGTTTTTTTATTCTTTTTGTATTGTATTTAGTTTCTATGGCAACTATTGTCAGAAATTCCCATCTCAAGATTCGAAAACGAAAGAAAATAATGAAAAGGAAAATTAAATTAAGATGGACAAAAACAAATTGGAACCTTTTTGAATCTTAGAAAGCTTTTCATCATTCTCTTCCACAATACAAAATGAAAAATATTTCAATTTTCTTTTCATATCAAAATGCTATTTAAATGTTAATGAGCAGTTCATGAAAAATCATCTAAAAAAACTCGCAAGTTTTGCCCTCATAAAATGCACCAATCTTTTAAAAAACCAATCTTTTTTTTAAAAAAAAGGTGTACCTCAATGTGTATTAATTTGTATAAACTTGAATATACCGTTTATTCTCATAAAATATTTTAATCGCGAACAATAAATTATGCTGAACACAAAAGTTTTCTAGAAGAAGTCTTACACCTCATAAAAATGTATGCTCCTTATATATATATTTTTTCATATTAAGCAAAGGTGTCACCAATCAACAACTTGCAATTACCGATAAATTTAGACTAAAATTGCAATATACTGTAAAAAAAGACGATTTTATAGAGATTGTTCTAATAATCAGTATACTAGTACAATTTGCGGTATTACTTGGCTATCCCGTCGACCAAATTCGCCAAATTATAGAAATCGCCGAAGTAATAGCCAAATTAAAGATATTGACACAATTTTTATTTTACAAAACGTAAAAATAAAAAAATAGTAGAATATTAATAAAAATCGAGATAAAAATCACTTAATGACGTTTTAAATACGTGTATCGTATTCAATGTCATTGAATGCGACATTCAAGATTATCCGATTTTTGGACAACGAGATAACGAGAAGTACCCAATTTACTATTTAATTTCCAGCAAAAAAAAAAAAAAAAAAAAAAAAAAAAAAAAAAAAAAAAAAAAAACGGAAACATTGATGGAATTTAAAGAAATTTCTGGGCTAAAAAACAGTGAATTGTACTAGCGTCTCTATTACCAGTCTGTACAATCTCCCTAACATCGTCCTTTTTTTTACAATGATGTGTATGCAGCAAGCGTCGAAAAGTATTCGAGTATCTTAAAATATTTAGCTAAAATCTAAATTTTTTTTAAATATGTAAATTATATGAAAACTAAATGGTAGTTAAAAATAATTAACATTGCATTTACTCTAGAAAATACGTTGCTATATTGAAATTCTTTTATTACAACTTACTGTAATAAATTATAAAATGTTTATAATATGATCAAATTTATGTGTTAATTTTAGAAAATGAGAATCCATAACGTATTATTATTGCGAACCAATTTCTTAAAGATATACTAAATTATGAAGACTTTCTTTCTTTCTAACCGATGATCAGCCCCTACCTGCCGAGTTATCTCAGCTTAACGGGTTAGATATCTGGTATCGGGGCGGACGACCGCCTAATTACCACGTTTCGGCAATAAACTTTGCTTCGCATGCCGTCATTTCTGCAGTATTTGCTTGTCGTTGAGCATACTTTGTTTCGCCTGTTAATTAATGGTACATCCTGTTGTTTGAACTGCAAATAGCTTCGCAAGATGGTCTCGTAATTTAGAGCCTTGATCACAGGACGAGACCTTACCTGGCAAGGCACCTTCAGAGGTATAATTCACAGGTAACTTGGAGGACTTTGCACCCACGACGGATTTTACATGCACCAGGCGCCATTACACTTGAACTAAAAGCTTTATTTTAAAGTAATAATATGACAATTGTATAAATGATAGTTTACTATAGTATTTCTATACTGTACATTTTAACGAATTATGCAATGTTTATAATATGATTACTTCTATATTATGTTTACTTTATATATTGATATAGTTTTTTTAAAGATGAAAATTATAAAAATGATAGTAAAAATAGTTAGCAGCGTTGATAATAAAAATAGTTAATTATGCTATGTGTATAATATGATAAATTCTATAACATTTTTTATTTTATAACACTTTAAGTGTTAGCATATTATGATTGCGTACTATTAACCATCTTTTTAGAGCTATGAGCTACTCATTTATTTATAAATTGAGATGCATTTAATACTTAATTTTCTATAAGAGTTGCGAACAGATTGAAAAAAATAAAGTTTCAGTAGCCTATAATGATAAAACATATTTTCATATAAATATATTGTGTTTATTATTTAATTTAAAGATAAAAACAATTCAAAACTTATAAACAATTTCTGAGTCTAAATTTCCAATTTAAATTTTTCAACATGAACCTACACAATAGACAAAATACATCGTACTTTATTCAGTTTCTACAGAAACTATTGTCAAAAATTCCGTTTCAACATTAAGAAGTGAAAGAAAATGATAGAGAAGAAAATTAAACTAAGATGGGCAAAAAAACTATTGGAATCTATTTGAATGTTGAAGAGCTTTTCTTTTTCCTCTTTGTATCATTGAAAACTGAGAAATATTTCAATTTTCTTTTTATAACAAAAGAATTATTTAAAATGATAATGAGTTGGACCTGAGAAAACCCCTAAAGTTTTACCTAGTTGAAATTACTAATTTGTTTTGAAAGAAAACGTGTTTGTTCTTTGTTGATATCTATACAACGAAATTATACGAATGTTCTTATAATTTTTTTTTAAGCAGAAAAAAATTCTCCAAAAATCGAAATTTCTCAACATATATTTACACTGTAAAAGCAAATAGTTTATAAAAATGTTCAAGAGGATTTGATACCCGCGTTGCCAGATTTTTCTTCTTTTATATTGAAAAATACGGAATTAACACTAAAAACTTCGAAATTCTAATTTAATTCATGACTGTACTTAAGTCTAAACTGACATGTCCAAAAATTTAAAAAAAATCTTGTTAAAATGACATTTTTAAAAAGAAAAATGAGATATATTTCAATTTTCTTTTTATAACAAAAGAATTATTTAAAGGATAATAAGTTGTACCTGAGAAACACTCATCAGAAACCCCTGAAGTTTTACCTAGTTGAAATTACTATTTTGTTTTGGATGAAAACATGCCTGTTCTTCTTTGTTGATATTTATAGAAGGGAATTCAGAGAATATTCTTATACACTGATTTTCACCGTCTGATTGTCTTGCAAATAGGTAGATTTGTAATGTGTCTTCCTCTTCATTTTTTTAATGCTTAAGAAAATATCATTATTTCAACATTATAAAAAACTTAACTACAAATGTTAATAACAGAAGTAATTTATTCCATTTTTCATTATTGGGTGAAAAAAGTCCGGGCCAGGATTCGAACCAGGGATGTATTGGCTTAAGCCGCCAATGCTCTACCAACTGAGCTATCCCGGACACGAACACTGGAGGACCATTTCACCCAATTAACCTTAACGAACACTTTCAGCCAATACATCCCTGGTTCAAATCCTGGCCCGAACTTTTTTCACCCAATAATGAAAAATGGAATAAATTGCTTCTGTTATAATTGATTTACCGATGGAGTAATCGTGCTTAAAAATTAATCTAATGCAAATGTTAATGTAATCGTTGAGAGTATTAATCATTATAAAATGTATTGGAAATTCATTCAATCTGTAGAATTATATTGCCTTAATTATTCTTATATTGCACTGAATGCTGGAGTTTAGTGAACGGAATATTACGTTCTAAACACTTAGAGTGTTAACCAGATTTTTTTCAAAACATCGAAATTTGTCAACATACTTTTACACTTTAAAAGCAAATAGCTTATGAAATATTTCAGGAGGATAAATATATACAGGGCAGTTGCACCATAAAATTTAACTAATAAGAATGTCTTTATTAAAGTACAACACATTGCTCAGTGGTGCACAAAACAAGAATTTTAATATACGTTTGTACAATTAAAATAAAATAAAACTATCAACGTTTCGCGCCGTCTTCTGCGGGCGTCTTCAGGAAAATATGATAACGGAAGGACTAAGTTTGCATCTTGATCGAGAGATAATATTTCTAATAAATTAAAATCAAAATGAATTAAAAGTTTAAAAATGTTGCCACTTACACGTGAGTAAAAATTAAAATATTGCAACGAAATAAAGATTTGAAGATTTTATGATGTTATGCCATATTTTTGGTATATTGTAGGATAAATCCTACAATATTTATCCTACAATATACCTTTATATCCTACCTTTACACCTATGCTATCATTTACACCTTTATATCCTGTATATCCTACAATACACCTACAATATATTTTCCTGAAGACGCCCGCAGAAGACGTCGCGAAACGTTGATAGTTTTATTTTATTTTAATTGTGCAAATGTATATTAAAATTCTTGTTTTGTGCACCACTGAGCAATGTGTTGTACTTTAATAAATACATTCTTATTAATTTCAAGAGGATTTCATACAAAAGTTGCCAGTTTGTCTTTCTTTTATGTTAAGAAACACACTGAAAATTCACACTGAAAATTTCGAAAAAATAATTTTATTCATTTCTTGACTTACAAGGAAACTTCTTTTAGTGTTGCTCGGAACTAAAATCAAGACTTGGCGCGGTTTAAAGTCTATTAAGGTGTTTGATAATTGAAAAGCGTTCTCTGTTAAAGTCAATTTTTTTCCAAATTGGCAGCAGCATAAATGTCTAAAAATGCTGTTTTCGAGGCCACTTATCGGACGCTTAATATATATAGTGTGTTGGTAGTCCCAAATTCGTATTGTTTTGCTTTTTCATGGCAAATACGAAGATGAAACCACACACTTCATTTGTAGTTCCAAAGTATTTGGGACCTGAAGATTCTGCTTTGGTTCTACAAATTCCATTTGTAATCATTTTAACTTTTTTTATTATTTATTTTTTCCCTTAAAGTTCAATGTGCTATAAGTTTTTAAATTCAGTGATTCATATACTGTAATACGATAAATGGTTTTCTCTCTCTCTCTCTCTCTCTCTCTCTCTCTCTATATATATATATATATATATATATATATATATATATATATATATATCAGAAAAGTATTAAACATATAATTTGAAAACAAACATTAATGAAAACAAACGAATTTGATTTTGAAAAATTACAATTCAATGTGTTATAAGTTATTAAATTCAATGTTTCATATATTGTAATACGATTAATGGTTTTCTGTATATATATATATATATATATATATTTAAAAAAAAGTATTAAAAATATAAATTAATAAAAACAAACGAATTTGATTTTGAAAAATTACAACATATATTTGCAGTTTTTGTGGGGAAAATGTGGAGTATTTTCAAAATTGCAGTTTTTTGGCAACCCTAGCAGAATGTCATAACACCTCAAAATATGGCAAGCGAAAAATTCGTAGAGCCATATTTGGAGACTCAATTTACTTTTGGCCTAAAATAAACAAATAAAAATCCAATAATAAAGAAAATTAAATATATAAAAATACATAAATTGTGATTTTAACAGAAAATTTTTATCGGTTCTCTAACTTTTTTATATAGTACTACAAAATGCACCAGGCTTATTGTACGAACTCATCTCATTTCATACTTCTGTCGTGCAATTTTCAAGTTGTTTTTACAGTGTAGACAACGTTTCATAGCTGGTATCCTCGACGTTTTATAATGAGATTTTATTGTATTTCAACAAACTTTCAAATTTGTACATAAAAACTACTTGACAATTGAAATAGACGATAAGCTTGTGAGGGAGTGACCTTTGTAATAAAGGCACTCTAGCATTTTTAAGAACGTGACGTCAATGATTTAACATGTGTAAGCGTGAAAGCGACACCTATCCTCTCTTTTACTTTAACTTTCTAGAGCGTGTGTGTCTTTCTCGGATTCTACAGTTATGTCGCGGTTAGAAGTAATATGTAAATTTGTAGTATCTCAGTTTGCAGCATATAAAAGCTTGGAGTTTGAGTGTGTGTGGAGAGTGTCTAGGCGGTCTTGGCCGACTAGGTGAGTCTAGCGACATTAGCCAGCTAGGTGTATCGAGCCTTCAGTGAGTGACAAGGAGTTTTGGAAGTAGATTCGAGAAATTGGCCGGTGGTAAGAGTTAATTATTAATTACGTTGAACATTTTCGAAGTCAATAAAGAATATATGTACAGCCACGGGCTGTCTAATGAAGTTTATCTAGCAGTTTAGCGGAAGTTGAAGTGAGAAGTCATCTGAAGTGCCCCGATTGAGTTAGTGCCGGAGCTGTGAGTATGAGTTTAATCTTTTAGCATTGTTACCAGTTATTAAAATTACCGAACTGCTCCACTGTCCTTGAGCCCTAACCGTTTAAAATAAACTGTTTTTATCTTAGTTCCTGAGTTATGTCTGCATTTAACCCCCAGTACGAGCACCCAGCCGTTACAAATGGCGCCCAACGTGTGTTTACCGTTACAAGCTTTTTTAGCATATCCCATGTAATAATAGAAACAACGTTTACATTTTCAAAAAACAGCGAAAGTGACATTTTTAATAAAATAAAATGACAAACATTTGTATGAATTACTTGAAATAATGTTTTAGAAAATGTTATAATGTTTTCCAGTGTATATATGAACCCGAACTATCTATAGAAATAGCATGCTATGGAAAAATAACCAATTAATTTTCCCGTTATGATCACCACGCTTCAGATTTCAGAACAAGAAATTCTTTGGCATCAGTACCTTCTTTAAAAGAATCTCTTTTTAAATAAGGCGAAATTTCGCGTGTTTAATCTAAATATAGTTTTGTTAAAAATAAATAAATATGCTGATAGATCGACTGGAAAATTCCGTGAATTGTGGCAACCCTGTTCAGGTAAATTATTATCTCAGATCAGCCTAATTTTTGTAAATTAAATGTATTTTGCTACAGAAAAACACTTTTTGGTGCGTTGGATAATTTTTCTCATTGATTTAAAAGATTAAGTTGGTCCATTAAAATGCTAACTCAGTAAGAAAAGCATATAATAAATTCGGAATATTACTACGAACTAGGGAACACAACCATAAACATTTTTGGGAAACATTATTCTATGTTTTGTAAAGTATAATGTAGTCCTGCAGTTAATTTAATAATTATATGAACTAGGATACACACTCAATTTATATGGATTATTTATAAAACTCAATTTATAAGACTTCTGAAATCTTATTTCCTGATATTATTAACCACAGATCACCATGTATGAAATTTTGTGCGTGACCATGTATACCATTTTATCTATATTTTACAAGCATTTCTTTGTAAACTGAATGCATTTCAGCATATAAATATATGACTTATTTAAAAGCAATCTTCAAGTTAATTACGCTCATGTTTAGTAACCTTTACGAAATCTTTTGTAAATCCCTGTACATGAACTATAGCATTTATATGAACTGTAGCATATATATTACTATGTATAAATTTAGTGAAACTTAAAAGCGCAAATCATAATTAAAAAGGCATTTTGTCCATCCATCAATCATCATCGATAAGATACAGTACTTCGGATAGAATATACTATTTGAAATCATTTTGTGTCCCTGTAAATAATGTGTACTTCGTATTATGTGCGAAATAACTTTTATTTATATGGATTCACTAGTTAGTAAAACTTAAATATAAAAATTTCGCAGTTTTAGACAATTTCTTAATAATTCCATACTAAATAAATTCACTTAAAAAAAGTACATCATAGAGGATACAGATTTGATATTTGGCTTCAGCGTTGAATGTAAGACTAAGGTAAATCATTATGACTAAAAAAATTCCAATTATTTCTTGACTTAATAAATTATTTTATGGTTAAAATATTTTTTACTTATTTTTATTTTTAATGGCATGTATGTGACGATCAAAACTCGTATTGAATAAGAAATTTCTAAGTGTATACTAAAGATTAAATACATTGTATAATTTGTGCCATGTTTAGTCTTATTTATATTTTTTATGTCATTTCATCATAATAAATGACTCTTTAAAAAAAAATATTAAATTGCTTCATCTCAAAAAAGTGTCAAAATATTTTTATTTTTTTTATGATCTCTTTGTTAGTTAAAAAATATTAAATATGTATTTTTTAGATATTTATTTTTGCTACATTGTATTACTTTGGAATGTTTAATTTTGAATGTTTAATTTTTGTATAATAGCTAAAGAAAAGACGGAAACAAAAGACTCCCCCCCCTCCCTCTCATGAGTAACATATTTGACACTATACCTATTTATGTAGGTTTTTCCAGTGTTGCTGGTAATCGCATACCAGCAACAACAAGTCGTAAAATGCACGTTAAACGTAGGAAATTAGTTTGCGTTCTTACCATAATGAAATTTTTTAAATATTCAGATTTTGGTGGAATAGTATACAGTACTTTGCATACTGTATAAGTATCCGAAATCTTTTGCGTGCCCCTGTAAATACTATCTGATTTCCCTTATACAGGATGTAACCTTTAAAAAACTTTAGCAACGTATATCAGTTTTATTAATAATGCAATAGTTTCATATAATTAAGATGCGCCACAACCATATGTTTCCTTCAAAAAATTATCTAATGGTATACTTTTGTGATTTCCATTCTGGTTTGAATCTGATTTCCATTGTAAAGGAAGTAACCTTTAAAAAACTTTAGCAATGTATATCAGTTTCATTAATAATGCAATAGTTTCGTATAATTAAAATGCGCCACAAGCAATGTTTCCTTCAAAAACATTATCTAATGGTATACTTTTGTGATTTCCATTCTGATTTGAATCTGATTTCCATTATACAGGAAGTAACCTTTAAAAGACTTTAGCAACGTATATCAGTTTCATTATTAATGCAATAGTTTCATATAATTAAAATGCGCCACAAGCAATGTTCCCTTCAAAAATATTATCAAATGGTATACTTTTGTGATTTCCATTCTGATTTGAATCTGATTTCCACTATACAGGAAGTAACCTTCAAAAAACTTTACTAACGTATATCAGTTTCATTAATAATGCAATAGTTTCATATAATTAAGATGCGCCACAAGCAATGTTTACTTCAAAAACATTATGCAATGGTATACCCTGTAAATTAATTGACAATATTCTTTATACTCTAGATTGTTCAGAATATATATTTCAGTAAATCTCATAAAATCACACATGAAACTATTTTTTCCCCTTGGTTTTAAAGTAACGAAATACTTTGGATTCTCCCTGTAATTGAACTAGACATGAGATTTTCATAAAATTTGAAATGACATGACACATTTTATGCAACAAATGTATAATTTAAATTTCAAGCAATTTGGTTGGGTGGTTTTTCGCTGTTATATGCGGACCGACAGACAGACGGACGGACTGAATGACGACTAAGTGCGACGTGTGTATATAATTACAAACCTACTCAAAAAGAAAAAAAAAGAAAAGAAAATATGCCTTTCTTTCATTCATACTTCAAGAATATCAAGTTTCAACAGCAATATGAATTGTCTATCTATTAATGAAGATGCTGAAAATCATATGAGAAAGATTAAGCATATTTTTAATTATAAAAACCTTTTTAGAAATTTAATAAAGTTTCCTGTTTTCAACCCCCCATCTGCACAAAGAAACAAAAGTTTATTTTTTAGAATTTAAATCAACATTTAAATTACTATTACGTGAACTCTAAACACAATTTTCATTTCCAACAACAAGTTTCAAATTAACTTAGAAAATTTTAATAAACATTCAATATTAAACTCGAGAAAAATCAGAAAGGAAAAAAAAAACTTTCGATGCTTTTTTTCCTGTTTTCAAACTTTATAATAATTTCAAAATATAGCCGTCTTTTTAATGTTTCTCCAATTCAGAATAATTTAATTCAGAAATTTTCCTTCAAAGTTCTTCCGATACCACTTTCCTTGAAAACGGTACCTTTTATTCAACAGTTGCAGAGCATTTAAATGCAGGAATTTTTATTCAACCCAGGGGAAAATTTAATTAAGAAAACTTGGGTAAAACCTGTCGCTTTGTAATAACCTTTTCGTTAAAACGAATGCTTGCACATGTTGCGTTGTTGCCATAGTAACCTATCTGAACTATGTTTTCTACTGTCATGCCGACCTCCAAGATAAGATATTACCTTATTAGCATATAATTTTTGATATCGGGAAAATTCTTTCCGGGAAAGAAACACATTTCTTTTTTTTAAATAGGTGTTCTCTGGAAATAATAAAGGGCATTCTCTGGAAATTTTACTGAAAGAAAGTGGAAAAAGTAATTTTTCTAGTCAGATTTTAGATATTTTTAAATTTTAGATCATCAGTTAAATGCATGTGTGAGTGTTATTAGCCTCCGATGCTATTTCTTTCAGACAAGCTAAAAAATGTCGTGTCATAAGCCCTGAATTTTCTACTCAACCGATTTTGAAAATTATTTTTTTTAATGAAAGGTATTTATTTGTAGTTGTGCTCATTTTAGCTATTTTTTAATTTATTTCCATTTTCATATTTTATTTTTAATTTTAAATGCTTTTTACGATATTTCTTCAAAATGTTGGCAACTCAGTTTAGCTTTTCTGTCGATAATAAAAATTTATTTTCCAAAATGATTGCGTATAATTATGCACTAATTGGGGTTAAAAACATATTTTTACTGAGAAATAATATTAATAATGTAAATAAAATAACAGAAAATAATTTATTATAAAAATTAATGTCTAAAGCAAAATAAGAAAAATTTCAAATGAGGAAAATGATGTCATTCAGCAACCAGATAAATGGTAATTACAATATTATTACGCCTTTTTCATATTATAATGCCTTTTTCATATTACTAATAACAGTAACTTAAAAAAAAAACATTTGAAGAGAAAATGACGTCACTATTTAAAACATCTCATTTTTACTCATAACGATATTACATTTCAATATTTCTTTTCATTATGGACACAGATTGAGATACTTTCAGATGATTTCAGTTAGTGAAAATAATGTTACAGTAAAAATAAAATTAGTTTTTTTTTTTTTTTTTTTTTTTTTTTTTTTTTTTTTAATATATATAAAATTGTTTTTTGTGAGTGCATATAAAATAAAATTTCTGGATTTCGCCGGCACTCAGATTACAATTTTAACTGAAGATGTGCGAATATTTGCATGCAAAATTGTAATTGGCAAACTTGACATTAAGTTTGGAACTATATTTATTATACATTGATTCAATAATGTAATTACTTTTGCTTTTTTTAAAACCAAATCGATCGGGTCTTTTAAACATTTCATTCGTCGAATTCGATGGGATTCCACTCTTTTTATTGTTAAAATGCATTTCCTTTTTCTCAGAGTCATATAAAAAAGCGTTTAAACTAAAGAAAAAATCCGTTTTTGATGAATCAAGTCAATGAAGAAGTAGCACGTCAAACTGTATCTCTTCATTATTCCGCAATTCCAATGTCTCAGAGAGAAATTGCTGTCAATTGGGTATTTCACGCCGTTCTGTCTGCTATTATATTGATAAATACAAGAAAAATGAAGTTAGTTCATTGCATTCTGAACGGGGTCGCCCTTCTAAAAAACCTCTATCGATTTTTTTTTCCGTAATCGGAGGCGAAACTGAATTCTGCAATGGCAGAATCTACATCCAAGTTGTTTGTTTATACTTCTGTCTCTTCATAATCTAGAAGATTCTGTGTGTTAAAATGATGTATTTACAGGATTAACATTAAAAAAATGGTTCAATTAAAATATAGGCACTATAACAGGTAAATCAATCGTGTAAAATACAGCTAGAATACGCACGCATTCTCCCTGAAACATGCAACTTAAATACGAATTAAAAGAACAAAATATTAATGCTAAAGAAATAAAGAATATCGTTAAATTTCAATTCATGAGGACATTTTAAGCTTTTGTGAATGAAAATTCACAGTTAATTTTAATCTTCATAGCTACCTTAGAAAGAGATCGAACATGAAAATAGAATAAAATGATAAGAAGATATCCACAATTCTAAAATATACGGCTTTGGATGCACTCATTTTACATAAACATACTTTATTTGTCAACCTACAGAGTTACCGAAAAGGCAAAATAAACTGAAACTTCACGATTTTGATTTTGAGTTATAAGCATATCTAAACATCATTGTGTTTCTTGAAAGTATAACATTAAAGAGCAAATATAGTCCGAGTGCTACGCGACAAAAATAAGGGGAAAACTGCAAATCATGATAAGAATATACCGCTTGGTGAGTATGTACCTTATGATAATGCAATGCATATTAGAGGGGGAGGCATCTCGTAAAATCATCGGAATTCAAGATGGCGGCTGTTATTCAAAATGGCGTCATTTTCTGAATTTTCTTACTATGCGTAATATAAATATGCATTTCATGTCGATTTCTATGTTTTCCAAGTCAATATTTGGTTTTTAACACTTTCCAGTATTATTTATAAGATGAATTCGATTTATCTATCTGTTTGCCTGTCTGTCCGCCTGTCCTTCCATGCTCAAGCTCGCTTAAATGTACTCAGATTGTCATGTAAATTTTATATGTTTTATGAAGTTTATAATAACATGTTCGGAGTAAAAAATAAAGTGTATAGCTTTTATAGTCCATTTACAGAGCGCTAAAAATTACTTTACAGTACTATGCATGTGGCGAAACCATTTGCAATGTGTTTTAATGATGTTATACTCTTTAAAACACTTTCAAATTGATATGCATCAATGTTAATACTGCAATGAACAACCAAATATTTAATAAATAATAAGGGATGCATAGTATTTATCGCTTATTTTCAGTGACACACCAAAACAAGAAAATATGCGTTTGTAATTTTTATATAAATTGTATAAAGATCACCATCTAATTCATGCGTTATTAGTGGAAAGGCTAGGAGGAATAAAACTTAATTTTGTGATAAGGATATACCGAATAGTCAGTATCTATCTTATATTAATAAAATGCATATAAATTAGTGAGGCATCGTATAAATTTAGAGAAATTCAAAATGGCAACTATTATTTAAATTATTTTGCAGTTTTATTCCTCCGCATCTTTCAATAGTATTTCTGATGTTAATTTCCACGTTTTATTACTCTTCTTATTTTAAAACTAGAAATATGACTAAAATGAAAATGGGACAATTATTAAAGTATATTTGTCATTTACAGTAAAAAATTTAAAGGCATAAACAAATAATAAAACTACTCTTTTATTAATACATTACTTATACAATATATTACAAAAATAAATGTTACATATAAAGCTGTAGAATATAGAAACTTCACTTGGTATCATTTTATTTATCACATTCGTTTTTGCAATTGCGCAATAATGTGCAAGAAAATCCAACTTTTCTAAAGCCACACAGAAAGTCACACACTATTTTTACAGATTTTACATATACATTTTATTAACTCTTCACAAGAACCGGAAATTTCTGGCAATTCCAACCATTTTATTTTGAATGATAAATTATCCAAGAACCATCCCCATTTGTTTGGAGAGGGTTGACGTATTTAACGCTGATCTGCTTGTCCCCAAATCTGTAAAAAATAAATAATCAATGAGAAATAAATCTGTATCTTTTCCCTGTTCGAAATGCAAGCCAAACAGTTTCTAAGCATCTATCAGAAATGATAAAGAAGTATGTAACCGCTAAAACTAACACACCATGGTCTACAGAGCGTATAACAATATTTTTCAACCATGTTTTTGAGATGTAGTATTATTCTTGAATCAGCTTCTTCGTGACCAGTGAAAGTCATTCCAACTAAGGAACTTACGGCAGTAAGATTGCCTTTAACTTCTTCTCCTAAAGTGGTTATAAATTGTGTATTTTTATGATAATTATTGCTAGCAATCCAAGTAGATTAAAAGGTTATTCTTTGTTATTTGAATTTCTTAAGAAATCTTGCCAATTTTTAGGAAATATAACATGTGGTTGCACTTGTCGGCTAATCTTTGCACCTCTCTTCTCTCTAGTTCATCCTTTAATGCTTGGTGTAATGTTCTATCCCAAATCAAATCTATTGTTTGACATCTAAAACTCTCAATGTTGTCACGTAAGCAGGGCCTGATTACTAACGGGGCACTCTCCCACCAGGAAAAAGAAATAAGGAATTTTTCCTTATTCATGACAGTAATCTTGTATGAAAAGGGCGTTTAAAGAAGACGAAAATTTCTATAAATTTTTTCTGGTGAGAGAGTGCCCCGTTAGTAATCAGGCTCTGCACGTAAGTGAGGTTAAAAATGTGTTAATGTAGTAATTATTAAATGTTTTTGAAGTCTGTTGAGCCTTTAAAATGTTAGTATGAATTTACCCATCATATATTAAAGCATAACATGTTCCTGGAAAAACTTCGCCATTTTTCCCAACAGTTTCCTCTAAAATATAAGCTACATCACTCTTATAGCTAGGTCTAAATTCACCGCTACTAGAAAATGCAAGGGGAAATGGTTGATTTTCATATTTGAAAAAAATTTGCAAGTCTAACTGGTGATTCCGTGTAATTATTAAAAGCTTTCTTTCTTTCTAACCGATGACCAGACCCCTACTTGACGAGTTATCTCAGCTTAACGGGTTAGATACCTGGTATCGGGGCGGACGACTGCCTAATTGCCACGTAGTAGCAATAAACTTTGCTTCGCATGCCATCATTTCTGCAGTATTTGCTTGTCGTTAAGCATACTTTGTTTCGCTTGTTAATTAATGGTACATCCTGTTGTTTGAACTGCATTTGGCTTCGCAAGATGGTCTCGTAATTTAGAGCCTTGATCAGATGACGAGACCTTCATCTGGCAAGGCACCTCCAGAGGTATAATTCACTTGTAACTTGGAAGACTTTGCACCCACGACGGATTTTACATGCACCAGGCGCCATTAGCGTACATGATAATTATTAAAAGCTTGGAAAACAACTGGACGTCTGTTTTTAAAATTTTCAAGATTGCATTTTTATGGCTTATGTTTTTCGTCGGAGTACTAAATAGAGGAATTTTGTTCTTTTTCAGAGGTTGAATTATTGATGAAATTTTTTTTACTAGGCATTCCTTAATGAAATTGTTGAATTGGTTAATGCCAGTTGACTCAGGATCACTTTTGATTCATCTCATTTTGGTGGACATTAATCATCGTAATGACAATGTATATTTATAAGCTGCATTCCAACCAAATAAAATAATCATATGACATTATGCAATTGGTTCCTACCTGGTAAAGTTTAAAAAAAGCATACAATAATTTAAAAAACACATAGCCGACATTGTGGTTATAGCCAGTACTGTAAACGTATTCTTTTTTGAGAGCTTGTAAATGAGGTATAAATTCTACGCTCCCTATATCATGCAGCAAATATCTTGTACTGTACTTCACTGATGAATGTTAATTTCAATATGTTTCAAGCAATTTCACATCATTAAAACAGACTACAAAGAATTTTTGCAAATCGGCCATAATGTAAGGGAATTATTTTGAGTGTGCTTGTAAACGAACTATAAATGCTATACACTACATTTTCGATGTAGAACATTTTGCATTATACCACTTCTTTAAACTGCATACAGACATAACACATATATAAATTACACGGATATCCGAGTAAAGTTAAGCAAAAAAGAGCAGGGCCAGACTGACGGCTAGACAATTGATAAATATTTCGAGCTCCCTGTAAATGGACTATAAAAGCTATACATTTTATTTTTTACTCCGGACATGTTATTATAAACTTCATAAAACATATAAAATTTACATGGCAATCTGAGTACATTTAAGCGATCTACAGCATGGAAAGACAGGCGGACAGACAGATACATCGAATTTATACACTCTTTTAAATAATGCTGGAAAGTATTAAAAACGAAACATTGTGGATTTCATGTCAATTTTGATGTTTTTCAAGTCATTTATATTACGCATAGTAAGAAAATTCAGAAAATGACGCCATTTTGAATAACAGCCGCCATCTTGAATTCCGGCGACTTTACGAGATGCCTCCCCCTCTAATATGTAATGTATTATCATAAAGTACATACACACCAAGCGGTATATTCTTATCACGATTTGCAGTTTTCTGATGCGTAGCACCCGGACTAATAATATAGTAGCATGTTATGGAAAATCATTCATAACACCATGCTTACAGCTGTATCAGGCACGCATTACGCCTAGCTGTTGGTTTATCAGTAATGTAGTCATATTTATGACTTTTCTTTTAGTAATAAATGTTGTAAAGAATTAATAAAAAAACTTTTATAAATTATCTTAATCACTGAACTGAGTATCCAACACTCTATCAAAAAGTAACAAATCCACTAAAAATATTTTTTGTAAAGCGTCAGAAATTTGAATGTTTTTATATGTAAAAACAGGATATTTGGATTTTTTTTTCAGTATTATAAAATTATGTTGCTTAAAAGTTCAAAATCATATTTGTTACATGAACTGCTTTTGTTGCAGTTATATAAAAAGTTCAAGGCATTCCAACTTTAGCAACCATAATTTAGCAAACCACAAAATTTAGCAACCATGTACATTTTTATTTCACTGTGCATAGATTTATGAACAGTTCAAAGATAAAAAAAATAAACAATTGGTTATTATAAAGTTATTAACTCAAAAGAAAGTTAATTCTTTAGGATTATTTTTTCTTTTTAAGAAAAAAAAAATAGAAAGAGTTTCGTCAATACATGTATCTTGAACATTTAAATAACTGAGTTTCGTTAAAAATTATTAAGTTTATTTGCATAAAATATTTACAAGCTAATAGAACTAATTAGTCTATCTCATGCCAATGCTAAAAAAATTATTCATTTCAAGTGTTACACTGTTAATTCAACTCTAAATCGTATGCCAGTATAGAAGGAAATTCCCTGTTGCATAAACATCCTAAGTTCATTAAGGAAGACGAACAACTGTTTCCAATACCATACACAGAAAATTTCATGTATCAAGTCCGATGAGTTAGGATGCTTAGCATTCTTGCTTCGCTGTTCAAATCCAAATGGTCTTCTAAAGAACTACATCTATGTGACGTTAGCTGCGATACACTCAAAGAAACCACCAATAGCTGTACAGAGGAATAGCTGCTATCGCGGCATGGGTAAAGTCAATAAGCTAGGTATTGTTCTTCCTTTAGCATTTTTTTAAGTGGTCACTTTTAGTATCTGAAGAACATTGCCATCTTAATTCAGTGCAGCGATCTATACAGGAAAAAAATCTCAAAACTATGAGAATACATGAAGCCATACCTACAGCAATAGCTGGTAAATTAGCGACTCCTCATATATTTCGCAAATACCTGTTTTGTCCTGAGCCACCATTCGACTGTTTTTGATATTGAACCGGAAAACTTTTGACCGCCACTGTATATATATATATATATATATATATATATTTATTTATAATAAATAGTAAATGAGGATTAACAAAAACGTCGAAGCCTTAAATATATGAGTAGCATACAGGTTCACCAGAGGTGCTATGTATGCTAGTTCATATAAATTAATGTTATTTCATCGAATTATATATGCATTTTAGTGTTGTTAGTTAGAGACCTAAGAAATGCATTTAACGAAAAATTTTATTGGAGATATTAGTTCAAAGTTTTTCCTCTATGTTGTGCCTACCGAGCTTTAAACTCTCTAATCCTTGTTAGCAGTAAGACTTGATAGTATATTTAAAATCTTGGCAGTCTGAATACAATAGCCAGTAATTTTTATTATATTAATATTCGCATTTAATTCTTAATATATAGTAATATCATCACGTTATTCGTTTCTATAAAATACATGTCATGTTTAAGGATAAATGATTTTCTACTCATTTCGTGAAATGAACGTTGACAAAATTGCTGTTCCACAATTAGAACTTGAGCAATTACTAATTTGAGAAAATCTAAGATGCATAAATTAAATGTCTTTATTAGATAAGGATAGTATTGCATTTGTATGTGAAAAAAATAAAATAATATAAAATAAACAAATAAATAAAAATGTGAATTTTGTTATCCAGTCAATTAGCATATCTCTTTAAAATGACATTTTTTTAAATATTCAAATGAAAGCAATTCTTTGTTTTTATCTTTACATATTCTCTATTATCAATCGAATTTATTTTGTCTATATTGTCTTTTTTTATTTTAACATTACATATTCTTTAAATTCTTTTAAAGCTTTTCTGCGTCTATGGAGAATTAACAGAGATTTTTAATTGACTAATTATTTTTTACCACTTATTCCTAATGAATCTTTTAATTGATGATGCATTTACAAGACTTTTCTTGCAAAAGACAAGGTCTTTTAATCAAATACTGTTACTTCCTAACAATATTTATTTTTTTATTTAAACAGTTAAACAAAAATGCAAAGAATCATTTAAATTGTGTCATTTTGCTATTTTAATGTCACGTAGAAAATGGTATTTACTCGTAATAAAAATTCTTATTTTTATATTGATCCATTATAATTTCAAATTTGTACAGGTGAAATAGAAACGTTAACATTGAGTTCGAAGTCCATAAATTTGCTATGCACAGTAATTTATTTAAAATTACTCTAAAATGTTACCTGTTTAGTAATTAACGATATTATTAAGCCATGACAAAGCCACGACAATGCATTAACCGCGCGATGGACGCGTCGCTGTAAAAAGTACACTGTTAAAAATCTTGTTCGAGTTTGAACCAAAAAAGTTTGTTTTTTGGTGCTCAATACCTGCCACCGTAAGATGGTGAAATCTTGAACCAAAATTTGGAGCTCCCATTGAAGCATAGTTCCAATACTTGGAACGAGGTTGAACTAAGAAGCTGCAAACGTTGGTACGAGATTTCACCATCTTATGGTGGCAGCTATTGAGCACCAAAAAACAAACTTTTTTGGTTCAAATTAGAACAAGATTTTTAACAGTGTACAACATTCGCTTTCTTTTTTCTTTAAAATAAAATTCACGCTTCCTTTAATATATTATAGCAAAATAAATCTAAGTGTATTGCGGAATACTTTTATAAATTTGTGAGGAGAGAAAATTTATATGATATTTGTAAAATTACTGCAAATGCAGCAATAACTGAATGTTTTTATCATGTAGTTACTGTAAAAATAATTCTGTAGAGGTACTAAACTTTTCCTAGGAAACTGGGATTCCTAGAACTTTTCCTGTAAGGGTAACAGCAAAAATTCAAGTTTTAGCATCATTTACACGGATTTTTCCTGTTATCGTTACATGAAAAGCTCTTGAAATTCCAGTTTCCTAGAAAATGTTTAGTACCTTTACAGAATTTTTTTTTTACAGTGTACAAATTACAACGCGCGCCTGCTCATTTTATGAAAATTTGCGCGCCCGGCGAAAGGCTCACTAAAATCCCTTTTCGAATTTTGCCGCGGAAGCACTGCAAGCGTGAGCTTATACATACTGGTCACTTTCTTGGCTCTTTGGAAAATAATTTAAGTTACTTGTATGTTAGTCACCAAGTAACGTGATCCATAGAGACATCTATATCCAAACCGGGTCTCAAGTTCAAATCCTCGTGTATGACATGGATTCAATTGTCAATTGCAGTTATAAATATAAAATGTCAAAAAAATAAACAAATAAAAGTTCTTGCGAACATAAAACTACACTATTTGTAAATTATTTAAAAATGACAAAAATATTTTAAAACGTGTTAAATTACTTTTATTCCTTCGTAGTTTCAACTGTAAACACAGCCATCGACCGAGTATATAAAATAAAATACAAATACAAATATTAATATCTTAATTTTCACATGTTACGTAATTAATAAATCTTAATTAAAATACAAATATTAAGATGTTAGTATTTGTATTTGTATTTTATTTTATATTCTCGGTCGATGGCTGTGTTTACAGTTAAAAGTACGAAGGATTAAAAGTAATTTAACACATTGTAAAGTAATTTTTTGTCATAAGATTAAAATGATATAACATATCACATATGTCGAATCCTTTAATTCACTTTATTTATACATAAAACCAAAATAAAGTACTCAGATTACTTAAAGGCTTTTTTTATTAACAAAACCTAGTACTTTCGAGCATGTCATGCTCATCATCAGGGTTAAAACAACAAAAGAGTAGAAGTCGAAGGATGAGTTCTTTTATACGAAGTGGACTGATCCAAAGACAACGTAAAAAAAGGGGAGGGGAGAAGTCGGAATGTTCCAAATTCGATAGAAAGGGGGGTTCAAGTGATTTTGAGCAGATTGTACCATATTCTTGGAATATCGTACGGCAAAGTATCGTTACAAGTATTGTTAGCTCGACATAAAATTTTCATTGATTCCATGATTTTAATCTTCTGATAATTTGATATTTTCTTTAGTAATTTAGCTTTTTTGAAATCTATTAAAACTTCTTGTTCCTGGTATAGTTTAGAGAGAGCGGTATTGCATCGATTAAGTCTGATATCTGCAATGTGTTCTGACAAACGCTTCTTAAATTTCCTGGTTGTCATTCCAATGTAATCTGTTCTCTTTTTGTTCTCCATTATTGTGGCTGGGATTAAATATACACCTGCTGACATATGTGATATGTTATATCAATTTAATCATATCCCTTTTCAAATTTTGCCGCGGAAGCACTGCAAGCGTGATCTGATGCATGCCGGTCACTTTCTTGGCTCTTTGGAAAATAATTTAAATTACTTGTATGTTAGTCACCAAGTGACGTGATCCATAGAGACATCTACATCCAAATCGGGTCTCAAGTTCAAATCCTCGGGTTAGATATGGATTCAGTTATCTATTGCAGTTATAAATATAAAATGTAAAAAAATAAATAAATAAAAGTTCTTGCGAACATAAAACTACACTATTTGTAAATTATTTAAAAATGACAAAAATATTTTAAAAGGTGTTAAATTACTTTTAATCCTTTGTACTTTCAACTGTAAACACAGCCATCGACCAAGAATATAAAATAAAGTACAAATACAAATATTAATAACTTAATTTTTACATGTAATTAATAAATCTTAATTAAAATACAAATATTAAGATGTTAGTACAGTCGATTCTCTATCTAACGAACTCCACCGTACCAGTAAAAATTTGTTATATAGAGAAATTCGATGTATAGAGAATGCTGTCAAAAATCATATTTAATGTGTGAAATTTCAACAAATATAATTTTTGATCTTTTGAATTAAGAATTTGAAATGTTTAAAAGTAAAGATTAACCTAACATTTTATTTCTTAATTATTTAAGCTGTTTCAAAAAAGAGAACAGACATTTATTTGAAAGTTAATTTCAGACGAAGAAATCTGTAATTTTTTGTTGTTTTGATTTTAAAATTGTTACGCTCTCAAAAAAAGCTCAAATTTTGTCAAGGAATGAAAAATTGTAGTTAACATTTTCCTCCATTTGAAGGCCTCTCTTATGTGACTTTCATTGATGTCTCTCTTACATGTGTATCAATCCAATTGACATTGTTTTGAGAAGTATGTGGAAAGCTGTGTGGGATTTGGGATGAATTCGTTGGATTTAAAGAACAAGGAGAGAAGTAATATAAAAAAAAAACTCAGCAGTGACGATAAACAATAATAGGTGATGGAAAATTGATTCCATATGATTTCGTAGCTTTTTAAAACTGAATAAATTAAGACCAATTTATGAAAAAATTCGTTATATGGAGATAGATATTTCGCTATATAGAGAGTGTTTTTAATGTAATCATGCGAAAAGGGGACCGTTCCAACTAAAAATTCCTTATATAGAGAAATTCGATATATGGAGCTTTGTTATAAAGAGACTCAACTGTATTTGTATTTTTATTTTATTTTATATACTCGGTCGATGGCTGTGTTTACAGTTGAAAGTACGAAGGATTAAAAGTAATTTAACACATTATAAAGTAATTTTTTGTCATCTTTAAGTAATTGTAATTTTAAGTTTTACTTTTTTTAAAAGATGAATATAGCATTTTACTTACTTATTTGCTGATCTAAAAGTTCTTGTACACTGTAAAAAAAATCTGCAAAGGTACTAAACCTTTTCTAGGAAACTGGGATTCTAAGAACTTTTCCTGTAACGGTAACAGCAAAAATTCAAGTTTCAGAATAGATTACATGAATTTTTCCTGTTATCGTTACATGAAAAGTTCTTGGAATCCAAGTTTCCTAGAAAATTTTTAGTACCTGCACAGATTTTTTTTACAGTGTAGTTTGTAATTGTTTCTGTGTATGAAGACGATCAATCGAGGCAAAAGTCATAGTTGGTACAGGCCTCAAGACAAGCACCACTAGGGTGGAATTTAAAATATTTGTAAGTCTTTGAGCACTGCGTCAGCTGCATGTTGATTATTTAAAATGTTCAGAAAAGAATGAACATTCTGTCCCATTCGAGTAATGTCTTGTCATCCGCTTTCTGGGTGCTAGGACCATTAACCACTTAATCGTCGCGCCCGAGACATTCACGGGCTGTACCCCACTAAAAAAATCTGTAGAAAATCTATAGTTTTTTGGCCCAAAATCTGCGGGAAATCCGAAGGTATTTGGCCCATTTTGCAGATATTTTTAAGAATATCTTTAAAAATTCTGCAGATATTTTAAAGATAAATTTAAGTCTGCAAGTTTTTTTTTTTTTTATTTCTGTAGAAATTCTGTAGAAAGAGGCAATTTCTTCAGATAATCTTAAGATTATTTTTAGTGGGGTAAGCATCACGGCATTTATTCAGAATTGTTTGAGTCCTACCAGTTTTTTTAAATAGTGTAATTAGTTTTATTCTGGTATCATTTTACTTGTCTTTAAGAAAGATGAATATTTTTTTTTATTCGAAAAAGTGATGGCAATAAATAATTTGAATTTATAAATCGTAATTAAATGAATTTGTAAACCGTAATTTAAGGGGTTAAACCAAATGAAATTCACAAATAAAATGTGTGGTGTCTAGAGAAAGATGCGCTTCACGGCATTTGTTCAGAATTGTTTGAGTCCTACCAGTTTTTTTTTTAATAGTGAAATTGGTTTTATTCTGGTATCACTTTACTTGTCTTTAAGAAAGATGAATATTTTTTTTTCCAAAAAGTAATGGCAATAAATAATTTGATTTTATAAATCGTAATTTAATGAATTTGTAAACCGTAATTTAAGGGGTTAAACCAAATAAAATTCACAAATAAAATTTGTGGTGTCTAGAGAAAGATGCGATTAGTAATTCGAAGGTAAGGAGATGCGTGCGCACTGTAAAAACAAAATACCCAAATTGGGTTGAAAGATTTCTGGGTACAGCATTGTTCTAATTTGGAAAGTTCAGTTTGTAGCACAAAATCGTTTTAAAAAAGTCTGTTTTTTAATGACATTAAAACAATTAAAATATCTTAGATAGTATATACATTATACCTCAGAAATTTTGATTAATTTAATGTTAATAAAGATCTGCTCTGTTTTGAACCATTTTGGCTTATCTATTTTGGGAACAATACTCTACCATTTTGGAATCCTTACTGTCCCATTTTAGGAACATTATTATACCCAGAAATCTTTCAACACAATTTGGGTCTTCAATTTTTACAGTGCGATGTTTCAATAAGGGATATGAAAACTTCAAATGAAAATTCGTGCTGTGGTTTCAGAATGAAGTGGCCAGTCTTCTCTGATTTATAATAACTTGCTTACAGAATTTAAAGAGAAGATAAAGGAAAACAGAATATTCAAAAATTACGACATAGGGGCCATCATAAATGATGCCATGCATTTTCTCCACATCCCCCCCCCCTTTGTCGCAAAGTGTCACACATCACTTTTCCCCCATTCCTCCCTATTGTCACATGTCAAGCTATATTATTACATAAACATATACTTGCAGTACAGAAACAAACCTCTACGTTTTAAATCATATTTCAAATATTAATTTTAAACACTTAGCTATGTGTTTTAATAACATTTGTGAGTTGAACAATAAAAATGATTCGTATTTTGCATAATATAAGGTTTACAAATCATAATAATACTATAGAATAGTAAAAGTAATTAATATAGAAGAGCAATCGAAAACAAGAGTACTTTGGAATATGAAATAGAATTTAACATATTTGGCTTTAAATCTTATTTTATTAACTCAGAATATTTTAATTTTAAACTAACTTCATATTTCATAATTTAATTCACTGAATTTTAATTCTTTAATTTTAACCGAAATGTGTGATGTCACATTTCTTCTTAACCCCTCCCACCCCCTTCTCACAAAATGTTACAATTTCATAAACCCCCTCCCCCCTTCAAGCATGACATACTTTGTGGATGGCCCCTTACGAGGAATATCCTCGAATTTCTCATTAGAAAGCTATTATTGGATGATTGGCATCACAGGAGAAATTTTGTGGCATAAAAAGGTACAAAAATCTTGCAAAGGCATAAAAAAGCTAGTTACCAGCTATGGTAAATAAAGAAATAAGTAATCGTTCCTTTTTTATTGCTTAACGGAATTTTTCTTTTTTGATAGACCGTTGTATTGCTCTATGAAATATTTCAAAGATAAATAACTAAAATGGGAATAATTAATATAAGCCTAAATGTAAAATTTAATTTTGTCATATTATTTTTTTATATCGCCAAATCTTATATCCAGTGTTGTGGAAATTATGCTTAAAAAATTGCATTCGCATATCTTTCAAATTTAACGAATTTATGCAAATCGTTTTTAAAGATCTTCAGTAAATACCATAAATGGTATTTTTTTTTTTTTTTTTTTTTTTTTTTTTTTTTTTTTTTTTTTTAAGGAAAAATAGCATACACAACTATAAAACAATTAAAAGCATAATATAAAAAAATGCTTTACTTTTGAATAATAATTGTAATTGATATATACATACATATATGTATATATTTTGATATTATTTAATAACACAAACAAAGAAATTAGCAAAAAAATGCATACAAAATCTAAAATTAAGGCAAAAATAAAATATTAATCTGAAATATTAACTTTTGTTTTTATTTTTTAACTCTCATGATAGTATCATGTTATTTATTATTATAAAATCGACTTTTAGAGCAGTAAAAAATAACGTAAAGTTCATGACGCGTAAAAAATTTTTAAAAAGTCTTTTTAGGATCATAACTAGAACTTGTAAAACAGCTAGTTTATATAAAACTAAAATAAATAAGTTAAACGTTTTGTTAAATAAGGATATTATAACATTAATGATACAAAGCATTTTATACCACTTTATTTTCTTTTTTTTTAATATAAAATCATAGTTCGTTGAAAAAAAAAATAATTTTCATTCAAGGAGTCAAAATATTTCGTTTATTTATCTTTTTATTTAATTTACATTTTTAATTTTCTGAATAGTCAGAATTTATTTCGATAATAATGTTTTTTTCTCTTAACATTTCTGTCGAAAATTTATTTTTGTAAATACTTTTTAAACAGTCTTGTTTCTATGAATGAGATAATTAAACGTGATTTTAACGCATTTAATTTACTCTTTTTTGACTTATTTTTTTAATGAAACTTTTAATTGGCCTCACATTTAGAAGACTTAGTCTATAAAGCAAGCGACATTGGTTTTAATGAAGTGCAGTTCTTTATCGCAATTTTTTGTTTAGAATATCTAAAAATAGCAATTTTTTTTTCATTTTTGTATATTATAATGTTCTCTACTAATACTGAATGAAAACATGTTAATTTTTTACAAAAACATACTTATTTTAGATTGTATTAATTTAATTTTGAAAACATACAATGAACTACCACCGACCATTGAATTCTAAGCCTTAGCGCTGATACAATAAATAAATAAACTAATTAATTAAAAAACAAGGACGTCTTCCAAAAGATTTTTTGAGATTGTGTACGTTCCTTAAAATTTACTACCAATAACTTTCAAAAAATTTTCAATCTTTTTTTTTTCTGAGAGTAAACAATTCAAGCAAATCTTTTATAAAATACAGGTGCCAAAATTTAGGGGACCATACTTACATTTAATGTTGCCGGAAGGGTACTTTTAGCGAAAATTCAGATTTCTTGATACGCACCACTTTCTCAAAATAATAATATTCGTCATATTTAATGGCAATTTATTGAAAGCGGTGTGATGTCGCAAAGACCGAGAGCTAAATCAACCACTTTTGATTTCCTATTTTTGACGTTTAATACACATAAAAATATTTACAATTATATATGTCGCATTTTCATAAAACGACAGACTTCAAGGGAATTAGCATTAATTAAAATTTATTTAAACATTCCAAAACCAAGGAAAATCTTTTCACAGGTCTTTACATCATGGGTTCTGGAGAGCAAATGCCTAGATGTACGTTTGAAATTTCTCATCTCCCGAGGGTTACCAGTTAAAAAGGGCGATGTGTTTTACTTAAATTAATACGATAAACTTAGGTTTCTTGCTGCCCTATAAACCCGTGATTATTAGTCATGGGACCCGTATCCACATTGAGGGGCGATTTATTAAAAAACTAATTAATAGGTCTGATTTTTGAATTTTCTTACATATACATATATGGAAAGAGCTATGTATATAGATAATATTTTTGAAGAATAATCATTTTTCCAGAAATTACCAACAACTTTCAAAATAACACAAATATTAACTTAGGTGGATTTCATGCACACTAAATATATGAAACTACCACAATCACTTATTCGTACTTTTCTCTTCGCGTCTGTTTCTTTTTCGTTCGGAGCCAATCTATTCCCTTCGTTTTTTTTTTCTTTTTAAAAAGGTTTGGAAGGAGGATGGTTGCATGAGAGGCGGATACGAGAGAAAATTAACTATTTTAAAACAGTGGTGACAATAAAGTAATCAGGATAATAATTTTTAAAAAATGTAACCTTTTCCCACCCAGCTGGCAACACTGCATATTTTAAATTAATCCGCTTACAATAGCCATCATTTGTTTCAGAGCCCAGCTCAATATATGAGGGAGGCGATAGACCTTTCTAAGCAATTGTTTATCTAATATAGTTCATTCAACCTTTCTACTTTGATTATTGTATAGCATTAAAAAAAAATACTGTCTCTGGTAATTAGTTTAATGCTTTTTAATTGAGATTATTTAGTTATATTAGGTCGCTCTTTTTTATTATCACAAGGAGTATATATATATATATATATATATATATATATATATATATATATATATATATATATATATATATATATGAGATAACGAGATTAGGAGCCTGTGAAAACATCGTAGCGTAGTTATGTTTTGTTAACCCATTAGTGCCTAGCGTCCCTTTTTAGGGACGGTTATAAAAAAGGGGCAATAAAGCACTTTTCACACCAGTAAATAGAAAGACAAATAAGCATTATTTTCACGAGACAAATTTCTCTATAAATTAAAATAAAAGTTATTTGTTTTTTAAAAGTGGTTTAAAACCCGAAATTTCATTTCTAATGAAGAAAATAATTTGGGCACTAATAGGTTAAAGGAATATGGTTTCCCAGTTCTACTGTACAGGAGTCGTGGCTTAATCGAAGAAAAAATACATTGACAGCTTATTCATTTAAGCAGTCATATCATCATTGAAATGCTCTAATCTCCCGGCTAAATGACTTCATTTAAAAATAATAAACGCTGTATTGTAAACAGTGTCTGTCAGTCATAACATACTGACGACTCGCTGCAAACTGACTACTAAATTCGTCTCCGAATCTCCTCGGTAAATATATAATATAATAATAATAATAATAAATCTAGAATATACGATAGTTTCAAACACGACCCCTTTATGAAAACAGAAATTAGCATCTGGCGTCAAGTTTCATGTAGCGGAATTCAATGTCTTCCGCAAATGATAATTTTATTTAAAAATTATTATTTAACTTATTTTATAATCGAAAGAAGTTAAAATTCGAATGTATTCAACTGACGATAGTTTTATTAAAAAAGGGGAAAAAAGATTTTTATTGAAGCGTTACAAGTATAAAAGAGAACGAAGAATAAAAAAATAAAAAGAATAAAGTTTTGAATAAGTATGATTTTCGGAATAAATTTAATATAACTTTAATATAAAATTAACTTTGGCAAAAAAAAAAAAAAGCATTTGAATTGAATGGGTCCCGCAAATGATAATTTTATTTAAAATTATCATTTAACTAACTTAATAATCGAAACTAGATAAAATTCGAATGTATTACACAAATGATAATTTTATTAAAAAAGGGAAAAAAATGTTTATTGATACGTAACACATATGAAACGCGAAGAATAAAAAAATAAAAGAATGATGTTCTGAATAAGAATGCTTTTTTGGAATAAATTTAATATGACCTTAATATAAGTTTAATTTTGGCGAAATAAAATGCATTTTGTAATCTATATAAAGCGATAGTATCTTTTCAAACATATGAGATTTGTACAAGAGATGTTTAAAGATATTAAGAAATTACATTCACGTTCAAGTACATACTTAATATCAATACTTGTTATTTCTTTATTTGAATAATAATAAAAAAAATAAATCAGCTAAACAAAATGATAATAAAAAAAGGGAAAATTTGCATGAAGAAAACTTAGTTATAATATTATATACTTATCGGTAGTACGAAAAATATTATGTGTTAGCTTAGTAAATGTTAATGAACTGCAAAAATAAATAAATAGTTTAAAATATCAATAGTTTAAAATATTTTTGGGTTTAAGTTTGAACATGTGAGCATTATATTACTGGCTTAAAATTAATTTAATTTCATACATATATAAAAAATAATGTGTAATTCATATTAAGAAGAGAAAAGAAAAGCAAAAAATGACTTTCTTTTTAGTGTGATAATTAGAATTCAAGCAACAGATTGCTTGATGAACATAAAGATAATCAAATTAAACATTTTAATAAAAATGAATATTACAACATTTTTAATGCAAAACACTTTGAAACACTTTATTTTATGTTTATTTTTTGTTTTAACCTCGCAGATTAAAAATTTATTTAAAAGATATCGTGTTTTATGGCGAGTAAAAATATTTCGTAGTTTTTTAACTTTGTGTTTAATTCCAACTTTTAATTATCTGAATATTCAGAACTTATTTTGCTAATAATATTTATTTTTTGCAGAATTTGCAGCAAATACCCATTTTTAAAGCACTCTTGTTTTTATGAATGAGATAATTAAATTTGATTTTTAAGCTTTTGATTTATTTCATTTTTCTTTCTCATTTGCCTAAAGAATCTTTTAATTTGTTTCACATTTACAAGAATTAGTCTAGCAAACGAGCATGTTTTTAATTAAGACAGTTGCTTTATCATAATATTTCTCTTTAGTTAAAACAATTGAAAACAACAAAGGTAAAATAAAATTTTTGCCTTTTTATATTTTAATATTATGATTTACATTTATTATTTTTACATATAAAATGTTTTACATTTTTATCGAAACATATTTCTTTTAGATTTAACTTATCTAATTTCGAAAGTGAACTATCACCGCCTCTTGGATACCAAGTCATTTCATTGACAGAAAAAAGGCGGCGTTCAAAAACGGATTTTTTTCATAAATATATACAGGACAGTTGCACCATAAAATTTAACTAATAATAACACATTGCTCAGTGGTGCACAAAACAGGAATTTTAATATACATTTGTACAATTAAAATAAAATAAAACTTTCAACGTTTCGCGCCATCTTCTGCGGGCGTCTTCAGGAAAATATGATAATGGAAGGACTACGTTTGCATCTTGATCGAGAGATAATATTTCTACAAAATTAAAATCTAAATGAATTAAAAATTTTAAAAACGTTGCCATTTTTACGTGAGTAAAAATTAAAATATTGCAAGGAAATAAAAAAAAAATAAAATTTTATGATGTTGTGCCATATTTTTGGAATATTGTAGAATAAATTATCATTACATGGTTTATTTTTTCGTGCTATGATTTCGATGGATTCTCTTATTTTACCTTGAACTGGGTTATTGCATGGAACTATGATTTTGGCTTCCTCAAAACTAATATGGCAACCCTTGTTCGCCAAGTAGAAGCGAGAAAGGGCAGTATTATGTTTATATTGTTTTATATCTCTGTGATGCTCTGTAATTCTAATTAAAAGTTTCCGCGTCGTCATGCCGATGTAGAATTTTTAAAGATTATTAGATGAAGTGGTGGGGATTTCATGTATACCAGATTTTTTTTTCAGTTTGTGTACGTTCTCTTGAAATTTTGTATGAATACAATTTAAATCTTTTTTTCTGAGATTAAGCAATTTAAAGAAATATTTTATGATGTATCCGAGTCAAAACTTAGGGGGCCATACAGACCTTTAAAAAATCATTCTGTCAGTATTCTGAGAGTGGTAGGACTACATGAGACGATAAAACAGCATTGAGTTTAACCCGTTGACTGCCGATAAAAAGGTCAAAATTGTAATGTTGTTTTCTCCGCTAAAAAAGATGTTTTTATAAACACGATACATTTTTTTTTATTTTTTATTTTTTTTTTTTTTTGTTACATGTAGGTGCATAAACCTCCAAAGAATTATTCATAACTTAATTTTTTAAAAATTAATTATATCTATAGAATTATATTAATTTTAATAATGCTACTATTGCAGTGAAACCTGCAACTTAGTGAATGGAAATAAACAGTTCGCGGCAGTACACAAGTAAATTATTTCAAGCTGTTGTTTTTCCAATGTAGATTGTTAAATCTTTCCATTTCAATTATTAGATGTCTAATACAAAGGAATTCCCAATCAAGGGTAATTAATTAAACACGCTTTATTATTGTAAGATTATAAAGTTATTAGAAGGTTTTTTATTTTATTTATTAATTTATTTATTTCCATTCTTTGGATTGTTACTAATTAGGAAGAAAACAGGTGAAATCCGTGAAAACTATTTAAATCAGAGTTGGATTTTTGACGTCAAAAACTGATTTTTGACATGACAGTGATAAAAATCGTGTATTCCATCAAAACCCCATCTTTTTAATTTTCCTCTAATTTATAGGGTAAGTGTAATATACAATGCATTTCTAAATTGATTTTTTCTTGATATTATTATTATTCACAATTACATTTGTTAAATGTATTTAAAAGAAGAGCATTTCTTAAATATGAAAAATTTAAAAATACTGAGTAAAAGGAAAAAACAACATTTTATAAAGCACATTATTATCTCCTTTAATTTTATCTCCTTTAATATAGATTCTAGTAACTGCAATGACATTATTATTAAAGGATAATAAAAGGTTATTATAAATTTTAAATACTATTCAATCTATATTTTTAATAAAATACATTAAAATCATTTTAGAAATGTAAGAATGCTGTTATAGGGTATGATAACAGATGTCAAGCATGGACTGGTCATTGAATAAATTTGAATATTCTTGGATATAATATTTTAAAAATGCCTATCTTATGAATTTCATAAATGCAATTAAGCTGTGATTTTCATTTTCACTTCAATAAGCTGAATCTTAAATTTTTAAATTAATAAAATTTTAAACTGTAAGGCCTGATATCATGTGAAACTTCTCAGACTTAATACAACATAACAATATTTAAGAAAAAAGAGAATATAATAATAATTTATATACCATAGATTTTATTTGTTAACTATAACATATAAATATTGCAGACCATTCCAGCTTTTATATTTTTATATGTGTTTTTTTAACCGAATAGTTATGAAATATTTTTTTTAAAATCTAAATGTATTAAAGCTACCCTATAGTTAAACTATTTATGCCCCGTATACAATTTGTTTAAAATTATTTAGGTAATATTTAAAGTGAATTGAAAGAAATAACTTGTGGGTTTTAAAATTTCTCCCAAAGTCAATTTTTTTCGACTATGGGAAGTTGCTTTAATATTATTGTACAGATCTTATAACAGAGATATATATACTAGTACTGTAATGCAGTTATTTTTTATTCTTCTTGAATGGATAAATACGCTTTAAAGTTTTTTAATATTGAATATTTCTTGTAAAATAACTTATTACTACACACTCAGAAATTAATACTCAGATTTTACGAAATTTTTCTCGTTTTTGACGAAACCGTTTCCTGGAAAATGCTCCGAACAAACATTTTGTCGAATTGATGAAATTACTTTCCTCACTAGTTTCACGATAGCAAATCATCAAAAAATTTCGTCAAAAAAGGGCTAGTGCTGCCATCTCTCGAATCTTTTAGAAGTTCCTGTATTCATTGACAGAAGCAAAAAAGACATGTCACAGGCGAGGTTCGAATTCACAACGCTCAGTGTGGCAGTCCAAAGCTTTACCTTCGCGCCACAGGTTGCTTAGTTTACTGCGATTATAAAGACATATAATGAATGATTGTGTGTGTTTAAATTTTTATAACGTGAATGTAATATTATCGATTCTGTTCGTTGCAAGTTTTAAATAATAAAATGAATTTATTATTATGATTTTCTTATGGTTAATGAATCATTATAATATGGCCTAATTATATAACAATTAGGGGAGTTTTATTTGCTCAAGGCATGATTAAAATATGGGCTGGTTAGTTTGTTGCTCAGAAAAAACGAGTTATGAATTGCCTGTTAGGAGAGATTTTACTACTTTAAGTAAGTGGATAAGATTTTAACAATTTACTGTTTATAGAGGGGAGAGAGAAAAATTATGTATATTTTTAATTTGAGTGAAAAAAGAATATACTGGATATAAATAGAAAAAAATATATATACTGGAATTTTGAAATTTTATTGATCAAATTTACTTTTTGAGCAGTTTTGTAGAACGAAGTTTTTTTTTTTTAATTAAATCATAACGAAATACAACTTACAAATAAATAAATAAAAATAGCAATAAACATTTCTAAAAACTTAAACAAAAAAAATCTAATACAGAAAGAATAATTGCCTATATTTTATTATTTTCTGTTTAAAACAGAGTACTATTTAAACAAGCAAATATATCCTTGCTAATATCACAAGATTTGAGGAGTTAAAATAGCGGGTTCTTCTATAAACAGCTACCGCGACAGTTTCCTTAAAATTCATCAAGTCTGGTCATGAATAAGGAAGCACTTTCGTCAAATATTTGAGAGTTCACGTTTCGTTAAAAGTCACGTGATTTTGATACAAAATGATCGTCAAAAACGACGAAATAAGGCTCAAGGATTTCTGAATCGTCAAAAATGAGAGTCTTATTTCTGAGAGTGTAAAGATAAAGGGAAAATTCTTAATAATTATATTGTAAAAACAAAATTTTAAAAGCTTGGGTTTTTGATAGTTTTCGATATTTTTGACATGACGGTAAAAACCATGGTAAAATTCGGTAAAAACCGTCATGCGTAAAAAACTTGCATTCCTGATTTAAATGAATAAAAAGTCATTCAATGAAAATTCCATTGATTATAAAACTGCGCCAAAATATGATTCGTAATACAGTAAAGTGTTAAGTTCATTATACGTAGTTAAAAAAAAAATTAAAAAATAAAAGGAACTTTTTTTGTGTAGTGTGATAATTCGAAAAGACGAACAGATTACTACATAAGAGATAAGTTAAAAATATATAAATTACAAAATTTTTGTTATAAAACGCTTAGGAAAACAAAATTTTATGTTTATCTTTTATTTTATTTTAGGCAATCTTGACGAATAAAAAACAATTTTAAAGATACCATTTAATCTTTAAAATATTTCATAGTTTTTATTCAAACTTTTAATTTTCTGTATATATATATATATATATATATATATATTTCAGAATTTGTATGGAAGACTTTTTTTATACTTTTGTCGCACTCTTGTTTCTGTGAATGAGATAATTAAAATTGATTGTTGAGCATTTAATTTGTTATTTTTTTCTATGTTTCCTAAAAAATCTCTAGAAGTCATGTTCTCTCAATCGACATTTTTCTTTAACTATTTGTTGCTCGTATTTTTTCATTTAAATATATGTATATATACTTGAAATCTATATTTTTTATAGTCTTGAGAAAAATGGTAAAAAATCAAATTACATTTCAAATTTTCAGAAACAAAAATTATATTTTATGTTGCGCGCCATAGGTTGAGAAGTTGGATTTTATAATACGGTATTGCTATATATTGCAAATAAATGAGTTTAAATCATTAGTTCTACCTGCTTATCACTCTGCAATTTTTCTATTTATTTATTTTTAAATGTTCAATAAAAATAATGCAAGTAAATCGTACCTTTATAGATTTATCGACCAATTTTTTTTTATAATTTCCAAAGAACAAGTTCTGATTTTTTGTCTTGTGCAGCCGTCGGATATTTAGATAAAATAACTGTTATTGCATTTTTTGGATTGTTGCTAATCATGGACAGCGATCATAGGCCAAATTCATGGCAATAATTAAAATTGTAATGTTTATTGTTATGAACCTGATATGGCATCTGAGGGAGTAAGGTGTTAAGTTAATTAAAGTGTTAAGAAAATTTAATCCATTGTAAAATATTAAAAGCAAAACAAAACGTGTTTTTTTATGTGACGTAATTTGTGCAATAGTGATAAACCTATGTGTAATCTTACTGTATCGTTTTAATTTACTGCAACATTTAGTTCTGGATTTATTTTTTGTTTTCCTACATAACATTACTGGATAAAAATTCATTTTAAATACTTCGGTTTTCATATGGAGCGAAAATATTTAATCGTCTTCAACTTTTTATTTAAATCAACTTTTAATTTTCTGAATAGTCAGAACTTATTTTGCTAATAATGCCTTTCTTTTCCGCAATTTGCATCGAAGACAAATTCTTTTAATTTACTACTGTCTCTATGAATGAGATAATTGAGCTTGATTTTTTAACATATAATTCACTCTTTTATTTCTGTTTTTCTTAATGAATAATATAATTGATTGGACATTTATAAGACATATTCTCGAAACCGACATTTTTTTTAATTTGAGGGTAGCTGCTTTATCATAATAATTGCTTATTTTTTAATAAATTAAAAAATACCAAAAATAAACTTTTTAAAACTTTTTATATGCTATTTCTATTTACTAAAACATAATAAAAATAGTTATATATTTACAGAAATGTATTTTAGATTCAATTGATTTAATTTTCATGTAAAATTCCTTAAATAACGCATTAACATTGAAATAAAGGACAAGAAATTAATTTTAAGAAGTCATTTAACACATTTCGTTTGTTAAATTATTTCAGTTTAATTATTAAATCGCTATTAGAAACAAAATTAACATGAAAAGTAATTAATTAAACAAGTTTTAATTAAAATATTTTAATTGCAATTTAAATTTGGGTTATTTTTTATCATCTAAAATAATACTTCATGTATTAATGTCAGATTGTAAAATACAATTTTTTTGTACACTACAATGATTTTTTATACAAATGACATTTATATAAAGAATGCTTAAAGACATTTATAATTTATAACAATTCCTACGCACATGTTCTACATCATTCCTTGTTCTTTCTTATATGAATAAAATAGTTTACTAAAGCAAAACATAAACGAAAACCTTAATTTACGAAAATAATCCTTTATATATAGACTTTCTGATACATAATTGCAACGAATTACTGGCATTATTAAAATATTATTTATAAACTTACTGGATGGAATTAATGAAGATATGCATGTAAAAAACTAAATAAAAAGAAAATAATAAATATTTTTTGTTCAAATATCTCGTGAGAACTCCATGTTATAAAATATTGTTAAATTCACTTTTATTAAAGAGAGAGAAAACATTAAGTGTCAAGAAATGAAAGCGCAAAAAGTTTTTTTTTTTTTTTTTTTTTTTTTTTTTTTTGTCATAATTAGAACTTTTTGCAACAGTTAGCTCAAAAAATGAATATAAATAAATTAAATGTTTTTTATTGAATAAAGATAACATGACATAAACGTGCCAAAGTATTTTAAAGTTCTTAGTTTTCTGTTTATTTATTATATCTTATATCTTTATTTGTTTGTTTAATTTAGTCTTTTTGGAATTCAGTTACTAAGATATCATTTTTTATTCATACAATAAATGTTCTTCCTTTTTTTAAAAATCCGCGTGTTTAATTGTAACTTGTAATTTACTTAATAGTCTGAATTTATTTAGCTAATAACGTCCTTTTTTTACTATTCAAGTATAAGGTTTAATTTTTTTCTGCTTTCTTATGTTTTAATGAATAAGATAAGAAACCGTGATTTTTGCATTTAATTTATTATTTTCTTTAATTCATTCCAATGAATTTTTTAATGACTTCGAATGTATCTTTCGACGGCCAAAATGTGTTTTAATTAAGGAAAATTACTTTATCTTAGGTCTGTGCATTTATAAAGTTATTATTTTTTGGTAATTTTGGACACCACCCCTTTCCGATATCATACGTTATCATCCATTGACCCCCCCTCCCCCTGTTATGATATCTTTATCAATGACTAACCTTTTTTATCTTTTCTTTGGAGTGATATGTAAAACTATTTACATAAATTTTTCGTATACTTTATTTATTAAAATGAGGATAAATCATTCAATATAGCACTTCATATCACATACCACTTAAAAGGAATTATGATTTTAAAATGTTTTACAATAGCTTTTTATTACATCATCCATTCAACAATAATTATGTTTTGTCACACTTGATCCGCAAAAAGAACAGTGATGGTGAAATTACAGTTCTTATTAAAAAAAAGTAAGCAGCATTTTTTTTTCTTATTAGTAAACACAAGTTTCATTTCAAATATATTTCACACATGGTTTCTTGAACAGTGTTTGTAAAATGTATTTTGCATATGAAGAAGATTAGGGATATCAAATATTGGGGGTATTCCATATTTTAGAACTAAATATTTTTATAATAATTTAGTGATTTTAATAAAAACTTTGCATTTTCATAAAAATAGATTACAGACAAAAAATCGATAACATATTCTTTTGAACCAAAAAACATGTTATAAGTAAAAAAAGAAAATATTGGTTGGATGAAAAATAATATGATATCAAAAGATAAACTCCCACTCCCCCAAGATGTATCTTACGATATCATTTGCCATACCCCCCTCCCCTCGCAAAAATGATAATATTATATTTGCACAGCCCCTTACTATTTCCCTCACATTTAAATATTTAGAAAATGAAAATGTTGATCTAAATGTTATTTTTTGTGAATATACTTACTTAAATGCTAAAATTAATTAATTAAAAAAAAAAGGAAAATTTTATTTCTTATCTTAAAGAAATGTTTATTTTGCATTTAATAGGCAAAATTATTGCATTTATAAATGCATTCTTCCCTATTTTTTCTTACATGAATAAAATAATTTACTAACGCAAAAATAGTAACGGAAATTAAATTTACGAAAATAACCATACATAGATATTCTGATAAATGATTGCATAAAATTACTGGAATTGCTAAAATATTATTTATAAAATTAATAAATGCAATTCATAAAGATATGCATATAAAAAAAAACTTAATGAAAGACAATAATAAATATTTTGGTTCAAATATCTCGTGATAAGATCAAGCTATAAAATGCTGTAAAATTCACTTTTATTAACGCATAAAACACTAATGTGCAAAGAAATATTAAAGCGCAAAAAGTGTGTTTTTTTGCGTGCATCATGATTAAAACTCTTTGCAACAGTTAGCTTAAAAATACTAATTTAAATAATTAAATGCTTTTTTTTTGTATAAGAATAGCATTACATATGCATGTCAAAATATTAAGAGCTTAATTTTCTTTCCAATTCTTTGTATATCTTACACATATATCTTATATTTATATTCTTAATTTAGACGTTTTGGAATTCAGTTAGCAGGATATTATTTCGTATTCACGCATGAAATGTTCTTCTTTTCTTATAAATCCCCGTGTATAGTTGTCATTCGTAATTTACTTAAAAGTCTGAATTTATTTAACTAAAATTGTTTTTTCTTGTTCTTTTTTTTCTTTTTTTTTTTTAAATCATTTAAATATAGGTTTCAATTTTTTTTCTTTGCCTTCTGAATTTTCTATGATTGAGATAAACAACCGTGATTTTTGCTTTTTAAATTATTTTTCTTTGTTTTATCTCATCTAATGAATCTTTTAATTGACTTCTAATATATCTTTCGACGGCAATAGTGCGTTATAATTAGGGAAAATTGCTTTATCTTAAAATTTCTTTTGAATTTTAACATTTTCAAAATGTAAATGTTGATTTAAATGTGAATTTACTTCCTTAAATATTAATAATAATTTAAAACAACACCAAAAAGAAATCATAGATTCTTATTTCTCTTTTGAAGAAATGTTTATTTCGCATTTAGACATGTGAATGGTATTATCAGAATTTACTTTGTACTATATAATGAGTTCTTACGCAAATGACAGTTATATAAAAATGCTTAAGGAAATTAGTAATTTGTAATAATTCCTAATTACATTCTTCCTTATTCTTTCTTACATGGATAAAATTATTTTCTGATGCAAAATTGTAACGGAAACCGTAATTTATAAAAATAACCAGACGAATATAGATATTCTGATAAATAATTTAGCAGAATTACTGGAATTACTAAAATATTATTTATAAACATAGTAAATGCAACTAATGAAGATATGCATCTAACTGCAAGCAAACTTAATAAGCGACAATAATAAATAATTTTGGTTCAAATATCTCATGAGAACATCGTCGTATAAAATACTGTAAAATTCATTTTTTTAAAGCGTAAAACATTAACGTGTCAAGAAATGAAAAGGAATAATGCAAAAATTTTCTTTTTTTGTATGTATCATAATCATTATTTTTTTTTCAAAAGTTAGCTTTAAAAAAAATAAATTAATTAAATGCTTTTATTTAAATTATTATTATTGAATAAGGACAACATTACATATATGGGCCAAAATATTTTAAAGAGCTTAAATTTCTCTTTATTTCTTTTTATATCTTATATATATATTTATTTTCTTAATTTAGTCGTTTTGGAATTCAGTTATTAGGATATTATTTTTTATTCACACATTAAATGTTCTTCCTTTTAAAAATATTCTCGTGTGTAATTATAACTCGTAATTTGCTTAAAAGTCTGAAATTATTTAACTGATTATATTTTTTTCTATCATTTAAATATAGGTTTTAAGTTTTTTTTTATCCTTCTTATGTTTCTATGAATGAGATAAACAACGGTGATTTTTTCCATTTAATTTCTTTATTTTCTTTAATTCACTTAATGAATCTATTAATTGACTTCGAATATATCTTTCGAAGGCAAAAGTGTGTTTTATATAAAGAAAATTGCTTTTTTTTTTTAATATTTCTCTCAAATTTAATCATTTTCAAAATGGAAATTGTGATTTAAATGATGTTTTTGTGAATTTACTTCGCTAAATGTTCGTAATAATTTAAAAAAAAACACAAATTCTTATTTTTATTTTGGAAAAATGTTTATTTCGCATTTACACATGTGAATTGTATTATTACAATTTACTTTGTACAAGATAATGATTTCTTATGCAAATGACATCTATAAAAATGCTTAAAGACATTAATAGTTTGTAATAATTCATAAATACATTTTCTTAAATTCTTTTCTTACTCTTTGTTATATGAATAAAATAGCTTACTCACCCAAAATGGTAACGAAAACCGTAATTTACAAAAATAACCATACCTTTCGGATAAAAACGTGCATAAAACTATCGGTATTATTAAAATATTATTTATAAACAAAGTAAATGCAATTAATAAAGATATGATATAAAAAAAATCTTAATAAACGACGATAAAAATGTTTTAATACAATAGCATTTATTTAAATATATCGTGAAAAATAATGTTATAAAATACTGTTATATTCACTTTTATTAAAGGTAAAACATTAACGTCTCAAAAAACTAAAAAAAAATGCAAAAAGTTTTTTTTTTTTTTTTTTTTTTTTTTTTTTTTTTTTTTTTTTTTTTTGCATGCGTCATTATTAGAACTGTTAGCAACAGTTGGCTTAAAAAAATGAATATAAATAAATTGAAAGGTTTTTTTCATTGAATAAGATAGCATTACATATTCATGTCAAAATATTTTAAAGAGCTTAATTTTTTGTTTATTTCTTTGTGTAGCTAATGTAATTATTTATTTGCTTAATTTAGTCGTTTTGCAATTCAGTTATTAAGATATCATTTTTTATTCAAGCAGTAGTTTTTCCCATTTTTTTCCTTGTGTGTATTGTTAAAATATTATTTATAAACATAGTAAATGCAATTAACCCATTAATGCCCAGAGTATTTTCTTCATTAAAAATGAAAATTTGGGTTTCCCACCAAAAAAAAAAAAAAAAAAAAAAAAAAAAAAAAAAAAAAAAAAAAAGAATAACTTAATTTATTGGTTAATTTGTCTTGTGAAAAATAATGCTTATTTATCTTTCTATTTACTGGTGTGAAAAGTGCTTTTTTGCCTTTTCTATAAGCGTCCCGAAAAAGGGACGCTAGGCACTAATGGGTTAATAAAGATATGATATAAAAAAAATCTTAATAAACGACAATAAAAATATTTTAATACAATAGCATTTATTTAAATATATCGTGAAAACATAATGTTATAAAACACTGTTATATTAACTTTTATTAGAGGTAAAACATTAACGTCTAGAGAAATAAAAAAAAAATCTGTTTTTTTTTTCTTTGCACGTGTCATTATTAGAACTGTTAGCAGCAGTTGGCTTAAAAAACGAATATAAATAAATTAAAAGGTTTTTTCATTGAATAAGATAAAATTACATATACATGTCAAAATATTTTAAAGAGCTTAATTTTTGTTTATTTCTTTGTGTAACTAATGTAATTATTTATTTGCTTAATTTAGTCGTTTTGCAATTCAGTTATTAAGATATCATTTTTTATTCAAGCTGTAGTTTTTTCCCTTTTTTACTTACCCATCATACGTAGTATAGGGTAAGTCTTGCAATCGTTTTGAAAATCGAAAAAATTTTTTTGACGGATTTACACGTTTTCGACACTGGAGATTACGAAAAACATATTTTTAGAAAAAAAATTTTTGCCGTCCGTCTGTCTGTCTGTCTGTCTGTAAACGCTCTATCTCCCGAACAAATTGAGATAGAGACTTGAAATTTTGTATGTAGTTAGTATGTAAGAATGGGACGAACCCTATTTAATATCAGCAACCTCGATTATCCGGAACTATTTTTTTCGGACTCTCGAAAAATTCGTACTGATAAAACGTATACAAAAATTTTCGAATTTTTTTGTTCTAAGGAATGGACGTAAAAGACAATAAAATAACACACATTTTGCATATAGAAGGAAGTCGATCGGACTATTAGTTGCCTAGATATTTGTAATCTTGTTTTTCACATTCTTCGATTTTTCATGACCCTGTATTTCATTCAAATTTCAATTCAGAAGTATATTTCAATTGGAAATGAGACGCTTAATCCGACGCAGTTAATCGTTAGTTAATAGAATTATTGTTTTTGGAGTTATAAGGATGTTTCTTTTACGCAGTTCGACACTACTTGAGTAGTTTGGCGTTTTATATAATTTGTCGAAATTGGTACATCAGCAGTTCTTTAATATAGCATTACTATGTAATTAACAATATTTAAATTTTGTTTATGAATTGCAATGCATTGTATAAATAGTTTCACATGTTTTATTTTCATATACATATCCATGATGGGTAAGTATTACGGTGGCCCCCAACGACTAGTTTTCCTTGTGTGTAATTGTAACTGATAATTTACTTAATTGTCTACATTTATTTAGCTTAATATGTCCTTTTTTTAACATTCAAGTACAGGTTTTAATTTTTTTCTATTCTCTTATGTTTCTATGTATGAGATAAACAACCGTGATTTTTGTCCTTTAATTTATTTATTTTCTTTCATTTATTCTAATGAATCTTTTAATTGACTTCTAATATATCTTTTGAAGGCAAAAATGCGTTTTAATTATGTAAAATCGCTTAATCTTACTATTTATCTCAGATTAAAACAATTTAAGAACATAAATTTTGATTTCAATGTTGTTCTCTTCTTTAATATTAGTAAAAATTAAAAATATCCAGAAATTCTTGTTCTTATTATAGAATAATGTTTATTTCGAATATATACATGTTAATGATATTAATACAATTCATTTTGTACAAAATAATGCTTTTTCATACGAATGACATTTATATAAAAATACTTAAAGGCATGCATAATTTATTATAATTCCTAAATGCATTCATCCTTACTCTTTTTTTATATGAAAAAAAAGCTTACTGAAGAAAAACATTAACGAAAACTGTAATTTACGAATTTAATCATACATATATAGATTTTGTTGTATATAATTGCATATAATTGCTTGTATTATTAAAATATTATTTATAAACTTAGTAAATGCAATTAATAAAAATATGCATACAAAAAACTTAATAAACGACAATAATAAATAATTTTGGTTCAAATGTCTCGTGAGAGCATCATAGTAAAAAATATTGTAAAATTCATTTTTATTAAAGCGTAAAACATTACTGTATAAAAAAATGAAAATTATTGCAAAAAAGCGATTTTTTTACGTGTCTCATAATTAAAAGTCTTTGCAACAGATGATTTGAAAAACGAAACTAAATAAACTTAATGTTTGTTATTATTATTATTAGTAGTAATTTAATAAGTATAGCTTTACATATAAAGACAAAATATTTTAAAGAGTATAATTTTCTGTTTATCTCATTTTTATCTTACATATTTATACATTTTTTTAATTTAGTAATTTCAGAATTTAGTTAATAAGATATCATTTTTGATTCATATATTAAATTTTTTCCTTTTTTTTATACTTGTGTGTAATTGTAACTAGTAATTTAGTTAATAGTCTGAATTTATTTAGCTAATAACGTCCTTTTTTACTGTTCAAGTACAGGTTTTAATTTTTTATATTTTCTTATACATATATGTATGAGATAAACAGCCGTGATTTTTGTCATTTAATTTGTTTATTTTCTTTGATTTATTCTAATGAATCTTTTAATTGACTTCGAATATATCTTTCGAAGGAGAAAATGTGTTTTAATTAAGGAACATTTCTTTATATTATTATTTCTGTCACTTTTAAACATTTTAAAAATGAAAAAATTGATCTAAGTTTTGTTTTTGTGAATTTACTTCCATAAATGTTAATAATAATAATAAAAATAAAAGAAATTCTTTTTTTTTAAATAAATTTTTATTTCGCATTTACACATGTAAATGAAATCAAAAACAGTTCACTTTGTACAAATAATGCTTTTTCATACAAATGGTATTTATATAAAAAATGCTTAAAGGCATTAGCAATTTATTATAATTCCTAGATGAATTCTTCCTTATTCCTTATAATATGAAAAAAAGGCTTACTGAAGCAAAACATTAAAAAAACCGTAATTAAAAAAAAACTATCATGCATATATTGATTTTCTAATAAATAATTGCATAGAAATAATAAAATATTATTTATAAACATAGTAAATGCAATTAACCACTTAATCCTCGCGCCCGAGACATTCACGGGCTGCAAGCGTCACGGCTTTTATTTAGAATTGTTTGATTCTCACCAGTTTTATAAAGTTTTAGTGTAATTGGTTGTAAAAAATTGGTTTTATTCCGGTATCATTTTACTTGTAATTAAATAATATCTTTTACTTGTAATGAATATTTCTTTTTCAAAAAAATATGGCGGCAATAATTAATTAGAATTTTTCAAACGTGATTTAATGCAACCATTAAGAGGCATATGCATATAAAAAAAACTTTATAAACGACAATAATATGCATTTTTAGTTCAAATATCTCGTGAGAAGATCATGAGATAAAATACTGTAAAATTCACTTTTATTAAAGCGTAAAACATTAACGTGTCAAGAAACAAAAAGGAATGCAAAAACTATCTTAAAAATTACATGTGTTAATTAAACATGTGTTATAATTAGAACTCCTTGTAAAGGTTAGCTTAAAAAATAAAGATATATATATATATATATATATATATATATATATATATATATATAGGGTGGTCATAAAAAAAACTTTGCCGATATACGGAGCTCTAGCGGCCAGTCCGCTCAACCGATCGAAATGAAATTTCAGATATAGCTATTCAGAGGTATGAACTCGAGGTTCTGTGAACGTGCAATGTGTAATTGCATGGTAATGGCACCCATGTGGAAAATGTGTAATCAAAATAAAAGTTTAAATTTCTCCGATCTGTATTGTAATCAGAGATTAGTGTACTGACTCTGTGTCGTACGCAAATTTCCTCCTTGCGCCCCAATCGATTTTTTTCTATGAGGGGGGGATTCGAAGAACAGTTTTTTGTGCGTGCATAACATGTCCGTTTCTTGCGATACACGTACAGTTCCAACGCTCTTTAGGGTTTTCGCATGCGCTGAGTATTTTGCGATGAAAAAAATGGGTGTTGCCATTGGAAAATTTCGAGTTTCTCTAACTATAACCGTAACCGTGAGCGCCATTTTATTGCCGTTCACAGAATCTCGAGCCCATACCTCTGAATAGCTATATCTGAAATTTCACCTCGATCGGTTGAGCGGACTGGCCGCTAGAGCTCCATATATCGGCAAAGTTTTTTTTATGACCACCCTGTATATATATATATATATACATAATAACGATAACATTACATATACGTGCTAAAATATTTTAAAGAGATTAATTTTCTGTATATTTCTTTTTTAATAGCTTATAAATTTATTCATTTGCTTAATTTAATCGTTTTGGAATTCAGTTATTAAGATATAATTTTTTATTCATGCAGAAAACGTTTTTCCATTTTTTATACTTCTTTTTAAGTGTAACTTGTAATTTACTTAATAGTCTGAATTTATTTAGCTAATAAAGTCCTTTTTTGTCATTAAAGTATCGGTTTTATTTTATTTTATTTATTTTTTTTGTTGTTGTTGTTCTCGTATGTTTATATGTATAGAAAAATAACCGTGATTTTTGTCATTTATTTTGTTTATTTTCTTTCATTTATTCTAATGTCTCTTTTAATTGACTTCGAATATATCTTTTAACGGCGAAAATGTGTTTTAATTAATGAACATTACTTTATCTTTCTATTTTTCTCAGATTTAAACAATTTAAAAATGAAAATGTTGATTTAATTTTTTTTTTTTTTTTTGTTAATTTACTCTTCTATAAAGTTAATAATTTTAAAAAAAATCCCATTTTTATTTTAAAGAAATGTTTAATTCGCATTTATACATGTGAATGATGTTAAAACATATATTATATAAAAATATGTTATTTTATTTTATTTTATTTTATTTTTTTAAGCAAGTGTAACTTTATATGGTGTTGTTGCCAAGGCATAGTCCGTTATTAATTTTTTGGATCATATTAATAATTTCCAACAGAGAATGTTGAAATTTTAATAGGTATTAAATTTTAAAAAAGTTTTAATGAACTATACAATTTATAATTTTATGTTAAAAAATAAATAAAATTTTATTTTTTTAAGAAATTGGAAGCAGTTTGAAACCTATTTTTAAAAAAGATGGTCCTGGGTAATAAAGGCAGTTTGGATAATAATGCTATGTGATAATGTTAAGTAAAGTTATGAAGAAATTCAGGAAATGACACCTACAGATTTTGTGCATAAAGGCCCTGAGTCATATGCAACAGCTAATGCAACCGCTATAGTTAATTTGTTCCATTTTTAGAACTTACCACATGAAGAAGCAGGTAAAAGTCGTAAGGGCAAAAACCCTATCTAAAATTTTCAAGGTAAGCTCTGTGATCTAAAAACTATGTAATGTATTTATTAAGAAAAACTTTGTGTCTATATAAATGTGTAGCGTACTTCATGTACTTTCAAAATGTTTAGGGAAATTTTGGATGTGTTCGCAAGGTAGTTGTAATTTAAAATATAATGTGCAATAAGTATACCAGGAAGGCCAACATTTAAATTTCATAATTTTTTTTTCAGTGTGAAAAAAAAGTAGAAATATTGTTTCTTTCTGATGATCGTAGTTCACTTCGTGTGTCTACATGTGCTGAGTCAACTAGGTTATAATTATAAGTCAATTTTAAATTCTTAGTTTTCAGTAATTAAAAGTGAAACGATGCGTTAGAAAGTTCCGAGTTTAAAATTTCGAGTATGATTCAAACGATGAAAATCTCAACTTACCATCAATCTTTGATACCTTTTCTATAGAGCATTTCTTTCTCTTCCTCTTGGAGTACTTTCTTCTTGGAGTTTCTTTGCTCTGTTTTTGCTTCCATTTTGGCATTTTTCGCATCGCTACTCGTGCGCTATTCGGAGCACGCGACACATGCTTCATCATGTTTTTAAACATAAATATCCACTTTGTGTTCTTTAAGGGAGACCTGTAAGAAAAAACCCAAAATTTTTATTATTGATTTTAAAGTAATGAATTTTGGTGTACTATTTAAGAATCTTTTTGTAAGGAATAATTAGCAAAAAAATTCCCTTTTTATTAAAAAGTATATTTTTATAGGGATTTTTATGAATTTTTTTGGTCGAATACACTTTTTAAAATTACTACTCATCATTCGATTTTCGATATTTTGGTATTACTAAAATTTCTTAAATAGTGTTATAGCATATGGAAACGACCTAGGGAGAGATATTTTTATTTTCTATTTTAATCAGCTAAAAAAAATAATAAAAATACGCATGGCAAATTTCCTTAAATTCGTTATAATTTCCATGTTTACCAATTTATGTAAAATTCTCAGAAATAGTTAAAAAAATATCTTTTCTTACTTGTGTTGCAAATTTTTTTTAAGATTCTAAAAACATAACCACTTTGTTTCTAAATCATTTTACCACTGAGCCTTAGTACTTTGAACTTAGGCAAAATATGAAAAAAAATCATTTTCAGGAAAACACATTTTAAATGGCCGCTAGTCCTTTAAACTCTATAGTGACTACAATTAAAAAAGCTCATTTGCTACATGTTCCAAGTATCCCCGAGTTCTGAAATTTTGCATGGATATTAGCAAATATGTATTTTATCGTTTTCTGAGATTTAAAAAAAAAATGAACTTTTGATGATTTTTGGCCGAAAATGGGGTTCAGGTCTCCCTTAAGAAAACCCATGATTGCTACTATTTTTTATAATCCTTGGAAACTTTCGTTTAATATAATAACAACAATGCACATTGCAATCTCAAAGATTTGGGCGACAGAGTTCAATGGTTTTGAACTGTAGAAAAAAAATTTCAAAATGTAATATTTAACTATCAACCTAGCTTCTAGTTCTTAATTTATTAGGTAATAGCAATCATATTTTTTCCCGCATTTAACTAGTGTGTAAAAAGACCATTCTTCTGTTCTTCACTGTGATACGATTATCTGTAGATTACTTCAAGCTGAAAATTTGGTAACTTTCCAAGTAAAAATCGTTCGAAAAGGTTCATTTTAAAGATAAAAGTTTCGAGTGAGAATATCGTTATCATAAATAAATTAAATATTTTATATGATCGGTAAAACAAGGAGTAAAATCGGAATGTATTTTATTTTTAGATCCATTTAAAAGCCATTTTGCACATTCTCCCAGTGTGAATAAAACATTTTCGATTTACAAAATGCTGAAACATTGTTAAGATGTATTTACTATGTGACGGTGTACTCATGCTGGGTGTCATTTGTCACGTTATATGCAGACATACTCATTAATTTAGGTTAAAACAACACAGTTTATTAAAATGATAAGGGCTAAAGGAAAGTGGAGCCGGTCTATAATTTCACTCACTGAGAACACTATGAAAAACTAAATCATACTCACAGGCGTCGGTCTAGCTCAGTCGGGGCACCGTCTAACACTTGACACTATTTCCTGGCTGATCTACTAAACAAATCTTAATTTCACAGCCCGTGGCTGTGGATATTTCTTTATTTCTCAAATAATCAAAACTAAACTTTCTTTCCAAGGCAGAATCTTTAATCCACTATCTGAACTCCTTTCCGCTTTACTGGAGGCCGTAGCTATTCTCTAATCGTCAGCACCTTACTAAACAATCATCAACTTCGTTGTCTAATGGCGGAATACACACAGAGGCTGCTGGCTGCTGGCTACTGCCAGGAACACACAGACGCTGGCTGCTGGCTAAGGCCAGAAACACACACCCCACAAACTTACACCCAAGCTTTTATACGCGACAAACTGAGATACTTCTCATTAACATAATACTAATAACCGCGAGCTAACTGCGGAACTCGAAAGAGCACACACACTCTAGAAAGTTAAAGTAAAAGAGAGGATAGATGTCACTTTTACGCCTACAAAATGTTAAATTATTGACGTCACGATCTCAGAAACACTAGAGTGCCTTTATGACTAAAGGTCACTCCCTCACAACTAAATATATGCATTTTATTTTTCATCCTACATTAGGAAAAATCTAGTCTGCTAGCTAGATAGACACATGGATATTACTGATGTTGTCTAGTGTACATTCTGTTTTATAAAAATTGTAAATAAGTCGTAATGACTAAAAGGAGGAACCTCTCTATTTAATTTCTTTTCATAAATACTGTTCGAATGTTTAGAGTGTTTATTCTAAAACAGTAATATTTACAAACGTTAAATTACTTCATATTTCAGACGTGACATTAATTAACTCAACTGTTTACTTTAAAACCATAATAATTATAAAGGGTAAATTACTTTATAACTCAAAAGTGACATTAATGATATTAATATAATATCATTGTTTATTTAAAGCAATTCATAAGTAGTTGATTGCACATGATGGTGAAATCATTTTTGTTGATTACTTCAAGGACAATATTTTACTGTGAACGAACTTACTTCAGTTTCTCTTATGTCTTTGTAAAGCACACACGGTGCTTATATTTGTCTTCGCTATGATTTCGCATACTTGGATAATATGTTAATCCAGTAACCGCAGCAGGAAACTGCATTCCTGTATCTTGTTTTCAATTTACTAAATGTTTCTTTAAGTTGTTAATATAACGCAAAAAAGATATATTAGTGTGAATTTATTTCCACTTGACAACACCAAAGAACTGCTTCGTGAACCTCGGACATCAACATTATGGAGGCACCACCGGCGAGATAACCTGCACACATCGCTTTTTATGGATTACTTCGTTTCAAAGTCGCCGTAAAGGAGCACCCTTCAGCCCAGCTGTTTCAGATAAGTACATTTTGGTTTATTATCAGTTTGGCTTTGTTTTTTAACTTGGTTCACTCATTATTTTAATAATGAGTCAAGAAGATTTAGAAAAGACAGCAATAAATTTACGTGGCAGAGCTAAATCTGCATTAACACGTATCACGAACTTCATTGACGCTGATCAAGTTTTTCAAAAGAATGATTTATTAAATAAATTAGAAAAATTAGAAACAGCTTATTTCGATTTTGATAAATATGATGCACAATTACCAGAAGAATCCTCGGAAATGGAGGAATTTGAAACAAAATATTATGAAACCAAAGCCAAACTGCAATCAGAACTTGAAAAATTTTCTATAAATAGTATGAATGCACATTCTCAAGTTGTTAATGAACAATTACCTATAGTTAATACAACTAATAATTTTAAATTACCCAGATTGAATATTGAGCAATTTGATGGTAATTTCAAAAACTGGATGTCATTTAAAGACTTATATTTATCGTTAGTGCATAATAATGCCAGTATAACAAATATTCAAAAATTTCAATACTTAAGAGGTTTGCTCGGTGAGGAGCCATCCTCAATTATAAAACATATACCCATTTCTGAAACCAGTTATGCAGAAGCATGGGAAAAATTATTGTCAAGATACGACAAAAAAAAAAACAAATTGTCGCAGCTCTTATCAAAACATTTATGGATATACCTCCCATTATTCATGCTAATGCACTTAACTTACGCAATATATCAGATATCTCTGACGAGGTAATTCGTGCTCTCAAATCAATCGATGTTAACGCATCAGAGAGAGACATTTGGTTAATTCATATTCTTCTTCAAAAGGTTGATAATAAAACACGTGAAGAATGGGCTCAATATTCATCAAAGGATGATTTTCCTTCTTTTGATCAATTTATTCAGTTCATTAATGACAGATGTTTATCTTTAGAATTGTATAATAATGATTATACAGGGTTACATAAAAAAGAGAAACAATTTAATTTTCACAAAGCTCCCGCCAATAACGTTATCAAATGTTTATTTTGTAAAGCTAATCACTTATTGTACAAATGTATTAAATTTAAGGAATTAAATGTAAGAGATAGAAAACAATTTGTGAGAAAAAACAAATTATGTAGCAACTGTTTGTCTGACAAACACTACACATATCAATGTAATTCTACATTTAGCTGTCATCATTGTCAGCTCAAACACCATACGCTGTTATGCGAGAATAAACTACAAAATTATGCGATGTCAACTTCACGTTCGAATGAAAAACAGAGTCGGAAAAGCAAATCTGATTCAGAGGACCTTTCGATTCCTGATGATAATAAAAAAGAAGTTTCTCCTTCAATAAATTCTGTTCAAACATCTTTCGCACTTTTGCCCACTGCTACAGTATATATTTATGATTGCATGGGTCAAAAGCACACGTTAAGAATTATGTGTGACAGTGGCTCAGAATCTACGTTCGTTTCAGAATCATGCATGAAAGTGTTAGGATTCAAAAGGAAAAATGCCAGATTTCCCGTGAAAGGTCTTTCTAATTCAAAAATCGCCGTAACCAAGGGTTACGTAATGATTGATCTTATATCAATTCATAATGCTGACAGCAAGTTGTCAGTGAAAGCTTTTATTTTAGACGAATTAACAGCTCCATTACCTTCTGAGAAAATAAGTGAAGAGCATTATTCACGCTTAAAAAATGTAAACTTGGCAGATCCACATTTTGGGACTCCAAATAAAATTGATGTTATTTTAGGATCAGATTACTTTTTTTCTATTTTGCTTCCTGGTCAAATAACATGTGCTCAGAGCAGTTTAATTGCGCAAAATTCCATCTTTGGCTTTCTCGTATCGGGAAAAATGCCTCATCTTAACACAACTCCTAATTCAATGCATAATTTACATATTTATGAACTTAATATTGATAATGAATTAAAACGATTTTGGGAAATGGAAGAAGTATTCAATAATAATGCTCAAATTCCATCTCCAGAAGAACAATTTGTTGAATCACATTTTCAGAAAACTTACTCAATCAATTCCGAGGGTCGTTTTGTAGTAAAATTACCTTTTGTTAAACCTACGACAGAATTAGGTAATTCTAGACCTGCCGCAATTTCTCGCTTGTTGGCGATGGAAAGGAAATTTAAAGAAAACCCAGAATTCGAAAAGCAATACAAGGATTTTATGCGCGAATATATACAGTTAGGCCATATGGAATTAATAACACAAAATGACATTAACGATTCTGAAAATGAACAATATTTTCTTCCTCATCATGCGGTTATTAAACCTTCTAGTACTACTACCAAGTTGAGAGTTGTGTTTGATGCATCATGTAATACTTCAAAAGGTAATTCCTTGAATTCAATTTTGGGAGTAGGTCCTAAATTACAACGGGACATATTTGAAATTTTACTTAATTTTCGAGTTCCGAAAATTGTTTTTTGCGCTGACATAGAAAAGATGTACCGCCAGATTTTAGTTTCTGAAGAAGATCAAAATTATCAGAAAATAGTTTGGAGGTTTAACTCTAATGAGGAAATAAAAAATTTCAAATTAAAAACGGTTACTTATGGGCTAGCTCCAGCGTCTTATCTAGCCACTAAATGTCTCAAACAAATTGCTGATGATTATACAAAAAATGCTGTTATTTCTCAAACATTAGAGAAAGATTTCTATATGGATGATCTACTTTCAGGCTCAAACACTGTTAGCGAGGCAATAGAAACTTGTAAAGAAATTACCGATGTTTTGCACGCGCATGGTTTCCACTTAAGAAAATGGAATTCAAATTCAAAGGAATTTCTTAGAGAGTTTGAGGATGATTCCAATACCGAATCGAATTTTGAAATAATTCCTAGTGATAACGGAAGCTCTAAAGTTCTAGGATTAAGCTGGAACTCTTCTTCAGATACTTTTATTTTCAAGGTTTCACTAAATCTCACTCCACCTCTTACAAAGAGGCAAATTTTAGCAGAATCTGCTAGAATCTTTGACCCACTGGGTCTAATTTCCCCATGCACTGTAACTTTAAAAATATTTTATCAAAAACTGTGGTTGACAAAAGGGGACTGGGACACTATTGTTCCAGAACATCTAACCGAGGAATTATTCAAATTTCAAAATTCATTCAATGAAATCAATCAATTTTCGATACCAAGATGTGTTACGCTTTCATCCGAGAATGCCTTTGAATTACACGGATTCTCCGATGCGTCAACACTAGCTTATGCTGCCGCAATTTATTGCCGACAAACTTGCAATGGAAAAACCAATGCTTTTCTTTTGGTTTCTAAAACAAAAGTTGCACCAATCAAGCAAATTTCTGTCCCTAAATTAGAACTTTGTGGTGCTCACTTATTATCTAAATTATTCCGCACAGTTATGGACACACTAAAGAATTACAAGTTCGATATTTTTGCATGGACTGATTCTAAAGTAGTCCTTTCATGGTTATCCGCACACCCCCGCAAGTGGAAAACATTTGTGGCGAACAGAACCTCTCAAATAACAGAAGTTTTACCTACGAAGCACTGGGGACACGTTCCCTCAAAAGAAAATCCCGCAGATATCGCTTCTCGCGGTATTGACCCAAAGGGTTTGCCGGAATGCGAGCTATGGTGGAAAGGGCCAAGCTGGCTACTTCTAGACCCATCTAATTGGCCGAAAGACGACTTAAATGTTGATGAATTCGATGAACAAATCAAATCTGAGCAAAGATCGGATCACATTTTTTCATTTCACATGCAGCCTTCAAATGATGTACTAGATAATTTGTTTCAAAAGCACTCTTCACTTTCAAAAATTATCCGCATTCTGGCATATTGCCTAAGATTCATTAAAAAATGCAAAAATGCTAATGAATATCAAATCCCTTCAACAGTACTTACATCTAACGAAACAAAATCTGCTGAAGAAATGATCGTTCTTTGGATTCAAAATTCTTACTTTAAAGAAGAGTTAAAATGTATCAAGGAACAAAAACCTCTAGCTAAGAAAAGCAAATTACACTCCCTATATCCGTTTATTGACGCTAAGGGTATCTTACGGGTGGGAGGACGCCTGCAAAATTCACAGTTAGCATTTAATCACAAGCATCCGGTAATACTTCCATCACAACATAAAATGAGTGAACTATTAATAATACAACAGCATATTGCCACTTTACATGCTGGACCTTCTCTACTATCGCACATTATAAAACAATCTTTTTGGATAGTTGGTGGAAAAAAGCTCATCAACAAATGCATTAATAGATGTTTAAAATGTTTCAGATATAAGAAAACTATTACAACTCCTCCATTAATGGAGAATTTACCTAAACCTCGAGTAAATCTTGAACGCCCCTTTTTTGCCAGCGGAATTGATTACGCAGGCCCCATATCCATTAAATTTAGCAAGGGTAGGGGTGCAAAAACAACTAAGGGTTACATTGCCTTATTTATTTGTCTTGCTACGAAAGCGGTCCATATAGAAGCTGTAAGTGATCTAACAACTGAAGCATTTATAGCAGCTCTTCGACGTTATAGTGCAAGAAGAGGTACCCCACGTCACCTTTATAGTGACAACGGGAAGAACTTTGTCGGGGCATCAAGAAAAATCGACCAAATACAGAGGGCATGGTTGTCATTTCCTAAAAATGAAATCATGTCTCAATATTTAACTGAAAAATCCATTGAATGGCATTTTATCCCTCCTTCTTCCCCCCACTTTGGCGGAATTTGGGAGGCTGCAATAAAATCCGCGAAATACCATCTCAAAAGAGTAATAGGAGCGACACTTCTAACTTTCGAAGAGCTCGCCACCCTACTTAGCCAAGTCGAAGGATTACTGAATTCGCGACCTCTTATACATTTAAATGACAATGATAGTGACTGCATAAATGTTCTCACACCCTCACATTTTCTTACAGGTGATGTAATTTTCTCGCTACCTGAAGAGACCTCATCTATTACGAGCAACCCTAGAAATCGCTGGGAGCTGCTGCAAAATTTAAAAAGAGGATTCTCCCATCGATTTAAGAAGGAATATTTGAGCTCGCTCCAAAAAAGAGGAAAGTGGAGAGTCGAGCAACGTAATCTTCAACCTGGACAAGTTGTGCTACTCCTTGATGATGCCCAGCCACCAGACTCTTGGCCATTGGGCCGAGTAAAAGAGGTGCACCCAGGAAAGGACGGACATGTCCGTGTTGTGACCATACAGTGTAAAGGATCTTATTTGAGACGACCAGTACACAAATTAGCTCTCCTCCCTATATATCAGGACTAAGGCCTGATAGGGTGGGAGTGTGTTCGAATGTTTAGAGTGTTTATTCTAAAACAGTAATATTTACAAACGTTAAATTACTTCATATTTCAGACGTGACATTAATTAACTCAACTGTTTACTTTAAAACCATAATAATTATAAAGGGTAAATTACTTTATAACTCAAAAGTGACATTAATGATATTAATATAATATCATTGTTTATTTAAAGCAATTCATAAGTAGTTGATTGCACATGATGGTGAAATCATTTTTGTTGATTACTTCAAGGACAATATTTTACTGTGAACGAACTTACTTCAGTTTCTCTTATGTCTTTGTAAAGCACACACGGTGCTTATATTTCTCTTCGCTATGATTTCGCATACTTGGATAATATGTTAATCCAGTAACCGCAGCAGGAAACTGCATTCCTGTATCTTGTTTTCAATTTACTAAATGTTTCTTTAAGTTGTTAATATAACGCAAAAAAGATATATTAGTGTGAATTTATTTCCACTTGACAACACCAAAGAACTGCTTCGTGAACCTCGGACATCAACAAATACTAAGATAGTGAGATAAGAAATAATCATTATAGAGAGAGACATAAGAGTAATATAAGATAGTAAAGAGATAAGATATAAGAAAGAGATAAGAATAAGAGATATAATAAGAGATAAGAAATAAGAGATAAGAAAATTCTCTTACCTGATTGTCTTGTAGGAAACACATAGATCCACGATCAAATTTCTTCATCGATATGAGACTCACATGGTTATACTACTTCATTCACAAATAGCCTAAAGTGTTAAAAATAAGATGAATGTGTTAAACTGTTATTTTTTATAAATAAAATGGTATTCCATTTTTGAGTCTTACAGGTGAATATAGGGACCTGCTGGATACTAAAAAGCATTAATTAAAATCGAGGTTATTATGCGAAAGGGAACCAAGAAATCTAAACCATCTCACCCTTCGCAACGTGAGAGTAGTAACCGAGTAGTAACAGCATTATATTAGCAGAGTAAAGGAGATAATGTACAGGCACATCGCGATTGAATTTCACATATTTCTTGTGGCATTGGTCTGCGTGTAACAAAACCACACGATTTAAAGGCTGGGCAACTACTGCTACGTGCTAAGAAATAGAAATTAATAATATTAGAGTCTTAAAATGATAGTTCAAATTGAAAATCTAGAATAAGTTTCTGTTCGAGTCGATTCCGATGCACAGTAGTCTGAAAGCGCTAAAACAACATCTAGGCATTTTTTCTTTCTAAAATGCGACTTGAAACGAAGAATCTGAAAACATAATTTTCTAAAATATGAATCCCATGCATTATATATATATACCGGGTGTCCTAAAAATGACTGATGGATTTTAAAATTCAATAACTTGCAAACGGTGGCAGCTATTTAAAAATTTTTTGCAGGAGGGTTATGCATAATGTCAGGAGTTTTTCAGAGTAATTTTTTATTTTAGTTCGCATCTCAAACAATAGGTGGCGCTGACGGCGATTGAAGGCCAGGTGATCAATGTTGAGTGAAGCGTCGAACTGGTCTTCAATCGCCGTCAGCGCCACCTATTGTTTGAGATGCGAATTAAAATAAAAAATACGGTTAAAAATCTCCTGACATTATACACAACCCTCCTGCAAAAATTTTTAAATAGCTGTCACCGTTTGCAAGTTATTGAATTTTAAATTCCATCAGTCATTTTTGGGACACCCGGTATATATATATGAATTCTATACGCGTATTATTTAAGATTTTTTTTTTAAGTTTTATAAATGAAAACCTATATTGTAATATGTTTAAGTTATCATAAATAGAAGCTAGAAAGACAAATAAATAAATCTGAAAACAGTTATCTTGTATTTATGCAAGTAGCAACTAAACTCTTAGAGTCTGCAAACATAATATTTATAATTCGTTACTTGTAGCATATTTAAACCGTTGAAAGAATCTGAAGTAAGAATTAGTAAAACTAACGTATTTCACGGTAAAAAAGTAATATTGATCGTGCATTTAGCGAAAAGCGTCAGTTGAGGAAAAGAAAAAATATCCCTAGACACGATTAAGCAATAAGCATGTATCAATTGGAATTGAAACGACCGTCTTGAGAAATAAAGTCTTGATTAGTAGCATCTTCAGTCGTCATAAATGATATCATTCAGATACATTAAATCTATACTGTTTGTCTCAGTGTATTCGCATGATTTTATTTTTTTTAAACAGGAAATTATTGTTGCAAATTTTTTTTCAAACAGCTACACATGAATTGTAATGGGTTAAAAAAAGATGGAAGATTAAAAATATTATGAAATATTAGAATTAAATAACCCATAAAATAATACATTATAACTAAAAATTACATATTCACTAAGAACATCTTTTTTTACATATGGTTTTAAGGTTTTATAATGAAGTTACTTTTTTAAGCATTTTATAAATTCGAAAAAAAAAAATCATAAAAAACAAAAATGCAACTGAAATCAAAATAAAAAATGGGGACTGTTTAGAAATATATTATCACTATTCCATCAAAATAATCATTTTAACATGTTGAAATGCAAACGAAAAATTTAAAACATAGATTTAATATTAGCTCGAGACTGTTTTCACGAAAACAGTGAAGGCACTGGAGGCTGCACTCAGACTGTTCTTGCGGAATAAGCAGCTAGACAGAAACAGAAAGCTGCTCACTAGGCCCGGATAGGTGAAGAAACATCAATAACAACAGATTATTTTTATAATTATAAATATCTAACTCAGAATTGCAATTAAAACGCTTTACACTCGGCTGGTATCTCTTAATCTGTCACAAATACGAAAGTTCAACGGCCACACTTAGTTAAGTTCAATAATTTTAAACTTTTTTTTCTACAGTTTTGCCCTGGAAAGATATGAGACTAAGACAATTTAAAAATTAATTTAAAAAGTTTCAATCTTAGTAAGCTAGCATACATAAATCGTGTTAAAAAAAAAAAAAAAAAAAAAAAAAAAAAAAAAAAAGACGCGTGTATACTTGAACTTATGTAGATGAAATAACATGGGTGCACTCAATTACGATTATTGTAAGCGTACTCATTGAAATAATGTTTGGGGGAGGCGTATTCCCTGTACAATAAAAACATAAAAACAAATGTTGTGTGCTGTTACTCCATAATATTGAAGACTACATGCTGCATCCAAGTTTATGGAGTAGTTAAGTTTTTGTAATGGTGTAATTTAAACTGACATAACTGGTGAATTATTACACATTAGTGTAACATAAAATCGTTGTATCTGTTGAATTATTGAATTATTTAAATTATTTAACATGCAAACAGTTAAATTATTACATGTTCAATTATTAAAACGATATATTAAATTATTGTAGGCAGCAGTAGTGCCACCAATTTTATGGAGTAACATAACCTATTTTTCTTCTTTTTGTTCTGTAGTGTGTGTTGCTACTGATAATATTCTATTGCTAATTTTGCTTTTTTTACTTTTCATTGCATCACGTACCATATCTGGTATTCACCTAAAAACATTATGATTTTCATTATGTGCCATGAATTTGGCCAATATTAGATCTGTTCCTATTCAAGAATAATTCAAATGGAATAACATTTATTTTACTAATAATAACACATTGTTCAGTGGTGCACAAAACAGGAATATTAATATACATTTGTACAATTAAAATAAAATATAACTTTCAACGTTTCGCGCCGTCTTCAGGAAAATATAATAATGGAAGGACTATGTTTGCATCATGATCGAGAGATAATATTTCTACTAAATTAAAAACTAAATGAATTAAAATTTTTAAAAAATGTTGTCATTTACACGTGAGTAAAAATTTAAATATTTCAAGGAAATAAAAAAAATTAAGATTTTATGATGTTATGCCATATTTTTGGTATATTGTAGGATAAATTATCATACATGGTTTATTTTCTCGTGCTATGATTTCGATGGATTCTCTTATTTTACCTTGAACTGGGTTATTGCATGGACCCTGGGTTATTGCTGGGTTATTGCATGGTAAATGGCAACATTTTTTAAAATTTTAATTCATTTAGTTTTTAATTTATTAGTAATATTATCTCTCGATCAAGATGCAAACGTAGTCCTTCCATTATCATATTTTCCTGAAGACGCTCGCAGAAGACGGCGCGAAACGTTCAAAGTTTTATTTTATTTTAATTGTACAAATGTATATTAAAATTCGTGTTTTGTGCACCACTGAGCAATGTGTTATATTTTATGGTTGTAATAGTTAAATTTTATGGTGCAACTGTCCCATATATATTTAACATTTATTTTGTTCATGTCAGATCGATCCACTTGGCAAAAAAATTAGAATTGTTCTTTGGAAACGAAAGAAATTTCGATCAAGCTATTTAAGCAAAATTTACTTTCATTTTTTTACTAAATAATTAAAAATATTAATATAAAAAGTATAAAAATGTTAAGTAGATAAACATAATTAATTTATGCTCATTTTGATACATAATGTGACAATAGAATATTCAAAAACTGTTATTGTTTGCATATACCACACATGAAAAAAAAAATCGGAGTTTAGCTCAAATTTGATATATTTTTTTAATATTATTATTACTATTATCCCCATTTTCAGACCGATGTATGAATTTCAAATAACTTTTTCATAAATCTAGAAAAGATCGTTCAGTAAAGGGTTAAGATGAAACCTTGTATGAATTGTAGGTTTACTCAAAAATCAGCATTTTGCGAGAAAAATCCTTACAAGATAAGAAACATAAAAAAAAAAAATTCCAGAATTTAAAAAATATATATTCTTAAAAAATAAGGTACCCTGGGGTAATAACGCCACGTTAAGGTTCTACCAATTTTCACGGCTCAGTTTTAGTTTGTATTTTTCAAACAAACATATGATTTCATACAGCAACTCATTCACTATCTATATAAAAAAACATAATTTAACAGATATGTATTCATAAAATGTAATGGCGTGATTTCTTAACCAATGCTATTTGGCGTTATTACCCACCTATATGGGTAATAACGCCATGCAAACAAAACTATGAAATAAGATAGAATAATTGCATGTAGATTGCCCAATTCTAAAATTACAAACTCTACAAACTTAGAAATTGACAAATTGCATTCTAAGCTATTGAAAATGTTCAATTTTTTTGTGAAAGTGTAAGAAAAATAAAGGTGTGGTGGTGGTGTGGGGGGGGGGGAGGATGAGGCAAAAAAATATCAGACCGTGAGCTTCTTTTTGCTTAAAAAGGACCGCTTAAATAGAATTATTAGAAACATTGCACAGTTTTAACTGCGTTTATTTGAATCAGTATTTAGGATGTAGCTCGGCCACTGTAGGGAATCAACCGGAGTATTAATGCCAAGGATTGGCGTTATTACCCCTTTATAGTTATTGCGCTGTACATTTTAAATTACAAATTATCTCGAGAAGATATCCAAAATCTTCAACAACATTTTGAAAGTCCATGAAATGTACTACAAATTTATGTAATCAACAAAGTATTTCCGGATAAAAAAAATAGTCTTCACATCACAAAACGTATCTCGCAAATTTTAGATCAAGCGTTAATTTTAGTTGCTTGTAAAAACAATAAGACCTAAAAATGAAACAAATTAACTTGAAGCTCTTTTTTGCGATTTATATGACTCAAAACCCTTCTGCGCAGATCACATGGGTAACATTTACCAGATTATTTCATAATTATGCATAATATTAGCACTTGGCATTATTGCCCCGCCTGGCGCTATTACACCAGACCACCTTACTATACGCAAATAAATTTTGTATTTTTGTATGAAGAAAATAAGACCAACTTTCGATATTATACATGCACAGTTCATATAAAAATTATAAATCACTTATTATACAAAACAGATATTTTCATGATGTATTATAAAATGATACTCTATCAAATATTTAATAAAAGGTACTCAATAAAATAGAGGGAGCAAGGCTAATTTTGTGGAGTAAAGTTATACATTTTCTACAGTGTAGGTTAATATTGATAATGTTCTATTATTAAAAATATCAAACATTCTTCCATATATTTCTTTAAGAATAGCTAAAATAAACTGCATGTAAATAAATTCTCCATTCTTTTTGTTAAAAAAAATTCCAAAGATTCACTGCGAATGTTATATTCTCTCAGTTAATATGATAATTATAAATCGCTTGTTATTTAAAACCGATATTTTCATAATATATCATAAAAAGATACATTCTTGCAAAAACATTTAACTGAACGCGAACCATCCATTTTCCTTAATATTCTTTTATTCCCAAAGATCTCATAACCATAACATATTTCAAGATCTTCGTTTTCACTGAAAAGAAGCTTTCGGAACTACCTCATTTATTCAATAATTTGAAACCAAAAGCATTTATTCACGATAATAGGAAGTTTTTTCTTTTACAAAATTTGATTTTTTTTTCAAGAGAAACAACCCCATTTTCTACTAAATTTTCTTTCATCCATTCTAGCAAATTTTAATGACGCGTTACCCATTCATAAAAGGTCGTATTTCATTTGAATGATTTTTTAAAAAATACTTTACGTGATAAATTGCTCTTACGTTGGATATTTAACCCGAAATTTATTTTACGATCTTGAGTTCAAGTAATGTAGTCCTATTAAACTTTAAAGATACTTTATCGTTTGAAAAGATACATAGTTCTGCTGAAAAGATTAATTTTTAGGAAAATGTTGAGCAAAATGAAATCGATTATTTGTTTATTTGATTGTTAAATATTTTTGCTTTTGACGCACAAAAATGCGTTGCCTCAAAAAATAATCTGTTTTATGGGGTTTTTTGTATACATTTTGTGTTTATTTATGATGGTTAAGTTAAAGTGCATTTATTTATTTATTTATTTACAGTTGCTAGATGTTTGATATAAAGCGATATATGATTTTTTATACATATTTTCTATGTATATGACGGTTATGACGGTTAAATTAAAGCTAGCTTTTATGTGTTTATCTTTTTTTATTTATTTATTTACAGTTTTCAGATGTTTGATATAAAGCTACATATCCTCTTATATATATATTGTATTTATTTATAACGGTTAAATTGAAGCTAACATTTATTTCTTTTTCTACCTTTTATTTCTATTCTTTTATTTATTTACATGTTTAGATGTTTTATATAACGCAATATATGATTTTTTTAAATTATTCTATGTTTATTTATGACGGTTATGTAGCTATTATTTATTAGTTTATATTTATTTATATTTGTTTTTATTTGTTTATTTATTTACAGTTGTAAGATATTTGTTATAAGGCGATATGTTATTTTTTTTAAATATATCTTTTAGTCTTTTTATGACGGTTTAGTTAAATTTCGGATTTATTTTTTCTTATTCTTTTTTTTAATTGTTTATTTATATACAGTTGCTAGATGTTTGATATAAAGCGATATATGATTTTTTTAAATATATTTTTTATCCGTTTATTTATGACGGTGAAGTTGAAGCTAACATTTCATTTCTTTTCTTTTTATTACTTTCTTTATTTATTTACAGTTGTTAGATGTTATATAAAGCGATATATGAATTTTTTGTATATATTTTATGTTTATTTATGGCGGTTAAGTTAAAGCTAGAATTTATTTCTTTTTCTTCTTTTTTATTTGTTTATTTATTTACAGCCGTTGGATGTTTGATATAAAGCGATACACAAGAAATTTTAAAACTGCCAACAACTTACAAAAATTCAAGCAATATTAATTCTTAAAAACATCATATCCCATTGAATTAAACCATCACATCATAAATACTTAGTAATGAATATCAAACAGTAACATGTTTAATTCTCATGATATTTTTGCTTTATCCTTTATGTGATAACTTATACTTCTGTAGAAAATATACAGAACTTCTGTAAAATTGTAGAATTCTCTAGATTTATGTTATTGTCATGTGTTTAACCCATTAACGCCCAGCGTCCTCTTTTGAGGACGGTTACAAAAACAGCAAGAAAGCGGTTTTCCCACCAGTAAAGAGAAAGATAAATATATACCTTCTTTCACGATACAGAATCCTCGATAAATTTAGATAAAAGTTTATTTGATTTTAAAAGTGGTGGAAAATACAAAATTTAAATTTTAGTGAAGAAAATAATTCGGGCGTTAATGGGTTAATTGACTCAGTTTTATTAAACTTTAAAGATACTTTAGCAGACAGGGATCGTTAGATTCCCCTATAACGACTCTTCCATAATATAAAACTTTTTTTTCTTGTGCCTTAGATTTTGGTGGTGTCTGCTATTGGTCTATATCTCTATTTTTAATTTCGTTCGTAACTTTTCATATCGTTCTCAAAATAAATAAGTAAATAAATAGATAAATAAATAAAACACTTCGGAGGGTTTTTTTATGAAAACTTTTATTTTTAATGGATAGCATCCACAAAATATATATTTCGATTAGAGAAAACTGCTAGACACATTGCAGAAAATACTCGGTGATGGCTGTTAGAATACGCATCATCAGAAACCACTACATTTTTTTTTATTTTTTTTTTTAAATATAGAAAGTGTATTAGTTTGTGACAAAAAGATTTTTCAAAAGATAAAAAAAATTCGAAGTTGGGCAAATTTTTGTAACTCGGTGGAGGTTATTGTTCATTTTCGTACGTAGTTATACACTTTATGGCCAAAGGTGACCAGCTATTTGCAATTTTAGATATTTTGTTAAATATCTATAAACATATATGAGGAATTGTCCTGAAACTGTAAGTGGGAAACTCCATAGAGAACCGTCAACAAATAAAAAGAAAAACAAAAACAAAAACAAAAACGAATGTCTTTTTGAAAAACCTTTCAAAACTAATGTAGCGAAAGCATTCAAACCTTATATTATGCTTTATTGACGTATCATAGTAAACTGTGTTCATTTTGTATGAGATTAGCATGGATAATCGTAGAGAAATTGGGGTTTTTACAAAAACAGTCTCAAGTGTTTCCAAGTTTTTTGCTTATAATTTGCAGAATTCTTAATGTAAAATAATGTTGTTTTGCAACAGTATGACAAACAACATTATACATAGCACCCTGTAATAAGAATTAAAAATAATAAAAATTGCATTAAAAATGAACAGGTTTACTAAATAATTTATAATTCGCATTCGTAAACGCTATAAAATTTTCATTTGCATATTGTTTTAGCTAAATGTATTGAGCAACTTTTGTGAAAGTCATAAAAACATAGCTTGAAAATTCTGAAAATGATCGTTGATTGTGTCAGCTCAAAATGCGTTGGTCCAAAAATGAAGAAAAAAAAACGGGGGGTGGTATCCAAATAAAGTAGTACTGCCATTCTGTACATCTTTTTTACATTAATCAATACATAAATTGATACAGTCCTTCATATTTTTGATTCATTTTGGGAATAATGGATTTTGAGCTTATTCTATTCATATTATTATTTTCAGAATTTTAAAGCACTGTTTTGAAACTTTTATAAAAATTGCTCAATATACAATTAGCTAACACGACATGAAGATGAAATTTTGATAGCGTTTACGTATGTGCAATGAAAAATTAGTTAGTCAATCTACTTATTTTTCATATATATATTTTTTTAATTCTAATTACAGGGATAATATATTTTCAGAAAAGAACATTATTTTACATAGAAAACTCAACTTTATAAGCAAAAAAATTGCGAAAATTTCGGATTGTTTTCAAACGTTTCTATATTATTATACATACTATCAGCATAAAAATGAACATAGTTTATTACTATACGCCACATAATCATATTCTACAGTTTGAACTCTTCTACTACATTAGTTATGACAGTGTTATCCAAAAGATATGCGGCTATTTTAATTTTATTGACGTTCTTCTACGGAATGTCGTGAAAAATCGTGACGGAAATGTATGACCTATATTATTATGCTTACACACTTAGACTTTTAGAATAATTCTTCACGTATTTTTCTAGATATTTAACAAAGTGTGTAAAATTGCGAGTGGCCATTCACCTTTGGCCATATAGTGCATTATATTTTCCTAACTTAAGATATACTTGTTCTTTTTTTTCAGTGTAAAAATATAATAACGTCTATGACTTATTGAAAATGTATTTAGAAATTATTTATCAGTATGGCATTAATGTCTAATATAAAATTGATTATGTATGAATTTCGTTACGAATTTGTTCAATGTAGATGTAATGTTAAGATTATTTAACAGATTTTATTGTCAGCTACTTTGGAAAGTTTATTTATTTCATTTAAGCACAAATAACAATTAAATATATAAAGATTTTAAGTACGCTGTTGCGTAGTATAACAAAAAGTAATACAATTTTTTAATAGCTAAAACAAGAATTTCTTTTTAGTAAAGAATAGAATAATGTCGTTATTTCTTTTTTAAAACGGCTATGTTTTATTCTGCAAATGGTATAATATAACCTTTGAAATGAGTCTTTATAACTTTCTAACTCAAGCATTGACTTGACATTTTTAATGGGTTGAAAAAAACCAAAAATATACTATGAAGCACAAATATGTATATCTTTTTTATTTAAAAATTAGATGCAAGTGAGGAAATCAAAATTAAGATTTCGATTGGAACGAGATTTTAAATGACGAAATGAAGCAAGTATTATATAAAGATTATTATTATTATTATTATTATTACTTTCAAATTTATATATTTAAATATAAGCATACAAACAGCAACGGGATATTTTCCCTTTTTCATTGTTAACTACGTACTTTTAAAGTTTGTGATAAATCTATACTTTTATACCTGGCGGTCATTATCAATTATATATTTTCAATTGTTCAAAAGGAAATAAAAATAATTTAAGGAAAGTAAAGTTTCAAAAGTTTAGCTCTAAAGTTTATCTCATTTTCTTCATTTTATATTTTTCTTGGGTACTATACAGACATCGATCAGTACTATACATGTGTTACTGTTATTTAAAAAAGACATTTAAGTATGTAATTGATTAGTAATTTGAAATATATAATATAAATTTTAATACACCGTAAATAACAATGATTTTAATTATTTTAAAAGACATTTTTTATTATTATTTTATTAATTTTTGATATTGCTTGACTGTCATAAAGTTTATTACTTAAATCAATACAACTATACTTTTTTTTTTTTTTTGAGGTTATGAAAGAAAAAACTGTATTTTTTCCTTTTTTATATAAAATATCATCATATTTATAAATGACATTTAAATGTCTGGCTAATGTTCCATAAATATCGAAATAAATTGTTTCGGACTCAATGTTGCAATGTACCACCCAAGAAAAATCGTTGAGAGGGTTTTTTTTTTCTTTGGGGTACAGATATATCGAGCCACAATATAGTTAAATCTCACTGAAACAAATTTAATTTGTAAATTTCTTATTGTGAAAAAAATTATTCTGATTCAATTTTTGTTTTGTTTACTCAACGATGATATGTTACTGTGCCATGTATTGAGCTTTTCTATGAATTGAGTAATTTCTATTCATAGAATTTCGGTTATTCATTGAAATTTCATTGATTACATGTGATCATTAGAGAAGACTTTAGACAGAAAGATTTTGATAGATTAAGCCTATTTATGCGAAGACTTTGAAAAAAAAATAATCAAAAAATTATTTGATTTTATTAAATGAAATATTTTATATTAAAGAGTGAAAACATTATGGTCATATCCAAATTTTGCAATAAACATACCGGGATGACTTATAGGGCACTTAATCAGGTGCAAATGGTATTTAACTGCTATTAGAAAGTTTGAGGAATCCTATCTGTGCTTACTTCAATGGCTGCAATGGGAAAGGTGAAATCTAAGTGACTTTGATAGAAAGCAGAATACAATGATCCGACGTGCGGATTAAAACAAATATTTTCGAAACTGTACCGTTTATGTGTTGTTTGGGACATATCGTTGTTTGTATTTATCCAAAGCAGATAAATGTCATGAGTAACAAGGAGTGCTACTCATGACATGTCCTTGCGGCCTGTCTTTGCATGTTCACGCGTCATCAATCATAAAGAACGTTAGTCTTCCCTTCTTGGTAAAAATACATAAATAACGCTAGCGACTGGATAAACTGTCATACCAGTACAATACGGATCATTGTAGAATCTATTCGGAGCACACAGTTCAGATAACACTGTTGAACTGTAACACCAAGCAGCAAATGTCCCCCTCATATGCCTAAATTGACCAACCACATTAGCGAACAACTTCTACAGTATTCCAAGGAATATCATAACTACATACATGGATCGTAAGCGGAGAAATTGTTTGTCAAAAGTAGCACGATTCGCCACTGAACGACTTCGATGGATTGTCAGTGTACGCTGTCTTCCAAGTGAACTGATACTCTTTGCTATACAGCAGGTAATTCACCGGTCTCTGGTGTTGATATTATGCTTTGGCTAACGTACTCATGGGAGTCGCTGGAATTTGTGGTTTTTGGTAGAACCGATTATGAAGGCCGTTGACTATCTGAATACAATTGTGGACAAGTTGCACCGTATATGTTTCTTAAATGTAGATTGAGTATTCTAGCAAGATAATGCTATATGTGACAGGACACCAATTGTACAGCAGTTGCTCCAAGTATATACTACTGAATTTCAGTTAAGGTATTGGTCACCTAAGAGGATTTCATTCCTGTAAAGAACATTTGAGCGTTTCATTCAACGATAGCTCAGAGCTGGAAAACAATTATGGCAGAAGATCCCGTATTTAGGTGGCCGCTGTTTAAACATCTGGTACAATCTGTCTTAATTGATCTACCAAACACTTATGGTATACAAAGTCCAGTGTTCTCATACCAAGGTAGGTTCCAGTGTTGACTAACGCATTATTAGGTACATGGTATTAATGTTTTGGTTCTTCAGTTTACTTAGTATTTATTTCTAGTTTAAGGTTAATTGAAAAACACCAGAAGTTTCACAGGCTGAAATACTGAAGACATTTTCAATGCCCAAATATTCATGCATCAACAGTTGATTTTTTTTAACCATTTTAAATAAAAATCTTCTTGTTCACAATTACTACGTAGTCACAAAGGTAATTTCAATTAATTTGGGTAGATGTAAGTAGGCTTTGTGTTAAAATATTTCTGGACAATTTTTTCAGACAAAAAATTGTTCTATGGTAGTGGAATAAGGCATAAACGAATCAAAAATTACTGCACACATTTACAAGAAAAAAAAGCCATTATCGAAACTGCGGAACTTGTTTACAGTTACCGTAACTGCCCCTATTTCTCAGTAGTTTTTGTATTCGATTATGCCTCATGAAGAAATAATTAATTAAGTAAAGACAAGGAGGAAAAATCCATATGATATATGATGCATAAGTAATATTCCAGTGTTACGTTTAATATACAGAAATTCTAAGTTAATCATTTAAAACAGTGTACAGAAACAACATATCAAATATGTTAAGCTAAAATATACAGAAATAGCTTACAGCTTTGTCTAGTGCTCGCATGTGAAAATTTCAGGTGATTGAAGACGACAAGATGGTGACTAAGTCTATTTATGCAAGCAAGCTCTTCAAATCCAAAATAAAGCTCTTTCTATTTATTTGTTTCTTTTATTAAGTATTTATTATTAGTTTCGGGTTAACAGAAACGCACAGAAAATTTGTCTAATTTAAAAATTTATGATCGCTTTCTCCCCTTTGATATTCAGCCTTAAATTACTGATTTTAATTTGTGCTGTACGAAAAAAATATATTCTTTATATTTGCCACACAATCACCATGGTAAATGGAAACACTTAGTGTAGTAAAAAACAGTCATTTGTGTTTAAATATTTATTGAATTTTTATTTCTACATAAATTTGTTCTTATGTAGTAAAAAAAAAGACCTAGACGAAACAGAATTAATGAATACAAATACACATAAATACCATTAATCTTCCATTACTTAAAAGTAGATTATGGATTCGAGCACTTAAACTATCAATGACGCGTGTGTGTGTTTTGTATTCTTTAATGACACAATGTTCCACTCAAAAACTTACGCTTCATATTTAAAATTGTTTTTATGTAACTACTTAAATCACTAGAAAGGTAAAACAGAAATGATATATACAGATAAATTTATTTACGAATATAAGTATGGCTTTTTAAATATTGTTCTTGTTTCAAATTATCTGTCAAAAATTTTATGCCAGATATGGGGATGTAGGTAAGCAAATTTCTAAAAGAAATTTTAGTATGGAAATGCACAGTTTTGGTAGTAGGGGACGCTGTTGAGTTAAGTGCATAAAAGCCTTTCGGTAGCTTGTCATTACCCGGTCAGATTTCAATCTGCAACATTGAGCTAGCTTACATGCATTTTATGTATAGGGCGTCGTAAGTTAATCAAACGATACTCAAACACTGTACATAGAACGATTCCCAAGTTGAAATTATGCCAGATTGCCCAACGTTTGAGCTTCGTCATTGGATGTTATGCACGAGGCAATCTAACGGTTGATCAAAGACTGTATATAAAATGATTATCGTGGCCAAAGTTGATCCGAAATTCGCTCATCTCACGTTTTGAAAGGCAGCTTCTCATAAAGAGTTTAAACATCCCAAGTGAGTAAATTGTTTTTAAACATTTTAAATCAAGATGCGTTATTTAAATAAGCAATCTAAATAAATATCAGCAAAGCGTTTAAAAAACAACTCATTCACGATCCAATAAACTACAGCTTTTTCCTGAGAAGCCAAATCCACTCTATCGTTTTTAAACTAGAACCGCGGGAAAATTCATTCAAGTTTTATAAAAATATTTCTCACCGGAATTTTAATTTAAAACTGTTTAAGTTATTTATTGAAAATATTTTTGTTTCGTTTATATTTAGCTTATTTCATTAAAAGTTATCTGGTTCAAATCGTCATCTCTCTATATGATACGGGTCAAAATGACCCGTCGCCGCGGTTCTAGTGTTAAGAGTGTGACAGATCATCGAACATTTGAGCGTCTTGATAGGATTTTATGTGCGGGTGAATCAATTATGATTCCACGTCTGATACGGGCATTGGAAGAAGCCACAGAATTTTTGAAGAAGAATCAGCTGCACAATGTGGGATAGTCCTTCAATAGGATCCCGACATGATAGACATGCACTGGGTGGAAGCCATTTATTTTCACAACTCCATACATAAAATTCATATCGGTAAGCTGTTCATTTGTATAACGATGGATGTTACTCGAAATCCGTGTGGAAAATTACGATTCCAGTCAGCAATTTGCTGCCTGTAGCTGATCTCAATATCCCCTTCTATTCCATGAACGTGCATTTTCGCATCCATATTCCTCTACGAAATATATTTAATTAAGTCCCTTCTAATTCTCGTTGCATTTCTAACATATAATATTAAAAGACCCTGTATATATCTTTTAAGTGATATAAATGAATCAGGCAGAATTACAAAATGAATTCATAATTTTCTGTTTTAAAACATAAAAAAAAATTGTTTTAATGTAATACACTACGTTAAAAAATTCTTTAAATAAAAATAACAAGAAAAAATTAAAATAAATATATTCCAGCGTTATTTTTAACACACAGAATTGCCTGCATCAAGAATTTAAAACAAATCCTCTATAAGTTTTAAAAAACTTTACACAATTGCCAAACTAGTTTTAAAATACTGCAGATCTAGCTTATACCCTTAGGGATAAGAATCAATTACATTTTCTCAATTATTTAAAAACGAAAAAGAAATAATTCTCGATAAGAACCGAAAAGTTTAAAGAAGTTTATCTTCTTTGCCTTTTTTTTCGAGTTTAAGAAATTTTTATCACTCTAAAAGGCTAGGAATATTTAATGAACCATTTTGATTTTCTGGAATTTCAAATATTTTCAGTCATATTTTATGGATTCTTTTTCAGCCAAATATAAATATTTAAGATCAAAGGTAACGAAAAAAATATCGGAATTAAAATGTTGGCACTTTTAAAAGGAACCGGAAATTTTATTTTTATCAGAAATATTTTATTTTAAATACGATATATCTGTTTTAGCAACTGAAATGTTTTTTAGAGCTGTTGGATACTTAGGTAAAATTAATGTAATAAACAAATATTTTGGAGTTTATATTAATTCATTGGTAAAATCTAAAAATTATACATTATCTGTTAATTATTTTTAATGCAAACTTCGAATGTTTTTATTGTAGAAATAACTCCGCTTAAAATTTATTCGCAGTTTTTCTGAAATTTATACTTTTTAGACGCATTTGCAATTATATAAAAAAGTAGCATTTATTGTCATTTTCCAGTCGATTCGTCTGTCTGTCTGTCTATTCGTCCGCCTATAAGAATGCGAACACTATCTGACTAAATTGTTTGAATTTTAAAATATATAATTGTGTTCTGTCATTTAAAATTTTAATTACAAAGACAATCAAATTATTCCGCCATTTTACGGTCAATGGGAAAAAAAGCTTCAAGTGCATTTAATGATATTACACTCTTTCGAACATAATAGAATTTAAAACAATCTTTGAAATTTATACTAAAATATACATTCTGTAAAATTTATGGCACAAAGAGTATTTCTTATTATTTATAGGGCCAGACAAAAGTATTACACCCAACACATTATTTAATCGTGTAGAGGGGACTATTGTTTGGGTACCGTTTAATTATATTAAATTATTTATTTTTTATGAAATTGATATCCATTGCTGAAGTTTGCTAGAAGTTATTTCATGTATTTCATGTATTTCATGTAGCATATATCATTTACACGGTCACACAGAATATTTCGGCTACTATATGTTCCGGAAGTTCTGTATGGTTTACACTGTTACACTACGTTATGGATATGATTGAAACTTTATTATAATGCAAACACACCTTATTTGCTACAGTTAACGAGTGATTTTCAATGCGTTTCAAAAGTATCATATGATGGACAATTGCATTGCTTCAGTTTTCTCTATAATACAATATTTTTCAAACATTATTTATACTAAATATATTCCCAATCAAGTTGTTCTAAAAAAATGACGTACATCGAGTTATATAATTGGATGGCGATGTTCGATAGTAGCATTAATTTTTTAGCTCACAGGCTATCATAGCCTGAGAGCTTAGGTGCCCGTCCGTTCTGTATGTACGTTCGTATGTTCGTGCGTAACGCGATAAAAATATCCAATCCACTTGAAATTTTGTATGTAGGTATATCCTGATAAGGCACTTCCCTGATTAGTTTTTGGAGTTCATTCGATATCTATAAGAGGGAGAACGGGGGGCTCATACCCTCCCCTTAGTTGATATAAATGGGATTTTCATGCAGAATTAAGTTTTCGTTCAACATTTAGATTAGGATCATTCTGATGAGGCGATTCCGTGACTGTTATTAGGTGTTCATTGAATAAGTATAAATAGAGGGAACAGGGGTTCTAATCCCCCCCCCCTTAATTTATATAAATGGGTTTTTCAAGCAGAATTTTCAGTTTTCGTTCAAATCTCTGAATAGTTTTGGAAATTTAATTGTTAATTATAAAAGAGGGGGATAACTCCTTTTAAATTATATAAAACCTAATTGGGTTTTTATTAATAATTATCTCATTTGTTCTGAATTTTGGATATAGATTTTTTTTATGATAAAGCATGTCTTTGATAGTATAGGAGGTTCAATGATTAAGTATAAAAAAAGGGGAAAGGGGAGAGCTGTTTCCCCTTCTTAATTTTTTTTCGAACGGAATTAACCCTTGAAAATATAAGGCTTTAATGTACAATTAGTATTTGTTGTCTGTGAGCTCAATGCCATCAGTTTAACTGGGCAGTATTCCTTATTTACATTTATTTGCTTATAGATACAATTGACGGACAATGAGTTTTTTCTTTAATTTTGTAATTGCAAAGCGTCTTTATTTTCAGCGTAAATAAAAAGAACGGAATGAGTTTACGGTTGGTATAATAAAATGAGATAGTGTCCCGCTATGAAGTATTTTGAAGCCCTGTCACATGGATAAGTGTAAGCATTTATCGGACTTCCGTAAAAGACAGAAAAAAATAGAGACATTACTCATGTAATGGTGTCAATTTTTCCAAGTGGGTGAAAAATGTCCAGGTCAAGATTCGAACCAGTGACGTAGTTGCTAAACCCGCCAATGCTCTTGCAACTGAGCCATCCCTGACAAATACTGGGGGTCTATTTCACCAAGTGACCTCAGCGATCACAAAATCTGGTCTGATGCATTAGATCAATTCATCAGAATAAATGGAAGGTCAACATCTGTAACTGCAGAAAACGTTGCATAGGAAATCATATTAGATTAATTTTAAACGCGTTTATTCTATTGGTTAATAAATTATAACGGTGTAAATTTTTTCAAGAGGGTGAAAAAAGTCAGGGCCAGGATTCAAACTAGGGATGTATTTGCTGAAGCCACCAACCCCGTGGCTGAAGCCGCCATTGGCTCCCGGGCATATTCCTCTCAATAAATGACGTACCTTGAAGAATTATATAATTCAATCTAGACGTTGTTTATTTTGACGAAATTGTTTAAAGTGCCAATAAAAAGGACGGAATGGACATTGCATTGGTATACAATAGAGTGGACAGTGCTCACTTTACACCCCTGTCATTGCATTGGTATACAATAAAGTGGGACAGTGCTCACTTAGAACTTCCTTCATATACGTGATAGTAAAAATTTATCTGACTTTCACAAAAGACAGATTAAATTAAAGGCATTACCCGTGTACATTATGTACTCAGAGATGTTGCTATGACGTATTTCAATGAGTTATATAAATATATCCAGATGTTGTTCATTAAGATGAAATTATTCATAATGTCAATAAAAAGGAGGGATTGGGTATTACGTTGGTATAAAATAAAGTGGGACAGTGCTGCGCCATGGTGTACTTTGAACTCCTGACACATATATGTGTACAAAGTCAGAGAGAGCATATTGTAACAGTAAAATGGAACATGAGACAAACATTGATTTCAGAACTCCATGGATATTTCGGTAGCTTCCAAGCCCAGAGCCTGACCATTCCTGTTTCCAATGTTTTCAATTTAATAAATTTTCTTTTTAAATTTCTCCGGTTTATGTTCTTGATTTTTTTTCCTTTTCATCCTAGCTTCGGCTAGAGTCTCGGCTTTTGGGATGTGTGTCAGGACCTTTCAACCTGGGTTCCACTAAAGAATAGGAATGAGAGACAAATAAACGATAATAAACGCAAAAATATACTCTGGACAGCTCAACACAAAATTATCGCTAGTCTAAGCCTATCGGGGACATTTTATAACTAGAAGCATAAGGTGTTGCCCGGCAATGAGGCATTGCGGCAAAAATAAATTAATTAGTTAATTAATAAATAAACTTCAAGAACTTGTTTCCATGGCAGCCATTGCTTCAAAGATAGATTTTGTAAACAACCCGAATAGAAATAATTGACGTTTCTGTTTCTTTTAAGACAGAAATGTTATTCAAATGTCATTTTAAAAAAAACATAATTTTTTAATTCAATATATGTATATATATATATATATATATATATATATATATTTGAAAATTTGAAGTTTTTTGTAACCTGGACTCTTTTAAAATAATCACGTTGAGAAATTTTCAGCTCTATTATTCCATTTACATTTACGAAATAGTCAAAGGAAGTACAAAAATGTTATATTCAAAAATAATTATTACTTTATACTTTCTAAAATATATATATTCTACAACATCTTTTGTAATTCCAGAACGAAACTAATTTATTCAGCTGAAACCACGTGAACGTAGTTAAAGTAATACGTATTGCACCTTCAGGGAGCGATTCTAACTTTTGTTTGAAACGCGAATAAAAATATAATAGTTATTTCTTGATCGCCAATGGCAACAAGGTAATATAAAAGACAATTGTTTCAGAAAGTGTCAGTTTGACTGAAACTTTTTAAATTATACTTACATGCATTTTGAGGATTTTATTGGAATAGACAATATGTATGTCTTCTGAAATAGACAATATGTATGTTGCCTCTTTATAATAAATCAAATAGATGTGATTTTGAGGAACTCTTTTAAATTCGTTAAATTCAATAAATATTACATTATAAAGTTATTGATTTAAGTTATTAAAAAAAAGGATTATTAATTAAAAAAATCTTCTTTCTTTTTTTTTTTTCAATTTGGAAAATGTTAATTTGTTTGATGCAGAATTTTATTAATCCTTTTATAAAATTGACAAAAAATCGGTTTTGAAGATTCATAAATCATGACATTTATAAAAAATAGTGTCAGTTAGTAAATCTCAAGTGATGATTTGGAGTACGTAAGACATTTTGTATTTAATTTTTTTTTTATTTCTTTCAAAAGAAATAAGAGAAGGGTATAAATTATTTGGTTAATACAATTTTTTTCGAGGATTTCTACAGTCTATTTTGCCTGACAACAAGAAGGTCAATTATTTTATTATTGTTTTTGGTAAACTTCACACTCTATGTTGTTAATTTCCTACACTACACTGTTAAAAGTCTGAAGCTGTAACGTCGCCGTCACTCCACATCTTTTATATAAAATGCCTACTTTACTATATTATGGAGCATTTTCATTAGTTAAATAGAAATATGCTGTAAAAGCGGTGGATTTACTATGCAGCTATAGCTGTAGATTTTTAAAAATGAATATAACCCAAATCTTCGTCATTACTAATACTAAATAAATTAACTTGGTTTACATAGGTTACAGTATGTACTTCCAACCTTACAAATGAAAGGAAAAATGATCATTTAAATGAAAAATGTAATAAATGATTTACATTTAATATTTTTATTTTACTCGACCACTAACTTCATCAAAGTGCATTTTTATGTATAACATATTAATTATATATTCCCATATAACGTCGCTCTTACATAACGTTTGAGATGAAACCAATTCACATCACATTGAATTTGATATGTTATTTATAACAAGGTACAGGTGAGCAAAACAATCGGCCACAATGACTACTTGAAACGATATCCAACGCAGAGTCGTAATACACTGCATGTGATAATTTTTGACTAACCCCGTAAAGCATGGTGACGTCACTGCAACGTCGTTATGAAGTCACATTGTGACTTCGTGAGCATGGATTGTCGATGTGACGTCACGTGACGTCGATGTGAAGTCACAGTGACTAAAATGTGAAGTCGTTATGCCGTTTTAGATCTCTTTTGTGACGTTTCACAAAGTGGTCACAATGTGACACATTTGTGAAAAATGTGTCATTTGTGACTAATTTGACATAACATTGTGACGAAACTGTGACAAAAGCGACGATATTTAAATTGCCAGAAACATGTTTTTAAAAGTAAATAACACTGACGTCACTGTGACCATGCATGCTATAAGGGGAGTTACTTCATATCACTTGTCAGTGTGAAGTACGTAATCGTCACAAATAATATGCAATAATATGTAACAGGCAAAACAACTAGAATAATCAACTATTGTTCTAAAAATATAGGCCAATATCACATAATCTTTCCTTACTAGATCTTCATTTATTTAGTTTATTTCTATCATCTCTTGTACTGATAATCTGTAAGTTTGAAGTTTATAGATGATACTAGCTTTCAGAAGCAATATATGGGCATGGGATACTAATTTATCCACCTATTCTATTCTGGTGAAAAACGTGCTCTGTAATTTATTTAGAAAACTTTAACATTGTAAAATGCAAAGCCCAAGTGTAAAATAATTTATTAAATCCGACTGAAATATGCTAAGCTTCATGCACGAAGGAAAGTGCAAACGACTCTTAAGGGAATATTGGAGTAAAGTAACCTCATTAAAAGGTTTGTATATTTAAAGTTAGAACATAATATGATTAATACTAGCAACGTTACCTTTAAAGGGAAACAGTTTATAATATATTTCGATTGGAAAAAAGATTAATGAATTATTAATCTATAGGTTTAAAACTCTTTAAACTGGGTCGTTTGTTGAATTCTTGTTCCTTGACTATTAAGTGAAATATGAAAAATGATCTACATTTCTAAATATTTTATGAAATGTTTCCTATGAAGATTATTATTCAGACATACATTATTAGAAGTAAATCTTTTCGTGTTTGAATAGTTGAAAATGGAGTGCTTCAACTGTTCTCTAAGCATGCGTCCATTGACTTTATTTTGAGAAGGTATGATGTATTACGGATAACCGGCCCAATTTATCTTTTATAAAATGCATGCGTGGTGTACGCCTGAAGACAGACTAGGTTACAGTACACTACTACAAGTATAAATTTCTGTTTCATACATGTAAATTAGTTTTGCATCTTTTGTGTGGAATATAAAGGCATAAATATTAAAAATTACCAAATAAAAAGTAATTTTGTATCTACTTAAAATGTTAGATAGCACTTAATTAATTTTCGATTTTTAAACCCATTTATTGTACAAAAATAATTTGTTGCATTTATTATATGAGTTCAATGCAAAAAATGTCTGTGGAAAAAATAATGTTTAGACATTAGTTCATTGTAATTAAAATTGGTATTTTATCTTTAACGTTTACGTTTTTATAACATACGATGGAAATATGACGTAATATTAAAGAATGTAAGAAGAGAAAATGTAACTCAAGAAGCACACACTTGTCCAACCGTATCATTCGGATGCACTTAAAGTTTGTGCCTACCGTCAAATTGTCGTTTTTGCGAACAATTGTGTAAGTGCATTTATAATTTTAAATTAAAATACAAACATTTAGGGTTCCACAAAGTTATAACTGAAAATAGAAGTCTATATACACATGTTTTTGTGCTATATCTAAATCTTAATTTGTGTTTTAAGTTTGAGTATAGAACAAATCCTCATTTCTTAAGTTTTTTAGACAATGAAATAAAATTTATTGACAAGGCTCTTCTCATATATCGTTGTGTAAGAAATTAAAATACAACTTTTAAATATGTATATATAAATAAAAATATATATTGGAAAATACACATTTTTAAAGAAAAAATCGTTTTTGTATAAAAATTCGGTATATGTTAGTAATTTAACCTGTATTGCAAATCTTGTACTTCATGACACAGTAAACTGGCTTTGTAATATATTGTTGGAAATAAAGTGAAATATATCCATCAGATTTCGTTATAGAAGCTTTGGTATAAACGCAATTCTTTGCTAAAATTTGGCATAATATTACTAAAGTTATAAAAATTTGCATTAAAAATTTATTCGAATTCAAAATTTTACTTCGTGTTTGAACAAAAAACACAAGTGTTTGATATAAATTTCATATTTTTTTCAAAAATAGAGCCCCGAACGTAAGCACATATCTTTAAGATTAATTTTCTTTGCAGCTATAAAAATAAAAAATGGTAAACCTGCATAGACGATTGCAGTGGATAAACCAAATATAAAATATATATTGACTTTTTAAATTATTTTTTTATTATTTTATCAAATAATCAATTTATCAACTTTGTTCGAAACCATCTTAAGTAATTTTAAAATCAACTTTAAACACTGTATTTAAAACCTTTCTTTTAGCTCACCAAAGATTTGTAATACACCGGAAATCGGAATCGTATACATACTGCTCATCAAGTTAACGGCTGAAACTCCAGAATGAATTAAACTTCCACTCGCATATTAAAAAGCAATCGGTCTGACAAATCTTACGTTGGTGGAAAACGTCTGAAAACCCAATGTTAGCAGCTAACGCCTAGGTTTACAATTGTGTTTTCCTGCTCCCAGTCTTCTGTATTTCATTTGGGTGCAGGAATACTCTATGGTAAAACTACGGGTCAACCGCTAAAATCGAGTTTGTTTTCCACCAGGATAGGACTTGGCACATCGACTTCGTTTAGTCATAGTGAATTGAAGTTTAACTAATTCTAAAATTTTAGCCGTGAACTCGATGAGATGATTGTCTATGCAGCCACCTCTCAGTTTATAATAATGTCCAAAACACTTATTTTAAAAAGTCATTGTACCAGAATAATACCGTACATTGTTTTATTTATTTTTGCAGTAAAGGTGTATACATCAAACACTTGAAAAGACGATGTTTTGATTGTGGTTGTGCTCAGTTGGCATGAACTTCAACCACTGTCCAATTCTTTATAAACTTATATTGGAGGGAATTAAAATAGAATAAGCTGCCAATTAACTTTCGTATTCTTCAACATTGTCGTTAAGCATTTTGGAATTTTCAATAGCACTTGTTCGCCATGGCTGAGTTTTCATATCTATCTCTCTGTTATTTACTTGTGACTGCAGAAGAGAAGGATTCGATTTCCAACGTTGACACAGCATATACTAATCTTTTCAAAGTTATGTATTACCAAAATCCTTACGCATACTCATCGCCACGAAGATTTACAATCGAATTTCGAACACAAGTATCATGTATATTTGTAAAGCAAGACACATTCAGTAGCATTTAAGGATGCATCTTTTGCTGATCATGTAACAGTTCTATTTCGGCTATTGCTTTTAATTTTTAAAAATAATTGCATAGCATCTCAGCGTCACATCTACCTTGATGGAATTTATTATCTGATTACCTCATTATTACCTGACCACTTCGTCCCCCTATATCCACCCTATTTGTACGTTGTATTGTAAATTGCTAGTCAAACTCACAAATTTTGAAAACAAAAGATGGAGGAAGTATTCGTTTGTCGGTTTCAAAATTTTTCACTGTCGAAAACTGATATATTGACTCCTTCTTTTGAATACTAATTGAACCAAACTACTTAATTCTACATAACATGGCTGATACTGAAGACTAATTTTATAGTATACTATCACTATTTTTCAAAATACATTTTTTGCTATATTTCTCTTCCAAATGTTGTGAAAGCATCTGTAAAATATTTTTGTTTTAAGAAATCGGTGCGATATATAGTTAAAAAATAGTTGTCTATGATAGCGTAGACATTATAATACTATGTCATTTTTCAATTAAACGTGGCATTTTGCATTTAGAAGCAATGTGCTTTCATAGCCTGTTTTATAAAAGACAAATTTGTTTAGATATGACCATACTGCTTTCACCATAGTTAAATCGTAAGTTGCATATTTTTAATAATGTAAAAAGTTCCATTTTTATTTTTTTGTGGATTTTTTTGTTGATTATTTTTAAGTCTAGGGCAATAAAATTTATTTACGAATTAAAATTTCTCATTTTCTTTTAGTTTCATTCTTAAAATATTTATCTCAATACCCTTCAGAGAGTTCTAAATTTAATGCACATTTAAACTTTGATGAAATGAATTCCATATTTCCCTAACGGCATTAACATTACCCTTTATTGATCTTTGATTATAAAATGAGTTATCTGCATTTGCCGCTGATATTCTCGAACTTTGACACATTACAAACGCATCAAATCAAACTGAATTCCTTATTAAATTAATCAACATGTACATTTGAAATCGTACAAACATACCGATGTTAATCAATATAACATGATTTGGAGATACACTGCATTTTAAACTCACTTTTAAATGCAAACCATATTTCGTTAATCAATATATTAGAGAAGCATAAATTTTAAAATCAGCAAATTTTTATTTTGTGCGGTATTTAATTCGCATGTAGCATTTTTAATCATTTGGAAGAGGATTACATAATGCTGCTTGATTTATATTTTTATTCAGAAATTTGCAATTCATCCCAGAAATAAAGAATAGTATTTTATGATTTATTTAGTAAGAGACACTCAGGGATCATGTAAGGTAAAAATTTTCTTTCGAAATTTCGGGTGAGAATTTGAAAATTCGAAATAAAATTGAATTCCAAATTAGCAATCCTAATTAGAAAACTGTATTTCGTTCTAGGAATTTTTTTCATGTAACTTATAGTATTCTACTATATACGCAACTTACACTTTTTTAAATAAACTAAGTAAAAATATCCATTCCTTAAATAGAAGGTTTTATACAATGCTACATGAATATGTTAAAACTTTGAGATAGAAAAAAAAAAACAAGAAAAACATTTTTTGAGTTATCAAGGATTTTAAAAAATAGAAAAAATTAATTTCAGAAAACATAAAGCAGATAAAAATATTATTCATCAAGTAAATGCGTAACATTTACAAGTACTTTATAATTTTCAAAATTATGTTAATCATTTTGTTTAGAATTAAATGTCGTCCCCTTTCTCCTTACACGATCTTATATCGTTATTGTTTTTTTTTTCAAGGAAAAATTAATAATGAAATAAAGATCCAATGTCACTCTCAAACTGACACTTTTGCCACTATATGAATAACTGTTATTAAAACTACTCGTTGGTTTTGTCAATCGTAAAACTTTGTTTTACCTCACATATCTCAAATTAAAAAAAAGTAGCTACACATGTTAAATTTCAAAATAATTTCTTCAATACGATACTGACTTTGATTTCCATCTTAAATATCTGCTTCATTCATTAAACGAAGTAAATAGGAGTTCATCTAAATCATGATGTCTAAGAAAACCAATAGTTTTCGTTATCATGTTTTACAATAATTAAAATCAACGTTTAACACACAATAAATAAACACACACCACATACGTATACGTTTCACGAGCACCAGGGCTCGCTTCCTCAGTGTATAAAAGTTAAAATGTTTAAAAACAGAACCCCCCCCCCAACTGACAGCAAGTCAGAGACCCAAATACCCAGTCAGAGACCCAATTTCTAATAAAATAATTTCTAATAAATAATTCCAATCTTCATGCCGTCTGTGGGAAGAGCCAGGTAAAGTTTATCAATATTGCTGAAGCCTCCCAACACTATTAATTAGCCTCCAACGTGCTGTCTTTTGGAGAAAATTTACTATCCCTTCCATACGTCATATCAATAGAAAACAAGACAGTCTGATCCATCCAAATTATTTTTTTTCTTATCTGGGAAAATAACAAGATGCCACTGGTCCTTCCAGGTTTGCTGATACTTGGCCCCATCGAGTCTGTTTTGCTTGTGGATCGATTTCAACATGGGTAAGCTCAACCTGAATAAATGAAGGCTTATTAATGATGTTTGGAGGCTTCGACTATGGTGGTAAACTTAACCTAGCTTTTCTTTCAGACAGCATGTAGGCTAAGAATGGCTAGAAACCCATTTATTTCCAACTCTCGTGATAATCGGTGTGCTAAGTTGGATTTTTTACCAGAAATTCGCCCACTTAACCCTTTCCGGCGCACTACTCTTTAAAGTTGGAATTTAAAGAAAAAAAAACTAGGCAACCTATTTAGGCCTAGAGGAGTACACAGGTATAATTTTGTATAGATTGCACAAACCATTTTAATTATACAGCTGTTGCCGAAGTGGTAACTCCTCATAAGTACACCATTGATAAGCTCAGTGAGAAGAGTATTGCTGTGAAGTGCGTGTTAGAGTAAAATATTTTACCTATTATTTAAAAACAGTAAAATTTGATCTCTGGGGTGCTGCGATCTAGAACTCATAAGAAAGATTTTAAGTAGCCATTAGAGTAGTTTTTAAAATATTCACGGAGTTTTTATGTCTGTAAACAGGGGGAACATTAGGTGTTGCCAACCCGGCAACACTGCACAAAAAAGGGTTAACCTTTTCAATATCCTCCTAGGAGCGGTTTTGGGATATTTGGGGATATGTTATGTAATGGCCTGTACCTTCATCTCAATCTCCATCAAAATGCGTGGATTATCCTGAGTAGAACTTTAAATGCCAATGGCAGACAGTTAAAGTTTATAGCGGAACTGAAGGTCGTCATCAATGAGGCCTGGAATAATATTTATGCGAATGTCTTCGACGGATTAGTAAATTGTATTCCACATCGTATATTCCAAGTCATATGTAAGCAAGGCGGATATAAATAATGTTAACAGTAGTGGCTTTATTTCGGTGGTTCCTTTTTTAACCCTCCTTTTTTTTGTAAATTAATTTTTTCCTGATTCCGTGAAGCAGGGTGTGGGTTATTTCTTGTAAATATGCATTTCTATATAGTCTTTCTTAATATATTTGTTTCGTTCTCGTGGTTTTGCTTCGTCTCTCATCATGGTGGCTTAATTTATGTGGGACTCACTGTACAATAGAAAAGAATTGTAAAGTTCTCGCGTTTTATCGATTTCCTTCATAAGTATAAAAACCTTATCAACCGCCATAGCTAATATACAAATGACTTGCAACTGAACTACGCATCTAACGTTTATATCCTGGACCGTATGCAACTGGAATACTACACATTCGGGTGGAATAAAACCACCTTCATCTATGGTTTTTTACGAAACTTCTGAATGTTAAGACCGTTTTTAAGGAACACACGAGTAGTATAATTAATTCAGTATGAATTTATTATTTCCACATTCCTAAAATTCAGGTGTTAATTAGGTTTAATATTTAAAAAATCAGTTTATTCTAGTAATTTACAAGATGTAATTGTAATTTCTCATTCTTATATGCAAGTTTACATTCTATTAAAATAAAATCACACGTTTTTCCATTTTCACCTAAAAGCAATGAATTCCTGTCTTTAAATGTAATACTGTAAATAATAAAATAATTCGAAAAGGAAGGATTATCTGTTTGAATTTCAAATTATATCTTTTAACACATTTTTTGATGACGACATATTGATAATGACAGTATTGATATTGAAAGCAGCATCATTATAGCTGATTCGAATATGGAAGAGATTTTTTATGAAAAATTCTTAAATATGATAATTTGCCGTACATTTTGACCAAAATCTTTCCTTGTATAACTTTTCGATTATCAAAAAAGTCTGTATATTTCTGTCCACCCTTCAAATCAATGGTAACACCAGCCATTCTGCATCCAAAATATCCACTTTATATTAACCAAACAGGGCCGTGTAAATATCTGTGCTATTCAAGGCAAATCAACCAAGAATGGTGATGTTGATACTTGTACTGATGAAAGCCAAATCAGCAAAGCTGATAGGCAATCTAGAACCGGCTTATACGAAAACTACAGGGAGTCTTTAAAAAGTGCTGCAGCAATGTCAAGAAAATGCTTGCCAGAAAAACTCTTGAGGATAAGAAAAGGACAATCAAAATATTACAAAGTGTCTTTGTTATTATTATTAATATTTTTCAGAACACTTGAGTCATATGATGACTAAAAGCGGGAATGAAAATGCGCAAAAAGATAATAATCTGATTCTATCAGCCTAACATGAAAAATTATTCAGCAGCCTGTCTTTTTCGTTAGCCTTGTTCACCGCCACCCATTGATTAACCGTGTTTCTGCCCGAGGCCTGGTGAAAATCTATTTTAACTAATGCTTGTATTCACCACCTCACTCAACCTCTAAAACCTCGGTCGTAAGGCCAAAGGAAATTACGATCACGTTTGATTGGACATTATCAAGAAGACGTCCAATCACAATTAGAGGTGAATACCGTTCGAACGTTCTACAGAGGTTTTCGGTGTAGCCTGGAGTGGAAATACTTGGTGAATACGAACGTTAAAATTACTTGAGAAACATGGGTGGTCTGGCTAGAAGCAAAAAATGTATACAACGTACAGCTATTTTTTTTAACATATCTCATATTCGAGAATTGAGACATTCCGAAAATAGCATACAGTTTTGTTTTTATGAAATTAAATTATTGAAAATAAGTATAAGGGATATCAGTCATGATAATTTTTACTTTCTTCTATCTTTACAACAAGAAAGTGCTGTATACGTGAAAAGTTTCGAATTCCGGTTTTCGACGGATTTACACACTCAGGTTCAGAAATATTGAAAAACATGTTTCTAGAAAATGTCTATCTGTCTGTTTGTCTGTTCCTTTATGTGTGACATAAATTTTGTGCACGCTCTGTCGCAAGAAAAATTGACCAGAATTTCTTTAAAAATTGTATTTTGTTATTTCCTAATATAAATTCATGCTCATTTGTTTCTAGTTGCAAATAGTCTTACAAACGGTGCTCCTATGCTACTTTTTAACGATTTCATCAATAGCTCTATCTGAAGAACTAATGCACAAACATTCATCAAACTTCAGATTCAGTCAATCTTTGACTCGGTTGGGGGCTTTTTACCTTTCGTTCTAAATCGCCCAACAAGTGGAGCTACTGTACTGCATTTTCCTCCATTTCTGCAATAGCTCTATCTTGAGAATAATTGAACGGTATTTCATTAAACCTCAGATTAAGTTATACCTTTATATGAATTGATTATGTTTATGTTTTGTTGTAAATAGGCTATTAGGTGACGCTCCTATGCTGCATTTTTTTACGTTTTGATTAATATATGTATATCAAGATCTAATGCAAAAATTGTCATCAATTTTTAGAGTCAGGTATAATTTTATAAATATTAGGGATGGTTATGCTTTGGTATAAATCGCCCAAAAGGTTTCACTAATATGCAGAGTTTTTAACTACTCCTGCAATAGTTCTATTTAAAAAATTAATGCATGAATCTAATTAGATATTCAATTAGATTTTGACACAAGTTGCTATTGTGTTTGATAGTAATCGCCCAATAGGCGCGGTTACGCTGCATTTTGCAGGATTCATGAGATTTTAACGATAGTCATATCTCAATAACTAATGCACGGAATTTCATATTTTTAGAATCTTCATGATAGGCATGGATTGCCCTTTAATTTTGTCACTGTGACAACGAGTTTTAATGCATTAATACGTATGTGATAGAAGAAGGTTTTGAGATTTACGACGAGTTTCGTCTTGTCATTTTAATAAACAATACCAATATACCATAAATAAGGCGTTTCTTGTGTCCTACCTTAAATTCCTTAGAAACATTATTTTCATATTTAAAGAATACATTGTATTTGCTATAATTTTTTCTAGTATTTCACTAAAAAGATCATATAAATTAAATGTTACTCATTTATTTGATATGTATCATTAAGTAAAATCACATTGGCATTATGTTTTGTAACATTTTAATATGTGATAAAGAATTTAAAGAATTTTTTTGGTGCTAGTATTCGGAAATAACTTTTTTCCTAATCTCAAAAGTTTGTCTAATATGCTACAGGCAAAGTAAGCACATATTTTCTCTCTTCAGCAATTTTTTTTTTGTCCTGCCATCTCCCAAGTTGCCGAATAGAATGCTTTTTGGCAGCTTTGAAGTATAACCCGAAAGCTGTTTTCATATTTACAATAAGTTTCAGGACGTTTCAATTTGCATCTATCTATGGAAGTAGCAAAATGTCAAATTCTAAAGAATCAATTTATTTTCTTTCCAAAACTTTAAAAGACTTGATTTCTGGGATGAAATCTTTCGGATGAAAAATATAAAATGGAAATTCAATTTTAATATGAAAATATAGATATGTATTTCAAAGTAAGTCTGTTACAAAAAAATAGTTTATGCAGAAAAAGGCCTTATATAGCTTTTATATTTGGAGGTAATAGAGTAACTGTATTTGCAAGAAAAACTTTTACTTTGAACTTTTCTGTATTCTATACCTTTCTTAAAATTTGTTAATAATACAATAACTAGGGCGCAGTTCAAATTATAAACTACCACTAAGTATTTGAAGCGAAATACAGGCAAAAAAATTTTAAGGATATTTTAGAAAACCATACACGATTGAAGGCATTTCTATTTATCTATTTGAAAATCTAAAAAAATGAATAAAACTTTAAAAACTTCAACAGATCTACTTTATTTTATTATAAAATAAAGTTCACAAATCAATCTACATAGATTTTTCTCATTTCTCTGTTATTAAAAAAGTTTTCCATGCAAAATTATTATAATGATTATTCTTTGCATATACAATTATCATACATAAATATTATAAATAAATAAAAATTTCGAGTGTTTTACAGATATTTTTGAATAATAAATGAAAATTTAATTTTGATTAATAAAAAATAAAAGTAAATCTCAAAAGTAGAATATTATAAATTTATCTATAAGATTTATATGTATATTTATATGTAACTTCAAATGTAATATAAATTATATAAATTATATAATTATAAACTATTAATTTAAAGATGATAAATAAACAAATTATTGGCTTTTCATAAAATTCTTATGCTATATGTAAGAAATAATTTATTTATTTAAAGTTTTTCTTTGTTGAATGGTATTTATCCATTAACCTTTATGGGAAATACACGAGATCGCAATATATATATATATATATATATATATATATATATATATATGTATACATATATATATATATATATATATACATATGTATATATATATATATATATATATATATATATATATATATATATATATATATATATATATATATATATATATATATATATATATATATATATATATATATATATATATATATATATATATATATATATATATATATATAATTATTATATCTAAATAAGTAAATAAAAATTTCGAATATTTTACAGACATTTTTGAATAATTAATGAAAACAAAATTTTCTTTTGTAAAAAACATTTAAAAAAACTCAAAAATATAATATTATAAATTTAAATGCAAAATTTATATCTATATATCATATACTTCAAGTGTATAATTTTTAAATTATATTGATAAACTATACAATTAAAGATAATAAATAAACAAGTGGTCGGCTGCTCATAAAACTATTACGATATATGGAAGAAATAATTTATTTCTTTAAATATTTTCTTTAGTGGACAGTATTTATCCACTCGCTTGTATAGAAAACATGCATGATCCCAAATAATATATTTTTGGCTCCATAAAAATAAATGCCACGTATTTCTGTTTTAAAATGCTCGAATAGCAGAAGTGTTTGCAGACAGAATCAGAGACTATGTAATTTGAGATGAATTTGAGCTCTGTTACTTCAGACAGAGCCCACCAAAGCTTGATATCCTGCCTGCAAAGAAAAATATTGTTAATAAAGCATTTTAAAATCGTTTATGTAATAATTTCATCATGTAAAATTTTCGTCTTACATAGAAATAAGTATAAATCCAAAGAATTTATCCTTAACAACATTTCGTAATTTTCAGATGTTTAAAATCTCTTTAAAATATCAGTTTTGTTATTTATGCAGATACACTGTTAGAAAACCGAAACAGTTCTTATCATTTTAAAATATCATTATCCAATTATGGCAGAAAAACATAATAATTGTATGGAAACTGAAAGAAAACTTAAGTTAAAAAATATTATAGAAAAAACAAAGTATACAGCTTATTTATGATAGCATATTTTTTATACTTCTTCGTATATCACGCGAACAACAATTAAAATACCTTTGTAAAAAATTTTCAAAAGTTTTATAAATCATTATCAGAATTTTGGAATACATTGTCATTTCTCGTTTTTTGTTTTCCGTCACGTAACTTTTCAAATCAAAGGATAATTTAATACAAAACTGCTATTAATGTTATTTTATTGCAGTGCATAAGATAAATAAATACGTTTAGTATTAATAAACAAATCCTATTGCAAATAGTTTTCGCAGCAATTATTTTACGAATTTTTTAAATATAAAAGTTGGGGGGGGGGAGAAAGGTCAAACAATTAGTGGGGCAGTGGACTTTTATTTCAGCGAAATCGTCGCAAAAAGGTCTATTACTGTGGTATAATAGTACCAAATTATCAAATCTTATTAAAATATCATTTATGAAGCTTTTAAGAAGTAAATAATAAAGGTAAGTATATTTATATACTTTAAATCTGTTTTTCTCAAAACTAATTTTTCGGCGTTTTTATAATTTTGAAATGTTCCTTGCGACGTAATTTTTGATCAATATTTATGAAATTGATAAAGAAGTAACCTGATATTGTTTAAAAAGAAATTGTGTAAGCTTTTTAAAATTCGTCTCATTAAAATAGTCGAATTTGATTTTTTACTTATTAAAAAACAAAATTTTGATAAAAATCGACATGGAAATTAGAAAAAAAAATCTTTAAAATATTAATTATTCAAGAGATTAAAAAGATGTTTATAAATTTGTTTATAATAGAGTTTTACGTGATAAAAATTTAAAAGCAAGAAAATATCTCAAAAATTAAAACACGAGGCGCTGTTAAAAATTTCTTTTAAAAATGTAATTTTTTTATGTAAAAATTTTAATAAGATTGGAAATTTTTAAAAGTGTTCTATATGCTTTTGGGGAAATGTATATATGCACAAAGTTTTATATTGTTATGATAAAAATAAAAATAATAATAATAACGACCACCGTCTTCTTAAAGAAATAGAAAACCAATTTACCAATAACTTTCAGAAGAGAATTTTTTATCTTATTGTAATGGTATTTATGTAAGCTAAAATATCTTTAAATGTTTTAAAATTTGTTCAATAGTTTTTTTTTTTTTTTTTGCTATTATGTAAAGAGCTAGTATATCAGAATGTGTTTTTAGGCCATAGGTTCTTCACGGATCAGAATAATGAGGGGTCACAGTAGCGAGCGTAGATCATAGAATTTAGAGAACTAGTCCTTGATAAAATAATAAAATAATTCAGCAAAATAATTCTACTTCTGAGCTTTTAAGCACTTTACCATCTATAACTTCTCAAACCAGCCAAATAATATTGAATATCCAAATATTATTTTAATAAATTGCATTAGTTATGCTGGGAACACTGCTATAAAGGAACAGTTTAATGCCTGTTTTGACTCTGCAAAGTATTTTTAAAAAATAAATAAATATATGTATATACACTGCTGGCCATCGTAAATGCAACACCCTGAAGGAAGCATGCAAATAATATGAAATTTACAACATGCATTAGCTGAGGTGAGATATGCAAATGATTAGAATTTCAGCGCAGACGCATATCAAGCGCGCCTGTGGCGCCACCTCAAAGCGCTATTTAAGGCTTGGAGATTTCGACGGTTTCAAGTACAGCAATTGTGTTTTTCTTGCTTTTTTTTCAAAAAAAAACGATAAATTATGCCTCGTAGGAAACAACGATCATCCTTTGATCAAGTATCCGAGTTTGACAGAGGAAGGACAGTGGCATACCGAGATTGTGGGTTATCTTTCAGGGAAATCGATCGTCGTGTTGGACGAAACCAAAAAACTGTGATGCGGATATGTGATCGTTGGGTGCAACAGGGTACGACGGACAGACGTGATCGACCTCAGTGCACCACGTCACGTGATGACAGGCAGATTGTAAGCATGGCAGTGACGGACCGCTCAGTCACATCACGAATCATATCACAGCAGATTCAGTCTGTAACGCATCATCCAGTGTCTGCGCGTACCATTCGACGTCGTTTACAGCAGAATGGTCTGTCCGCAAGACGTCCGTTGCTTTGTCTACCTCTGACGCGGAACCACAGACGTCTCCGCCGCCAATGGTGCCATGAAAAAAGGATGTGGACGACAGAATGGAATGAAATTCTCTTTACTGACGAGTCACGCTTCTGTATGCAACACCACGACGGTCGGATTCGAGTCTGGAGACACCGTAGAGAGAGGATGCTGAACAGCTGCATTATGCACCGCCACACTGGTCCTGCACCGGGTATTATGGTATGGGGCGGTATCGGATATCTCTCTCGCACTCCTCTAGTACGCATTGCCGGTACTTTAACCAGCCAGCGCTACATCTCCGAGGTGTTGGAGCCAGTTGTCCTTCCTTACCTTCAGGGCTTGCCAACAGCCATATTTCAGCAGGATAATGCACGGCCACACGTGGCACGCATTGTCCAAGGGTTCTTCGTCAATCACCAGATTGAACTGCTTCCCTGGCCGGCGCGCTCTCCGGATCTTTCGCCGATAGAAAACATGTGGTCCATGGTTGCTCAACGACTGACCCAGAGTTCATCCCCAGCTGTCACACCGGATCAACTTTGGCAACGTGTCGAAGCTGCTTGGTCTGCTGTACCCCAAGAACACATTCAAAGTCTCTTTGAATCAATGCCGAGGCGTGTGGCAGCTGTGATCTCCAACAACGGCGGCTACTCTGGGTACTGATTTTGGCAGGAACCACGCTTCATAGAATGCTGTAAATTTAATCATTTGTTACTTGGTCAACATGTTATCTACACAATAAATTTTCTTGTGTTATCTCTTGTTTTTCTTGGTGTTGCAATTTGGGTGGCCAGCAGTGTATATTAATTTTTTGTATCACCACGCTGCGTATTTGCAACTTACTACAAAGTGGATGCATATTGGGTTTCTAAAGACTTTTTTTTTTTTTTTTTTTTTTTTTGCAACTCCCAGAAGACCATTTAATATAAATTTCTCATTAATTCTCAACTGGCGGTGCTACTCAACTACATTATCATTCCAAAAGTATATTTGTCATTTGAGCAATTTAGCATCGTTGTTGCTAAAATGAATTTCGAAATTATTGTAAAGGAAAAAAAAGTCGAGTGATATCCAAAAATAGAATTTTCACAAAGTGAACTTCGTATACTTAATGATTTTATAATAGTTAATAAATACTATTTAGTGAGATTTTCTGCTTATGGTATGTAAAAAAAATCTTTTCATCGATATTGTTTTATGTATTATTTTTTAAATGCTTAAAATTATGCATTATAATATTTGTGTATTTTTATTTTTCAGGTGAGTGTTGTTGAGTGAAAAATGCTTATTATACATTATTATTTTACTACTGTCAATCGAAGAAATTTATAACAAATGTGAAGAAACAGGTAAAATTATTTTGTCATTAAATAAGTTAATATTTGCTGTGTGTAATGAATAATATGCATACATATATTTTTTCGCTACCAATATAATGCAAAACTCCAAAAATATATATCTATATTTAAAAATATGGTTGCAATAGGTAGTAATTTAATCATCCCTATGAAACTTGTATTGTACTGTAAACTTGTGTGTACAGATATATGTCAGAAATTATAAAATACTTTTATACAAAAAAGCTTTATGTCCATTCTATATACGAAATTCTGGAATTTTATGAAACCTATTAGAAATAAAGAAAAACTCTATATTTATTGTAAGTATTTTTCTTTTGCCAAACGCTATCACTTTACTGCTTTCTTAAATTTTTAACAACTACCAGTATACATCATATTAATATATCATCAAGTATTTAAAAATAATATTTATTGAGTAACAGAGACTCAATAAAATTATGCAAAATAATTAGCTATACCCTTAATGTGAGGAATCGCATATTTCCCTATAGAAAGTATCACCATAAATTTATGAAGTTCAATTTTAAAATTAAATATTTGCGAATGCATGGATAATTAAAGATTATATTTAACATTAATTATTATACGGTGCCGCACTTTCTTGAAACTTTTGTGCATGGTAAGCAGGTTAAATAAATCATAAGTAATTATATGAACAAGCTTTGATATCTGAATATTTTAAAATATTAATCTGAATAAATTCTGCGTGTTAAACATTTTCACATAAAAAATCATTTTTGGAAGCTGTTAATTAAAAATGTGTTAACACATTATATATTTTGTTTCATACAAAACATTGTTAAGATTTTTTTTCTCTTTTTCACATTTACATACTATTAATAAAACATTTTTTCACAGATTTATTACTAAACATTTATTTTTAATTTTTCAAGAGATACTTTTTTCATATACTTTAGAGAAAATCTAAGTATACTTGTATAAAAAATGACAATGTAATTCATTTCTAATTGAATTTTTGTAATCAGTTTTTTTTATTTAAGGAAATTTTATCAAAGTATGTATCAGAATAAAATCTAATTCGTTTTTTAAAATCCTTGAACAAGTAAAAAATTGAATAAAATAGAATAAAAAATAAATATATCAAATCTTGAAAATTTCGAACAACTGATCTTCTAAGACAGATAATCTATATATATATTTTAATAACTAAACTACCATCTTTATAGTATTCATTACAAAAAGTACAAAACTTGTACGTTCTAATTTCAGCAATTTATGAGTTATATTACTAGCGCCTTTAATGTTTGCTGCTATTGTGTAGTTTTAGAACAATGAAGGTTTTGTTTTATTGCATATCGAAATATTCAAAAGTTTGTTCCATTTGCAAATAATAACTAATCGTTGGAGGCCAGCGTAATACTTACCCACCATGGATATGCATAATATAACATACGAAAATGAAACATGTGTAAACTATTTATAAAATGCATCGCCATTTCAAAATGAAATTTAAACATATATTTAAATATTTTTAACACATAGTAATGCTCTATTAATGAATTGCTAATAAACCAATTTCGAATTATTTTAGAAAACACCAAATTACTCAAGTAGTACCTAATCGCGTAAAAGAAACATCCTTATAACTCCAATAATTATAATAATATTAACTAACAGGTTGCGTCGGATTAAGCGTCTTATATCCAATTAAAATATATGAAATTTTGATGAAATATAGGGTCATGAAAAATTAAAGAGTGAGGAAAATAGGATTATAAATATCTTAGCAACTGCTTATTTGATGGGCTTCTTTTAGTATGTAACATTTGTGTTATTTCATTGTCTTTTACATACACTCCTTAAAATAGAAAAAAAAAGAAAATTTTTATGTACTTTTCATCAGAACGAATATTTCGAGAGTCCGAAAAAAATAATTCTGGATCATCAAAGTAAGTGATATTCAATAGGCTTCTTACCATTATTACATAATAATTACACACCGAATTTCAAGTTTCTATTTCAATTTCTTTGGGAAATAGAGCATTTACAGACGCACAGACACACAGACATATTGACGGCAATTTTTTTCTAAAAATATGTTTCTCGGTATCTCCAGTGTCTGAAACGTGTACATCCGTCAACAAAATGATTTTCAAAACGATTGCAAGACTTATCCTATACTACGTATGATGGGTAAGTAACAATAAAAATGAGCATTTGCTTTTACTCATGAGTTTTAAATAGAAAAAAAATGTCCCTATTCCTTTAGACGAAACATTTAGGCAACAGCTATCAACAAGTAATCGAATGTAAATTAATAGGTAAATTGAAGAATTTTCAATCTATTAAAAATATGTTTAGGTCATTGAATCAATTTAGTATCTTTGGGATAAATTACAAATGTTCTTACAAATAAACTGCCAGAATGAGTTAAGGAACGGTTATTTTCCCTCACATAATTAGACAAAATCTATGTATCAGACAGTTGCCAATAATTTATCAAAATTGCAAATTGTGTTAAATATATATCTTTATCAAAAACAGAATCACATTTTTAACTTATTTGGTAAGATTATACATGATATATTTACTATTTTTATTACCAATATTACCAGAAAATTACATGTTAGAACATCGATGTCAATTTTTAGAATGCTTGAAATACGCGAATCTTACCTAGATTTGTTGTTTAAAAATGTTTTCTTAAACAAGGATTATAACATGCTAAATATATGGGATTTTGCAAAAATCCCTGATAATCAATAAAATTCAGTAAGATAAAAAAAAAAATATTACAAACAACGTAAACAATTTAGAGAAATCGTTAAAGGAAGATTTTGTGGTTAAAAATAATGTTTTAAAAAAGCAATGAATTTTGGTTGTTTATTAATAAATCCTCTAGATTTAGAACAAAGTCTTCATAAATTAAAATTCTGCTACCGAATATATAAATTACTACTATTAGGGCTCTGTTAATTTTACACATAGAATTTATTAAACAAAATTTAAAAGAAATAGGCACTATAGAATTTAAGGTAACGACTTTTTTTCAGATGTTGAAAAACACAAAAGATTAAAACATTCTACTTTAAAAATTAAGTTGACCTGTTTGTACAATATTTTAAAATGTTATTAAATCATATTTCCTGATTAAAATATGAAATTTTAACCTTTTCATTCCCATGGTAGAATACGTTCTAGAAATTCCGTAGTTCAGATAATCTGAATTAACACCAGAAAATCTCAATGAAAACATTTCGCTTTATATAAATATGGAATGTCTATTAATAAATAAAATAAGTATTTCTGTTTTAATTTTCTGGCATAAATTTGGAATATCCGAATTACGTATAGAAACAAAATAATATCATGATGCCATTTGGGTTAATGAATTTTATATCTTAACATTTTAATTATTTTTGAATAAATAAACCCACATATAATTCTACTTTAGAAGGATTTTTTTCAAGTCAGTAATTTTATTTAATTGACCGACTGTCTCAATGCGATTTTTTTCAGGATTCTCTCTTATAATACTTTAAAAGAAAAAAAAAACAATATAGAAACTGATGAGAACCAGAAACCAGTTCTGTGGCTTTTTATAGCTGCCTGTAATAAGCCTTTCAAACGAGAAAAAAGGAAAATGATGGTCTAGAAGGTTTTTTAACTGCTGCAAAAACACTACTGAATTTAAGGTAACAGTTTTTTTCATCAGATGTTGAAAAATGTGAAAGATTTAAAAGATACTACTTTAAAAATAAATTTAAGATAATTGTACAATAAGTTAAAATGTTATTGAATCATTTTTCCTCATTAAAACATGAAATTTTAATAAATTGTATATCTTTGAATTAAGAATTTCTTTTGAATAATAAACCCACATATAATTATGTTTTTTAAAGATTTATTTGCGTCTTTAATTTTATTTAGTTGACCGGCAGACTCAATGCAATTTTTTGTTGTTGTTGTTTCGGGGGAGGGGGATGCGCTCGTACAATCCATTAAAAGAAAAAATATAGATAAACTAAAGAGAATTTGATGCCAATTCTGTTGCTATTTATAGCTGTCTGTAATAAGCCTTTCAAACAAGAAAAAGGGAAAATCATAATCTATAAGTTTTTTTAAAAGTGCTGCAAAAAGATTTTAGCTTTTAGGGATTTTCATAAATGTGTATATTCCTATTGTACATATACAGAGTGCTCCAGAAAGGACTCCCCAAATTTGAAATGCCATAACTTTGAAACAGTGAGAGATAAAAATATGAAACAAGTTGATTGTTAGACAGATAGGTCTGTAATTTGTTATACACCAATTTCAAAAAATAGTTCCAATATTGGATAATAGGTGGCAGCACAAGCAAATAAAGCTTTAAATGGTATTCGAAGTACAGAAATTTCATTCGTGCGTCTGTTTCATTGCTGACAAGTGTAAAAAAAATTCTTGCGAAGTTACTTGAAAGACGCTGTTTATTCTAAAAATCCCAAAGCGTTGGTACAGCTTGAACAATTCAGCTGTGAGGCATTTGCATCCATTTAATTGAAGTATTGCGATATGTGATTTCGAACCTTAACTTTCAGCCTGCGTCATCTTGTTGCAGAAAAAAGGTAACCATATCGAAACCAAACTTCGATAAAAGTGATCTTTATCTCAGTTCAAACAGCTCATTTTTAGGAAATATTTCAAAAACACAGCTTTGTGATTGCAGCGCCCTCTCGTCTCCGATATTGGAACTATTTTTTTAAATAGACGCATAAAAAATTCCAGACCTATCTGTCTAACATTAAACTTGTTTCACATTTCCATCTCCTACTGTTTCGAAATTATCTCATTTCAAAGTTCAGGAGTCCTTTCTGGAGCACCCTGTATTTACATTGGATTGAATATAGCGATTCCAGGCATGCATAAATATACACATGTGTAAAGAATGAAGCACCTGTTAAAAATACCATTTATCCTTTTAAAATATCAGAATTGTCAATTTTTCATATAAAAAGTCGCTAGTAATACCAGACTGAAGATTATAGACACTCGTGAGTATAAATCATCGAATAAGGCAAAGTGGTTGTTTGATCTATTTGTAAAATAATAGTTAGTTAGGTTTTTTTTATTATTATTCATTTTAATTCGATTAATTTACTAGAAAAAAAGGAAAAACTACTGATCCTGCAGGAGTACATATGCTCTATTCATGAATACTCTCATTAGGAGTAAAAATTGCAACATGGATGTTAATCATAAAGAAAAAATAGAATCGATATAAACAACTATAAAACAGAATCAAACTCACTATAACTCGTGAGTATAAGCCATAAAACGAGAAAAAAGATTGATATATCAATATAAGCTTTAATTTGAACTTTTTAAATTTGTATTTCAATTCGATTATTTTATTACAAAATAACTTACAAAACTATTGAGAGCATCAAGAACATATATGCTATACTCATTGATATTATCGCTACGAATAAAAAATAAAAATTTGGGGCTAAACATAAAGAGAAAATAGCGTTATTTAACAAAATACTGATATCCAGAAGACCATATCAGCTCTACTCATTTATAATGTCACTACCAGTAAAAAATTGAGGGAATTACAAATTAAAAAGATCGGGGTTTAAATGTGAAAGAAAAATGAATCGGAAAAATATTGTATCAAATGTCCTCAGTAATAAAAGAATCAAGATAGAAAGCATTCGTATTTATATCTCGTTAAATTAGAGAAAGCGGTTTCTAGTTTTATCTGCAATGTTATAGTTCAGATATTTTTTAACTAGATACATTTTAATAAGATAAATTTATTACAAATAAACATACAAGTCAACTAAACCCCGCGTTACCATATAACATCTACTGAGAAATATCTTCTCTAGCAGTAAAAGAAATCAAATCTGTCGTTTAGTGTAAAAAGTAATAAGAATAGTAAATCCCATTATTTAAATTAAAAGATGCCATTAATAACACTTGCAACACACTGTCTTAATCATAAAGTATCAAGAATGTAGTCAAAATTTACGTCAGAAAAGTAATTTTTATTAAATCTGTTAAGCGTTACTTGCAAGTTTTTAATTCTCGCTCACAGTAGATGAGTAAAAGACCGGTCTTTACTATTTACTATTATTATAATTTTAGAAAATTGTTAAACGAAAATTTGGCATTACATATGGCATGAAAAACAAGCTACACTGAATCTTGAACCATTTGAACTTACAGCAGATACAAACAGCTCTCGTTAATTCAAAATCGAATAAATCGAATCTTCGATAATTTTAAACTAAACATGAAGTCACGAAATTTTCATTAGCAGAATAACGATGAAAATTTTCCTTTATTCGATCTCATTTTCTCTTCACTTCATTTAATTCGTGTTAACAAGATTCAGATATTTCGTTTTTCGTTACTTTCTCCCAAACTTCAGATCCTTAAAATAACTTTGTTTCGTTCATTTTTCTCAGAATTTTTCTGAACAAGTTATATGCATTACCAGTATTATAGTTCTACACATTTGATATCCGCTTTTTTACAGCCTCGTTTGTCCATCAACGATACCTTGATACCAATCAACGATAACAGTCAAAATTATATTTAAAAATACCATGACATTAATTTCTTTGTCACAGTACTCCTTTAAATATTTTTTCTTCTAATACTTTCCAGAATTCGAACTCTGGATAATTCGAACATTTCTTGCGCTTCCGGACGATTCTGAATTAAAGAGAGCCGACTGTATTTCGTTTACACAAACAAACAACAAAAATATTATTTGCGGGTATTGAAATATCTCTTGATGTTTGAATAACAATTTGCAAGTAGAGACACGAGTAGGGTTTTTTTTTTTTTTTTTTGTAAAAGGAGGGATACAATTGTTATACGAATTGATTATTTCCAGCTGAGCGAAAAATTGCCCAGGCCGGGAATCGAACCAGGATACTTGGCTTACAAGGCCAATGCTTTTACCTGTTAAGATAACCGGGCGATAACCGGCTGGGATTTTTCGCTCAGATAACCTTATTGGCCATAACATCTGGTCTGTCATTTAGACAGCTCGGCAGAATAAGCCGCAGGTAATGGAACTTCATAGAACGATAACCATTCGTATGATAACTTTACCAATCAGTTAGATTGTGTTAAAATAATAGTATACAATTGTTAGGTTATCAATAATTAATTACGTAATATGTCATTGAAGGGGAAAAATGTCTACATGTTTTGCATAATGTTGAATTGATACGATGTGACGACAGCAGATATAATTTTTTTCGCCCATCTACTGCTCTCTCACATTTATATCTCAATCAAAATATCGCAATAGATTTTGATCATACGAAAATCATATTCCCAACATTCAATTGTTAATTATCCATTATTATAATATAGTTAATTATTTACTTATCCATCATAAGGGAATCCATAGAAATCCTATTCAAAAACAATAAAGTGTGCAATCATGCCCTATCGTATAAATATTGATTTTATATTTTAACATCCTGAAAATAAAATACTAATAATTTGAAAAAATGTCTATTAAATTTTATGGTATAACAATAAAATATTTTTTTATCATCCACCTAAAATACTACTAATTCAATCTTCAAGCCACGAGTCTCGTTCATTTTCAAAACGGAGTCATATATTTATATTTATAAAAGAAAAAATTCTCTGAGGAAGAGCCTGATTAATGGCTTGAAAGTCCTAAGATGTTTTTAAATAAAATTAAATATTAACATCTATAGTTGATTATTTTAACTGCATTTTAAGTGAATCTGAACATTTTAAAGTTCATGTTACATATTTTACGTTTCTGCGTATCTTTTACAATCCATTAATAACCATTCTGAAATAATCATATCATTTTTTCGGGTAATAAGAATTCTCAGATAAATATTTTCATATACAGGGTGATACATAAATACTGTGACGCAAAAAGACTATAAATATTTATTGCAGGCGTGAAACAATCTGTTTTATCCACCATTCGAATGAGAAGCAAATTCTGTACAAGAAACAATCAAGATTAGTTGCAAGGGCTTCCTCCTGCTTCGATGAAGGGATTTAGCGCTTCTGAAAAATTCGTGAAGATATCCGCGAGATACATTTCTGTCAAGATTTTGGCCCAGGTTATTTCCAAAGCGTGTTTCAGTGAAACACGCTTGTGTTCCAACGCCTGCCTGCGCAATCAAGGACTTGTGCTTGATTGCGCAGGCAGGCTTTTTATTCTAAAATTCCTCAAACAATGATTTTCGCTTGAGAAGAGGAAAAGTTGGAGTAAAACAGGATTAAAATTTGCACACCCTGTTTTCCTACCAGATAGTGAATTAATATCAATGGAAATAGGAATTAGAGAACTAAAAAATGTACGATAAATATGAAAAAAAATAATTTGACCTCAAAAACGTGAAGGAAACATTAAATTGAATTTTCTTTTTTATCACGTCGCAGTATTTATGGGTCACCCTGTACAGAAATTATGTGCAAAATACTAACATACAATATTAACAGTATTAACATTATTAAGAAAATTGACAGTATTCTGTTACAATAGAATGCACAAATTCAGCTATGCAGCTGAAAATGTTAAGTTGAGAAGTAGTAAATTCCTAAAAAAGATTTTCCACATACAGTGTTGATTAATGCTTTGTATAAACTCAAAGGAAACTTTTTTGAGTGAATTTTATTAGTTAGCTCGGTTAATTTTATTAGTTAACTGAGTTATTTTTATTAGTTATGGGCAGTTAATAATTTTTTTTTTTGTAAATTCTACTTTAAATTTCGAACATAAAGTTTTTTGAAGGGGTTTCTAAAGATAAAGAAACTATTTTCGGAAACATGGATGACTCAGATCAGTTATTGGGTGCGTTATAGTCACGGCAGGAAATATTGACTTTTCAAGGACGAATGTTCCCCTTTTGTTGGGATAGGGGCACTCCTCGGCCCCTATCTTAGGTCAGTAACTATGGTAACAGCCACGTGACCGACTGACCGTACTTCTTTTTTCCACTCCGTTTGAGCAATCCAGTTGATCGAATAACGCTGTAACTCATACTCTTGTATGGGTAAATTTGTTTTGCGGAAGTCCCGTGGAAAAAAGCGGGACGAGGCACTAGCGTCCTCTAATATCATGACAACGAAGGGAAAATGAAAAGAAAGAATTTGTCCTTGAAATGCCGATTTTTTCTGCCGTGGCTATAGTAATTATGTAGATACGTAGCAGCTATAGTTGTCGTTGAGTCCATCCATCCGTCTGTGAGTGTGTCTGTCCGTCCACATCCGCATAATAGAGCAAAAACTACCAAACCGAATTGTTTAAAATTTAAAATATATAATTGTTGCGAAATTTTGTACAGTCAATTCGAATTTCATGAAAATCATGTGTATGATTTAATAACAGGGATAATCAAAAGTATTTTGTTACATTACGGCCAGTGGGAAAAATAGTTTCAACTGCATTTTAATGATGTTCCACACTTAGAACCTAATAAAATCGATATGCATCTATGAAGTAGGACTAAAATATACATTCTGCACATGTCTTTGTGCAGTGACTATTTGTTATTCATTTGTAGGACCAAACAAAAGTATTTCTTACGTAATGGTATAGGTGAAAACATTATTTGGGGCGTGTTTTATTTATATTAAACTAATTAACATTTTATGAAATTCATGTACGATTCTGAGGTTTAATGCTAATTACTTTCGGTAAAACAGAAAGCATTTAGTATTTATTGGAAAATCCAATATATTTCGGCCACAATGCTGTATCCGAAGTACTGTATTTAATACACACACAAAAAATAAAATAAAATAGCCATAAAGCTTCGATGTAATACAAACGCAATTCATTTGCTACACCTGAAGTGCAATTTCCGATGTGTTATATATTTGCGTTTGTTATTTTTGTACACATTCGTAGATTAAGAAACATCTGTCTTTTTTTTTCAATATAATGATTTCTTGTATCATATTTTTTATTTAAATGTATGCACATAATTTTATTCCCAACAGTTTTTTTTTTTATATTTCTCCAAATATAAACTCAGTTTGAAGCGATATGCATATGCATAGGAATATAAATATTTAAAAAATATTTTATTAAAAATCTTTTTGTCTGATAAGTTGAGTCACTAGAGAAATATGCTCTGTGTAAATTCCATTTTTTTTCAAAATCAAAAAAGAGATTTTTTATGCAACCCTGTAATTGTTATAAATATAAACAGAAAGTGTGTTATTATTTAAAACGAATGTATAAATAACGATGCCGTGTTTTATATTGCAGCGTAAAATTATAAAAGAAAGATTGAAAAAATACATAACTTTTTTTTTTATATATATAAAATTATCTTACGCGTACAATGTAACAATTACTTTTATATTCATCGCCAATTTTTTTTAATTACATGTTTAACATAGAAAAAATAACAACAAAGTAAAACATGTTGTAAAAAGCCTCGAATAAAAAAAAAAGTACATTAATGTAAGTTGTTTACTTAAAAAATCACTTATATTATTTCAGTAAAAGAATTCAAAAAATTTTAATGCAAAAACTCTTAATTTAATGTATATATATTTTTAATGCTAGTGTGAAGTTCTAAAGAAGAATAAAAAATTTCTCAATTAAACTAAGCATCATTTGTTGTAGTTAGAAATGCGGAAGTTTTATCATCGCGTTATACACACCTATGCTAGTTAAAGTATTAAAAAGGATAAAAGAAAAAGGATTGTAACTATCGAACAATGATTAAACATAAAATAAGTATCAAACATTTAATTGCTTTAATAAAGTCGTTGCGTTATAACTGATGAATGAAGTTTATTACTTTAAGCCGAGAGTAATTAAATTTTAGTATGATGTATGTGTCATCGTTCAATTTGGTATAAGATTTAGCTGAAAGTTTGATAAGCTACTAAACGTTTGGAGATAATAATTATAAAGCGAAGAAAAAATACAATTCATTTTTGCTGTTCTGTATTATACGTAAGTTTTTTTATATTTATCTCACAATGTAATGCTTTCTTATGTCATAATTTTTATTTTAAAGTGTGTATAAAATTTTATTTTCAAAAGAGTTTTTTGGCATTTATGAAGTATAAATTGAGTTTAATGCGATATGCATTTGCATATTTAAAATAAATATTTTTTAAAAATCGTTTTGCTTGATAATTTAAGTAACTAGGGAAATATGTTGCGCGTAAATTCCATTTTTTTAATTCGAAAAGAGGTTATTTTTCTATTCAACCCTGTAAAAGTTATAAATATCCACAACATATGTGTTTTTATTTAATAAAGAATGTATAAGTAAAGATATTGTTTTTTCTATTGCAACGTAAAAAAATTAAAAAATAGATTGAAAAAATATAGCTGTTTCTTATAGAATTACCTAGCGCGTATACTACAACAAATATTTTTATGTTCGTTCCCAAATTTCTTAAAATTTACATGTTTAACACCGAGAAAGTAAAATCGTATACTGTACAATATATTGTACGTATACAAAAAACGACTAAAAAATATATTAATCTAAAGCATTTACTTTGGAATTTCAATTACGTTATTTAAGTAAAAGAATTAGGAAACTATTTAATGTAACAACTCTTCATTTATTTTTTTATTATTTTTTAATGCTAGTGTGAGGTTGTAAAACAGATTAAAAAACTATTTAATTAAACTAAGCATAATTTCTTGTAGTTAGAAATACGGAAGGTTTATCATCGCGTTAGACACACCTATGGTAATTACAGTATTAAAAAGGATAAAAAAAAGATTGCAACTATCGAACGAGACTAAACATAAAAAAAGAATCAAACATTCAATGGCTTAAATAAAGTCATTGCGCTATAATTGATAAACAAAGTTTCATACTTTAAGCCAAGAGAAATTAAATTTTAGTATAATGCATGTATAATCGTGGAATCTGGAATAAGATTTAAATGAAGGTTTGCGAATCTACTAAATGTTTGAAAACGACGATTATAAAACAAAGAAAAAATGATTTTTTTTTACAATGTAATGGTTTATTGTATAATAATTTTTATTTAAAAGTATTTTTTTTTCTTTCCAACAGATCTTTTTGGCATTTATGAAGTAAATTTTCAGTTTCAGGTGATATGCATATGCATATTTTAAAATAATCTTTTTTTTTTTTTTTTTTTTTTTTTTTTTTTTTTTTTTTTTGTTAAGTCACTAGGGAAATATGTTCTGCATAAATTCCATTTTTTCAAAATTCAAAAATAGATTATTTTTCTATGTAGCTCCGTATTCGTTAGAAATGTCCATAGAATATGTGTTTTTATTGAATGAAGAATGCATAAGTAAAGAAGTGTTTTCTATTACAACGAAAAAAATCCCTGTAGGCTTGGCCTATAGGCGGAGGTAGATTTCGAAGAGTGCTCATTTCAACAACAAAGAATAAATTTGATTACAGATAAATCCAGTTTAACAACTTTATTTGCACTCTTTTGAACATTTTTTAATTTCATTTTTCTGTAAGAACTGGTTTTATCAGAATCATCTTAAGCTAAATTCGGATCAAATGCCCATTTTGACAACATATTTTGAAATAATTCTGACTTTATTAAAAAATCGACTAATACAGCACATTATATAGTTCCTAAATAACAAAAGATTGCCAATTGAATGCGTTTGAGAGCAAAATGGAATTTAAAATGAGTTATAAAATAACCAATTTTGAATACAACCTCAATTCCTAATCATGATTGCTTCGGGAAATTTTGCGCGAAGTGCTCACTTTGACAGCATTTTTAAAAATATATTCAGCCTTTATCAAAAAACTGACGAATACGGGACATTATACAGCTACTATATAAGAGAACCTGTCAATTGGATGCGTTTGAAAGCAAAACTAAATTTTAAAACGAGTCAGAAAAAACGAATTTGTTATTTCACTGCTTCCTCAAATTTTCAATCACGATAACTTCTCGAAATTCTGTTCAAAATACCCTTTTTGGCAGCCTTTTTTTAAATACATTCTGCCTTTATCAAAAAATTTACCAATGCGTCACAATATCGAATCAGTTTAAAGTTTATATTACTTCTTCCTCTTGGACTTGTAAATTGGATGCGTTTGACAGTAAAAATGGATTTAAAAATGAGTCAGAAAAAACGCAATTTGTTATTTGAATACTTCCTCAAATTTCCTGTCACGGTCACTTTGGGAAATTCTGTTCAAAATACCCTTTTTGGCAGCCTTTTTTGAAATATATTCTGTCTTTATCAAAAAACTGGCCAATGTTTCACATTATATAGTTCCTAAATAAGAGGAACTGCCAATTGGATGTGTTTAAAATAAAATATGAATTTAAAAATCGATTCAGAAAATAAGCAGTTTGGATTAGAGGTTTTTTCTCCAACTCCAATTTTTGTTTAATTTATTTTTGCTATACGAAATGGTCTTATGAAAAATTTGTCAGTATAAGTAAGTATTTGTTGTTATGGTGTATACAAGGGGTATATATTGGTGTATACAAGTTGTAGGTATTATTGAGGAGATGTAAAATAAATTTAATTGGATTTGATAGTTTAAGAATTAACAAAGTTATGGATTTTTTTTTCTTTTTCCAAACCCCTTTTTATTTTCGTTTTTAATTTTTTTTTTTTTTTTTTTTTTTTACCGGTAACTGTTAGTCCTATCAAAAACTTGCAAATACAAAAGTTTTAGATAATTTTGAGAATATTTATAAAAAAAATTAGATGGATTTTATATCTGGAAAATTGACAAAGTTATGATTTTTTTTCTCCCAAAAACCCTATTTTTTTCGCCTCTTGAGCCCATTTTTAACTTTATCAAAAATCTGCCATCCATAAACTTTTGGCCCATTATTTAGAAGTAATATAAACTTTAAACTGATTCGATATCTATTTTCATTAAGACGTTATGGGGTTTTTTCTGTTTTCACAAAAACGCCCCCTATTTCGACCCCCTTGGTCCGATTTTGTCCAGTAACGAACTCAGTCGAGATTTTATCCCCTTTGATTTTATGTACTAGTTTGGTGGAGATTGGTGAAGAATTATAGAAGTTACCGTGTCCATAAAAAAGTGATATATATATATATATATATATATAAACTGGTGCGAATGCAATAGTAGTATTTCATACGAAATCTACCTAAAAACAAAAGAAAGTTTAATATATATATATATATATATATATATATATATAGCTTTTTTATGAAATTATTTTTTTCGTACACTACAAGAAAGTTTTTATGTTCGTTCCCATTTTTTTAAAATACATGTTTAACATTGAGAAAATAATAAAAAAAAAACGAAGTGCGAAAAAAAACTTGAGTAAAAAGAAAATGCATCATTCGTAATTTTTTTTTATTTAAAAAAAAATATTTTCTATACAACACGGTAACCTTTAAAAATATCCACAAAAAAAAATTTACTTTTATTGTATGAAGAATATCTAAGCAAAAAGGTGCTGTTTTCTCTTCTGACGAAAAATAATATACAAATAAAATAGAAAAACTCATTTTTTTTCTATAAAATTATCTTATACATACACTACAATAAATATTTTTATGTTCGTGCTTGATCAAAATCTGTAAAATCTGCATGTTTAACATTGAGAAAATAAAAACACTGAATAATATATAAAAAAAAAAAAAAAAAAAAAAAACTAGAGTAAAAAAATACATTAATCTAAAGCATTTACTTAAAAAAACACTTATACTATTTAAGTAAAGGAATTAAAACAATTTTTATGCAAATACTCTTTATTTAATTTTTACTAACTGCTTAATGCTAGTGTGAGGTTGTAAAACAGAACAAACAACTCCTTGATTAAGCTAAGCATCATTTGTTGTAGTTAGAAATGACGAAGGTTTTTCATCGCATTCGACATACCTATGGTAATTACAGTGTTAAAATGATAAAAGAAAAAGGATTGTAAATATCGAACGATGATTAAACATAAAAAAAAGTATCAAACATTTAATTGTTTAAATAAAGTCATTGCGTTATAACTGATAAATGAAATTTAATACTTTAAGCCGAGAGAAATTAAATTTTAGTATGATGTATGCGTCATCGTTCAATCTGGAATAAGATATAGCTGAAAGTTTGGAAAGCTACTGAATGTTTTAAAACAATAATTATAAAGCAAAGAAAAAAAATACAATTCATTTTTGATGTTCTGTATTATTGAAGAGTTTTCTTTCCTAATTATTTTACAATGTAATGATTTCTTACATCATAATTTTTATTTAAAAGTGTGAATAAAATTTTATTTCCAAGAGAGCTTTTTGGCTTTTATGAAGTATAAATTCAGTTTGATGTGATATGCATATGCATATTTAAAATTTTATTTTAACTCGTTTTACTTGATAATTTAAGTCACTAGGGAAATATGTTCTGTGTAAATTGCATTTTTTTTTAATTCGAAAAAAAAAAAATATTTTTCTATGCAAACCTGTAACCGTTATAAATATCCACATAATATGTGTTTTTCAAATTATTTATAAATGCTACAAGTGATCTATTAAAATAAAATAATATTGCAAATAATACCTTTATGCAAATAATACCTTTTTTATGTGATTTATTAAAATATTGTTTTTTATTTTAATAGATCACTTAGAGCATTTATAAATAATTTTATATTTTAAAGTGATGTTTTATATTATGTTTGTTTTTATTCATTAAAGAATGTATAAGTAATGATGTTGTGTTTTCTATTGCAACGCAAAAAAAATTAAAAATACTGAAAATAATTTAGCTGTTTTTTATAGAATTATCTAGCGCGTACACTGCAAGAAATATTTCTGTTTTTTATAGAATTATCTAGCGCGTACACTACAAGAAATATTTTTATGTTCGTTTCCAAATTCTTTAAAAATTACATGTTTACTACCGAGAAAGTAAAATATACTATACAAAAAATCGACTGAAAATACATTAATCTAAAGCATTTACTTTAAAATATTCACTTATGTTTTTTTAACTAAAAGAAGTTTTAAAAAAATGCAAAATCTCTTTAATTTTTATTGTTTTTTAACGCTAGTATAAGGTTGTAAAGCAGAATAAAAAACTGCTTAATTAAGCTAAGCATCATTTGTTTTAGTTCGCATTCCGGAAGGTTTATTATCGCGTTAGATACACCTATTATAATAATAGTATTAAAAAGGATAAAAGAAAAGGGATTGCAACTATCGAACGATGATTAAACATTAAAAAAATTAGCAAACATTTAATTGCTTAACTAGTGTCATTACGTTAAAACTGATAAATGAATTTTAATACCTTAAGTCAAGAGAAATTAAATTTTAGTATAATGTATTTGTAAAATTGTTGAATCTGGAATAAGATTTAATTGAAGGTTTGCCAAGCTACTAAATGGTTGAGAATGATAATTATAACGGAAAGGAAAAATTAGATCCATTTTTACTTACTCATCATACGTAGTATAGGGTAAGTCTTGCAATCGTTTTGAAAATCGAAAATTTTTTTGACGGATTTACACGTTTTAGATAGTGAAGATTCCGAAAAACATATTTTTAGAAAAAAAAATGCCGTCCGTCTGTCTCTCTGTCTGTCAGTCTGTCTGTAAACGCTCTATCTCACGAACAAATTGAGATAGAGACTTGAAATTTTGTATGCATTTAGTATGTAAGAATAGGACGAAGCCTATTTAATATCAGCAACCTCGAGTATCCTGAACTATTTTTTTCGGACCCTCGAAAAATTCGTTCTGATGAAAGGTATATAAAAATTTTTTAAGAAATGGACGAAAAAGGCAATAAAATAACACACATTTTTCATATAGAACGAAGTCAATCTGATTATTAGTTGTTGAGATATTTGTAATCCTGTTTTCCACATTCTTCGATTTTTTATGATCCTGTATTTAATTCAAATTTCAATTCATAAGTATATTTTAATTGGAAATGAGACGCTTAAGTCGACACAGTTAATTGTTAGTTAATAGAATTATTATTTTTGGAGTTATAAGGATGTTTCTTTTACGCAGTTCGGTACTACTTGAGTAGTTTGACGTTTTATATAATTTGTCGAAATTGGTACATCAGCAGTTCTTTAATAAAGTATTACTATGTATATTAACAATATTTAAATTTTGTTTATTAATTGCAATGCATTGTATAAATAGTTTTCACATGTTTTATTTTCATATACATATCCATGATGGGTAAGTATTACGGTGTCCCCCAACCACTAGTTGTTATTCTGTATCATATGTAAGTTTTTATTACCGTTATTTTTTATAAAACTATAAAAATATATTAAATTGTGATGGATTTATTTAACAATCGTACGTGATTATTGCACATTTTCATTGATTAAGAAAACTCTGTCTTGTTTTCCAATGTACTGGTTTCATGTATCATAATTTTTATTTAACTGTATGCATACAATTTTATTTTCAACAGATCTTTTTTGGTATTTATGATGCATATATTCAGTTTGAAGCGATATGCGTATGAATATTTAAAAAAATATTTTTTGAAAATCATTTACCGTATAACTTAAGTCAACAGAGAAATATGTCACATAATACGTGTTTTTATTCAACAAAGAATGCATAAGTAAACGTGTTTTCTATTGCAACATAAAAAATGATTGAAAAAAAATATATAGTAGCTTTTTTTATAGAATTATCTTACACGTACACCACAAAAAAGTACTTTTATATTCGTTCCCAAATTCTTTAAAAATTACGTGTTTAACAATGAGGAAATAAAAACAAAATAAAACACATTGTTAAAAACACGACTGAAAAAAAATACATAAATCTAACTTTTTTATTAAAAAAAACACTTATATTATTTAACTAAAAGAATTAAAGCAATTTTAATGCAACGTCGCGTTATTTAATTTTTATTAATTTTTTAATGTCAGTGCGTGGTTGTAAAGCAGAATTAAAAAAAATCCTTAATTAAGTTAAGCATCATTTGTTGTAGTTATAAATGCGGAAGGTTTAGCATCGCGTTAGACACATCTATGGTAATTACAGTATTAAAAAAGGATAAAAGAAAGAGGATCGTAACAATTGAACGATGATAAAATATAAAAAAGTAGCAAGCATTTAATTGCTCAACTAGAGTTATTACGTTAAAACTCATACGTGAGGTTTGATATTTTAAGTCAATATAAATTAAATTTTATTATAAGGCATGTCTTACCCTTGAATCTGGAATCCGAATTAATTGAAGGATTGCTAAACTACTGAACGCTTGTAAATGACAATTATAATTGTAAAGAAAAGTCCATTTTTGTTGATCTGTATCACGCGAAAATGCTTTCCTTATTATTTTTATAAAAGTATTAAGATATATTAAATCGGGCTGGAACATATTAATAACCATTCGTGGTTATTGTGCATATTCGTAGATTAAGAAAAAAAAGTATTTTTTTTACAGTGTAATTGTTTCTTGTATCATAATTTTTATTAAAAAATATGAATAAAATTATATTTCCAACAGATCTGTTTGGCATTTATGAAATTTATATTCATTTTGATTCCATATTCGTATGCATATTTAATAAAAAAACTTTTTGACTGATAACTTAAGTCACTAGGGAAATGTGTTCTGTGTAAATTCTATGTTTTTCAAAATTCAAAAACAGATTTTTTTTCTATGCAACCCTGTAACCGTTATAAATATCACAGAATATGTGTTTTTATTGAATAAATAATGTAAAAATAAAGATGTTGCGTTTTCTATTGCAACGTAAATATATATATATATATATAGCCGTATTTCTATAGAATTATCTTACAACACAACAAATATTTTTAGATTCATTCCCATTTTTTTTGCATTACATGGTTAACACCGAGAAAGTAAATATATACTATGGAAGAACTTGGTTAAAAAAAATACTTTAAACTCAAGCATTTACTTAAAAAAATCATTTATATCATGTATGTAAAAGAATATAAACATTTTCAATGCGAAAACTCTTTATTTAATTATTATTTTTTTAAAATGCTGGTGTGAGGTTGTAAAGCAGAATAAAAATCTTCTTAATTAAGCTAAGCATCATTTATTGTAGTTAGAAATGCGGAAGGTTTACCATCGCGTTAGATTACTTTATTAAAAAGGATAAAAGAAAAAGGATTGTCACTATCGCACGATTATTAAACATAAAAAAGTAGCAAATACTTAATTGCTTAACTAGAGTCATTACGTTAAAACTCATAAATGAGTTTTGATACTTTAAGCCAGGAGAAATTAAATTTTATTACAATGTATATGTCATTGTTGAATCTGGAATACGATTTAATTAAAGGTTTGTTAAGCTACTAGCTGTTTGAATATGAGAATTATAAAGAAAAAAAATACAACCCATTTTTATTAGTCTGTATCATATGTGAGTGTTTTTTATTTTATTTTCATAAAAGTATAAAGATGTATTAAATCATGATGGAATTTTTTAAGACCGTTCGTGATTACTGCACATTTTCGTAAATTGACAAACATCTGTCTTTATTTACAGTGTACTATTTTCTTGTATCATAATTTTTATTTAAAAATGTGTATACAATTTTATTTCCAACATATCTTTATGGGATTTATGAAGTATATATTCAGTTTCAGACGATATGCATATGTTTATTTAATTATTCTTTTGAAAATCATTTACCGGATAACTTAAGTCACTGGAGAAATATGTTATGTGTAAATTCCTTTAAAAAACTAATTTTTCAAGTGTGTATTTTTGTCTATGAAACCATATAAAGTTTATAAATATCCCAAAATACGTGTTTTTAATCAATAAAGAATGCATAAGTAAACATGTTTTGTTTTCTATTAGAACGTAAAAAGTTTAAAAAATGATTGAAAAAAAAATATACATAGCTGTTTCCTTATAGAATTATCTTACGCGTACACCCCAAAAAATACTTTTATGTTCGTTCCCAAATTCTTTAGAAGTTACTTGTGTAACATTGAGAAAAAAAAAACTAAAATATATTGTTAAAAAACTCGACTGAAAAAAATACGTAAATCTAAATCCTTTACATAAAAAAAACTATTTAAGTAATATTAAGTAATTTAAATATTATTATTTAAGTAAAAGTATTAAAGCTGTTTTAATGCAAATACCCTTTATTTAATTTATAATTTTTTTTAATGCTAACGTGAGGTTGTAAAGTAGAATATAAAACTCACTCCTTAATTAAGCTAAGCATCATTTGCTGTAGTTAGAAATGCGGAAGGTTTAGCATCGCGTTAGACACACCTATGTTAATTACAGTATTAAAAAAACAACAGAAAGAAAGAAATTGTAAATATTGAATGATGATTAAACATTAAAAAAATAGCTAACATTTACTTGCGTAACTAGAATCGTTGCGTTAAAACTGATGAAAGAAGTTTAATATTTTAAGCCAAGAATAATTACATTTTAGTAAAATGTATGTGTCATTGTTGTATCTGGAATAAGATTTGATTCAATGTTTGGTAAGCTAATAAATGTTTACTAGATGATAATTATAAAGCAGAGAAAAAAAAATCCCTTTTTTGTTGTTATTCTGTATTATACATTTTTTCAGTTTTATTGCAGTATAACGGTTCCTTGTATCATAATTTTTATTTAAAAGTATGTAGAAAAAAAATTTTCTACAGATCTTTTTTGCCATTTCTGAACTATATACTCAGTTTGAGGGATACGCATATTTAATTTAATTTTTCTTTTTTTCAATCTTTTTGCCTGATAACTTGAGTCACTAGGGAAATGTGGTTTGTGTAACTTCCAGTTTTTTAAAATTCAAAAAAAGATATTTTTATGCAAACTGTAATCATTATAAATGTCACAATATATGTGTTTTTATGTAATAAATAATGTATAAGTAAAGTCATTGTGTTTATTATTGTAACATAAAAAATATTATAAAAATGATTGAAAAAATACATATGTAACTGCTTTTTACTAGAATTATCTTTCGCATATACTACAACAGATATTTTTATGTTCTTAATAATTTCTTAAAAAAATCTATGTTTAACATTGAGAAAATTAAAATAAATTAAAATATATTGTAAATAGGTCGAGTAAAAAAATTCCATTAATCGAATGCATTTGCTTAAAAACAAATCACTTATATTATTTAAGTAGAAGAATTAAAACAATTTTAATGCAAAAATTCTTTGGTTAATTTTTATTAATTTTTTAATGCTAGTGTTAGGTTGTAAAGTAGAAAAAATCCTGAATTAAGCTACGCATCTTTTGTTGAGTTATAAATGCGGAAGGTTTATCATCGCGTTAGACACAGCTTTGGTAATTACAGTATTAAAAAGGTTAAAAGAAAGAAGATTTTAACTATTGAAAGATTATTAAATATATAAAAGAAGTATCAAACATTTAAATAACTTACGTAGAATCATTACGTTAAAACTGATAAAAGAGGTTTAATACTTTAAGCTAAGAGAAATTAAATTTTAATATAATGTATGTGTTTCGTTGAATCTGGAATAGGATTTAATTGAAGTTTTGGTAAAAGTTTGGAGATTATAATTATAAAGAAAAAAAAAAGAAATAATCTATTTTCGTTGTTCTGTATTATGCATAAGTGTTTTTTTATTATTTATAAAGTAATTGTTTTTGGTATCACAATTTTTACTTAAAAGACTGGATAAAATTTAATTTCCAACAGATTTTTTTGGCATTTATGAAGTAGATATTCAGTTTGAGGGGTTATTAATATGCATATTTAAAAAAAAATACTTTATTAAAAATATTTTTATCTGATAAAAGTGACTATGGAAATATGTTCCGTGTATATATTCAATATTCAAAAAGATATTTTGTTTTATGCAATCCTGTAACCGTTATAAAAGTCACAGAATATGTTTGTTTTTATTTAATAATGAATTTATGTGTAAAGGTGTTGTGTTTTCAACTGCAACGTAAAAAACATAAAAAAGATTTTAAAAAATCATAACTTCTTTTTATAGCATTACCTTACTTGTACCCTAAAACAAATATTTTTATTTTCTTCCCAAATTCTTTTAAAATTACATGTTTAACATTAAGAAAAAAAAATATATTGAAAAAAACTCGTATAAAAAGTTACATTAATCTAAAGCATTTACTTAAAAGAAAAACACTTATATTATTTAAGAAAGAGAATTAAAACCGTTTTAATGCAAAAATTCCTTCTTTAATTTTTAGTATTTTTCTAATGCTAGTACAGGGTGTAAATCAAAATAAAAATTCTTTAATTATGATAAGCATAATTTGTTGTAGTTAGAAATGCGAAGGTTTTTCATCGCATTAGACACACCTATGATAAATACAGTATTAAAAAAGGATAAAAAGAAAAGGATTGTAACTATCGAACTATGATTAAACATAAAAAGTAGCAAATATTTAATTGCCTTAACTAGAGCCATTACATTAAAACTAATAAATGAAGTTTAATACTTTATAATATGTTTGCCTGATAATTTAACTAAACTGGGAAATATGTTCTGTATAAATTCGATTTTTCTCAATGATTTGTTTCCCCTATGCAACCCTGTAACAATTATTAATATCATATTTTTTTTTAATAAAAAATGTGTAAAAATTTGTTTTTTCTATTGTAACGTAAGCAATGTAAATAAAAGATTGAACAAAATTTAGCTGCTTTTTCATTTCAGAATTTTTTTATGCGTACAGTACTACAAATATTTTCATGTTCGTTCCAAAATTCTTTAAAAATTACATGCTTAACTTTGAGGGAAAAAACATTAAACTAAAGCATTTGCTTAAAAATTCACTTATTTTTTTTAAGTTAAATAATTAAAGCAATTTTAATGCAAATATCCTTTATTTATTTTTTATTAAATTTTTATAGCTAGTGTGAGGTTGTAAAGCAAAAAAAAAAAGCTCATTAATTAGGCTAAGCATCATTTGTTCTAGTTAGAAATGCGGAACATTTATCATTGCGTTAGTCGCTCCTACGGCAGTTAAACAATGTTTATTTAAATGTATGTATAAAATTCTATTAAAAAAAAATATTTTTTTTGGCATTTTTGTAGCATATATTCAGAGTTAGCCGATATGCATATAAATATTTTAAAAAAAATTTTTGGAAAATTCTTTTGCTTGATAACTTAAGTCACAGAAAAAATATGTTTTGTGTGAATTTCATTTTTGCAAAATTCAAAAAGAGATTTTATTGTACCCTGGAAACATTATAGGTATCATATAACATATGCTTTTATTTAATAAAGAATGTAAAAGTTAAGATGCTGTGTTTCTACTACATCTTTAAAATTATAAAAAAGATTGTAAAAAAAAAAATATATATATATAGCTGGTGTTTTTCTGGAATCATCTTACGCGTACACTACAACAAATATTTTTATGTTTGTACACAAGTTCTTTAAAAACTACATGTTTAACACAAAGAAAGTAAAATATACTGCACAAAAACGCGGCTAAAAAAATACATTAATCTCAATCATTTACTTAAAAATTCACTTAAGTTTTTTTAAGTAATAAAATTAAAATATTTTTGATGCAAAAACTCTTTATTTCATTTTTATTAATTTTTTATTGCTAGTGTAAAACAGAATAAAAAACTAATTGTAAAACAGAATAAAAAACTCCTTAATTAGGGTAAGCATCATTTATTGCAGTTAAAAATGCAGGTTTATCATCGCGTTAGACACACCTATTGTAATTATAGTATTGGATAAAAAACACGTGATTGTAACTATTGAAAAATGATTGAACATAAAAAGTAGCAAATATTTAATCGCTTAACTAGAGCCATTACATTAAAACTAACAAATGAGATTTAATACTTTAAGCCAAGAGAAATTAAATTTTAGTATAATGTATATGTCAACGTTGAATCTGGAATAAGATTTAATTGAAGGTTTGATAAGCTACTAAATGTTTGGAGATAATAATTATAAAGCAAAGAAAAAATATCAATTTTCACTGTTCTGTATTATAAGTAAGTGGTTTTTATAGTTATTATAAAACTATAAAGATATATCACTTGAAATTTTCTAATAACCGTTTTAGAATATTTTATATATTTTATGTGATTCTGTAATGGAAATTAATTGAATGTTTGTTAAACTACTAAATGTTTGATAATGATACTTATTGTTTTTTAAAAAAGGAAGAAAAAAAGAAAACAAATCCATTTTTCTTTAATTATTTATTTATTTTTAATATTTTGTATTATGCGTGGATTTTTTTATAAATCATAAAATATTTAATAAATCATAGGGTAACATCTCCAGTAATTGGCAGGCAGCAGTGATTGGCACATCATACAAAAATGTCCCAAAATAAGATTTAAATCCAGTCTTTTAAAAATGAAAGATTATACACCAGTTATATGCTCATTTACTTTACAGATTATAACTTTGATTTATGCTACTAAATGACAATAGTGCCTAGGAATGAGAAACAATTATGGCTTGTATCAAATTAGCCATTTTTGTTGAAAATGCTTCTTCTCTGGCTTAAGAAAGACATGCATTTTAATTTATTATTATCTGATTTATAGTATATTTTAAGTTTTAATTGACAACAGTTTTGTTTAGTTGAAAAGGGTACTTTAATTGTGCAAAAGTCTAAGTGCCAATTACTGGTGATTACAGCAACTTTTTATAAATATATTTTTATAAAAATACTTTTTCAAATATTTTTGCTTTTAGTGAGCAAAATAGATGCACAGATATGCACTCTTTGATTTAAAAATATTTGCAAGTAAATATTTTATTTCTTGGTAATGAAAATAGAAGTAAGTTTAAAGACAAATCCTTAATGTGCCAATTACTGGGGATGTCACCCTTATGGACTCTTTTAGTTTTCTTTTTAGAAAAGTAAAACATATTTTATATGATTCTGGAATGGAATTTAATTGAAGAAATGCTAAACTACAAAATGTATTAAAATTATCGTTATAAAGTAAAAAGAAAAAATTAATAAAAGAATAAAATCAATTATTTTTTGGCTATTCTGTATTACATGTGAGGATTTTTCTTAACCCCTTGGAGACGAGCGAAAAATATACAGTGACACATAACGGGCTCAGAATCCTTGATTATTTTAACTTGTAAAATTCTATAGGGCAATTTGCTTTATTTAATCCGAGCATTTTTGCGATTCAACTTGCCAAAAATTTCTGCTTAAAAAAATTGGTGATAAAAGATTAAAAATTCTGTAAAAGACTCTCGACCCGAAAGGCTTTAATCCCCGTAACTTAAATGATAGAGCCCTTAGCTGTTACATAGATTCGAACCGCATCGTGGATATTTTTTCGTCTGTTGGTTCTACGTTTTGCTATCATTGTGATAATTCACTTAATTCACTGAATGTAATTTCAAACATAATTTCACTGCTGAATATAATTGAAAAATTAATAAAAATTTCATATGTGTCTATCAATGTTAGGATTATCTGTGTCTCATATAATATACACAGGTTTTTATCTTTATGCAGACGTATCCATTTTCTGCTGCATTTGCAACCTTCCCATCATATGTGTATAAGAGTTGCAACGTTGGGCATCGTTCTCGTAGCTTAAATTAGTAGAGAACTTAGAGTGATGTTTCAAGGACTCCGAATTCGATCCCCAGCCAGAACGTTTTTCACTCTGTTAATTTTATATTTTGCTATCAATGTGGTAAAAAATTCCCCTATTAAATATTCAATACTAATTTAACTGCTGAAAGTAATTCAAAAATAATAAAAATTATACAGTCGACTCTCGTTAATTTGAAATCGGATAATTCGAATCTTCGCTTAATTCGAACTAAACAGGAAGTCCCGAAATTTTCAATGACAGAATAACATTAAAAATTTTCATTAATTCGAATCCATTTTGTCTTGACTTCGTTTAATTCAAACAAACTAGAATTCCGATTTTTCATTTTTCTTTTCTTTCTCACAGACTTCAGATCATTTGAATAACTTTCTTTGATTTTTGTGAAAATTGTTCCGAACGAGTTTACTAATAATCTAATGCATTTTATATCTACTTTCTTAGTGTCCCGTCTGTCCATCTGTGACGCTTTAAATTTTTCTTCCATTGTGCTTGTTTCTTATCTTTTAATTAGCTTAGGTATTTATACATTCTAATTTAATATTAAATCATATTCTAATGATAATAGATAAAATAAATAAAAAAAACACTATAACATTGATACTTTTGTAATAATACCATATCAATCATGTTTTAATTTCATATTTTCCATAATTCGAACTTCCGATAATTCGAACATTTCTTGTGGTCCCGACGAGTTCGAATTAACGAGAACCGACTGTATATGCGTTAATCGCTGCTAGGGACTTTAGTGTCTCATGTAACTAGCAGGTTTATGCGATTATGTAGACGTTTGCTGCAGTTGCAGCCTTACCAACATTTGTCAATGAGAGACTCCAAGCTGGAAAATGTCTTCGTAGCTTATGGCAGAGTATTTCGAGCGGTATTTCAAAGATTCCAGGCTCAATCACCTTATTTTGAAAATTTTAACTCTATAAGTTCTATGTTTTGCTGTTAATGTCATATTTTTCCGATCAAATATGTAACAAGATAGTTTGATTTTATTTTCAAGGTTCTGCAAATAGAACAATGTGGATAAACAACTAAGCGGTAAAATTTAATCACACCCCTATTTTTATAAGTATCTGTTACCTCGTGACAAGTTACTATAACTTTGCACTTTATTATTTTCAATTCAATTTTACTGATTAATTAATATATCAAATGATTTTTTATTCAGATGAGTCAAAATTCACACCAAGTCTCATATTTTATCTCAATTTTAAATAGGTCAAATCGCACGATGATATGTTTATCAATTAGTATTTTTGAGTTAAAAATAACAAAGTGCATTTCATTTTCACCTTTTTTTTCAGCGCAAGTTGTAAAAGAAATAATATCCTTAGAAGATTTTAAATGCATAAAAGTTGTTTGCCACATTGCATAATATTTCTTCAGCTGAAATCTGTTTAAGTCGTTAGTTTACGATATCCAGAAAATCAAACATTTGGAAGTCAAGAAAAAAATCTCTGACCGCGCTTATTATAAACCAATATTTCGAATATAATACAAAGACAGAAATACAATAAATTTATATTTTAAGAGTGTAGGGGTTTTTTTTCGATGTAGGTTCATCGCTATAATATATTCAGAGCGAATATTCTATTTTTTTTTATTTAAATAAGGCGAATTTGAGGCTCACGTAAGCACTTTTTTCATTTGCATTCGTAATTATATAAAGTAGCACATATAATCGTCATTTAGTCTGTCCGTCTGTCCGCATATAACAGAGCTAAAATTACCAAATTGTAACGTTTAAAATTTTTAAAATACATATTTATCGTGTAATATGTCGAGTGACTTCAAGTTGTATAAAAATCGGATTTATATTTTGATTACAGGGACTATCAAAAGTATTACGTTACGTTACGGCCAATGCGAAAAAAAAAATTCCAACACATTTTACTGATGTTACACTCTTTTGAACCTAATAAAATTGATATGCATCTATGGAATATGCGTTAAATATAGATTATGTAATATGTGCAGTACAAAGAAAATTTGACATTAATTTACAGGGCCACATAAAACTATACCGTTGCATAATTTTATAGGGGGAATCCTTGTTTGAAGCGCGTTTTAGTTACATGAAACTATTTCACATTTTAACAAACTGATATATGTCAAATATACTTGTATATTGAGTTTTACTACAAGTTCCTTTCTCTATAATATAGAGCAGATTTGCAGGGACGCACATGTGTTTCGGCTAGTATACTGTATCCGAATTAATGTACAAATTTTCATCTAGATCTAAATATTTTAAAAACTTCGCTATAGTAGTAACACACCCTATTTGCTACGCTTGACGGGAAATTTCCGACTTGTTTAAATTCTAAATTTATTGATGAAAAATGTACATTTGTCATACACATTAACATGAATATGTGGAAAATTAACCTGAACTTGATATCACGAAAAATATATATACAATTACCAAAATACAGTACTGTATTTTCAATATACAGTAATTTAGAAATGTAATAACTTATACTTCATGTTTCATTACAATTTCCAAAATACAGTATTATATTTTCAAAATACAGTAATTTAGAAATGTAATAACTTATACTTCATGTTACATGTACCAGGTGTCCCAAAAATGACTGATGGATTTTAAAATTCAATAACTTGCAAACGGTGACAGCTATTTAAAAAATTTTTGCAGGTCGACGCTTCACTCAGCATTGATCACCTGTCCTCAATCGCGGTCAGCGCCAACTATTGTTTGAGATGCGAACTAAAATAAAATTTACGGTAGCAAAACTCCTGACATTATGCATAACCTCCTGCAAAAATTTTTTTAAATAGCTGTCACCGTTTGCAAGTTATTGAATTTTAAAATCCATCAGTCATTTTTGGAACACCCAGTATATCTAAATGTATTAAATATATTATGAATAAAATACTTTACTTTGCAATTTTCTATAGAAATAAATAAAGAATATTAAATGAATTCAATGTTTTCACAATCACTCAATTGAGGCTTTAATTTTTTTTCTAAAATTCAGTGCTCCATGTGCATTTAATGTTTATGCCAAACTATCGAGTCTTAAATTCCGATGTTTCGGAAATTAAAAGAATAATTTAACCATAAAACCTTTTTTAAGTGCATGTTCTTACCGTTGCGTCGAATGTTTCGTAACGAAAAAAAATTCTTTAAATATCTGATTTTTAAAATGACTTAAGAATAAAAACTATTGGCAGTGCTTTACCTGCGTAATGCGAATCGAAAGTTGTTTGCATATCGGTTTTGAATAAAAATTCATGCGTCTAACATTTTTTTCTTGTTACGCTGCCAATAGAAATTCAATGATAATACATATCTTTAATGCATGATGTAAATATCCTTTCTATCCTTTAAGTATCCGTTTTAAAAGTATCAAACTCTTTGTGTTAATTGCGCGAAAGTAAAGAAAATTTGTATATTTATCGCAAAGTACATCTTTATTTTGTTTTATATAAAATCTGTACTGTAAATTGTTTAACGATACAAGGACTATGATATACATATTTACTCCTTACAAATATCCAAAACTGTGTGTTATTTATCAAAATTAAGGAATAATTGTACATTTCTTTAAGTATTACATCAGTTTGTCTTGTATAAATTCCACATAAATTCTATATAAGTGTTTAACATAAATTGTTAAGCGATACATGGCGTAATAGAAGTGATTGTCAGATCAACAATGATAATTAATACAAAGCAAGATTTGCAAGTATCTTTTAAGGTAAATGCTTACTATAAAATCTTTAATGATTCAGAGCGTTTGATGTATAAATATATTTAAAAAAAATAACAAAACTTTACAATGATCGAACAGAAAAAAATTTAATGGGGGAAATTTTATTGAATGTTGAACACGTGCTTAAATAAATATTATTTGAAAGATTGTGAATGCAGCTATGCCATATTTCAAGGACAATTTTCACGATCATTTCATGTCTGAAATGTCGTGTAAGAAGGAAAAGATAACAAAGATAAAAGATGGAGGGTTGAAGTTTGCATTACAAGTTAAAAGTACAGTAAAAAATGTGGTTTGAATCGCTGAGATATAATAACAATATCATAATATCATATATTAGACATACAGTCGACTCTCGTTAATTCGAAATCGGATAATTCGAATCTTCGCTTAATTCGAACTAAACATGAAGTCCCAAAATGTTCAATGGCAGAATAACGTTAAAAAAATTCATTAATTCGAACTCATTTTCTCTTGACTTCGTTTAATTCGAACTAACGGTAATTCCGATTTTTCCTTTTTCTTTTCTTTCTCACAGATTTCAAATCATTTGAATAACTTTCGTTTTTTTATTTTTGTGAAAATTGTTTCGAACGAGTATGCATATAATCCAATGCATTTGATATCCACTTTCTTAGTGCCCCGTCTGTCCATCATTGACACCTCAATTTTTCCTCCATTGAGTTTGTTTCTAATCATTTAATTAATTACTCTATTTATACATTCTAATTTATTATTAAGTCATACTCTAATGATAACAGACGAAATATATTTAAAAACAGCATAATATTAATTCCTTTGTAATAGTATCATATTAAGCATGTTTTTATTTCATATTTTCCATAATTCGAACTTTGGATAATTCGAACATTTCTTATGGTCTCGACGAGTTCGAATTAACGTGAGCCGACTGTACATCATCATACAAGTTTAAAAATATAAATTTTAAGAAATTAACATTGAATATATGGACGAAATTTTTTGCATTGCATTCATCCCTACTGTGGAGACGAATGAGACCAAGAGAATATTTTTTTTTTAATTTGCTCATATTTTAGTGATAATCTGGAATAAAATTTGTACATAAATGTAGTCAAATACCTAATGTATGAAATATTGATAGTAAATTTAAAGAATTACTTAAAACAAATATTTTTGTGAAAATGTCCAATTTATCCTCTAACTACCCTGTACATTTCATATAAAATATTACTTTAGTGTGTCTTATATGCTGTCGATACTGTCACTTGTTTAACGATGCAGGGACATCCTAAGGCTGTTGTCTAATAAAAAAAAACTTTATGACAAAAGTTTTAATTTATTTTTGTTTGAAAATTCATAAAATTAGCTGGTGATGTTGTTCAGAAAGTATTAAATAGTACACAGTTTCCGTTAATATAATTATAATTATAAATATTATAATTATTATCATTATTACTATTATTAGTATTAGTAATATCTTTTTTTTTTCTTTTTTTTTCTTTGCAAGCGCAAAGGAACATTCAGGAAATACCATCAAAGTTGCCATTTTAAATCGAGTTTTTCGACAAAAGCAGAAAAAACAATCAAACTAAGGCGGCAACCGTAATCAATTTCGCCTGTAAGACAATAGGTGATTTATTGACCACACAATGGAAAACAGAGTTCAATTCCAAACTACTTCATTACTCAGGTTTTCTAAATTTATATCTGTTCATTGAAAAATAAATTTGTAAATGTGTCAAAACATTTTGAGAATGTTAAGAGGAGCAGATGAGTGCAACCTTAAGTAGTTATCAAAACAAGCAAGAGGTTATAATACAGAAGAAGAATTATATATATATATATATATATATATATATATATATATATATATATATATATATATAACAAAACCAAAAGAAATTCCAAATCCCCAAAATACATGGAAGTCTTCATCAGGGAGGCCCCTCCATGTAGGGGTAAATAAAGAGAAGTTTCTGAAAGGATGTAGGCTCATAAGCTAAATTACATCCTTAGCCCCCAACTTCTCAGATTTCAGAAATCAAACTCAAACCTTCAAAAATATTATAAATATATACAAAAATTTTTTAAAAATACCAAAGGACAAGACCAAAAATTACACAAACAAAAAAGGAAAATTACCTACAAAACTAAATATAAAAAATAAAATTGTAAAATACAAACCCCCAGGAATACAAAACCCTCTTCAGCTAGTGGGGCCATTCACTAGCGCTTCAATCTCGCCCTAAATTGAAATCAAGCATCCGTAAGTAAAGAAACACTGAGACTCAGAAACTTTCAGTTAACATATAAGATGGATAACAGTTAACCATTAAAATCTTTTTTAAACCACTCATAGCCAATTCTAGATCTGTTTTGTTATTGCAAATCCTGCGGATCCTATTAACTTGTGAATACATAATATTTTTTAAAACTTTATTGCTAATACATGAAAACCAGTAAGTGAGGCTATTAACTTCAAAATTAAAATCTTTCCTTTTATCATAAAGTCCAATCAACCATTTTTCCTTGTTTTTCTTAATTTTAAGATCTAAGAAAGTAATTTGTTCACCATCATCGGTTCGGTTCAGGACGAGCTCTTTAGGGTAAATGTTAAAGCTTATTTCCTCAAAATTATTGCAGTTAAATACTATAAGATCGTCTACATATCTAAAGAAGGAAATATTATTGAAATTTTTTTCGTAAAAATATAAAAATAGATTAGAGAACGCACTTGAAAAACTTGTTCCCATTGGCACCCCCTTATTTTGTTTAAAATAATTAATTCCATTAAATAAAACATTTTCAAATAGGCAAAACTTAATTAAATCAATCCAAAACTTCTTATCTACTTTTAAAACATATTCAAAAGAGCTCGTCCTGAACCGAACCGATGATGGTGAACAAATTACTTTCTTAGATCTTAAAATTAAGAAAAACAAGGAAAAATGGTTGATTGGACTTTATGATAAAAGGAAAGATTTTAATTTTGAAGTTAATAGCCTCACTTACTGGTTTTCATGTATTAGCAATAAAGTTTTAAAAAATATTATGTATTCACAAGTTAATAGGATCCGCAGGATTTGCAATAACAAAACAGATCTAGAATTGGCTATGAGTGGTTTAAAAAAGATTTTAATGGTTAACTGTTATCCATCTTATATGTTAACTGAAAGTTTCTGAGTCTCAGTGTTTCTTTACTTACGGATGCTTGATTTCAATTTAGGGCGAGATTGAAGCGCTAGTGAATGGCCCCACTAGCTGAAGAGGGTTTTGTATTCCTGGGGGTTTGTATTTTACAATTTTATTTTTTATATTTAGTTTTGTAGGTAATTTTCCTTTTTTGTTTGTGTAATTTTTGGTCTTGTCCTTTGGTATTTTTAAAAAAATTTTGTATATATTTATAATATTTTTGAAGGTTTGAGTTTGATTTCTGAAATCTGAGAAGTTGGGGGCTAAGGATGTAATTTAGCTTATGAGCCTACATCCTTTCAGAAACTTCTCTTTATTTACCCCTACATGGAGGGGCCTCCCTGATGAAGACTTCCATGTATTTTGGGGATTTGGAATTTCTTTTGGTTTTGTTATATACATTTTTTACATTTCTTTTTGTAGCATTTTGCGCATTGGTCTGTAAAAAACTGTTTATTTGTTTCTTCATTTTTTTAAAAATTAATTGAATGGTTTTAATAAAATTGTGCATATATATATATATATATATACATATATATATTAGAAATGCCATCTTTATCAATCACTAGTCAGGAGTTCATTTCAGAACTCAGATTTTACAAGTCCAATTTGTTTTTCGTTTTTTATTTATTTTTTTATTTTTTTATTTTTATAATTGTAAAAATAGTGAGCATTTTTAATGATTTATTCAACAAAATACCAGAGAACATATCAATCATACTTTTTTAAGTTGAATCAAAATAAAAAAACCCGTAAAAGTTAATACATATAAACATAATTATAACAAATGTATCCCAACTATATACCCTGTTTCCGGCTTCTTATTTAATTTGTCATTATTTTAGTATAATAGAATAATAATATATATTAGTTATTAGTTAGTATAATAGAATAGTAAGATAAAAATGAAATATGCGCTTCTGCCAAAATTTAATATCCAAAAATTTAATACCCCAGAAAACCCATCACCTAATTAGTCTTCAACCTAAAGTAAAGTACAAAATGAAAACGGTAACATTTAAGGCTTGTTATCACATCGATAACAAATATTTAATAAACATTCTGCGCTACTTCAGACTTCTTAATTTACTTATCCTGTTTTTATGAACAAGCATAAAAAGGAAAAGGTGTGTTTCAGCCCTAAAATAAATTTGAGATTTTTCATAATTCTGTTACATTCTCAACTCTAGAACATTCTCATCAGAATTATTCCAAATTCCGCTTGTTCACCTTTTTGTTATAAATTCTCTCCTTTCCGTTTCATGGTTGATAGAGCGTTTTAAGTCTGTTCTGATGAATTTTTAAACGAAGAGTTGCGTAAGATTCGTGAGATTGCAGGTTCTAATGGATATAAAATAAGTAGCATCAATAAATTTATTAATTATTATAGAAAAGGGAAGCCTAAACAACAATATCCAGGGTTAACAGAAAGATTCAATAAAGGGGGTGATTCTAAAAATTTTAAAAGGGTTTCTTTTCCATATCTGAAAGGTAGTTTTGAGAAATTAAAATTTAAATTAAAAAAGTTTAATATTGATTTGATTGCAACTCCTCCACCAAAATTAAGATGTTTACTTAATAAGCAAGTAGATCCTATTGGACATGATGATCTTGCTGGAGTTTATGAAATACCTTATATTACTGAAAATGGTGACTTAAATTATTACATAGGCATGACTGGGAGAAAGTTTGGAATTAGAAAAGGGGAGCACGAATCTGATATTAAATTTGGACGTACTAACACTGCCCTATCAAGAACATATTTAAATGAGGAGATAAAAATATTGTTTAATCAAAGTAAATTATGTTTCATATCTAATTGTAATCGTAAATCTATTATAAGAGAGTCCATTGAAATTTATACGCGTAATAATCTGGTTTGCAATGATACCGTTTCTTTTATTATTCCTAAGTTATGGTTAGAATTAATAAATAAATTCCTCATGAGGGCATGAATGGGATGAACCAAGTTGGAATTTCTTTTGATCATGGTCTATTTTTATTTAAACTTTTTTTTTTACAATAGCGCGCGTGTTTTTTGTTGTTTTTTGTATCACTTTGTCGCGTGTCATTTGTATTGACCGTGAAATAGTTTGAAATTTATATTTTCAGTTAAGTTTTTAGATCATGGTCTATATTTTAATTTAATTTTTTGCAATAGAGCGCGTGTTTTTTGTTATTTATATCTCATTGTCGCGTGTCATTTGTATTGTCCGAGAAATATTTAGAAATTTTGTTTTATTTATATTATGACTATGGAACTTATTTGACGGTTCCGAAACATGTCAATATATTTTATTTTTACTATAACACCTTTGTTAAGAAAAATTAAAATTGTTATTAAAATGTTTATAAAAGAGGTATTTCTGCACAAAAATGTTTTCAGTTTTAATGCAAATTGTCGGATAATGGCATTGCATAACAATTCTTGGTTCTAGTTATTCCCGATAGCCTGATTTTCTAGTTATACTCTTATCCAATTTTCTACCAAACTACGAAACATTTGTTTTAAATTTAAAATTATTGAGTAAAATAGTAATAATTCATTGTTTTATATAAGGCAAGTACAAAGATCTTTACGAAAATTTTTATTTTACAACGAAATAATAGTCTTTACGCGGATTATATATTTTACTCTTTTTATTCTAGAAAACGCAGCGCGTGTGAAAGTACGATTTCATTTTTTAAGCAAAAAAAAAAAAAAAAAAAAAAAAAAAAAAAAAAAAATCTGTAATTTGATTGATATACGAAAGAAAATAATTTTATCATACCTTTAAGTCTGTTAATGGAGATTACATACGTTAATACTTTCAGTCAACACTCTTTTAAAAAAGGGGGGAAATAAAAAAAAAAATATTTTCAAGAAATTCATTCCGCGATAACACACAATGGGAAAATTATTTTAAATCCCTTGAGTTCACATAATCGTGGAGCAGAAATTTTACCTATTCAGCGGCGGCATTAAAAATATTTAATCGAGAGAGAAAATATTTTTCCCCGTTTGAAGATTCGATTATCGATCGATTTATTGTGAATCATTAGAAAGTGTCAGAAATTTGTTTCAGTATTTTTTTTTCTTTTTTCGTTATTCACACTTTGTTATTAATGGGCTCCATTATTACAACCAGCGAGGGTGATAAAGAAATTTCGATCGGTGAATTCCTCTTCCGAAAGATTTATTTTTCATATTTTTTAAACTTTCGTGATGCTATTTATAACAATGCTCTTGGATTTTATTTTTTCTCTTCGACTCTGTGTACTGATTTTATATCTTTTCATTATTATTATTATTATTATTATTATTTCTTCCGCCCAGAGTATTAAACTACTTACATTTATAATGAAAAAAGATTCAGTACTTATGCGTAAAGGTTTTTTTTCCCCTGTTTCCTCTGCTTAAGGTAAATGTGAATTCATGTATTATTAATATTGATTCTAAAATCGTTTTTATGATGAATAGTTTTTAAAATACCTATCGACTGCATGAAATAACTGTACAAAATTTAATTCTTTTTATCTTTAGAATTAAAAATGAAACACTTGAAAATGTTTTATTTCCCTTTTTTATGAGGTTGATGTGGGAAAGAAGGTAGGAATATTGATAAATGATTTGAGACTTCTTAATTCATCTGTCAATATTTTGATAATTATGCGCAAATAAAAATGATCATTTTCTGACAAAAATTATTAAAATAAACATTCTGTGTAATTTGAGATTCCTTACTTCGTCTAACAACGCCTTGATGAATAATCAAAAAAGTAAAAGAAGTGTTTTAGCCCGAAAATTTTTCAGTTTTAATGCAAATTTTTTGTTAATGGAATTAAATAACAATTTTTGATTCTAGTTATTCCCGATAACCTGATTTTCCAGTTATGCTTTTATCCAATTTTCTACCAAACTATGAACAATTTGTTTTAAATTTAAAAGTCTTACATAAAATAGTAATAATTCTTTGTTTAAAATAATACAAATACAAATTCTTTCTGAAAGCTTTATTTTTCTACGAAATAATAGTCTTTACAAGTTTTATGAATTTTACTCTTTTTATTCCAGAAAAAGCAGCGCGTGTGAAAGTACGATTTCATTTTTTAAGTAAAAAAAAAGAATGTGCAATCCGATTGATATAGGAAAGAAAATAATTTTATCATACCTTTAAATCTGTTACAGGAGATTACATACGTTAATACTTTCAGTAAACACTCTTTTTTAAAAAGGAGGAAATAAAAAATATTTTCAAGAAATTCATTCCGCGATAACACAAAATGGGAAAATTATTTTAAATCCGTTGAGTTCACAAACTCGTGGAGCAGAAATTTTTTACCAATTCAGCGGCGGCATTAAAAATATTTAATCGAGAGAGAAAATATATTTTTTCCCCGTTCTAAGATTCGATTATCGATCGATTTAATGTGAATCATTAGAAAGCGGCAGAAATTTGTTTCAGTATTTTTCTTTTTTCGTTATCCACACTTTGTTATTAATGGGCTTCATTTTTATAACCAGAGAAGGTGATAAAGAAATTTCGATCGGTGAATTCCTCTTTTGAAAGATTTATTTTTCATATATTTGAAACTTTCGTGGTACTAATTTTAACAATTCTATTGGATATTTTTTTCTCTTCTCCTCTGTGTACTGATTTTATCTCTTATTATTATTAATATTATTAATATTATTATTATTATTTCTTCCACCCAGAGGATTAAACTATTTACATTTATAATAAAAATAATTCAGTTCGTATGCGTGAATGTTTTTTCCCCCCGTTTCCTATGCTTAAGGTGAATGTGAATTGATGTATTCTTAATATTGATTCTAAATATCGTTTTTATGATAAACAGAGCTATTAAAATATCTATTGAAAAAATGAAATAACTGTACAAAATATAATGCTTTTTATCTGTAGAATTAGTGGAAGAAACACTTGAAAAATGATTTGTTTTCCCTTTTCTATGGAAAGGAGGAAGGAAAGGAGGTAGGAATAGTTACATATGATTTGTGACTTCTTAATTTATCTGTCAATATTTTGATAAAAATGCTGAAATATATATGAACTATTTATGACAAAAAGTATTCCAATAAACAATCTTCACAGTTTTAGACTTATTACATCGTCTAACAACACCTTGATGAATACACATAAATATAAAAAAGGTATTTCTGCACAAAACTGTTTTCAGTTTTAATGCAAATTGTCGGATAATGGCATTGCATAACAATTCTTGGTTCTAGTTATTCCCGATAGCCTGATTTTCCAGTTATACTCTTATCCAATTTTCTACCAAACTACGAAACATTTGTTTTAAATTTAAAATTATTGCGTAAAATAGTAATAATTCATTGTTTTATATAAGGCAAGTACAAAGATCTTTACGAAAATGTTTATTTTACAACGAAATAATAGTCTTTAGGCGGATTATATATTTTACTCTTTTTATTCTAGAAAAAGCAGCGCGTGTGAAAGTACGATTTCATTTTTTAAGCAAAAAAAGAATCTGTAATCCGATTGATATACGAAAGAAAATAATTTTATCATACATTTAAATCTGTTACAGGAGATTACATACGTTAATACTTTCAGTCAACACTCTTTAAAAAAAAAGAGGGGAAAAAATATTTTCAAGAAATTCATTCCGCGATAACACACAATGGGAAAATTATTTTAAATCCCTTGAGCTCAAAAACCCGTGGAGCAGAATTTTTTACCTATTCAGCGGCGGCATTAAAAATATTTAATCGAGAGAGAAAATATTTTTCCCCATTTGAAGATTCGATTATCGATCGATTTAGTGTGAATCATTAGAAAGCGTCAGAAATTTGTTTCAGTATTTTTTTTTCTTTTTTCGTTATTCACACTTTGTTATTAATGGGCTCCATTATTACAACCAGCGAGGGTGATAAAGAAATTTCGATCGGTGAATTCCTCTTCCGAAAGATTTTTTTTTCATATTTTTTAAACTTTTCGTGATGCTATTTACAACGATTCTCTTGGATTTTATTTTTTTTCTCTTCGCCAATGTTTACTGATTTTATCTCTTATTATTATTATTATTATTATTATTATTTTTTTTTTCGCCCAAAGGATTAAATTATTTACATTTATAATGAAAAATGATTCAGTACTTATGCGTAAAGGTTACTTTCCCCCGTTTCCTCTGCTTAAGGTGAATGTGAATTCGTGTATTCTTAATATTGATTCTAAAATCATTTTTATGATAAATAGTGTTATTAAAATACCTATCGACAAAATGAAAAAACTGTATATAATATAATTCTTTTTATATATAGAATTAGGGAAAGAAACACTTTAAAAATGTTTTTATTTCTTTTTTTATGAAGTTGAGGTGGGAAAGAAGGTAGGAATATTTCTATATGATTTCTACTTCTTAATTCATCTGCCAATATTTTGATAAAAACGCTCAAAAATATATGATCTACTTCTGAAAAAAAATTCCAATAAAAAGTCTGCAATTTGTGACTTCATATTTCGTCTAACAACTCCTTGATGGACACGCAAAAAACATAAAGAAGTGTTTCAACCCAAACATTTTTCCGTTTTAATGGAAACTTTCGGATAATGCAATTAAATAACAGTTTTTGATTCTAGTTATTCAAAATAACATAATTTTTCAGTTATACTCTTACCCAATTTTCTACGAAACTACGAAACATTTGTTTTAAATTTAAAATTATTGCGTAAAATAGTAATAATTATTTGCTTAAAATAATACAAATGAAATTATCCTCGCAAAAATTTTATTTTGCAACAAAATAATAGTGTTTACAAGTTTTATATATTTTACTCTTTTCATTCCAGAAAAAGCAGCGCATGTGAAAGTGCCATTTCATTTTATAAGCAAAAAAATAATCTGTAATCCTATTGATATGCGAAAGAAAATAATTTTATCATACTTTTAAATCTGTTACAGGAGATTACATACGTTAATACTTTCAGTAAACACTCTTTTTAAAAAAGGGGGATATAAAAAAAATATTTTCAAGAAATTCATTCCGCGATAACACACAATCTGAAAATTATTTTAAATCCCTTGAGTTCACAAACTCGTGGAGCAGAATATTTTACCTATTCAGCCGTGGCATTAAAAATATTTAATGGAGAGAGAAAATATGTTTTTTTCCGTTCTAAGATTCGTTTATCGATCGATTTAGTGTGAATCATTAAAAAGCGGCAGAAATTTGTTTCAGTATTTTTTTTCTTTTTTCGTTATTCACACTTTGTTATTAATAGGCTCCATTTTTACAACCAGCAAGGGTGATAAAGAAATTTCGATCGGTGAATTCCTCTCCCGAAAGATTTATTTTTCATATATTTGAAACTTTCGTGGTACTATTTATAAAAATTCTCTTGGATATTTTTTTTTCTCTTCGCCTCTGTGTACTGATTTTATATCTTTTTATTACTATTATTATTATTATTTCTTCCGCCCTGAGGATTAAATTATTTACATTTATAATGAAAAATGATTCAGTACTTATGCGTAAAGGTTTTTCCCCCGTTTCCTCTGCTTATGTTGAATTTGAATTGATGTATTCTTATTATTGATTCTAAAATCATTTTTATGATAAATACAGCTATTAAAATATCTATCGACAAAATGAAATAACTGTACAAAACATAATTCTTTTTATATGTAGAATTAGGAAAAGAAACACTTAAAAAAAGTTATTTTTCTCATTTTATAAAGTGGAGGTAGAATATTTATGTATATAAACGTGGGAATTCAAACTCTATAAAATATTTTAAAAAATATTTTTGGGATAAAAATGTTTACAATAATACATAATTAAAATGAAATAGTGGTTTGCCTTCTAAGAAAAGCACTGCAATTTATTGGATCGTGAATGAGTTGATTTCTAAACGTTTTGCTTTTCTTGATTTAAATTGCTTATTCAAATTAGGCATCTAAATTTAAATTTTCTTAAAAATAACTCGTCCACTCGAGTTGTTTGAACTCGTTACGAGAAGCTGACTTTTTCAAATCGCGAGATAAGTGGATTTCCATTCAACATTAGTTGATTTGTGGCTGGTTCTTTAAGAGAGTAAATGTTATAAAACTTTATTTTTTACCTAAATTATATTGTTACATATATAGACGACACTGAGAAGTGCCTATATAGAGTTCATGAACTTAAAAATATCATGACTGGTATAAACGAGATTATATCAATACAAGAAATAACTGCAACTGATGTACATGTTAGAATGTTATCGGGGAAAAGCATACTATGCACAGCTGACTAAATTTGGAAACGTTGTTACTAGAGTACCTTATAAACGTATTAAAAATTTTTCAAAACAAAAACACAGACACATAGAGAAGAGCAATAAAATAATAATTTTTTTCATCGTACAAATCGAGTTTTGTTGCAGGTATTGGTATAACAATTTGAAATTCATCTGGAATAAATCTCAAGTTTATTATAAAGCTAACATAACGGTTTTCAAGAAATATAATATTTTTTTTAAAACGAGAATTAACATTTTCGATCACATATATTTTTTTTTATCTTAATTTATACAGTTGTGATACTGTGGAAAAAAAAAATATCTGAAATGTTTTCTGTATTGCTCTGAATCGATTAATTATATGTCTTTTAATGTAATCATTGCTATTTCATTAATTCAAAAGATTAGACAACTTAGTGGTCAAAGTTTTTTTCGTCAAAATGGAGAATCCCTAACAAAACTTATGTGGATGTTTCGAACTTTTAAATATACTTTCTTGGACGAGCAATGGGCTGCAAATGATTTAGTAAAAATAAACATGAAAATTAAGGAAATGGTTTCGTCGAGCGATCTTGTCGGAAGAGGAAGAAAGTCTGTTTTTACACAGTTAATTGAAGATGATGTATTCATGGTGAAAGAAGACACGGTTTGAAACTCATCAATATCAATAGCGTTCGCCATTCACCATGTTGCAGTAGCATTTGCTCATTGAGAAAATCCTGCCACGTTAACAGTAGAAAAAGTTGCAATTGTTGCAAAATAATTACTGTTCTTGTCTGGCCCAATGAAGTTCTTTTTCATGTGGATGATCTGTAAATTCACAAAATTTGCATATATGAAGCGATAAAAACACTCATTTCATTATTTTAATTTCGTTTATGATATAGTTATGGTAAGGAACGTATTTAAAGAAGATTGTAACTAATAATACTGAATGTGTAACTACTTTTGAAATATTAAAATATACGAGATTAATGAAAGTTTTAAAACTGGCACATTCAACTAGTTTTTTTTAATATATATATGAGAGTAGAAGTGCATCTATAGTCATCGGATATACCCAAGAATATAAAAATGATTTTCTTTCCCTGAAACAAGTAACTATAGTAGTATTTTTATTATAATTACAAGTATTATTACTATTGTTGTCATATTTATTGTACTTATTATTAGTAGTATTACTATTGATATTATTATTAGTACCATCAACATCAGTATTACAAATATTATTAATAATGTTATACTTGTTATCATTATTATCTCAGTTATTATTATTAGTATAATATCGTTAATATTACTAGTAATAATAGTAACGATTATATTGCTGTAATAATAATACTTCTAGTGGTCATCATAATCATCATTATTTTTAATGTTACAACCATTATTATTAACATATTTCACAATTGCATTAACTTGTTCTAAAGTGTTAATCAAATGAAGCCTTTTTTCTACATTATTTCAGAACTTTTATAGACAAATTTCACTTCGGAACCTCCTCAGTCCTTATGTCGCCTGGAGGCGACACTAAAAATCACCTTTTAAATTAATTTAATTTCTTCTAGAATTGTTAAAATTATATTTATACTTTTTGGTACTTCTAGGTTATCCCGTCGACCAATTTCGCCAAATTATACAAATCGCCAAACTAATAGCCAAATTATACATGTTGACATAATTTTTATTTTAAATAACGAAAAAATAAATAATTAGTAGAATATTAATAAAAATATTAATAAAAAGTCGAAATAAAAATCACTTAATGACATTTTAAACACGTGAATCACATTGAATGTCATTGAATGTGACATTCACGATCATCCATTATTGGCCTTTAATCTTAGAGTTTGGCGATAGTTTTTTGGTCGACGGGATAACCTAGAAGTACCGACTTTTTTAATAGATGTGTGCATGTTAGAAGCATCGATATACAAACTAATGCATGTTTGTAGATGTTTTATAATAATTTTAAACTGGTGTTTGTGATGCCACGTAAAATTTGTCTCAAGACTGAGGAGGATATAAGCCATTTATTTTCATAATATCACCTCCACATAATTTTTGAAATTCTAAATTATATTTACACTAATTTGTAAAAACAACTTCTTCTAAATCCTTTATACCAATTTAAAAGAAATCTTTCAAAGAAATGGAAATAGTTTAAGCATTTTTAGACACTTTTTTTTATACGGCAGCTTTAAAAACATGACATATATCAATGTTGATAACTTTTAATTTCTCGGTTAGTACAGCAAAGATGGCACTATAGAAAAGAAAAGCTATTATTGTGTATATTTTGTAGATATATAAAGAAAAATTAAAAGAAAAGTGGAAAGTTTTTTTTCCATGAACTTTGAATCGACTTTCCATTTACGTAAAAACATGACGTACATCACTTTTGAGGCCAATTTCAATTTGTCGGTTAGTGAAACAACGATTACATAAGATAAAAAAATATATATATATAATTGTATAAAGTCTGTAGCTAGATACGTAAAAGTTAAAAGAAATATTTTTTTTTCACGAAATTCAAACTAGCTTTTCTTTTATAAAATGTCTTGAAGCTTTAATAGTCTCGACTGAACGAAAAAAAACTACTATCACAGTATTTTACGCTAATTTGTAAAAAAAACTTCTTCTAAATCCTTTACACCAACTTAAAAGAAATCTTTCAAAAAAATGGAAATATTTTAAGCATTTTTAGACACTTTTTTTATACGGCAGCTTTAAAAACTTGACATACATCAATGTTGATAACTTTTAATTTCTCGGTTAGTACAGCAAAGATCGCACTATACAAAAGAAAAGCTATTATTGTGTAAATTTTGTAGATGTATAAAGAAAAAGTAAACGAAACATGGAAAGTTTTTTTCCCATAAATATTCAATTGACTTTCCACGTACATCACTTTTGAGGCAAATTTCAATTTGTCGGTTAATGAAGCAAAGATTACATTAGATAAAAAAAAATATATATAATTCTGTAAAGTCTGTAGCTAGATACGTAAAAATTAAAAGAAATATTTTTTTCACGAAATTCAAACTAGCTTTTCTTTTATAAAATGTCTTGAAGTTTTAATAGTCTCGACTGAACGAAAAAAAAAAAAACTACTATCAGAGTATTTGTCGGCAAACTGTCAAGGAAACGAAGTTGCCACTTAGCATTAATTAGATTGAACATAGCGACTATCTAAGCTGAAACAAACTTCGCTAGAAATGGAATAATTTACGAATTAATTTACTTTTGTTTTGATTTTGCGTTGAGATTTTTTCGCAGATTTAAATGGCTTATTTGAATTGTTTTAAAATAACTCCGTAATGTATAAAAGAAAATATTTTAATTTAAAATTAAAATAAATGTGGCTAATGTATAAACAACAATGTGCAGTACTAATTTCTGATAATATTAATGTGAAAAATACATGTGACAAAAGTATTTAATTAATAAATTATAAATCTTATTTTTCATAGAAATTTAAAACGAAAATGTACCATTTTAAAAATAGCCTTTAAAACAAAGGGAAAAAGTTCAGCGATTTGTAAACATTTTTTTTATAAGGCAGCTTTGAAAACATGAAATACACCATTGCTGATAACTTTCAATCTGTCGGTTGGTGCAGCAAAAATTACATTATACAAAAGAAAAGCTGTAACTGCCTAAAGTTAGTAGATAGATAGAGAAAAATAAAAATAAATAATTTTTTTCTATGAATATTAATTTGGTTTTTCTTTTACGAAATGTCTTGAAGCTTTAATATTCTAGACTGAACGAAAAAAACTATTATCAGAGTATTTGCCGACTAACTGTCTAGGGAAACAGTTGCCATTTGGAATTAATTAGATAGAACATAGCGACCATAGAAATCTAATCTGAAAAAAATCTCACTGGAAATAGAATAAATTACGAATTAATGTACTTTATTTTGATTTTGCGTAGAGAATTTTTAGCAGATTTAAATGGCTTATTTCAATTAATTTTATTGTTTGTTTAGTTGAATTGTTTTAAAATGAATCGGTAATGCATAAAAGAAAATATTTTAATTTAAAGTTAAAAGAAATATGTCTAATTTATAAACAACAATATGCTGTACTAATTTCAGATAATATTAGTGTGAAAAATACATATGAAAAATGTATTTAATTAATAACTAATATTTCTCATTTTTTTAAATTATGAAAATGAAAATGTATAAAAATAAATAGTTTTTGTTTAATTTTATTGTTTCTAAATAGCGTAAATAATAGGGATTTCATTTCATAAAAATTCATTTATTTTCTCAATATCAGCTATGTATAATTTTTAAAATTCTAAATTCTTTTTATGTTAATTTGTAAAAAATATTTTATTCGAATCTAATACACCAATTTAAAAGTAAACTATCCATGAAATTGAAACAGTTGACCAAATTTTAAACGAATTATTTTTAATGCAAAACCTTTAAAAACATGAAATATGCCATTTTAGTGGCAAATTTCAATTTTTCAGTCAGTGAAGTAAAGATTACATTAGGTAAAAGAAAATCTGTAATCATGTAATGCGTGTAGATATCTAGAGTAAAATAAAAAATAAAACTTTATTTCCTATGAACTTAAAATTATCTCTTTTTTTTATGAAATGTCTTTAAGCTTTAGTAGCCGCGACTGAATAAATTAATAAAAAATAAAACTAAAAAACTAAAAAAACCTAGTAATTTCCTAATATTTGCAGACGAAGTGTCTAGAAAAACAGAATTGGCACTTATTATTAATTAGATTGAACAAAGTGGCTATAGATATCTCAGCTGAAAGAAATCTCCCTAGAAATAGAGTGATTACGCTGCTATAATTTTTTAAGCTGCAGTTTTAATAATATAGCATATACCATTTTTAAGGCAATTTTCAATTTGTCCGTTACTGAAGCAAAGATGACATTAGAAAAGCTGTAATTGTGTAAAATTTGTAGAAAGATAGGGGAAAATAAAAAGAAATAAAGTTTCTTTTCTATAAACTTTAAATTGACTTTTATTTTATGAAATGTATGGAAGCTTTACTAGGCTTGATAAAGCGAAAAAAGCTATTAAAATCCTAGTACTTGACGACAAAGTGTCAAGGGGATCAAAGTTGCCACTTGGTATAATTTATATTTAAGATAGCGACTATAGCAGGATGCCATGCTTCAGGGAATTTTCCAGATCAAATACCAGTATTTTTATAGAAAACATCTACTAATTCACACCGCACGGTTTTTCACCCTTTTTCTCAACAGAGATTTTCTGTAAGAAATTACTGGTGTCGATGAATTTTCTGGTCTGAAAATAACCGGTAGCGTGGCAATCCTGTATATATATCTCAGCTGAAAGAAATCTCCTTTGAAAGAGAATAACTTACAGATAAATGTACGTTATTTTAATTTCTCATACCTTTAAAATGTAAACAATTGAGATTTAATATCATACAAATTCATTTATTTTGTTAATATCAGCCACAGATAATTTTAAAATTTTGAAACTATTTTAATGTTAATTTGTAAAATCTATTTTCTAAAAATCCATTATATAAATTTAAAAGTAATCTTTCAAAGAATTAGAATTGGTTCAATGATTTTAAATGTATTTTTTCTGATGCGGTAACTTTTTAAAAAATGACATACACCACTTTTGAAGCATGTTTTAGTTGTTCGGCTAGTGAAACAAAGATTACATCAGTTCAAAGAAAATCTGTAATTGTGTAAAGTTTGCAGAGCGATAGAGAAAAAAAATGGTGTTTTTTCCCCCTGAACTTCAAATTAGTTCTTCTTTTATGAAATGTCTTGAAGCCATAATAGTCTCAACTGAACAAAAAAAAAAAGAACTAATAATATCATGGTACTTGTTGACAAAGTGTCTAGAAAAACGGAATTAGCACTTAGTATTAATTAGATTGAAAATAGCGACTATAGATACCTTAGTTGAAAGAAATCTCCCTTGAAATAGAATAATTTACGAATTAATGTACTTTATTTTCATTTCGCGTTGAGATTTTTAGCACATTTTAAATGGCTTATTTCATTGATTTAAAATGAATCCCTAATGTATAAAAGAAAATATTTTAATTTAAATTGAAATAACCTGCACTGTTGTACAAAAGGATAGTATGCTGTTGTATTTTTAGATAAGATTATTGAGAAAAATACACATGATATGCATTTAATTGATGCTCAATAATTTTCATTTTTTGGTACATTTATAAAATGAAAATGCAAGAAAGAAAATAAGGAATAAAATATTGTTTAAATGTTTTAATTGTCTTTTGATAACTTAAACAATGCAAATTATATTTAATAACAATGCATTTTTTTCTTAAAATCAGTTCCACATATTTTTTATAATTGAAAAATATTTTTAGGATAACTTGTAAAAATAACTTCAACTAAATCCATGATACCAGTTTAAAAGTATTTTTTTTTCAAAGAACTGGAAATAGTTCAATGATTTTACAAAGATTTTTTTTTTCATACTGTAGCTTTAACCCTTTCCGGCGCACTACTCTTTAAAGTTGGAATTTAAAGGGAAAAAAATTAGGCAATCAATTTAGTCCTAGATGAGTACACAGGTATTGTTTTGTAAAGATTGCACTAACCATTTTAATTATACAGATGTTGCCGAAGTGGTAACCTCCCATAAGTAAAGCATTGATAAGCGCAGTGAGAAGAGCATTGCTGTGAAGAGCGTATTACAGTAAAACATTTTACCTATTATTTAAAAACAGTAGAGTTTGATCTCTGTCGTGCTGCCATCTAGAACTCATAAGAAAGATTTAAAGTAGCCATTAGAGTACTTTTTGAAATATTCACGGAGTTTTTGTGTCTCTAAACAGGGGGAACTTTAGGTGTTGCCGACCCGGCAACACTGCGCGTTAAGGGGTTAAAGAGATGACCTATACCACTTTTGAGGCAAATTTCAATTTGTCGGTTGATGAAGCAAAAATTACATTAGATAAAAGAAATGCTATAATTGTGTAAAGTTTGTAAATAGATAGAGAAAAAAACACAGTTTTTTATGAACTTTTTTATGAACGAGTTTTCTTTTATGAAATGTCTTGAAGCTTATATATTCTTGATTAAACGAAAAAATAAAACTAATAAAATCACAGTAGTTCTCAGCAATGTGTATAGGGAAACAAAGTTGGTACTTAGTATAAATTAGATTGAACTAAGCGATTATAAATATCTCAGCTGAAAGAAATCTCCCTGTAAAAAAGATTAAATAAGGAATTAATGTACAGCTCATATTCAAAATATTAGAATAATTGAGAAAAAGTAATAAGAAAAAATTATTTGTCATTTATTTATTTTTTATACTAAGTAAATGCAATTAAATTTCTTATAAATTAAATCTGGAATGTTTAGATAAGATTTTAACATTTATAAAATATAAAATACAGCACAATAAATTAGGTATACAGCTTCCTTAAACACACCAGAATATTAGAATAAAATTTAGATTGGTTCAAAATATTAGAATATTTTATTTTACGCAACAGTATTACCTTATGAATATGAAGTAAATGGTAGTTAATATTTTGTAGCATCCCCTTTAGCTTTCATAACAGCGTACAATCGATCTTGCATACTATATACAAGGTGTTTACAAACATTTCTATCAATATTAGCCCAAATAGACTTTATACGTGCCACTAACTCAGTTTTACTTGAAGGAGGATTTTCTTGAAGTTTTTTTTTCATTATACACCATAAGTTTTCGATGGGATTAAGATCTGGTGAATTTGGTGGCCAAGGAAGTACCTTAATGTTGCGTTGGCGGAACCAATTCTTAGTTGACACCGAGGTATGCGGGGATGCTAAATCTTGTTGAAAGATGAAATCATCTTCAAATAAATCTTCTGATGATGGAATCATGTAATATTCTAAAATTTCTTGATATATCAGAGTTAACCTTTTCGTAGACGATGCATAACTTTCCAGGTCCTTCTGCACTCATACAACCCCAAACCATGACACTAGCAGCAGATTTTACGGAACGTTTAAGGCATTCTTTATCAAATGCTTCTTGCTTCATTCTCCAAACTCGAATACCTTGATTACCATATGAAACACAAAACATACTTTCATCACTAAATAATATATTTTTCCAATCTTCATTGCTCCATAAACGTCTTGATTTACACCAATTCAATCTTATACGCTTTTGTCTTGCAGTCATGAGAGGTTTTGTTTTCGGTACACGAGATTCAAATTTAAATTTATGGAGATGTCTTAATGTTGTCGATGTAGAAACTTCAACTCATTCTTCTTTCCATTTTCGGTGCAAGAATCGCACACTTTTAAAACGGTTTTTCTTAACTATACGCTTCAGTTTCCTGTCATCTCTAGCAGATGTTTTTGGTTTTCGGCCACCATTTCGGCGATTATTTTGAAATTTTCCAATTTTTGAATATTGTGTTAGTATTTTACTAACGCTCGATTGCGAACAATGTAAATAACTCGCTATAAAACATTGATTTTTACCGTGCCGATACAAATCAACCATACGAAGTTTAGTAGATACAGGAATATCACTCACACGGCCCATTTTAAAACGGAAAAGAAACAAACTGCAAAAAAGAATACTGATATTAAATAAAATAGTCTGAATTTAATCAATGATGCCACCAGTTAAGAATTGGTAATAATTAAAGGAGAATTAATGTGAAATTTTCTAATATTTTGAACCACTTGAATAAATATTCTAATATTTTGACTTTTCAAAATAATTTTTTTTGCAATTAATCTTTTCAAAAATGATATTAAATTTAAGATAACAAGTAAGTTTAATCAACAATAAGTTCTTAATAAAAATATCGTTTGCATATTTTCATTAAAAGACATTAAATTACCAAACGATATTTTCAATTTCTAAAAAAAAGGTAATTATTCTAATATTTTGAATATGAGCTGTACTTCGTTTTGATTTCGGGTGTAATTATTTTTTTAGCAAACTTAAATGGCTTATTTTAATTGACTTCAAATGAATCCCTAATGTATATAAAAAAAATTGTGATTAAAAATTGAAATAACCCATACTATTGTATAAAAGGATAATATGCTGTTGTATTTTTAGATAATGTTAGTAAGAAAAATACATGTGATATGTACTTAATTATTAATTAATAATTCTTATATTTTAGTACAATTGAAAAATGAAAATATAAGAAAGAAAATAATGAATAAAATATTGTTTAAATTACTTAATTGTATTTCATAACATAAACAATGCAGATTTATTATCATAAAAATGCATTTTTTCTTAATATCAGTTTGACATAACTTTTATAATTAAAAAATATTTTTAAATTAATTTGCAAAAATGACTTCCCCTAAATCTATTATACTAATTTAAAAGTTTATTTTTCAAAGAAATGGAAATGGTTCAACGATTTTAAACGGATTTTTTTCATGCGGCAGCTTTAAAAAGATGACCTATACCACTTTTGAGGCAAATTTCAATTTGCCGGTTAGTGAAGCAAAGATAAAATTAGATAAAAGAAAAGCTATAATTGTGTAAAGTTTGTATATAGATAGAGAAAAATAAAAAATATATATTTTTTTAAATAATCTTTTTTCAAATTGTGTTTTATTTTATTAAATGTCTTGAAGCTTTAATATTCTTGATTCAACGAAAAAATAAAACTAATAATATCACAGTACTTGTGCATAGCGAAACAAAGTTGGCACTTGGTATTAATTACATTAAACATAGCTACTATAGATATCTCAGCTTAAAGAATTCTCCCTGGAAAAAGAGTAATTTGCAAATCAATGTACTTTACTTTGATTTCACGTTGAGATCTTTTAGCAGATTTAAAATTTCCTGTTTGAATTGATTTAAAATGAATCCCTAATGTATAAAATAAAATATTTTAATTTAAAATTGAATTAAACTGTACTGTTGTAAAAAAAGGTAATATGGTGTTGTATTTTTAGGTAATGTTAGTGAGAAAAATATATGATATGCATTTAATTAATGATTAATAATTTTCATTTTTTAGTAAATTTATAAAATGAAAATGCAAGAAAGAAAAGAACGAATAAAATATTATTCAAAATTTTTATTGTCTTTTGAAAAAGTAAAAAATGCAGATTTTATTTCATAAAATGTATTTATTTCTTTAATACCAGTTCCACACAATTTTTATAATTTTAAATTATTTTTAGTATATGTGTAAAAATAACTTTCTCTAAATCCATTATAGCAATTTTTAAATGTAATTTTTCAAAGAAACGGAAATGGTTCAATAATTTTAAACGGATTTTTTTATGCGACAGCCTTAAAAACATGACGTACACCACTTTTGAGGCAAATTTTAATTTGATAGTTTAGCAAAGATTACATTAGATAAAAGAAAAGCTGCAATTGTGTAAAGTTTGTTGATAGATAGAAAGGGGAAAACATATATGAAAGCTATTTATAAAATGCATTGCAGTTCCAAAACAAAATTTAAACGTATATTTAAATATTCTTAATATGCATAGTAAGGCTTCATTTATGAATTGCTGATGAACCCATTTCGACAAATTATAGAAAATACCCAACTACACAAGTAGTACCGGATTGCGTAAAAGAAACATCCTTATAACTCGAAAAAAAATAATCATATTAACGAACAGTTTACTGCGTCAGATTAAGCGTCTCATTTCCAATTAAAACATATCTTTGAATTAAAATTTGAAGAAAATACAGGGTCATGAAAAATCGAAGAATGTGGAAAACAGAATTACAAATATCTCAGCAACTATTAATCCGACCGACTTCGTTTTTGATGCAAAATTTGTGTTATTTTATTGCCTTTTACGTCCTTTCCTTAAAATAAAAAAATTTCGAAAATTTGTATATACATTTCATAAGAACGAATTCTTTGAGAGTCCGAAAAAATAGTTCCGAATAATCAAGGTTACTGATATTAAATAGGCTTCTTCCTATTTTTACTTACTAAGTACATACAAAATTTTAAGTCTGTAACTCCATTTGTTCGTGGGATAGAGCGTTTACAGGCAGATAAACTGACGGCAATTTTTCTTCCTAAAAATATGTTTTTCTGAATCTCCAGTATCTGAAACGTGTAAATCCGTCAAATATTTTTTTTCCAATTTTCAAAACGATTGCAAGACTTACCCTATACTACGTATGATAGGTAAGTAAAAGTGGGCCACAATTTTTGACACGACACTTTTTAGCTTGTCTGAAAGAAATAGCATCGGAGGCTAATAAAAAGAAATAAAGTTTTTTTCGTGAAAATTCAAATTTTTCTTTCCTTAAATGTTTTAAAGCTTTAACAGTCTAGACTGAACGAAAAAAAAGCTAATAACATCATAGTATTTTTCAAAAAGTGTCTAGAGAAACGATGATGGCAAGTAGTATTAATTAGATTGAACATAGCGAGTAAAGATATCTCAGCTGAATGAAATGTCCCTGTAAAAAGAGTAATTAACGAATTAATGTACTTTATTTTGAAATCGCGTTGAGATTTTTTTTACAGTTTTAAATGGCTTATTTGATTTGATATGGCGTATTTGAATAATAAATCCCTAATGTAAAATATATATATATATATATATATATATATATATATTATACCCGTAAGACATGGTGACGTCACTGCAACGTCGTTGTGAAGTCACGTTGTGACTTTGTGACCATCGATTGTCGATGTGACGTCACGTGACGTCGATGTGAAGTCACAGTGACTAAAATGTGAAGTCGTTATGGCCGTTTTAGATCTTTTTTGTGACGTCACAATGTGACCAGTTTGTGAAAAGTGTGTCATTTGTGACTACTTTGACATTAACATTGTGACGAACTGTGAAAAAATTTTTAGAAAGTCACATCTTAGTCACAATGTGACGTCACTGAGTGGTGGCATTTTCGTCACAGATGTGATGTGACCAAAGTGACTCACAGTGACGTCATTGTGACGTCACTGTGACCATGCATGCTATGAGGGATAATTTAAAATTGAAGGAAACTATAATATTCTATAGTAAAAATAATGCTCTGTTGTACTTTTAGAGATTATTAGTGAAAAAAAATATATATGGTAAATGTGTTTAATTAATAATTAATATTTCTCATTTTTTCAATAGATTTATAAAAGAATAATCTAAAAAAGAAAATAGTTAATAAAAATATACATTTTTTGATTTTTAATTTTATTTAAAAACTTTTACGATACGCATGTGGCTTTTATATATAATCATTTATTTTCTTAATATCACCAGCAGGTAATTAAAACAATTCTAAACTATTTTTATGTTAATTTGTAAAAATAACTTCCTGCAAATCCATTATATCAATTTAAAAGTAATTTTTCAAATAAATTGAATGGTTAAATAATTTTAAACGGATATCTTTTTTCTTCTTTTTATGTAGCAGCTTTATTGACATGACATAGACCGGTTAGTGAAGCAAAGATTACATTAGACAAAAAAAGCTGTAATTGTGTAAAGTTTGTAGAAAGCTATATAAAATAAAAATAAAGTTTTATTTTTTTATGAAAGTTTCAAGTTTATTTTTTTCATAAACTGCAAACTAGCTTTTCTTTTATGAAATGTCTTGAAGATTTAATAGTCTCGACTGAACAAAAAAAAGCTAATAACATCACAGTTTTTGTCGCCAAATTGTCTAGGGAAACAAAGTTGACACTTGGTATTAATCAGATTGAACATAGCGACTATAGATATCTCAGCTGAAAAAAATGTCCCTGGAAATTGAATAATTTTCGAAATAATGCACTTTATATTGATTTCGCTTTGAGATTTTTTAGTTGATTTAAATGGCTTATTTGAATCCCTAATGTATAAAAATATTTTTATTTTAAGTAGAAGGAATTTATGCTATTGTATTAAAAAATAGCATGCTGTTGTTATTTGAGAGATTTAAATAGATTTATATTATAAATTTTTAATAATTTTTTATTGTTCCTTTAATATAAAACAATATAGGATATTTTAATATAGGACATTTACAATTTTAGAAAAGTATTCTTTGCAAAAAATTACTATTACTATAAATATAAATGTAAGTAAAATGATTTATCAACATTATTGTATTGATAATTTTTCCTTTTCATTCACAATATATGTATATTTTTTTCGTTATATAATTGAACACTATTTTGTTATTTTATTAGTATCCTTAATTTAAAAAAAGTTCTAGCAAATGAAAATCTACAAGGAATATAAAATGGATTGGAGATTGTAGTTGTAGATATCTATAACTAAAAGAAATCCATTCGGAAATGGAATACTTTAAAAATTTAAGAGCCTACACGAGTCACTGAAAAAGACCTGGGTGATAATGTTAAGTCTATAGAGACGATATTTTAAAATATTTCACTCAAATTTGAATATTTTTGAGCAAGTTTTTTTTTTCCTTTTTTCTTTTCTTTTTTTCTTTTTTCATAGGATAACTGAGGGTGGTTAGTTTTAAAGGCATTTTTTTACTTTTTCGATTTTGGATTCAGATTTTATTTTAAAAAATCACTTTCTCTTTCGGAAACTATTTGAATCGGTTCAAAAATTTAAACTATTTTTATATAAAATAAAATATAACAAACATCGAAACAGTGAAAACTAGCCTTAAAACTACGCGTCCTCAGCTGTCCTATGCAAAACAAATCGTTCAAAAATATTAAAATTTGAGGGTATTTTATTTATATTATTTTGTATTATTATATTGTATTTTAAAATAATGTCTCAATAGATTTATCATTACCATCTGAATCTTTTTGAGTGACTCATGTAGGCTCTTAATGTACATTTAAAATTTTTAAATTTCAGATTATTTTTTATTTATTTATAATATACTAGGGAGCTCAGCAATTGCACCGTCTATAAAAATCAGTTAATTTGATCGTTTTTAAAAAATTACGAAAGATTGAATACTACTAATAATAATAGAACAGTGGAAATCCCTTTTTAAATGTGTATTCATTTTTTTTTTTTCGTTTTATGTTCAAATGAGCTGTTGTTAATTGATGTTTCGGCGTTTGATTAAATGAGATTAAATAAACATTTCAGAATCAACTATTATAACATGAATTTATTTTAAAAAGTGTTATCTTTCTGGTATTTTTTTAACATTGCTTTGGGCCCCCAAATGGTCTGCGAACTGAACATCAGAATTTTCTTAGAGAAATTTTTCTTTTAGATTTTTCTTGCAAATTGCCTCGAAACCACATTTGGTATTTCATTCTAGCACAAATTCTGTAGAAACCTACCGTGAAATGTTCTGTTAAAAAATATTGATGTTCTGTTCGCGGACCATTTGGGAGCCCTGATTTGCTAGAAGGTAATGGATTTAAATATGTGATTCTTAAATGTAATGTTTTAAATCTGACATAATTTTCACAAAACTTATTTGTCTTTAGAAATATTCACACAAAAATATTGTTATCTTTAGAAAAGAAATATTATTTGCATTAATTTATATATTTTTTTAATTCTGAGGTATCTTTCTCTACTTGCGAATCCAAAAGCATATAAATGATTTTTTTTTTTTTAATTTCCTTTCTCTTTTAATATTCACATGTAGATATCGTTTTATGATGTAATTTTCAGTATTTTACGGCTATTGACTCAAAATTATTTAATTCTTTTTCTTTTGTTGAAGTCATTATTATTTTTCTATCATTTGGTAATAATTATAAACAATAACCTTTTCTAAAATCTGCAAAAAATGTTTCTCAAAATGCTGAAAATTTAGATTTAAAATGGAAGTAAATTCTCAAAAAGAAGTGTCAAATAAAAAAAGCAGTCTGCACACCGGGAACTAATACCGGGCATAATCTGCATACCGGGAATAATGTACTCAATGATCTAAAAACATTTTCATTCCTCTACATATTTTTTCTGCTATAAAACTTTTTAATGGGACGACTTTAACCAACTTTCACATGAAATATGTCTTAAAATAGTCGATCGGATTAGAAACTGCCTGCATCAGCATGTTTATCAAATATTACCACGGATTATCATATTTTTGTATGCAATGACTTTCCCTAATATTAAGAAACAAGGATCTCCGTTCACAAAAAAAAAAAATATATATATATATATATATATATTGTCTGCGGTGTTGACAGTGTTTTTTTTTAGAATTAAGAGGATCTTAATAGTAAAATAGTAAAACAATCAATTTTAAATAAAAAACTAGTTTTTTTTTCTTTTACTGTGTTAATAATATTAGTACAAAAATTATAAGAAAATGGCAAATAAGTATAATCAATATAGTTGAATTAAAATTATTCATATTATTTTTTAAAATGAATACATGCTTATAATACGAAAATTATTGATTTAAGTTTAAACAGCTTGTTTCAGGATTTAATGATATGTATGATTCAACAACGATAACGTTGTGAGTGATATTTATTAAAATAAATTAAATAAAATGAACATTATCGTTCACTTCCATAAAGAATAATATATATGCAAAAAAAATTCTTTTACAATGTAGTTAACTACATATGTATCATTTTAATAATAATGAAACAATGACCAAAGTTTGCCGATTAAAAAATAATATATTTTTATGTTATATTTATTTATACTAATCGTTGTAAATACTCAATTTAAATTATTTTTTTAATTTATACTATATTAATAATATTAAATTAAAGTGTTTTTCATTTTATGATATTAATAGTGTTGATCTTTACATTTTAAATCAATCCACGACATGCATTATAGTTGAATCTTATTGAAAGAATAACAAAGAAATTTCACTTAAGTTAAACTATAAGTTAAACTTTATTTAATAAGTTTTCCTCTATAATTAGATTAATAACACGTCAAAAAACAAAGACCTAACAAAGGAAACTGATTAAAATAATATTAATAATTATATACAAATGGAACAACCACAGTCTGATTTATGACCCTTAATATTTGAGTTTAAATTTTAAATTATGTACTGTAACCAATCTTAATATAAAAATTACTTAAAAAAAAAAGGTTTTGAAGTAAGGATTATGTTTCCAATAATATGAACTTTTTGAATTTATGCAGTCAGTTTTAGAAGCAATTATTCATTATATTAAATTTCATTACAGACACAAATTATCGAATGAAAATGGTGCATGAGGTTAAACAAATGCAAGATATTGTTATATTTTAAAATCAATCTCATAATTTTTGATTAAAAAAATAAGGTATTTTAAAGCAAAATGGTTTATTTTTTCACAGTTACAACCTATAATCTACTCGCATACGAAATTCTGAAATACTGGCATTTACATTTTTATTTTTTTTAAATTGTCATAAATTTTAAAATGTCATTCCTTAAAAAAATATTCTCACTTTTTTGGGAAAAGTTTTGTGACACATAAAATTACATATAAAAGGTGTTGGCGCAGTGCAAACAATCCGGAGATTTTCAAATTTCTTTCATGCATAAAGAAATGGAATCTCAATGGCGAAAATGACTTTTGAATATTTTACAGAAATATTTTAAAAGTAGTGCAAGAACGTCATTATTTTTCATCATTTCATGAATTTATGAATTTTATATAAGTCAGTAAAGTGTTTCATAGAATCATTCTCAGCATCATTAGTTACATTAAATTTTGTTGAAATAAGTTGTGTTAAATTAAAAACGTATGAGATTTTACCATTGTTTTTGAATAAAATAATATGTATAGTTTTATTGTGCTGTTAGAAAAAATAAACATTGCGCGTTCAAAAAGATTACGAAATGTAATTTTAAAGTGTATTTTATTTATTAACAAACACTTTATTTTGAAGAGTGAAATAGAACTAAGATTTTAATACAACTTATTACAACATAATTTAACGTAACTAATGATGTTTTGAATGGTTCATTGAAACATTTCCCTGACTTATATAAAATTCCCAAATGAGAAAAAATAATAATATTCATATTATATTTTTTTTATATATATAAACATTAATAATAATACACAAATGGAAGAAGAACAATTTGACTTATGCTGAAGCAATACACAGTAAAAATTGAAGACCCAAATTGGGTTGAAAGATTTCTGGATATAGTAATTTTCCTGAAATGGTACAGTAAGGATTACAAAATGGTAGAGTATTGTTCCCAAAATAGATAACCCAAAATGGTTCAAAACAGAGCAGATCTTTATCAACATTAACTTAATCAAAATTTCCGAGGTATAATGTATATACTATCTAAGATATTTTAATTGTTTTAATGTCATTAAAAATCAGACTTATTTAAAACTATTTTGTGCTACAAACTGAACTATCCAAATTGGAACAATGCTGTACCCAAAAATCTTTCAACCCAATTTGGGTATTTTGTTTTTACAGTGTATTTGAGTTTAAATTTTAAAATATCTTCTGTAATCAATCTAGAGATAAAAATGCCTCAAAATATTTTTATGTAATGATTATTTTTGCAATAATATCAACTAACTAAACACATGTATTCAATTTAGAAGTAATCTTACATTATATGACACTTCATTTTAGACACAAATTGTCGAATGGCTACTGCATATAAAATTACATAAAAGTAAAATTTTCTTATATTTTTATATCTAGCTTACAATGTTCTTTTTCTAGAAAAACCCCTTAAAATATTTCAAAGCAAAATGGACTATTTTTTTTCACAGTTACAACCTACAATCTACTCGCATACGAAATTCTGAAATACCGGCATTTACATTTTTATTTTTTCATACTCCTGTCATAAATTTTAAAATGTCATTCCTTAAAAAATATTCTCAGTTTTTTCGGAAAAGTTTTGTGACACAGAAAATTACATATAAATGGTGTTGGCGCAGTGCGAATAATCCGGAGATTTTCAAGTTTCTTTCGTGCATAAAGAAATGGAATCTCAATGGCGAAAATGACTTTTGGATATTTTTTTAGATAAATGTATTATAAAAGAAAAACATGAACATTTTTATTTTTCATCATTTAGGATTTTTATATAAGTCAGCAAAATTTTCATAGAATCATTCTTAGCATCATTAGTTACGTTTAGTTGGAGTAAGTTGTGTTAAATTTAACCCCTTCGCGACGGGAGACTTTTACGAAATTTAAAATGTTTAAAATGTTCGGTTTTTAAAAACATAAATTTGTTTCTTATTAAATCAAGAAAATGCTCCGATTGAATAACGCCAATTTTACAGTAGGAATAAACAAGAATTTTTAAGCCTATTTGCGACACGTATACGTGTCGCTCGTCTCCAAGGGGTTCAAATAGCACGAGGCTTTTCGATTTCTTTGAATATATATAATTTTATTCTATAGTTAAAAAATAATATTATATTTATTCTGTCTACAAAAAGTGTACAAATTTAAAGAATACTTTTCCTGTCAGAAAGTATTGAGAAGCCATATTTACTATTAAATTATTATGCAAAAATTTCTTTATTTAAACATAAATATAAGAATTTCTAATTATATGTTGCCGTCCTTTCAACTATTTCACCAGTTTAAAACACAAACTATCAACAAATTTTTAATAAAAACACCATTTTTAAGGCACATAAAAAAGCTACATATTTTGGAATAAGATTGTTCATTGATTTTCTGAAAAATTGCAATATTTGAACATAAACAATTCAGGAAATATTGCACAAACTTTTTCATGAGTTTAGATTTATTACAAAATCTCATATCGATTTTTTTAATTGCAGTGAATTTTTTCTTACTATGACTATTATATCTGCAAATTAACAATCTTCATAAAGGTTTTATCATGTGAAATGCAAATAACTATTAAAACTAATTTCATTAGATTTAACTATTTAAAACAACAAATATTAAGTCTGCGTTAATTTTTAGTGATTATGAAATTGAACGTAATTTCCCATGCTAAATGTTTGGACACTAAACTAATATTGATTTACAGGTTGTAAACTCAAGCTCTATTCCGATAACCGATTAACTTAACATCATGATATATGCATAGTATGAAATGGAGTTGAGATAATTTAGTATTCATACTCGTTTGATTACGCCTCAGGTAATAACTGCCACTAGCCATTCATATGCTAACTGATAGTAAATTAGATATTGCATATGGCCAGTTACATGAGTATTGGTTTCTACTTCAATATTACAGAACTAATTTACTAATTGCATAACGGTATTTCATTGATCAAAGTTGATTATTTGGAAATATTAACAAGAATAATATTGTTTCTTTAATGCATTATCTTAAATATATAAAAAAGACATTTTATAAAGATTAAACACGATAAATTTAGGTAAGTTTACAGGTCGAAAAGTTTAAAAATTCGAAATATATTTTCTGATAAATAATAAAAATTAGGCATTTATGCTACATGACTATCATCTTTCAAAATTTAATTTATATTTAAAACTATGTTTTGAAATTAGACAATTCGTTAGAAAATTCGAAACTTGCTTTCCGATGAATAATAACAAAATAATTAGGCATTTATGCTACATGACTATCATTTTCAAAAAAATAATTTACACTTAGAATTATGTTATGAAATTAGAAAATTCGTCAGAAAATTCGAAACTTGTTTTCTGATAAATAGAAACAAAATAATTAGGCATTTATGCTACATGACTACCTACTTTCAAAATTTAGTTTACATTTAGAACTATGTTATGAAATTGGAAAATTCGTTAGAAAATTCGAAACTTATTTTTTGATAAAGAATAGGAAAATAATTAGGCATTTATGCTACATGATAATCTTTAAAAAAATAATTTACACTTTTAACTATGTTTTGAAATTAGAAAATTCGTTACAAAATTTGAAATTTGTTTTCTGATAAATAAAAACAAAATAATTAGGCAGTTATGCTACATGACTATCATCTTTCAAAATTTAATTTACATTTAAAAGTATGTTATGAAATTAGAAAATTCGTTAAAAAATTCGAAACTTGTTTTTTGAGAAAGAATAGCAAAATAATTAGGCATTTATGCTACATGACTATCATCTTTAAAAAATTAATTTATACTTAGAATTATGATATAAAATTAGAAAATTCGTTAGAAAATTTGAATCTTTTTTTCTGAGAAAGAATATCAAAATAATTAAGCATTTTATGTTATATGACTGTCATCTTTAAAAAATTAATTTGCATATAGAACTATGTAATGAAAACTATTGTTGATTTTCGGAAAATACCACTACAAAACAGGCACTTCCTAAATAATATCATTGTTTTCTTTAAATACAATGTATATATAAATCATGGTACACTTTTGACCGTTCAGGGGAAATCAACGAAACAAGATAGAAATGTGAAATATTTACCAAATAAAACATAAAATCTCTAAGTTTCATACCTTTTTCAGTTTAGTTCGATTTTGCTTTCATTTGTTTCAGTTTACATATATAAACGATATTACAGTTCTTCACACACACAGTTCATAGTCCAAGAGTTGACAGCACAAAAACCTAAGGTATCGGGCACAAGAAAAAAAAACTTTATTTTCTGGATGAGTAGTAATAGGGAAATCTAATGATCCATGTCTGCCGGAAGTGAAGTGGTTAATAAGCAGATAATTAATACTATTAATATTTTACTCGTAGACTTATCATTCTGTTTGCTATACTATAAGTTCATAAATTTTATTGTGCGACAAACACAATAAAAATCTTACAAGTAAATCACTAGTGGTAATAACTCTTGGCTTATGCACCACTTCACTTCCGGTGGACATAGATCATTAGATTCTCTTATTACTACTCTTTCATAAATTAAAGGTTTTTCTTTCTTATGCTCAATACCTTAGATTTTTTGCTGTCGTCTGTAAGGAAGTCTGGTGTAACAGAATGAATTGTGTCTGAGATTCTTTGTTTCAAATGGAAGCCAGGTCGAACTGCAAGTAACAGACATAATAATTGTAGTATTTTCCTTTTATTTGGTGAAGATTTCACAGTTCTAGCTTGTGTATTGATTTACTGTGACTGGTTAAAAGTGAACTGTGACTTTACGGACATACAAAATTTCTCAAATATATAAGCTGCTATAAACATTATTAGTTTTTGCTAAAATCGTCATATGTTTTGACTTTGCTAGTTCAGTTGTTACCAAAATGAAAAAAAAAATATCGATCATCCTTAAATATGCTAATGTTCATATCTAAATCGTAAGATTTTACGGCACTATCTCATAAATAAATATAATATCTACAGATATATAAACACTTTTACTAGAGAAAAAAAATTCTTGATAACAATAATATAAAGATAAAAGATTGTTTTTTTTATACTGTGTGTATGATTTGTAATTTTAGAAAAAATATATCATATAAAGTTCATTCCAAATTGAACTTTATATACAAATTATAGATTTTGTTTAATTTTATTAATCATATAAAAAATAACGGTTTTTAGTGATATATTTTTAGCAGAGCCCTTTAAAATGTGAAATAATTTACGAAGAACTTTCAATTTTAATTACTCTGATGTAGTTGCCTTTTGTTGTATTTATGTTGCTTATGACGGACGATTTTCCCCAAAATAAATACGGAAAAAAAGGGAATGCTCTCCGTGTGGGGATCTTCCTAAGAGATTCTAATCTATATTTATCGAAGATTCCAAGAAAACCATGGAAAGCTGTGAATGATTTAGCCGAATGCCGCTGTCGGGTATAAACCTAGCACCTTCAGTCTACTAGCTTTGGGATTAGAATCTCTCGGCCACTGGTTGGGCTTTTAATATTCAGACCTTGTCCAAATTATAATGAAAGAAAAATTCAGCAAAAAAAAAAAAATGTTTATTAGCAAATAAAAAGGAATAAAGAATTAAAAAATATTCTTTAAATTTCACACCATTTTTTTTAAATATATGAGTCTTTTTGAATCAAAAAATTTCTATTCATTGTATACCGAGATTAAACATTTTCGTAACTTTTTAAAAACAGGATTTCCATTTTAAAGAATTAAACGACTCATCCGTGAAAAGTTCATTAATGTTATTTTTATTAATGAAAAGAAAATAGATTAACTTTAGAACTTTTCTATTTTCGAAATTCAATCTGTTATCATAGACTAAAGGATTGGCGGAAATAATAGAACAACAAAATTCTATATCTTTAAAAGAAAGATGTTACAAACTAATCCGATTTAAAACGTTCTGTAAAACTTTGCCATGAACATATTGTGTTTCGAATAAGGTGTCTTAGATTATTTTCAAAAAGACATTTTCAAAACCATCCTCGAGAACCATCCAATTTTCTACTTTGTTTCATCTTATGAGATTAGGCTTCGAGCTTTCACACAAGAAGGCGATATTTTGATTCCTAAAACAAATAAGTAATCCATGACGCATTATGTTTTAATCTGTTTCAATAGTTGATTCTTTTTATTTCATTTTTTTACTCTTCACAGCAGATATTTTTTTTTATATATTTACTTTCTACTTTAATTAAAATCAAAGTACAATTTTGACATAAAAATAAGTTTTACTTGCAAAGGTTAGTTACTTATCATATAACTCTTGTAATAGATAAAATATAGGGCTGTACAAATGTGTTCAAGTATGCCTTCGTCTGTTAATATAGATTGCTGAATGTAAAATTTTATACAATCCTTTCCAACATAGTTGAATAATGTTTAGAAATTTGATGTATCTGTCTATCTGTCCGAACTCCAGCTTCTTTTAAAACAGTTAGGTTGCTCTTTAATTGATAATACGTTATTGACATTTACTATGCCATGTTCGGTGCTGAAGATAAAGTGTCCAATATCCATATTTTACTTACACAGACCTTTAAAAGTATTCCATTACATTATGATACTTACGGAAAACGTTTAAAAAAACTCATTACTTAATTTTTCATCACTTAATTTTTCATAAAATCTAATTAACAGCGATTTCTTATTTCTTTTAAGAGTTTTCAGGACCTCTAAAAATTTCGAACATTATTTTATTTTTATTTACTTTTTGTAGATGTTAAATTCCTATATATTCGGAACACTTTGATTTAGTTATTTTTTTGAAATTCCTTTTAGAACAGAAATTATGGCTATTATAATTATACCCACTGAATAGTGGAAGTGGCGTCTCCAAAACATTGAAGTTATTTTTCTCCAAATACAAATTTTGGGCATAATGCGCAAAATTTCTGAAAATCGCAAAAACTTCTGAATAGTTTTTCATGACATTTTCAAAACATATATCTAATGATAGACTGTGTAATCTGAAATTAAAATTAATTTTTTATTTGTATGTAAATATATATATATTTGTTTTGGTGAATATGCTGTTGAAAGTACATAAATTTTACATGAGCTAAATACAAGTTTGCATTAAAACTATAAATGTGATTAGAGCTCAAATTTATTTACATTTGGAATTGAGTTGATATAATTAGAATAAATAATAGTATAAATAAGTACCAAAATTTATTTTACAATCCTGCGCATATTCTGTTGTGCAGATTTTCTGCTCATGAAAAGTCTGACGATTTTTAAACCTGTAAATTAATTATAACAGATGTGAATTTCCCATGTGGGTAAAAATTTACATCTGTTATAATTGATTAACAAATTGAAAAATCGTGTTATAAATTAATCTAATATAATTTCGTATGCTGCGTTTTCTGCAGATTCCATACATTGACCTTCGATTTATTCTGAGCTGTTCCATAGTATCAGACCAGATTATACAATCGTTAATGTTATTTGGGTGAAATAGTCCCCCAGTGTTCGTGCCCGGGATAGCTCAGTTAGAAGAGCATTGACGGCTTCAGCCAATACATTTCTGGTTCGAATCTTAACCCGGACTTTTTTCACCCACATGGAAAATTTACATCTGTTATAATTGATTTACTTGATTAAAAAAATCGTGTTATAAATTAATCTAATATAATTTCGTATGCTGCGTTTTCTGCAGTTTTCATATATTAACCTTCGATTTATTCTCTTGAGCTGATCTATACCCGTAAAGCATGGTGACGTCACTGCAACGTCGTTGTGAAGTCACATTGTGACTTTCTGACCATCGATTCTCGATGTGACGTCACGTGACGTCGATGTGAAGTCACAGTGACTAAAATGTGAAGTGGTCATGGCCGTTTTAGAGCTCTTTTGTGACGTTTCACAAAGTGGTCACAATGTGACAAATTTGTGAAAAATGTGTCATTTGTGACTAATTTGACATTGACATTGTGACGAAACTGCGACAAAAGCGACGATATTAAAATTGCCAGAAACATGTTTTTTAAAGTAAATAACATGTTTTGAAGGATATTTATAAATTTCTAAAGATTTTTAAGAAAGTCACATCTCAGTCACAATGCGACGTCACTGAGAGGTGGCATTTTGGTCACAGATATGATGTGACCAAAGTGATTCACAGTGACGTCACTGTGACCATGCATGCTATTACGATAGTATCAGATCAGATTATATGATCGTTAAGTTTATTTGGGTGAAATAGTCTTTCAGTGTTCGTGTCCGAGATGGCTCAGTTGGAAGAGCATTGGCGGCTTCAGCGAATGCGTCCCTGGATTGAATCCTGGCCCGGAATTTTTTCACCCACATTGAAAATTCACATTGTAATTGTTCATAATGTAAATTATAATCAATTGTTATAATTGATTTACCGACTGAAAAATCGTGTTATAAATTAATCTAATATGTGTGTCTATTTTTGTTTCCCGATGGCGGAAATAGATCGCAAAATGAGATCTGCAAAATATAATTTAGGATAGACATAGAATAGTTTAGGTGCATGCGAAATTCATGTTTTTGATACGTTTAAATACAGTCAATCAGTGTAACTTTGACATATCAGGGTAACTTTGAACCAAGAAAGAAATCAGACTACATGCGCTACATCACATGAGTTAACGACGACGTTTTGGTCTCAAAACATTGATAGAATTACTAGTGTGAGTTTGGTAGTTCGCTGGAAGTAATTAGTCAAAATTCCAATATTGCGGAATAGATTAAAGTTTTACAATGATGAAGCAAAGTTACCCTGTTTGACTGTAATGTTGTTGTCACTCTATGTCGAACTGAAAATAGCCGGTACTTTACGCATTTTTCATATTTGCCAGTGGTTTAAGATCCTGGGAGAATTTTTAATGCTATTCATATTCAACCTTTTAGTCCAATTTAAAAAAAAATTTCCTCTTTCAAAAAAAGTTATGCAGAATTCATACAGAGACCATTAAATATGGGGACCCCAGAAGCCAAGGGGTATAAGTGACAAAATTGAAAAAAATGAGTTAAGTGCACAGGGTATCTGGAAATATGCTTTTTTAATTTCAGGTAAAGAAATATAGGTCATTTTCTGATTATTTGGGGAGTTATAGAGGCAAACCACTTTTTTCAAAAGACAAACAATATTGATTAATTATGCATTTAAAGAAAATTGTACCCTATTTTTTAAACAGTTATTGAAATGAGAGTTCAAAGATTAGAATGCTCCAAGCAGATGTTTCCTATTTTAATTTAGTCAATTGTTATTGATGTTCCAATTTAACATCAATTATCTTTAAACTCAATTTACTCCAAATCCACATTTTGTGACTTGTATCCCTTGGCTTCTGGGCTCCTCATATATCAAATTTTAAAAGGAATGTCTCCATTCCACTGAAAATAAAGACTTTGACGCGATAAATCATTTTAAATATTGTATCTTAAATATGTATTCTTATATTTCATATCATTGCTTTAAGAAAATCTCCGGTATCTATTAAAAAATATTAACAATTTGAATTGTATCGAATTTTTCGAAACAAAAGAAATAAGAAATTTTACACGATGGGAATGTATTTTTTCTTCCTAGTATTTTACGGTACCAACATGTCAATAAAACCTACTATTATGACAATGCGATATGTTCAAGAAATAAGATTTACTTTAACAATAGTGAAATTAGAATTTTAAATCAATTGTTTTTGTTTCGTTTTTAGGTGCGTTCGTAATTATGTAAATACGAAGCACCTATATTTATCGTTCAGTCCGTCCGTCTGTCTGTCCGTCCGTCTGTCCGTCTGTCTGTGTCCGCATATAACAACGCAAAAACTACCCAACCGAATCTTTTGAAATTTAAAATATATAATTATTACATAATTTTGTCGAGTCATTTCAGATTTTATGAGAATCGGATGGATATATCAATTACAGAGACGACCAAAAGGATTCCGTTACATTACGGTCAATGGGGAAAATGTTGCAAATGCATTTTAATCGTTTGAAATTTAAATTACATACTTATTACATAATTTTGTCAAGTCACTTCAATTTTTTTGAAAATAGAATGCATAGAACAAATACAGGGACAATCAAAAGTATTCCGTTACGTTGCAGTCAATGGGAAAAAAGGTTCAAATGCATTTTAATAATATTACACTCATTCGAACATAATAATATTGATATGCATCATAAAGTAAACATTATAATATCGATTTTACATAATCTATTGTGCAAAGAACTTTTGTTTTGATTTACAAGGCGACACAAAAGTATTCCATTACATAATGAGTATAGAGAAAACATTGTTTGTTGCGCATTTTAATTGTAATTAGCTATTTACAATTTTATTAGATTGATATTTTTAAAACTTCATTATCGTACGAACGCACCTCATTTGCTACGCTTCACGTGCAATTTCCAACTTGTTTAATTAAATCGTGGATTTATCTCTATTGTTCCGTTCGGCAAAAGATTTGTTGAGTCCGGATCTTACCCGAATTTTAATACCTAAATTTATTAGATTAAACATTACCCAGAGATAATATTTCTTTCGAAATTCGAATCGTTTTCAGATCTAAGCAACGGTTACATACTGGTTAGCAGATAATTTAGTTAAATAAAAATGTAAGTAAAATATTTGCACTAAGAACATATGTAATGTATGTAAAATGATATTCCTACGTCTTTTTAGGTGCGTTCGTAATTATGTATATACGTAGCACCTATTGTTGTCGCTCAGTCCGTCCGTCTGTCTGTCTGTCCGTCTGTCTATCTGTCCGTCCGTCTGTCCGCATATAACAACGCAAAAACTACCCAACCGAATCGTTTGAAATTTAAAATACATAATTATAACATAATTTTGTCGAGTCATTTCAAATTTTATGAAAATCGGATGGATAGATCAATTACAGGGACATTCAAAAGGATTCCGTTACATTACGGTCAATAGGGGAAAAAGTTTTAAATGCATTTTAAACGTTTGAAATTTAAAACATATAATTATTGCGTAATTTTGTCGAGTCATTTCAAATGTTATGAAAATTGGATGCATAGATCAATTACAGGGACAATCAAAATGATTCCGTTACATTACGGTCAATGGGGGAAAAGTTTCAAATGCATTTTAATGATGTTACACTCATTCGAACATAATAGAATTGGCATGAATCTATGAAATATATACTAAAATGTGCATTCTGTACAATCTGTGATGCAAAGAATTTTTATTATTAAATTACAGGACCACACAAAAGTATTTCACTATATAGTGCTATACGGGGAAACATGGTTTGGTACGTGTTTTAATTATATTCAACTATTTCACATTTTATGAATAAGATATACGTTGCTGAGGTGTAATAAAAATTACTTCCTGCATATTTACAGAAACGTAAAGATTTCTACTACTATACTATATCCGGAGTACGCTCTACTATATCAGCAAGATCTGAATATTTTTAAAACTTCGTTAGCGTACGAACGCACCTCATTTGCTACGTTCATGTGCAATTTCCAACTTGTTAAATATTATTTTTGTGTGCAACAAACACGGTGAAATGTAACTTAATTTCTTTTTTTCGAAAACGTTCTTCAAGAAAAGTATTATAGCCGTAATTTGAGAATGTATGAGTTAGTGCACACAATAACTCTGTAATGGCTCTTCTGTGTGCACTTCTTTTTGAGAATATTTTATTGATTATTGTTCCAAGAACTGTATAGGATTTCTTAACTCTTCGATTGTGTTTAAAATGGGTAAAATTGTAATGTTGTTTTCTCCTCATTTTGTTTTAAATGCTCCTCATTTTGGTTTCGAATGCAATCCTTGACAGTATTAAACATTCTAAATTGTAATAAAAATTCATTGAATTCATAGAATTATATTATCTTAAATATTACATATATTTTAGTGAAACCTGGAATTTATTGAACAAAATATTACGTTCCAAACACTTAGCCGGTTTAAAATCGGCCTCTGGAACAGATAGTTTTTTCCTTTTAATGCATTTTCAACCAATTTTGCAATTTATTCTGTAATTAAAATCACCATATTAATGTATCTGAGTATATCGTAAAGAACCACAAGTAAGCGTCGTCGTCCCAATACCACCCCCTAATATATATGCAGTTTTCTTTTGAAAAAAGTATCATTTATAAGTCCTGTCTTCAAAATACTTTCCCAGTTTGCCTATCGTTTACAAAAAAAGTCCGAATTATAAGCCCCCGCTCTTACAAAACCATTTGAATTTCCTGTGTGCTAAAGGGGAGCTTACTTCAGGTACTTTAAGGTAAATGACACACATCGGGTGTGATACACTTAAGGTTCAGCAATCGGAGTTGGTTACATCAAATCCCTAACAAATTAAGAAAAATATATATATATATTATTATGTTCAACGAAACAATTTTATGTTTAACACTTTTACTTACCCATCATACGTAGTATAGATAAGTCTTGCAATCGTTTTGAAAATCGAAAAAAAAAAATTCTGACGGATTTACACGTTTTAGATAGTGAAGATTGCGAAAAACATATTTTTAGAAAAAAACAATTGCCGTCCGTCTGTCTGTCTGTCTGTCTGTCAGTCTGTCTGTCTGTAAACGCTCTATCTCCCAAACAAATTGAGATAGAGACTTGAAATTTTTTTGTAGTTAGTATGTAAGAATGGGACGAAGCCTAATTAATATCAGCAACCTCGATTATCCGGAACTATTTTTTTCGGACCCTTGAAAAATTCGTTCTGATGAAAGGTATATAAAAATTTTCGATTTTTTTGTTTTAAGAAATGGACGTAAAAGGCAATAAAATAACACACATTTTGCATATAGAACGAATTCGATCGGATTATCAGTTGCCGAGATATTTGTAATCCTGTTTTCCACATTCTTCGGTTGTTAATGACCCTGTATTTCATTCAAATTTCAATTCAGAGGTATATTTTAATTGGAAATGAGACGCTTAATCCGACACAGTTAATTGTTAGTTAATAGAATTATTACTTTTGGAGTTATAAGGATTATTCTTTTACGCAGTTCGGTACTACTTGAGTAGTTTGGCGTTTTATATAATTTGTCGAAATTGGTACATCAGCAGTTCTTTAATAAAGCATTACTATGTATATTAACAATATTTAAATTTTGTTTATGAATTGCAATGCATTGTATAAATAGTTTTCACATGTTTTATTTTCATATACATATCCATGATGGGTAAGTATTACGGTGGCCCCCAACGACTAGTTTCTATTTGTAATTATAAATATAACAATACCATTTCTATAAATTAATAAAAATTAATCATTAATAAGATATCATGTTTTCCGTATCATTTGTTTTATACACCTATACTTATTTTTTTATAAAATGTAACATCATGGAATTGAATGGATTTTCCAAAACTAGCGTATGCAAATCCCATGAACATTTTATGAAGTGTGGTGAAAAATAATCCGATTTTGTGGGAAACGCAAACGAACACTATGTGCTTATGTTAAACCTTAAGAGAAGTGCTTTTAAATTTATGTCCACAAATCCAATTTTCTGATCTGCGCACTATTGCAAAGTATGCGGCTTTGTTATTCACACAGTAGAAAAGCGATTTCCTTTTTTAAGCTGCCATGTAATCTAAAATGTACGATAAAATATATCGGATATATTTTTTTATTATTCATTGTGTTTGTTTTTAGAAAATTGGATGCTTGAATGAATCATTGAGTGATGCCGAGTATATATGATCAAATTCACTATTTGAAACATTTTTTGTTTTTTAAAAATCATATCAATCATCGTAGATTTCACTTGTAAAAATTCACACTAAACAAAGAATTTATATTAACTAGTAATTGCAATCTTCTGCAATGATTTAAAAACATATATAAAGTATTAAAAACATTATTTTTATTATATATATATATTAAAAAATTCCTCTCTTGTCCGATACAGTGCTTGAAATATGCTCATGTATATACTTATGCATACGTATATGATTATATATAAAAAGAAAAAAAAAGAACTTGATTCATAAAACGAGAATTTTACATGTTTTCCAGAAACATTAAAATGCTACTATTTAAAATTGCCTTTAAAAAAAACTGAAACTAACTGGAAACGAGGAATTAAAGAAAGGATGAAAAACGTTATTTTTGTTAACTTTTTAAGCACTAATCTAAGAAAAAGTATTTATGGCTAACAAATAATAGAATTATCATAAAACTTAGCAATTAAAACTCTAGAACCTTATTTTGCCCTTTTTTGTGGGGGGGGGGGTATGCTGCATGTTCCGACATATCTTTAAATATTTAAAAAACAATTAATGATATGCACTTACAGTTTATTTTCTTCTATAAAGTAAACTTCAAAGCTTTATATATAATTTTCTCCAGCTGTATTTGCAACCTTCCCATCATATGTGTATAAGTGATGCAACGTTGGGAATCGTCCTCCTAGCTTAAAATAGTAGAGAATTTAGAATGCTGTTTCAAGGATTCCGAATTCGATCCACAGCCAGAACGTTTTTACTCTGTTAATTTTACATTTTGCTATCAATGTGATATTTATCCTATTAAACATTCAATAATAATTTCACTGCCGAAAATAATGTAAAAATAATTAAAATTATATATGTGTTCAACGTTGCTAGGGTCTTTTAAGTCTCAATGTAACTAGCAGGTTCATGCGATTATGTAGACGCTTCAATCTTTTGCTGCAGTTGCAGTCTCACCAACATTGAGAGACTCCAAGCTGGATAATGTCCTCGTAGCATAAATGGCATGGTATTTCGTGCGGTATTTCAAAGTATCGAAGCTCAATCAGCTTACTTTCACATTTTTCACTCTGCAAGTTCTATGTATGGCTAGTAATGTGATAATTCACTGATCAAATTGATCAAATATATAGTAACATGTTTCATTTTATTTTCAAGGCTCTGCAAACAGAACTATATGGATAAACAACTAAGCGGTAAAATTTAATCACACAGATAATTTTATAAATGTCTGTTACCTGGTGACAATTTACTGTAACTTTTCACTTTATTTTCAATTCAGTCTTACTGATTAATAAATATATCAAATGATTTTGTTTTTTCAAATAAGTGAAAAATCACACAAAGTTTTATATTTTACCTCAATTTTAAATAGGTCAAATCGCAGGATGGTATGTTAATCAATTCGTATTCTTGAGTTAAAAATAATTAAGTGCCTTTCATTTTCACCTTTTTTTTCAACGCAAGTTGAAACAAAAGGAATAATCTTAGAAGATTTTAAATGCTTATAAGTTGTTATGCCACATTGCATAATATTTCTTCAGTTTAAATCTGTTCAGGTCATTAGTTTACGACATTCAGAAAATCAAACATTTGGAAATCGTGAAAAAAAAATCTGATTGCGCTTACTATAAACCAATATATTACAAAGATGATAACACGATAAAACTAAATTTTAAGACTGTAGTGTTTTTTTTTTTTTTTCGATATAGGTTCATCGCTGTAATATGCTCAGAGCGAAAATTTTATTTTTTATTTTATTTTAAATAAGGCGAGTATGAGACTCACGTAAGCACTGATTACTTGTGCATTCGTAATTATGTAAAGTAGCATCTATAGTCGTCGTTCAGTCTGTCCGTCTGTCCACATATAACAGAGCGAAAATTACCCAATTAAACATAGATTCTGTACTATTTGCAGTACAAAGAATATTTGACATTAATTTATAGGGCCACACAAATGTTTTCCGTTGCATAATTGTATAGGGGGAATCATTGTTTGAAGGGTGTTTTAGTTACAAGAAACTATTTCACATTTTAACAAAATGATATATGGCACTGAGGTTTACTACAAGTTCATTTCAGTATAATAGAGAGCAGATAGTATGTATAGGGACGCGCATAGTATTTCAGCTAATAAATTGTATACGAATTACAACATACTATTACACCTAGATCTAAATATTTTAAAAAATTCGTTTTAGTACGAACGTACCCTGTTTGCTACGCTTGACGGCCAATTTCCGACTTGTTTAAATTCCAAATTTGTTAATGAAAATGAAAATTTTTTCATACACATTAACATGAATGTGTGAAAAATTTACCCGAAGTTGATTTTACGAAAAATATATATATAATTTCCTTTATTCAAAATACAGTTATTTAGAAATATAATAACTTACACTGCTTGTTACATTTATATCTAAATGTATAAAATATATTATACATAAAATATTTTACTTTGTAATTTTCTATGGGTATAAATAAAGAATATTAAATGACTTCATTGTTTTCACAACCACTCAATTGAGGCTTTGAAGATTTATTTTTCTTAACTTCTGTACTCCAAGTGCATTTAATGTTTATACCAAACTATCGAGTCTTAAATTCCGGTGTTTCGGAAATTAAAAGAATAATTTAACTATAAAACCTTTTTTAAAAACATGTACTTACCGTTCCGTCAAATGTTTCGCAACGGAAAAAAAAATCCTTTAAATATCTGATTTTTAAAATGACTTAAGAATAAAAGCTATTGGCAGTGCTTTACCTGCGTAATGCGAATCGAAAGTTGTTTGCATATCGGTTTTGAATAAAAATTCATACATTTTTTTTTTTCGCTGCCAATGGAAATTCAATGATAGTAAATATCCTTAATGCGTGATGTAAATCTTCTTTCTTTTAAAAATATCAAAATCTCTGTGTTAATTATACGAAAGTAAACAAAATCTGCAGATTTATCGCAAAGTATTTCTCTATTTTTTATATGAAAAATTAGTATTGAAAATAATTTAACGGTACTGGACTATGGTGTATATTTTCTCTTCTTATAAATATAAAAAATATGTGTTATTTATGAAAATTAATGACTAGTAGTGCATTTCTTTATTACTTTAGTTTTTCTTGAATAAATTCTATATAAAATCTATATAATTGTTTAACGTAAATTGTTAAGAAGTATATGGCGTATTCGAAGTGTTAGTCAGAACTGTAATGGGAGATAATACTAAGCAAGACTATCAAATGTGTTCTAAGGTAAATGCTTACTATAAAATCTTCAATGTTACAGAGTGTATGATGTATATATTCTCTATTAAAAAATAGAAAACCTAACAAAAAAATAATAATTCCACAGAATAAAGATTAAATGGAGGAAATTACAGACGACTCTGGTTAATTCGAAATCGGATAATTCGAATCTTCTCTTAATTCGAACTGAAATGAAGTCCCGAAATTTTTACTAGTAGAATAATGTTGAAAATTTTTATTAATTCGAACTCATTTTCATTTGACGTCGTTTAATTCGAACTAACTAGTATTCCGATTTTTCATTTTTCTTTTCTTTATTGCGGATTTCAGATCATTTGAATAACTTTCTTTCTTTGATATTTGTGAAAATTGTTCCGAACGACTATAGATACAATCGAATGCATTTGATATTCAGATTCTTAATGTGACGTCTGTCAATAATTGAGACTTTAAATTTTTCTTCCATTGTGCTTGTTTCTAATCTTTTTATTAGTTTATGTATTCATACATTCTAATTTAATATTAAGTCATATTCTAATGATAACAGACGAAATAAATAAAATAAAAACACTATAACATTAATTATTTTATTTTAAGCGTGTTTTCATTTAATATTTTCCATAATTCAAACTTCTTATAATTCGAACATTTCTTGTAGTCCCGAGGAGTTCGAATTAACGAGAGCCGACTGTATATTGAATGTTGAACACGTGCTTAAATTTATATTGATAGGTTGTGAATGCAGTTATGTCATATTTCGAAGACATTTTTCACTACATTTCATATTCAAATGTAAGAAGGAAAAGAGAATAGAAAATGGGTCTAAGTTCGCATTACAAGTTAAAACTACAGTAAAACTTGTGGTTTGCATGGCTGAGATATAATAACCATATTATAAGATCACATATTAGACATACATTGTCCTACAAGTTTAAAAATATGAATATTAAGAAGGTAACACTGAATACATGGACGAAAATATTTGTGTCCCATTCATCCCTGCTGTGGAGATGATTGGGACCGAGATATTTTTTTAATTGGATAATATTTTACTGTATAATGATAATCTAGACTAAAAATTGTACATAAATGTAGGCAAATACCTAATGTATGAAATATTGATAGTAAATTTAAAGAATTACTATAAACATATATTATTGTGAAAATGACCAATTTATCCCCTAACTCCCCTGAATATTGTCTGTTTATAATATTGAAATCTCTGTATTAATTGCGTAAAATTAAAAAAAATATTAATAATTGTATATTTCATGTGAAATATTACTTTAGTGTGTCTTAATCATTGATGCTGAATTGAATCGATGCTGACGCTTGTTTAACGGGGGGTACCTTAATGCTTTTCTTTAATAAAAAAAAAGTTATCTTATTGACAAAAGTTTTAATTTATTTTTGTTTGAAAATTCAAAGAACTAGCTGTTGTTGTTGTTCAGAAACAATTGAATAGTACTCAGTTTCTTTTTTTTTTCTTTTTTTTTTTTTTCTTTTCAAACGAAAAATAAAATCTAGGAAATACAGCCAAAGTTGCTTACAAAAGCAAAAAAAGAAAAAAAAAAGTGAAACTAAGGCAGCAAACGTAATCAATTTCGCCTATAACTTAATAGGTGATTTATTGATCACACATTAGAACACATAGTTTAATACCAAACATCTCCCATAGTCAAGTTTTCTAAATTTATGTCTTTTCATTGAAAAATGAATTTGTAAATGTGTAAAAAAATTTTGAGAATGTTGAGCAAAGCAGATGAAGGCAGCCTTAAGTGGTAATAAGAACAGTAAGAGGTGATAATACACAAGAAGAAATTTTTTATATTAGAAATGATATATTTTTAGTACAATCACTAGTCATTAATACATTTCAGAACTCAGTCTTTAACAAGTCTAATTTTTTTAATTGTAACAATAATGATCATTTTTTAATTATTTATTCAACAAAATACCGGAAAATATATCAATCACAATTCTTTAAGTTGAATTAAAATAGAAAACAAAAAACCGTGAAAGATAATACATTTAAACATAATTATAAGGAATGTACTACAAACATTCTGCCATGTTTCGGATTTCTTATTTAGCTTGTCACCATTTTGATGAGCAAGCGTAAAAATGAAAAATGCGCTTCTGCCAAAATTTAATACCCATAAATTTAATACCCATCGCTTAATTAGCCTCCAACCTAAAGTAAAGTACAAAATGAAAAACGGTAAAAATTAATACTTATTAACACATCGATAATAAATATTTAATAAACATTCTGCGCTACTTCAGACTTCTTAATTTATCTGTTCTGTTTTTATGGACAATAATAAAAGTGGAAGTTGTGATTCAGCTTTACTATAAATATTTTGCATAATTGAGTTAGTTTTTTTTTAAACATTTTTACATCACTTTTTAATAGCTGAATGTTTTTTACGTTGGAATCAAACGAATAAAATAAATGCCTACACTTAAGCTAAATTTCTCATAAAATAAAGGTTAGTTTCATCTGAGTTTGCAAAATGCCTAGAAATGTCCAAAGACAGTGTGATCAAGAAAATGATAAATTTTCTTATGTATTTAACCTAAATGTTTTTCAAGGATTTTTTTTAAGGTTTTGTAGATTATTTATTTCTTTAAAGCTCTTAAATATGTGATTGCGTTAGTTTAGATTAATGTTTATTAAATTGATGTTTTAAGAGGTTTTGTAGTTTTAGATCTATATTTTTTAACCTAAATTACTAAGCGCCTAAAAGATCAACATCAGAAAAGGTACGTTTTCTGTAACATTCAATGTCATTTTTTAGAAAAAAACTAATGAATAGGTATTTGTATTGTAGTATTTGTATTGTACTTTAGTTTCGGAGCTGAAGAGGTAAAATAAGTATTATGTATTTCTGTTATTTTCAGTATCCTTATTTTCAAGTTTTCTCTTAATAATGTGAATATTCAACAAAATACAAAAGATTCTTTAAAATAGCAAATAAAGCCTTTGTGCACAAATGTTTAAAGATAGAAAACCAACGATTATAAATGCTCAAATAAAGTATGAGAAGGTAGAAAACAACTATTTCGAATCTACTATCGAGATTCTTCATCAGTGCAAAACTCAGCGAACTAAAAAATAGCAAAACTGAGCAAAGAGACAGAGAGACGCAGGCTTATATGTCCGCTATGGGAACAATTCCGCCTAAAGAAAAGCAACCAATTTTTTAACAATCGCTTTTCAGTTTTTGTTTTGCTTGTTCTCTGATAGATGTCGCTACTTGTCTACCCAGTTGTTTTGGCTGGTTTCTTCTCATTGGTTGCTTTTCTTTAGGCGGGATTGTTCCCATAGCGGGCATATAATCCTGCGTCTCTCTGTCTCTTTGCTGAGTTTTGCTATTTTTTAGCTCGCTGAGTTTTGCACTGATGAAGAATCTCAATAGTAGATTCGAAATAGCTATTTGCTACCTTCTCATACTTTATTTGTGCATTTATAATCGTTAGTTTTCTATCTTTAAACAAAAGATTCTACCACTTCAATCTTCTTAAATCTCAAACAAAATACAAAAACAAAATTAATAATACACATATAAAAATACAGATATAAGAATAATACAAATTAACACATCAACAACCATTATTTGAGAAACAATATGCGATAATCGAGAAGACTTCTTCATGTGTCACGAGCCCACGCAAAAATTACGAATGTGTTTCTGGCCCAAGTACTTAACAAACATTCTGCTCAGTTTGAGATTTCTCACTTCATCTGTTAACAATTTCATGAACATGCTCAAATATGAAAAATGTGTTTCTACCCAAGAGTATTCCAGGAACATTCTGCGCAACTTGAGACTTCTTACTTCACCTATCAACAATTTCATGAACATGCGCAAATATAAAAGATGTGTTTCTGCCCAAAAATATTTCAAAAACATTTTGTAGAATGTGAGACTTCCTATTTCACTTATCAACAATTTCATGAAGATGCGCAAACATGAAATATGTGTTTCTACCCAAAAATTCTCCAGAAACATTCTGCACAACTTGAGACCTCTTGCTTCACCTGTCAGCATTTCCATAAATGCATATATAAACGATATGTTTCTACCCAAAAATGTTTTACAAGTATTCTACGCAGCTTGTGACTTCTAAATTCATTTGTCAATATTTTAATAAACATGCGCAAGCATAAATAATTTATTTCTGAGCAAAGTTATTCCAAAAACATTCTGCTCAGTTTGAGACTTCTTGATTCATCTGTGAGTTTTTTGATAATTTCGCGCAAATAAGAATGATGTGTTTCTGCCCCAATTTTTTTTTTTTTTTTTTTTTTTTTTTTACATACAATCTACGCAAATTGAAACTTCTTAATTCATCTGTTAATAATTCGGTAAACTCGTACAAAGATAAATGGTCTATTTCAGAGACAAAATTTATTTAATAAATATTCTGCGCAACTTGAGACTTCTTGCTTCAAATGTCAACATTTCGATAATTGCGCGCAAATATGAAAGATTTGTTTCTGTTCAAAAATATTTTACAAACATTCTATGTAATTTGGCATTTCTTAATTCATCTGTTAATATTTTAATAAACACACGCAAATATAAATGATCTATTTCTGATCAAAATTATGCGAATTAACTTTTTGCGCAACTTAAGACTTAATTTCGTCCTTAATGAGTACGCAAAAGTATAAAAGAGATATTTCTGCCCAAAAATGCTTTGAATTCCAATGCAAACTTTTGGATAACTGAAATTACATAACAATTCTTAGCTTTAGTTATTCCCGATAACCTGATTTACCAGTTATACTCTTATCCAATTTTCTACCAAACTATGAAACATTTGTTTTAAATTTAAAATTATTGCGTAAAATAGTAATAATTCATCGTTTTATGTAACGCAAGTACAAAAGTTTTTATGAAAAATTTATTTTACAACGAAATAATAGTCTTACACGTTTTATATATTTTACTCTTTTTATTCTAGAAAAAGCAGCGCGTGTGAAAGTACGATTTCATTTTTTAAGCAATAAAAGAATTTGTAATCCGATTGATATACGAAAGAAAATAATTTTATCATACCTTTAAATCTGTTACAGGAGATTACATACGTTAATACTTTCAGTCAACACTCTTTTTTAAAAAAGGGGGGAATAAAAAAATATTCAAGAATTTCACTCCGCGATAACACACAATGGGAAAATTATTTTAAATCCCTTGAGTTCACATAATCGTGGAGCAGAATTTTTTACCTATTCAGCAGTGGCATTAAAAATATTTAATCGAGAGAGAAAATATATTTTTTTCCCCGTTCTAAGATTCGATTATCGATCGATTTAGTGTGAATCATTAGAAAGCGGCAGAAATTTGTTTCAGTATTTTCTTTTTCGTTATTCACACTTTGTTATTAATGGGCTTCGTTTTTACAACCAGCGAAGGTGATAAAGAAATTTCGATCGGTGAATTCCTCTTTCGAAAGATTTATTTTTCATATTTTTGAAAGTTTCGTGATACTATTTATAAAATTTCTCTTGGATTTTATTTTTTTTCTCTTCGCCGCTGTGTACTGATTTTATCTCTTTTTATTATTATTATTATTATTATTTCTTCCGCCCAGAGTATTAAACTATTTATATTTATAATGAAAAATGATTCAGCACTTATGCGTAAAGTTTTTTTTTCTTTCCGTTTTCTCTGCTTAAGGTGAATGTGAATTCATGTATTCTTAATATTGATTCTAAAATAATTTTATGATAAATAGAGCTATTAAAATACCTATCGACAAAATATAATTCTTTTTATCTGTAGAATTTAGGGAAAGATACACCTGAAGAATTTTTTTTCTTTATATATAGTTAAGTTAGGAAAAGAGGTAGGGATATTTATGTATGATTTGAGACTTCTTAATACATCTGTCAATATTTTTATAATAATGCTCAAATATACATGATATATTTCTGAAATAACTTATTCCAATAAACATTCTGAGCAATTTTAGACTTCATGCTTTGTCCATCAATATTTTGATGAATACGCAAAAACATAAAATAAGTGTTTCTGCCAAGCATTTTTCAGTTTTAATGCAAACCTTCGGATAATGGAATTAATTAACAATTTTGGATTCAGGTTCTTCCCGATAACCAGATTTTTTAGTTGTACTCTTATCCATTTTTCTACCAATCTACAGAACATTTGTTTTAAATTTAAAATTATTTCATAAAATAGTAATAACTCATTGTTTTAAATATTACAAGTGAAAAGATTTTTCTGAAAATTATGTTTTACTACGAAATAATAGTCTTCGTTTTACATATTTTACTCTTTTTATTCAAGAAAAAGCAGCGCGTGTGAAAGTACGATTTCATTTAATAAGCAAAAAAGAATCTGTAATCCGATTGATATACGAAAGAAATTTTTTTTATATCATACCTTTAAATCTGTTACAGAAGATTACATACGTTAATACTTTCAGTCAACACTCTTTTTTTTTAAAAAAGGGGGGATATAAGAACAAAAATATTTTCAAGAAATTCATTCCGCGATAACACACAATGGGAAAATTATTTTAAATCCCTTGTGTTCACATAATCGTGGAGCAGAATTTTTTACCTATTCAGCAGCGGCATTAAAAATATTTAATCGGGAGAGAAAATATTTTTTCTCCCGTTCTAAGATTCGATTATCGATCGATTTAGTGTGAATCATTAGAAAGCGGCAGAAATTTGTTTCAGTATTTTTCTTTTTTCGTTATTCACACTTTGTTGTTAATGGGCTCCATTTTTACAACCAGCGAGGGTGATAAGGATATTTCGATCGGTGAATTCCTCTTCCGAAAGATTTATTTTTCATATTTTTGAAACTTTCGTGATACTATTTAGAACAATTCTCTTGGATTTTATTTTTTTCTCTTCGCCTCTGTGTATTGATTTTATCTATTTTTATTATTATTATTATTATTATTTCCTTTGCCTAGAGGATTAAACTATTTACATTTATAATGAAAAATGATTCAGTACTTATGCGTGAAGGTTTATTTCCCCCGTTTGCTCTGCTTAAGGTGAATGTGAATTCATGTATTCTTAATATTGATTCTAAAATCGTTTTTATGATAAATAGAGCTATTAAAATACCTATCCACAAAATGAAGTAACTGTACAAAATATAATTCTTTTTATATGTAGAATTAGGGGAAGAAACACTTGAAAAATGTTTTTTTTTCTTATTTTTATGGAGCGGATGTGGGGAGGGAGATTTATTTGTAAAAACGTGGGAATTCTAACTGTATAATGTACTAAAAATATATTGTTTTTAGGAAAATTTTTTTTTACAATAATAAATACAATAAAACCTGATTTTTGTACCTTAATTATAGTGTTAAATATGTAGAAGACACCAAGAAATGTCTATATAGAGTGGACGTGTATATAAATATAAGACTTGTATAAATGAGATTATTTCAATACAATAAATAACTGCAATATATGCAATTAATGTACATAATACAACATTATCAGAATTAGAGAAACGTAGCCTATACAAGTCTAACAAAACTTCGAAACATTTTTACTTGAAAACTTATAAATTTTTTTTTATCTTACACAACAAAAATATAAAAAACCAATAAAAAAATGCAATGAAAATTATTAAAAGTCTTTAACACATAGCTCGAGTTTTGTTGCAGATATTCATATAACAATTTGGAATTCATATTAGATTAATTTAAACGTGGTTATTCTATCGTTAAATTAATTATAACCGATGTAATTTTCCCAAATTGGTGAAAGGAGTCCCGGCCAGGATGCGAACCACTGGCTGAAATCACCATTGTCCTTCCAACTGATCCGACCCTGGCGAATTCTGGAGGACTTCTTCACAAACATGACCTCAACGATCAAAGAATCTGGCCTTATACTATGGATCAACATAACAGAATAAATATAAAAGTCAATATTTGGAACTGCAGAAATCGCTATATACAAAATCGCATGAGAGTAATTTTAAACACGATTATTCAATTGGTAAATTAATTATAACAAATGTAATTTTTCCAAGTGGGTGAAAAAAGTCCGGGCCAGGATCCGAACCAGGGATCTATTGGCTGAAGCCGCAAATGCTCTAAAACTGAGCCACCCCGGATGAATTCTGCAGGACTATCCCGAAGAAAGAAGTTACATCTTTCCTCCAACAGACGGCGTATTTGAGCCCTTCAATCGCCAATTCTTTAAACGCCAAAATGCGTGATTATACATGAGCTCACGCCAAAATCGTTACACTGCGTTTTATTATATGTAGATTACAGTTATTGTCGTCGTCATCATAATCATCATCATTATTATTAATATTAGAACCATTATTATTAACATATTTGACAAATTCATTAACTTGTTCTAAAGTAATAATGAAATGAAGTTTTTTTCTACATTATTTTTAAACTTTTACAAAACAGATTTGATTTCTTTAAAGTCATTTTAATATCAGATTCACTTATTTTTTTATATTCAAAATTATTTTTATGGTAATTTATAAAAATAACTTCCTCAAAATCCTTTATAACATTTTAAAAATGAATTTTCAAACAAAGGGAAAAAGTTTAATGATTTGCAAACCATTGTTTATATACCGCAGCTTTGAAAACACGACGTACATCACTTTTGAGGCAAATTTCAATTTGTCGGTTTGTGTAGCAAAGATTGTACTATATAAAAGAAAAGCTATAATTGTGTAAAGTGTTTAGATAGAAAGAGTAAAATAAAAAGAAATAAAGTTTTTTTCTTCCAAAAAACTTTAAATTGTTTTTTTTTTTTTTTTACTATTATCACAGCATTTATCAACAAGCCGTCTAGGGATACAAAGTTGGCACTTAGTATTAATCAGATTGAACATGGCGACTATAGAAATCTAATCTGAAAGAAATCCCACTGGAAATAGAATAAATTACGAATTAATGTACTTTATTTTGATTTCGGGTAAAGATTTTTTAGCAGATTTAAATGGCTTATTTGAATTGGTTTAAAATAACACTTTAATGAATAAAAGAAAATATTTAATTTAAAATTAAAGGAAATATGTCTAATGTGTAAACGACAATATGCTGTACTAATTTCTGATAATATTAATGTGAATTTGATTTCGGGTTGAGATTATTTAGCAGATTTAAATGGCTTATTTGAATTGGTTTAAAATAACACTTTAATGAATACAAGAAAATATTTTAATTTAAAATTAAAGGAAATTTGTCTAATGAATAAACAACAATATGCTGTACTAATTTCTGATAATAATAATGTGAAAAATACCTATGACAAATGTATTTAATTAGTAATTAATATTTCTCATTTTTTGTAGAAATATAAAACGAAAATGTAAAAATGAAAATAGTGAATACTTTTTTTTATTTTAATTGTCTCTTAAAAGCGTAAACAATAGAGATTTCACTTCATAAAAAATCATTTATTTTCTTAATATCAACTCTCTATAAATTTTTTTTAACTCTAAGCCATTTCTATGTTAATATGTAAAAATAACTTATTCGAATCTAATACACCAATTTAAAAGTTATCTTTCCATAAAATGGAAATAGTTCATTAAATTTCAAACGGATTTTTGTTTAATACCGAACCTTTTAAAAATGACATACGCCACTTTTGTGGCAAATTTCAATTTTTCGATTAGGGAAGCAAAGAGTACATTAGATAAAAGAAAAGCTGTAATTATGTAAAGTGCGAAGATATGTACAGAAAAATAAAAAAAACTAATCCTATTAACTAAAACTATTTTTCCCATAAACTTCAAATTAGCTCTTTTTTTTAATTGTCTTTAAGCTTTACTAAATAAAATAAATATTAAAATACAAAAAAAGCTAGTAATTTTATAATATTTACCGAACGAAGTGTCTAGGGAAACAGAATTGCCACTTAGTATTAATTAGATTGAACATAGTGGCTATAGATATTTCAGCTGAAAGAAATCCCCCCTGAAATAGAATGATTTACGAATTAATGTACTTTATTTTGAATTCGCGTTGAGATTTTTTAGCAAATTTAAATGGTTTATTTGAATTGATTTATAATGAATGTATAAAATAAAATGTTTTAATTTATGATTAAAAAAATATCCTGTTGTACAAAACATAATACGATGTTGTTATTTTAGATATTATTAATGAGAAAGATATTTATTATAGTTATATTTAGTTAGTATTTTACGTTTCTCATTTTTAGTACAATTTTAAAACGCAGGTACAAAAAAGAAAAAAGATTCAATGTTTTTTTTTTATTTTAATTGATTTTTTTAAGTAATTATTGCAGATTTCATTTCATATCTTTGCATTTATTTTCTTAATATCACCTACAGATAATTTTTTTTTTAATTCTACAATATTTTTATGTTTTGAAAAAATAACTTCTTGAAAAACATCATACCATTTTAAAAGTAATCTTTCAAAGAAATGAAAATGGTTGAATGATTTTAAACATATTTTTTAATCCCTTTTTACGCTGCAGCTTTAATAAAATTACGTATACCATTTTTAAGACAAATGTCAGTTTGTCGGTTACTGAAGCAAAGATAACTTTAGATAAAAGAAAAGCTATAATTGTATAAAATTTGTACACAGATAGAGAAAAATAAAAAGAAAGAACTTTTTTTTTTCAATGAACTTCAAATTCACTTTTTTTTTATGAAGTGTATGGAAGATTTAGTAGTCTTGACTGAGCGAAAAAAAGCTATTAATATTCTAATACTTGTCTACGGAAAAAAAGTTGGCACTTAGTAAATTTAGATTGAAGATAGCGACTATAGATATCTCAGCTGAAGGAAATCTCCCTGGAAAGAGAATAACTTACAGATTGATGTAATGTATAATTTTCATTTCTTATGCAGGGTGTCACATAAAGATCTCCCTATTTTAAGAGGCCAATAAAAATATAAAGGACATTGAAAACAAATATTTTATGCTTATATTTAGAAAGAATAATGTATGCCATTTATTAATTTTTACAATCTATAACAACTTTTGCTATTAATTTTGAGGTTTTGTTGTACGAAAAATGATATCGTCTAAATGTTTTCCTATGATATCTATACACTTGTGAAATCTCTCCCGGAAATACAGCATAACCTTTTCCACCATTGCTGGAAGAATTGCTGCAATGTCAAATCGAATAGTATCTTTCAGTTTGTCAAGTGTTTAGCATTCAGGTAACCCAACAGGAAGAAGTCACATGCCGTTGCATGTAATGATATCATTTTTCGTGCAACAAAACCTCGAAATTGATAGTAAAAATTTTTACATATTGTAAAAATTAATAAATGGGAAACATTACTCTTTCGAAATGTAAACATAAAGTATTCGTTTTCAATGTGTTACATATTTCTATTGACCTCTTAAAATAGGGAGATCTTTATGCCTCACCCTGTAAAAAATGTAAACAATTGAGATTTAATATCATAAAATTTCATATATTTTGTTAATATCACCCACAGATAATTTTAAAAAGTCCAAATTACTTTAATGTTAATTAATAAAAGTTTTTTTCTCAAAATCCATTACACAAATTTAAAAGCAAACTTTCAAAGAAATAGAATTGGTTCAATGATTTTAAGTGGATTTTTTTCGGATGCGGTAACTTTTAAAAAAAATGACATACGCCACTTTTGAAGCATGTTTCAATTTGTCGGTTAGTGAAGCAAAGATTACATCAGATAAGAAAAAGCTGTAATAGTGTAAAGTTAGAGAAAAAATGGCGTTTTTTTTCTCTGAATTTCAAATTAGTTTTTCCTTTTTGAAATGTTTTGAAGCCATAATAGTCTCAACTGAACGAAAAAAGACCTAATAATATCCCAGCACTTGTTGACAAAGTGTCTAGGGAAACAAAGTTGGCACTTAGTATTAATTCGATTGAAGATAGCGACTATATATAACTACTTTAATGTTAATTAATAAAGGTTATTTTCTCAAAATCCATTATACAAATTTAAAAACAAACTTTCAAAGAAATGGAATTAGTTCAATGATTTTAAATGGATTTTTTTCGGATGATACGGTAAATTTTTTTAAAAAAATGACATACGCCACTTTTGAAGCATGTTTCAATTTGTCGGTTAGTGAAGCAAAGATTACATCAGATAAAAGAAAAGATGTAATTGTGTAAAGTTAGAGAAAAAAATGGCGTTTTTCCCCCTGAATTTCAAATTAGTTTTTTTCTTTTTGAAATGTCTTGAAGCCATAATAGTCTCAACTGAACGAAAAAAGACCTAATAATATCCCAGCACTTGTTGACAAAGTGTCTAGGGAAACAAAGTTGGCACTTAGTATTAATTCGATTGAAGATAGCGACTATATATATCTGAATTGAAAGAAATCTCTCTCAAAATAGAATAATTTACGAATTAATGTACTTTATTTTGATTTCGCGTTGAGATTTTATAGCAGACATAAATGACTTAGTTGAATTAATTTAAAATGAATCCCTAATGTATAAAAGAAAAATATTTTAATTTAAAATTGAAATAACCTGTACTGTTGTGTAAAAGGATAATATACTGTTGTATTTTTAGATAATGCTAGTGAAAATATACATATGATATGTATTTAATTAGTAATTAATAATTCTCCTTTTTAGTACAATTATAAGATGAAACTGTAAAAAAGAATATGATTAATTAAATATTGTTTAATTTTTTAAATATGTTTTGATAACATATACTAAGCAGATTTCATTTCATAAGAATGCATTTTTTTTTCTTAATATTAGCTCAATATAATTTTTGTAATTTTAAAATATTTTTAGGTTAACTTCTAAAAATAACTTCCCGTAGATCCATTATACTAGTTTAAAAGTATTTTTTCAAAGAAATGGAAATAGTTCAATGATTTTAAACAGGTTTTTTCCATGCAGCAGCTTTAAAAAGATGACGTATTCCACTTTTGATTCAAATTCCACTTTGTCGGCTAGTGAAGCAAATATTACATTAGATAAAAGAAAAGCTATAATTGTGTAAAGTTTGTAGATAGATAGAGAAAAAAAAAGTATTTTTACATGAACTTCAAATTGACTTTTTTTATGAAATGTCTTGAAACTTTTATATTCTTGATTTAACGAAAAAATAAAACTTATAATATCACAGTAGTTGACGGCAATGTGTATAACGAAACAAAGTTGGCACTTGGTATTAATTAGATTGAACATAGCAACTATAGTTATCTCAGTTGAAAGAAATCTCCCTCAAAATAGAATAATTTACGAATTAATGTCCTTTATTTTGATTTGTTATGATTGTTGAGATTTTTTAGCAGATTTAAATTTCTTATTTGAATTGATTTAAAATGAATCCCTAATATATGTAAAAAAATACTTTAATTTAAAGTTTAATTAATCTGTACTGTTGTATAAAAGGGTAATACGCTGTTGTATTTTTAGATAATGTTATTGAGAAAAATACATATGATATGTATTTATTTAATAATTGATAATTCTTATTTGTTAGTACACTTGTAAAATGAAAATGGAAGAAAGAAAATAATGAAATTAATATTTAATTTTTTATTGTCTTTTGGAAACACAAACAACGCAGATTTTTTTTTCATTATATCAGTTCCACATAATTTTTATAATTTAAAATTATTTTCTAGTTAATTTGTAAAAATAACATCCGCTAAATCCATTATACTATTTTAAATGTAAATTTTCAAAGAAATGGAAATAGTTGAATGATTTTAAACGAATTTTTTTTTTCATGCGGCAGCTTTAAAAACATGACGTATTGAGGTAAATTTGAATTTGTCGGTTAGTTTAGCAAAGATTAAATTAGATAAAAGAAAAGCAGTAATTTTGTAAAGTTTGTAGTTAGAGTAAAAATAAAAAGGAATAAAGTTTTTTCATGAAATTCAAATTAGCTTTTCTTTTATGAAATGTCATAATGTTTTAGTAGTCTCGACTGAACGAAAAAAAAATATAATACTATCATAGTATTTGTCGACAAACTGTCTAGGGAAAAGAAGTTGGCACTTAGTATTAATTAGATTGAACATAGCGACTACAGATATCTCAGCTGAAAGAAATCTCTCTGTAAAAAGAGCAATTAACGAATTAATGTACTTTATTTTGATTTTGCGTAGAGATTTTTTAGCAGATTTAAATGGATAATTTGAATAATGTATCCCTAATGTAAAAAAGAAAATATTATAATTTAAAAATGAATTAAACTGTACTGTTATATAAAAGGATAATATGCTGCTGTATTTATATATAATGTTAGTGAGAAAAATAAATATGATAAATGTGTCAAATTAATAATTAATACTCCTCACTTTTTAATAAAATTATAAAACGAAAATTTAAAAAAAAGATAGTAAATAAAATATAAAATGTTTGATTTTTAATTCATTTTTAAAAACGTATACAATACAGATTTCATTTCATATATATGCATTTATTTTCCTAATATCACCTGGAGATAATTTAAAAAATTCTAAACTATTCTCATGTTAATTTTTAAAAATAACTTCCTGCAAATCCGTTATTCCGGTTTAAAAGCAATTTTTTCAAAGAAATAGAATGGTTCAAGAACTTTTCCTTTTTTTCTTCTTTTATGTCGTTGTTATTATAACATGACACAGACCAATTTCCACGCAAATTCCAATTTTTCGGTTAGTGAAGCAAAGATTACAATAGACAAAAAAATGCTGTAATAGTGTAAAGATTGTAGAAAGATATATAAAATAAAAATAAAGTTTTTTTTTTTTTTTTTTTTTTTTTCATGAACTTCAAATTAGATTTTCTTTTCTGAATTGTCTTAAAGCTTTAATAGTCTCGACTGAACGATAAAAAAGCTAATAACAACATAGAATTTATCGACGAAGCGTCTGGGGAAAGAAAGGGAAAAAATAATTTTAATTATATTGAACACAGCCACTATAGATATCTCAGCTGAAAGAAATCTCCCTATAAAAAGAGTAATTAACGAATTAATATACTTTATTTTGATTTCACGTTGAGTTTTTTTAGCAGATTAAATGGTTTATTTGAATAATGAATCCGTATTTTTTAAAAGAAAATATTATAATTTAAAATTGAAAAAACCTGTACTGATGTATAGATTGGAAGGAAACTATACTGTTCTATAGAACAATAATGCGCTGTTGTAATTTTAGAGAATATCAGTGAGAAAAATACATCTGATAAATGTGTCTAAGATAAATGTTTCTAAGGTAAATGTTGTCTAATTAATGATTAATGCTTCTCATTTTTATTAGAATTATAAACAGAAGATTTAAAAAAGAAAATACTAAATAAAAGATTTTTTTTTAATTGATTTTTAAAAACGTATACAATGCAGATTCCATTTCATATATGCGCATTTTTTTCTTAATATCACCTGCAGATAATTTTAAAAATTCTAAACTATGGTTATGTTAATTTGTAAAAATAACTTCTGGCAAATTCATTATGCTAATTTTAAAGTAATTTTTCAAAGAAATGCAATGGTTCAATAGTTTTAAACAAATTTTTTCTTCTTTTTTTTATGTCGCAGCTTTAATAACATGACCACTTTCCAGGCAAATTTCAATTTGTCGGTTAGTGACTCAAACATTACATTAGACAAAAAGAATTTACATTAATTATGTAAATTATGTAAAGTTTGTAGAAAGATATTTAAAATAAAAGTAAATATTTTTTTTCATGTATTTTAAACTAGCTTTTCTTTTATGAAATGTATTGAAGCTTTAATAGTCTCAACTGAATGAAATAAAAAGCTACTAACATCATAGTTTTTGTCAAAAAATTGTCTAGGGAAATAAAGTTAACACTTGGTATTAATTAGACTGAACAATGCGACTACAGATATCTCAGCTGAAAGAAATGTCCCTGGAAATAGAATAATTTACGAATTAGTGTACTTTATTTTGATTTCGCTTTGAGATTTTTTTTGTAGATTTAAATGGTCTTTTTGAATTGATTTGTAATGAGTCCCTAATGTATAAACAATATATTTTATTTATGTTGAAGTTATTTAAGCTATTGTATTAAAAATAACATGTTGTAATTTTAGAGATTTCGTTTTTTTAATAGATTTATATTATAGTTTTTAATTAAATTTTTACTGTACCATTAATGTATGACATTGCATTTAAATTCTTAGGAAATCATCCTTTGGAAAAAAATATTACAATAAATATAAATGTAAGTAAACAGGAATATTAATATTACTGCACTGATAATGTTTCCTTTTCATTCACAATATACACTTTTTTCCGTTATGTAATTGAACATTATATTGTTATTTTATTGTAATAGTTAATTTAATAAACGTTCTAACAAAGCTTCGAAGGGACATAAAAAGGATTGGGGATGGTAGTTGTAAATATTTATAATTAAAAGAAATGTGTTCGGATATAGAATACTTTAAGAATTAAGAACCTACACGAGTCACTGAAAGAGAACCGAATGATAATGTTAATTCTGTAGAGTCGATGTTTTAAAATATTTAGTCTCAAATTTAATTTTATTTTATTTTATTATTTATTTATTTATTTATTTATTTATTTATTTATTTATTTATTTATTATGCCTAGGATACCTGACGGCTAGTTTTTAAAGTAGTTTTTCTTTTTCGATTTTGGCTTCAGATTTTATTTAAAAAAAAATTCTTTAACTTTCGGAAACGATTTGAATCGGTTCTGAAATTAAAACTATTCTAATATAAAAGAAATATAGCGAAAATTGAAAAGTAAAAACTACTCTTAAAACTAAGCGTTCTCTGCTATCCTCTGCTAAACAAATCGCTTAAAAATATTAAAATTTCAGCGAGGTATTTTAAAACAACGCCTCAATAGACTTAACATTATCATCCTAATCTTTTTCAATGACTCATGTAGGCTCTAAATGTGCATTTTAAAAATTTATATTTAAATTTATTATTCGCTTTTATTTATTTATAAAATACTATGTAGATCAGTTCCCTCCCAGCTACGCTCGTCAATCCCGCCCTGTCTCTAAAAATCAGTTAATTTAATCGGTTTATAAAAAAATACGAAAGATTGAATAATATAATAATAATAATAATAATAATAATAATAATAATAATAATAATAATAATAATAATAATAATAATAATAATAATAATAATAATAATAATAAAACAGTGGCAACCACTCTTTAATTGTGTGTTTATTATTTTCCGTTTTATGGAAGACGTTTGCGGTCGACTAAGATGCTGCTAAAGGCTTTTTTTTGCGTTAGATTAAAAAAGATTAAATAAGCATTTCAGTATCAGCAAATATTAAATAATCTTAATTAAAAAAATGTCTGGTCTTTCCGGTATTTTTTAACAATGCTAGAAAGTAGTGGTTTTAAATATGTGATTCTTAAATGTAATATTTTAAATCTGACATAATTTTCACTAAACTTTTTATCTTTCGAAATATTCATGCAAAAATATTGTTATCTTTAGATAAGAAATATTATTATTTGTACTTAAATATATATATATATTTTAATCTGAGGTATTATTCTGTACTTACGAATGTAAAAGCATATAAATTAATTAATTATTTTAAAATTTCTTTCTCTTTTAATATTCACATATAGGTATCATTTTATGGCGTTGTCTTCTATATTTTCCGTCAAGTATCTCATAGTTATTTAATTCTCATTTTAAAGTTGCTGTTTTTTTTTTTTCGTTGAAGGCTTTAATATCATTTGGCAATATAAAAAATAATTAAAATAATAAACTTTTCTAAAATATGTAAAAATGTATCTCAAAATACTGAATATTTAAAATTAAAATGGAAGTACATTCTCAAAAAAGAAGTCAAATAAAAAAAGCAGTCTGCACACTGGGAACTTATAGTGTATTCAATGATCTAAAAATATATTAATTCCTATACGTATTTTTTCGCTGCTATATAACATTTTAATGGTATGACTTTAATCAACTTTAACATGGAATATGCCTTAAAATAGATATTCGGTTTAAAAACGGCCTGTACCAGCAAGTTCATCAAATACCGTATTTACTCGTGTATAGGATGCACGCGTGTATAAGGCGCACCCCTACTTTACAAGTAAAAATGGCGATTTCTTAAAATCTCGTGTATAACGCGCACCATAAATTGGATACGCAAATGAAGAATGATCAAATGAATTTCAGTAAAAAAAAAAAAAAAAAAAAAAAAAAGTCGAAACAAACACTATACCAGACCAGAAAACAAGACGAAAATGCAGTTTTAGACTTCGGGTTGTAAGAGAATGAAGAGAAATAGAAATGAGTAACGATAAAGATAATTGCTAATTAGCGTTTAGATAATGTCATTAGCTCGGTTGTATAAAAAACTGCAAGGAATGAAATAAATATGCAGTATTATTTGAATTATGTAACATTTCCCGAGTTTTAATAACTTCTTTGAATATTTTCTTGTTTTATATGTATATCGTTTGACTGCATCCAGCAGTAAAAAATATTCCGTGTATAAGACGCACCTAGGAGTTTTGCCCTAATTTTTTGGGGAAAAAGTGCGCCTTATACACGAGTAGTTCTTTATATTAAAACCGAATTTCATATTTTTGTATGCAACAACTTTCCTTAATATTAACAAAAAAGAAACTCAGGTCACAAGAAAATCATCGTCAGCGGAGGCGACAGCGTTAGTTACTTTTTGTTAAAATGTTTGTTGTTACTTTAAGTTAAAAAGTTCTTAATAGTAAAAGGAACAATTTTAAATTAAAAAAAATATAGATTTTTTTTACTGTGTTAATTAATATTAGCAAAAAAATTATAACAAAATGGCAAATAAGTATAATCAATGTAGTTTAATTATAATTATTCACATTATTTAAAAATAAATACATGCTTATATTATGAAAAATATTGATTTAATCTTAACTTTAAACAGCTTATTTAAGGATTTAATGATATGTATGATTCAACAACGATAACATTGTGAGTTATATGTATTTTTAAAGAAATTTAAAATGAACATTAACGTAAACTTTCATAAAGAATAATACATATGTAAAAAAAAGTCCATATACTAGTTTTATACATGTTATTTTAAAATACAAATAATTAAAGATGTATCATTTTAATAATAATAAAACCATGTACAAAGTGTGACGATTAAAAATGATATAGTTTTAAAATTATAATTTTATTTATGTTAATCTTTGTAAATACTCAAGTTTAATTATTTTTAAATGCATACTACATTAAAAATATTAATTTAAAGTTTTTTCATTTCATGATATTAATATTGTTGATCCTTACATTTTAAATCAATATACGACATGGATTATAAGAAAGGGGGGGGGGAAGGATTGTACTTTGTGTTTATATATAACTAAATAAAAAAACAGCATTAAAGAGCACAAATATTATAAAATAAAAGATTTTAAAAGCATACAGTTTCGCAAGTCCCGAAACGGCTGTATGCTTTTAACATCTTTTATTTTATAATATTCATGCTCTTTAACGTGGTTTATTTATTTAGATATGGTTTATAATTGAATCTTTTTTAAAAAATAAAAAATAAATGTCATTTATAAGCTAAATTTTATTTGATGCGGTATTTTTCTATAATTAGATTAATAACACTACAAAAAACAAAGACCTAAAAAATGGAAACTGATTAAAATAATAAACAAATGGAACATCCACAATCTGATTTATGTTGAAGCAGTGTTAATATTTGAGTTTAAATTTAAAAATATGTACTGTAACCAATCTTTAAATAAAAAATACTTAAAAAATATTTTCAAGTAAAATGTTTCCAATAATATAAACTATCTGAACTTATGCAGCCAGTTTTAGAAGCAATTATGCATTATATAACATTTCATTACAGACACAAATTACCGAAGCATAAATAATAGTGCATATATAATATGTAAATTGTGTATGAGATAAAACAAAAGTAAGACATTATTAGATTTTAATATCAGTCTCACAATGTTCGATTTTTCAAAAAAAAAAAAAAAATCATAAAAGTATTTCAAAGCAAAATGGATTATTTTTTCACAGTTACAACCTACAATCTACTCGCATACGAAATTCTGAAATACCGGCATTTACATTTTTTTTTCAGGCTGCTGTCATAAATTTTAAAATGTCATTTCTTGAAAAAATATTCTCAGTTTTTTTGGGGGGAAAAGTTTTGTGACACAGAAAATTACATATAAATGGCGTTGGCGTAGTGCGAACAATCCGGAGATTTTCAAATTTCTTTTAAGCATAAAGAAATGAAATCTCCATGGCGAAAATGACTTTTGAATTTTTTCGTAAAAGTATTATAAAAGTAAAATATGAACATTATTGTTTTTCATCATTTTTAAATTTATATAAGTCAGTGAAACATTTCACAGAATCATTTTCAGCATCATTACTTACATTAAATTTTATTAGAGTAAGTTTAAAATTACCGTTTAATTTAAATTGCATGAGGTTTTTCGATTGTGTAAAGATAAAAAAAAACTATATAATTTCATTCTTTCGCTAGAAAAACATTATTACATGCATTGCGTCTTCAGAAATTACACACACTATAATTTTCGTAACGCATTTTACTGATTAAAAAAACGCTTTTTTTCAAAGGGAGATGTTTCAAATTTCTTAAAAATTTATTTCATGAATAAAGAAATGTATCATCAATGGCGAAAATGACTTTTGCATTTTTTTTATATAAAAGTATTGTAAAAGTAAAGCATGGGCATTATTATTTTTCATCATTTATGAATTTTATATAAGTCAGTGAAAGATTTCACATAATCATTCTCAGCATCATTAGTTACATTAATTTTTGTTGGAGTGTTGGAGTAAGTTATGTTAAATTTAAATTGCATTAGTTTTTTCGATTACGTTGCAATTAAAAATAAACTATATATTCCTTTGTTTAATTAGAAAAATAATATTATATACATTGTGTCTTAAAAAAGTATACGCAAAATAGCTTTGTAACATATTTATTTCATTTATTCACAAATACTTTATTTCGATGATTGAAATAGAACTAAGATAGTGAAGTTTTTATAAAATTAACGTTCGTATTTAAACTAATGGCCGTCCTTGTCAAATTACTGCTTGTAACATGATGCAGTTAAATCATAAAACAGATTCTGAATTTGGGATATTTGTTTACGAACGCAGATATTTTGAACATTGCTTCTAAACATTTAGAATTTCATCTTTTTTTAAATTATTTAAAAAATGAATTAAATAATGAAAATTACTTTTGGATTTTTCTTTTTTTTTTTTAATAAAAGTTTTATATAAGTAAAGCATGGATATTATTATTATTCATCATTTTTATTTATTAGTATGAATTTTATATAAGTCCGTGGAACGTTTCACAGAATCATTCGCAGTATCATTAGTTACGTTAATATTTTTTGGAATGATTTGTGTTAAATTAAAAATATACGAAGATTTACAATTCCTTCGTAATAAAAAAATCAATGGTTTTATCATGCAGTCAGAAAAAATATACATTGTGCCTTCATAAAGTATACAAAATGTAATTTTATAACGTAATTTATTTATTAACAAATACTTTATTTCTATGAGTGAACTAGAACTAAGATAAAGAAGCTTTTATAAAATTAACGTTTCTATTTAAGCTAATGCCCGGGCTCCTTAAAGTATGAAAAACAGTAAAACTTATTCTTAATTTGTGGAGTTTGTTTATGACTACAGTCATTTTCAACATTGTCTGAAAGTATTTTGAAAAGTTCCAATTTTTTAATCATTTGAAATTGTTTCTGTTTTATAACAGATATCGGATAACTGAGGCATATCTGAATCTTTGTGATGCATGCATTTTTTGTGATTAGTCCAGAAATATTAATGTTTAACCTATAGAGTACGTAATAAATATCTCTGTTATTACACAATCCACCTTCTGATCATTAAAAAAAGATGTTTTTACAGATTTATATTTTCTGAATGGGAAACATTTAATCCTTTTTCTTTGGGCAACGGATGACCGCCTTTTATTTCATTTCATTATATTTTACTTATTAGAATTTTTTTCTTGATTGAATGTAATAGAATATTTAAACTAATTTAATTTGTCGAGTGAAATTTTACATGTGATTAATATTTGGTTTCCTTTAGTGAAAAAGAATTAGTACACTGTTAAAAACATCGTGAAAAATGTACTGTGATTTTAAACATTGTCAACTTTTTGACGAATGAAAACATCACTTAACATCTATGGAGCATAATGATTGGTCAGAAAGTAGATAACCATTAAAAACAGAGGTAATTTTTCACGATACATATATTTTTTTTCTTAGCAATTTTAGTTCATTTCAAGGACAAAAGTTTAAAGTTCCTAGTTAGAGCATCTAGTTCTCCTCAGAAATTATTTCATTTTCACAAAAAGAATGCAGGGCTTATTAAGCTAAATTTTTCATAACTTTAAATTTATTACACACCTCATATCAATATTATTAATGCGAATGATTTTTTTCTTACTACGACGATTTCATCTCCAGATTAATATAATCTTCATAAAACTTTTATCATGTGAAATTCAAGTAACTCTTAAAACTAATTTCATTAGATTTAATTATTTAAAACAACAAATATTAATTCTGCGTTAATTTTTAGTGATTATGAAATTGAACGTAATTTGCCATACTAAATGTTTGGACAGTAAACTAATATTGATTTACAAGTTGTAAACTCAAGCTCTGTTCCGTTAACCGATTAAATTAACATCATGATACATGCATAGTATGAAATGGAGTTGAGATGATTTAGTATTCATACTCGTTGATTACGCCTCAGGTATTCGCTGCCACTAGCCATTCATATGCTAAATGATAGTAAATTAGATATTGCATATGGCCAGTTACATGAGTATTGGTTTCTACTTCAATATTACAGAACTAATTTACTAATTGTATAACGGTATTTCATTGATTTAGGTTGAATGTTTGGAAATATTTACAATAATTTTTTTCTACTACACTATCGTAGATTTGTAAAAAAAAAATTCTCATGATTAAACCAGATGAATTTATACAATTGTAATTAATTTTTCAATTAATCGTCATCAATGAAATCATGTTTAAAGATATTGAATATTTAATAGCTGATTATTTCATTGGTAGGTTAAGCGCGGAACCAACAGATTGAAAAATGTCTAGGCCGGGGATCGAACCCGGAACCCTTGGAAAGACCCTCAAGTGTTCTACCATTTGAGCTATGAGGAGGGTGACCAATTTTGCATTTCTCACTCAGAATTGTTGGTAATTCATCATACGTATTTATTGATACTGCGTTTATCTATGTATCATGTTATGCAACAAGTTTGTGTGCTCCTGTTAACATTAACATTTTGTACTGCAGTGAACCGTTACCAGCAATTGTGAATGTGGAATGCCAAGCTGGGCATCGTACACGTAGATTAACTGGTAGAGCTCTTGCATTGCTATTCCAAGAGTTACGGGTTTGATTCCTTGTGTGGACATATTTCTCTCTGTTGGTTCTACGCTTGGCTAATAATGAAATAATCAATTATTAAGTATTTAGCTAGATTTGCAGAAATAAAATGTCAGAAAATTTTAACCTTGTTTTCTAGTAAAAAATAGCAGCTTAATTAGACAAGCAGGATATTTTGATATGTTTTACATTGGATCATAGAAACAAAATTCTTTTTGAAAGGTGTGTTATGTTTAGTTCTGTAATAAACAGAAAATGTAATTATACTTTTTAAAAAGTTGTTTCATTTGCAGTTACTTTTACTTTTTAAGTAGATTAGTACCAAGCAAAAAAGAATAAAGAAGAATAAAAAAAAATTTGAATTTCATATGATTCTTTTTCTTTTACATGAGTTTTTTTGAAGAATCAAAAATTTCCTACAGATAATATATTGAGATTAACATTTTCTTGAATTTTAAAAGATTTAATTTTAAGTTTAAAGAATTGGACGACTCATCCGCGAAAAGTTCATCAATGTTATTTTTATTAATGAAAAGAAAATAGATTAACTTTAGAACTTTTCTATTTCCAAAATTCAATCTGTTATCACACACTAAAGGATTGGCGGAAATAATAGAACAACAAAATTCTATATCTTTAAAAGAAAAAAGTTACAAACTAATCCGATTTAAAACGTTCTGTAAAACTTTGCCATGAACATATTGTGTTTCTAATAAGGTATCTTAGAGTATTTTCAAAAAGACGTTTTCAAAACCATCCTCGAGAATCATCCAATTTTCTACTCTGCTTCATCTTATAAGATAAGGCTTCGAGCTTTCACACAAGAAGGCGATATTTTGATTCCTAAAACAAATAAGTAATCCATGACGCATTACGTTTTAATCTGTTTCAATAGTTAATTCTTTTTTTTATTTCACTTTTTTTCTGAGATTCGTCACATCAGATAAATTATTTTTTTATATATTTGCTTTTCATTTTAATTAAAAACGAAGTTCAATTTTGGCATAAAAATAAATTTTATATGGCAAGGAAAAGTACTTAACATACAACCCTCATAATAGATAAAATATAGGGCTGTACAAAAGTATTCATGTTTGCTTCGGTCTGTTAGCATAGATTTCTGAATGTATAATTTTTAACAGCCGTTTTCGACATAGTTGAGTAATGTTTAGAAATTTGATGTATCTGTCTGTCTTTCCGAATTCTAGCATGTATTAAAAGATTTACATTGCCCTTTAATTGATAAACGTTATTGAGATGTACTATGCCATGTTCGGTACTGAAGATAAAATATCTAATATTCATAGTTTACTTATAGAGACCTTCAAAAGTATTCCATTGCATTATGGTATATGCGAAAAACGTGTAAAACAAACTCATATTTTTTCATAAACAATAATTAACAACGATTTCTTCTTTCATTAAGGATTCTCAGAACCTTTAAAAATTTCGAACATTATTTTTTCTTCTTCAGATTTTAACTCCTATCTACTTTGAACATTTTGATTTAGTTATTTCCTTGAAATTTCTATTAGAACAGAAATTAGGACTTTTATAATTTTTCCCACTGAATAGTCGTTGTGAATGAAGTGGCGTCTCCGAAACTTTGAAGCCATTTTTCTCCAAATATAAATTTTGGGCATAATGGGCAAAATTTCTGAATATCGTAAAAACTTCTGAATAGTTTTTCATGAAATTTTCGAAACATATTTCTAATGCTAGTCTGTGTGATCTGAACTTAAAACGCCTTTTTTTATTGTGTATACACACACACACATATATATACATATAATATAGCAGTTTTGGTGAATTTGCTGTTGAAAAATCCTAAATTTTGAATGAGCAAAATACAATTTGCATTAAAATGTAAAAAAGATTGAAGTGCAAATATCTACAAGCTCTATTTACATTCAGAGTAATTGATAAAATCTGAAGTAAAAATAAGTACCAAAATTTTCATTCCAGCTGCAAAATTTACTTTATAATCTTGCGTAATTTGTTATGCAGATTTTTTGCAGAGATTTTTTAGCAGAATATTTAAAAACTACTCTAATGGCTACTTTAAATCTTTCTTACGAGTTCTAGATAGCAGCACCACAGAGATCAAACTCTACTGTTTTTAAATAATAGGTAAAATATTTTACTGTAATACGCGCTTCACAGCAATGCTCTTCTCACTGCGCTTATCAATGCTTTGCTTATGGGAGATTACCACTTCGGCAACAGCTGTATAATTAAAATTGTTAGTGCAATCTTTACAAAACAATACCTGTGTACTCCTCTAGGCCTAAATAGATTACCTATTTTTTTTCTTTTAATTCCAACTTTAAAGAGTAGTGCGCCGGAAAGGGTTAAATGCCTCTATTAATCTGCGTCAATGTGTAGGAATTTGTGTACCATTAAAAGCATATCATGTTATGTGAATCTGTGCACATTGACATTTTCCTACATACCGAATTTCAGTGTTTACTAAATATAGTTTCCATTGCATTGTTTCCTGGAAAACATGATGTGATAGAGTATTACACGCTCATTACAATAAATCTATTCGATATTCAAAGACATTTTTATTTTCGCAAGATATTACCCTCTCTATCTCTTGTCGAGAATAGAGATGTTTACTATACTTCTTGTATATGTCTAGTTTCAAAATTATAATGTTCCTTTTTCTTCCAAATTTTACTTAGAAAATACTTTTACTTTATTTATAAAAAATCATGAAGATATACATGTTTAAATTTATTGTATTTTAATTCATCAATCCTTGAATTCCTTATTAATCAGTAGATAAATTATTACAGAATTTAAATTGATAAATCATGTGCATATATATTAATTAAAGGTGGCTTTAAAATTTCATAACATCTATTTTAAAATTAGAAATTAGAAAAAAAAACTGTGGTATCTATTCATTACATTTTATATGATGTATTGTTATAAAAGCTAAATTTTATTAATCAATAATTAAAAATCATTGTATTAATCATCAAACTTTATTTATTGACTTCCATGCAAAACAATAATAACATCTTTGAAGGCCATGGGTCAGAAATAAACATTTAAGGCTCTAATTGATATCACTTATTGAAATTAGCGATAAATAAATGATGAAATGCGTGGAAGTAAAGTTTACAGAATATGAGATCCTAGTGCTTTTTCTACTATTCAAAAAGTCTATAGAAACACTAAACGTAATCACTTTTACTTCTTTTCGAATAATGTTATAAATATAAGGTGGTCTGGTGTAATAACGCCTGGCGGGATGATAACGCCAAGTACTAATATTTTGCATTATTATGAAATAATCTGGTAAATGACACCCATGTGCTCTGCGCAGAAGGGTTTTAAGTCATATAAATTGCAAAAACAGCTTCAAGTTCATTTGTTTCATTTTTAGGTCTTATTGTTTTTACAAGCAACTAAAATTAACACTTGATCTAAAATTTGCGAGATACGTTTTGTGATGTGAAGACTATTTTTTTTATCCGAAAATACCTTGTTGCTGTATAAAATCATATATTTGTTTCAAAAATACAAACTAAAACTGAGCCGTGAAAGTTGGTAGAATCTTAACATGGCGTTGTTACCCCAGGGTACCTTACAATTTCTGAAATAAGTGATCCATATAGACGGTATCTATTAAAAAATTTACGGTATCTATTAAAAAAATATTAACATTTTGAATAGCATCGAATTTTTCGAAAGAAAGAAATAAGAAATTTTAGACGATGGGAATGAATTTTTTTTGCTAGTATTTTACTTTAACAATATATCAACAAGACCTACTATTATGGCAATGCGATATGATCAGAAATAAGATTTACTTTAACAATATTGAAATTAGAATTTTTAATCAATTATTTTTGTTTCGTTTTTTAATTTAAAAGTGGATTTATCTCTCTTGTTCCGTTCGGCAAAAGATTTGCACGAGTCCGAATCTTGCACGAAGTTTAATATCTAAACTTATTACATTAAACATCCCCAGAGGTAATTTTTCTTCGCTAATTCCAATCGTTTTAAAACTAGGCAATGCTTACATATCGGTAAGCAGATAAGCTAGTTCATGGATCGTACGTGTCCTGAAATTTCATGACCAAGAAGTTCTTCTCTACCGGTATTTTCTAAAAGAAAATCTCTGATTAACTAAGAAGACTTTTCGCATTTTTGAACTATGTTTATTTTTCTATAAAGAAATGCTGTTATTACACCTGGAAAATAATGGTACCCGTACGAACAATGTAGTTAACAAAATAAAAGTAAAATATTTGCACTACGAACATATGTAATGTATGTAATATGATATTCCTACTTCGGTTTAAATATTATTTTTGTGTGTAACAAAAATGGTGAAATGTAACTTACTTTTTTTCGAACATGTTCTCCAAGGAAAGTATTATATTAGTAACTTGAGAATGTATGAGTTAGTGCACACAATAACTCTGTAGTGGCTCTTCTGAGTGCACTTCTTTTGAGAATATTTTATTGATTACTGTCCCAAGAGCTGTGTGGGATTTCTTAACTCTCCGATAAAGTGTTTGAAATGAGCAAAACTGTAATGTTATTTTCTCCTTATTTTGTTTTTAATGCTAAAAAAAATGTAACTATTTTAACATTTAAAAAAGAAATCATTAATCAAAAATACGAATGCAATCCTTAACAGTATTAAACATTCTAAAATGTTATCAAAATGTTATATAAATGTTATATCAAAATGTTATATTATCTGAAATACTGCTTATATTTTAATAAAATCTGGAAATTAGTGAACAAAATATTACGTTTCAAACACTTGGCCGGTTACAAATTGGTCGATGGAATAGATATTTATTTTCTTTTAATCCATTTTCATCCAGTTTTGCAATTCATTCTGTAATTAAAATCACCATAGTAATGTATCCGAGTATATCCTAAACTATCAAAAGTAAGCCTCGTTCGAATATCCCCCCTGTAATATATGTGCAGTTTTCTTTTGTGCAAAAGTGTCTTTTGTAAGTCCTGCACATCAAAATACTTTTCCAATTTGCCTATCGTTTGCAAAAAAAGTCCGAATTATAAGCCCCCGTTCTTTTAAAATCATTTGAATTTCCTGTGTGCTAAAGGGGCGTTTACTTCAGGTATTTTACGGTAAGTGACACACATTGGGAGAGATACACTTAAGGTTCAGCAATAGGAGTTGTTTACAACAAATCCCTAACAAATAAGGAAATGTACATAGATTATTTTGTTCAACGAAACAATTTAATTTTAATCTATTTTTACATTTGTATTTAAAAAAATTATAATTCAATTTATATAAATTAATATTATATATATATATATATATATATATATGTGTGTGTGTGTATTATTAATAATATATTTTATTTTCCGTATAATTTGTTTCCTATACCTATATTTATTTTTTATAAACTGTAACATCACGTAATGAAATGGATTTTACACAACAAGCATATGCAAATCCCATGAACATTTTTAAGATGTATGGTGAAAAATAATCCGATTTTGTGGGAAACGCAAACGAACACTATGTGCTTACATTAAACCTTAGAAGAAGTGCTTTTAAATTTATGTCCACAGATCCAATTTTCTGATGTGCGCACTATTGCAAAGTATGTGGCTTTGTTATTCACACAATATAAAAGCGATTTCATTTTTTAAGCTTCCGTGTAATCTAAAATGTACGATAAAATATGTAGCAGATATAAGTTTTTATTATGCCTTGTGTTTTGTTTATAGAAAATTGGATGCATGAATGAATCATTGTAAGATACCAAGTACATATGATCAAATGCGCTATTTGAAACAGTGAATGGAAACAATAAATTAGAAAATAATAAAAAACGTTATATATATATATATATACATACATACATATATATATATATATATACACACATACACACATATATATATATATATATACAGGGTGATTCATAAAAGATGGGCAGAACTTTAAGGGGTTATAGTACACTTAAAGACAAATAATATTAAATAGGAGACTAAGGGTCCCAGACGTATTCCCAAGGAGATAGGGGCATTAAAGTTTAGGGTCCGAAATTTCAAATGATTATAAAAAATGGAAAAATTGGTCGATTCGTTTGCGGTTTTTGCAAAAAATTTTCTTTATGCCAGTATTTTCTTGAAATGAAATTTTAAAGTTCAATTTCAAAAAATGCCGATAGGGGGCGCTTTAGACTTTGGAGTAACAAACAACTATTTTTTAACGTTATTTTTTGTATTTCTTTAAATGATTTCGAAAGCTTAGACTTAAACTTAAATTTTGATCTAAAAATCTGAGTCCTAACGAGTAGTTAAGTAGCGTAAACTGAAATTTGAAATTTGAAACCCTTCTCCCCCCAGAACAAAAATCAGTTATTCCCGATCTTTGTGTCGTAGATTAGGCTCTAACTACTGCCGCGTTTTGCTAAAATTATTCTTTATGTCAGTATTTTCTTGAAAATAAATTTTAAAGAAAATTTTCAAAAAATTCCGATAGAGGGCGCTTTAGACTTTGGAGTAACGAACAACTATTTTATACCGTTATTTTTTGTGTCTCATTAAATGCTTTCTAAAGCTTAGACTTAAATTTTCAGCTCAAAATCTGAATCGTTAGACGTGGTTAAGTTTCTGGGGAGAGGGGTTTGAAATTTCTACTCCTGAGCACAGTTCAGTTTACCATGTCCACACATTGTGTGCTGTGATACGAGGTAAAAAGACACAAATTAGGATTATGTTACCAAAGCATATTTATTAACATTTAATTACAATAAATGTTCAAAATTGTGACCACCAGAGGTTATGCACGCAGAACAACGGCGAAGAATGGAACGGCGAACATTCGCGAAAACATCAGGCTTTTCGAGCACTTCCCCTACAGCGGCGGAAAGTCTGGCGACCAGTTCCTCGGGGGATTCAATGAGTGTCTCATACATAAGAGCCTTCAATTGTCCCCAAAAAAAGAAATCGAGGGGTGAAAGATCTGGCGAGCGAGCAGGCCAAGCAACAGGACCACCTCGACCAATCCATCTGTTCGGAAATGTGATGTCCAGATAGTTGCGGACGTCTCGTACGTAATGGGCTGGCGCTCCATCGTGCTGGAACCACATGACCCGCCGGATGCGTGGAGGAACAACGTTTAACAGGTCTGGCAGCACATGTTGCAGAAATGTGAGGTATGTTTTACCGTTGAGGCGTTCAGGAAGAAGGTACGGTCCGATTAGGTGGTCTCCGAGGATTCCTGCCCAAACATTGATGGAAAAGCGTCTCTGATGAGCATGTGGATACGTAGCATGTGGATTGACATCCGCCTATACATGTGCATTGTGTGTGTTAAATGTACCTTCACGTGTGAAGGTACATTCATCGGTGAAAAGCACAGTTCGTCCAAAATGTGGATTTAGCGCGTTCTGCTGCAGAAACCAGCGGGCGAATTCAATACGATTTCGATAATCCCATGGAGACAGTTTCTGGACTCGTTGCACATGAAACGGGATCAAATGTTCATCCTTCAGTACCCTCCAAGTCATGGACTGTGAGGTATCCACCTGCCTAGCCACTGTTCGTGTACTTGTACTTGGCTGCGCCGCTACTACATCCAGAATGTCTTCTGCAACAACTACTGATTCGTCCTTTTTTGCACGACCTGCATTCGACCGGGAAGCGAGAAATGATCCCGTCTCACACAACTGTCTGTGCAAGCGCTCGAAAGTTTTGCGGTTAGGCAACCGCCTGTTGGGAAATCGCTCTCCGTACATTCGTTGTGCCTCTGCACCATTTCCATCTGCCGCTCCGTAAATTAAATGCATCTCAGCCTTTTCCTTATTCGTGAAGGGCACCATCTTCCGATTCATTACTACAGCGACTTACACTTGACTCACCGTTCAGTGGTTTTTATGCCTGAATCGTGTCGAAATTTTGCATACGTGTTCTTCTTCTTCCCCATTTGACATTTGCATACTTTCTGTCTCCTTCTTCACCAGGTGACTAGCGTCAGGAATGGAGCTTTAACGTTTGCATGAGTGACGTTTCCAACTGTGCCAGTGCCTTTATGAGTGAATTCCGACTATGCAGTCCTTGACGAAAGTTGTATTTTTGCCTCGTATCACAGCACAGAATCGTTGGGCATGGTTAAGTAGTGCAAACTGAACTATGTTCAGAAGTTGAAATTTGAACCCCCTCCCCTCGCTACTGAACCACGCTCAGCGGTTCAGATTTTGAGCTGAAAATTTAAATTTAAGTCTAAGCTTTAGAAATCATTTAATGAGACACAAAAAATAACGGTATAAAATAGTTGTTCGTTACTCCAAAGTCTAAAGCGCCCTCTATCGGAATTTTTTGAAACTTTTCTTTAAAATTTATTTTCAAGAAAATACTGACATAAAGAATAATTTTAGCAAAACGCGGCAGTAGTTAGAGCCTAATCTACGACACAAAGATCGGGAATAACTGATTTTTTGTTCTGGGGGGAGAAGGGTTTCAAATTTCAAATTTCAGTTTACGCTACTTAACTACTCGTTAGGACTCAGATTTTTAGATCAAAATTTAAGTTTAAGTCTAAGCTTTCGAAATCATTTAAAGAAATACAAAAATAACGTTAAAAAATAGTTGTTTGTTACTCCAAAGTCTAAAGCGCCCCCTATCGGCATTTTTTGAAATTGAACTTTAACATTTTATTTCAAGAAAATACTGGCATAAAGAAAATTTTTTGCAAAAACCGCAAACGAATCGACCAATTTTTCCATTTTTTATAATCATTTGAAATTTCGGACCCTAAACTTTAATGCCCCCTATCTCCTTGGGAATACGTCTGGGACCCTTAGTCTCCTATTTAATATTATTTGTCTTTAAGTATACTATAACCCCTTAAAGTTCTGCCCATCTTTTATGAATCACCCTGTATATATATATATATATATATATATATATAATTCTAAAAAATATTCTTCCCATCATCATACGGAATGAAGATAAAAGATTTAACGATTTTCAGGTAAACTTTTCAAACATTGGTCTTAAAAAAAAAAAAAAACAAGAAAAGTATTTTTAGCCAACAAAATAATAGAATTATCATAAAACTTAGCGATAAAACCTGCAGATCTTTTGTTTATCTCCAAAAAATACAGCATGTTCCGACATGTATCTTTAAATAATTAAAAAAAATAATAATGGCAAGCACTTACAGTTTATTTTCTTCTATAAAGTAAACACCAAAGCTTTAGATGTAATTTTTTCCAGTTGTTGGATCGGAAGGTAAGGTTCAATACTTTGGCAACTAGATACATCTTTGAACTTCTTTTTATTGCAAAATGAGAAAAAAATACGTATTACCAGTCTTTAATTCGAGACGCTGGTAATCTGAGAATTTCAAATCAGACACAAGTTCAAATCTGCACGTGCCGGGCCCTGAACCCGGCCCTGCTCGTCCCTATTTTCATTCAGGACACTCAGGCTGGAACGGAACGGTTCCGGACCTTGCTTTTTTCTAAAGACTTTGGTTGGATCGGGCCTATTCCTGCTAGGAGGATATTAAAATACCTGTTCATTATTTGAATCTGTTTGGGATTGACTCATATTTTCCCCTGAAGAATCGATTCAGGACGGTCCTATTTCATTTTCCATACTGAATTGGGGTTGGTTTCATTCTTCCTACATTTCTTAGTCGAAAATTTTCTGCTTTGATTCTGACCCAGCCCGTATGAAAATAATTGTCTAGGCATATCATGGTTCGTTCAAAGGCCTGTAAAACTTGGGCTGAAATCATATAATTTCAGCATTTACATGGGGGCTGGGACAGCAATTGTCAAAGAATATATGCTAAGCTGGACAGTTGCTACCTGACACCCTGTGTAAAGGTTGAATGTCATTCTAAAGTCATTCTACTATTAAACATTAAAGTTTTCTTATTTTAAATAGTAGAAGATTTTTAGGCTGATTAAAATATATCTGAATTAAAATATTGTAAAACTTATAATTTTTTTTCTGCCTAAGGCAGAATTCCGTTATAAACTGTAAAAAGTGTGATGCATTCAAAATGATTGTACACTACCTGGCCATTGATGATCGTCCACTTGCAATTTTAGACATCAAACTGTAGATTATGATTAAGTAGCATATTAAAATAAACTGTTAGTTTTTATGCAGATAGCATGGATACTCGAAGCAAAATGAAGGCTTTTATAAAACCAGTCCCAAATTTTTCCTACTTTTGTCTATAATTTACAGATTTTTTAATATAAATAATGTTCTTATTCGAAAATATGACAAACAACATTGCACACAATTCCCTCTAATCAGAACTAAAAAATAATAAAAATTGTATGAAAAATGAGCAGTTTTAGTAAATAAATTTTCATTGCGCATGCGTGGATGCTATGAAAATTTTATTTTATGTTACGTTAGCTAATTCTATAGAGCACTTTTCTGAAAGTCTCAAAAACATTGCTTGAAAATTCTGAAAGTGTTTGTCGATAGAGTAAGCTCAAAATCCGTTATGCCCAAAACGATGTAAAAAAATGAGATGTTGTATCCAAATATAGTAGTACGTGCCGTATTGTGTATTCTATATTTACGCTAATCAATGACTACATGGATACAACCCCTCTTGTTTTTGCTTCATTTTGGAAGTAACGGATTTTGTGCTAATTCTAATAACGGTTATTTTCAGAATTTACAAGCTATGATTTTGCGACTTTCACGAAAGTTTCTCTATACATTTAGCTAACATAATATGCAAATGAAATTTTGATAACGTTGACGCATGCGCAGGGAAAAATTATTTAGTAAACCTACTTATTTTTCATACAATTTTTATTATTTTTAAATTCTGATTACAAGCTATTATGTGCAATGTTGTTTGTCACATTTTCAGAAAAGAATATTCTTTTATATTAAGTACTCTGCAAATTATAAGCAAAAATATTGGAAAATTTTGGGACTGTTTGTATAAAAACCTTAATTTTTCTACGAGTACACATGCTATTGACATAAAAATGAACACTGTTTATTACAATAAGCCACATGATCATAATCTACAGTTTCAGCGCTTTTGCTACATTAGTTTTGACAAGGTTACCCAAAAGAAATTCATTATTTTTTAATTTGTTGACGGTCCCCTATAAAGTTTCGGGAAAAAAACCTTCACTGAAATATATGACCTGTACTATTATGTTTATACACTGAGAGTTGCAGGATAATTCTTCATGTATTTTTTTAGATATTTAACAAAATGTCTAAAATTGCAAATGGACGATCATCAATGGCCAGATAGTGTACTAAAATGTGAGAAAAGAATAAAAAATACATTTACACCTGCTAAGATGGGAACTTTTTTCTAATGATTTTTACCCTTTCTGTGCAATTTAATTTAATACAGTTTACTGTATAGTATAATTCAGATTTTTAAGTTTCTAATGCGTGAAAACGGATTAACAAGATTAATGATAACCTAAAAATTTACATACAACATTATCGACAATCATTATAAAAATAAATATTCTAGCCTACTTAAAAAAATAAACATAAAAAAATATCTAACGTAAGATCTTTTGTTGGAACCGCTTGTTTGTACGAAGCATTTTTGTTAATCAAATCAACGCAAAAAATAATTTTATGTCTCGGGACAGGCCGAGATTTAAATTTTTTTCAAAGCCGGACCGATCTGGAGTCGAAAATATTTGAAGATATTTGAAAAATGTCGTATTAAATCAAGTTTAAATGAACTTTATCTTTTTTTTAAATTTAATCCTAAATTTTTGGTTAAAGAAAATGTATCTTATTTTTCGCTTTAAGAAATGTAAAGTGTTTCAAAGAAAATTACAAGAAAAGTACATTAAAATTCAAGCATTTTTTTTCTTTATTTTTTTTTCATTAAAGTTGGAACATAATTGGTTTTATGATAGTAAATATTAGTATACAAATTTATCGGTATTACATACGGTTACTAGCAACATACGTGTAAGACAAAATAATGTTAAATAAAAAAATAATGTCTGTGCATTACGATTCCAAGCATGAGTCGAGTAATGTAACCCGAGTCAGATAACGCTAGTTTACGCTAACCTTTCCCGACCCACATATTTGATCGGGTCGGTTTTTGGCAGCAGACATTTAATCAGATATGTCTGCTGCACACAGCCGTGCAGAACTTTATAACAAACACAAAAGTGTAAACAAATATTCAAATTTACACTATTTATAAGTACATTTTTAAGTATTTATAAGTATAATTTAAAAATAATAACAACGCAGGTAAAAAACAATGTCCTAGCAAATAGAATAAAATTTCAAAACATACTTCTAGCAACTACTGCAAGGTAATTAAACAAGCAATTACATTTTGTTTAACCACTTAAATATGTTTAATTCTATAATCTAAACCTATGTTAATATGCAAGTTTGCATAAAATAGAATATTAAATCCAATAGAACTTGCATCTGTATTTACGCTATAATACAGATTTTGACACTCAGCAACAAGCTTAAGTTCACGCTTCATTTAAAATCTGATGCAAGTCCTTTCTCTATTTGTGTTAAATTTATTAAATCAGGCATTTAACTGTTCACGTTTGAAACAAGTAAACTTAGCAAAACTTTTTAAAGTAATTTCACTGATTGCTTATTAATTTTGCACAATTTCATTATGGTGTTTCAATCGTAATTGGAACAAATATCGACAATGAATACATAAAACAAATCCCTTTCATCACTACATAATCATTTAAAATATTTATATGAAAGGGAAGATTCTAATGAATTGTGTAATAACTTCCGGTTAGGTAAACAGTAATTCATTATTATGTGTAATTATTACTGAACTGTATTCGTATTTTAAATATTTTACGCATACGTAAATAGTATATTTTTTATTTTCTTTAAAAAAAAGTGAGTTTTAGAATTACCTTGAAACACTTTTAATCAGTTGGCTTACTATTATTGAGTTTTTTTAAAGCGTACATGATCTTTTAACCTTCAGGAAGTCAGGAATTATGTGAGATTCTAGTAACCAAATAAAAATACAGAAACATGCTGTACTCCCAGAAGAAAATTTTAATGTTATAATTTAACTTCATAACTAATGATGGTTGTTGTATTGATTGGTTTTATCTTGAAAGATTTTTAGAGAAGAAGCCAACCAGATTTATTAGAAATTAATGAAAATGTCTTTTTGAAATTTCGAAGAATTTTGTTTCACAAAATATCTCTGAATTTTTGCATAAACCTGTTTTATGATTCTGTATATATCTATTTTCCAATTGACCTATGAAGACAACAGAATGTTTTCTGGAATGATGCAGATACGAATATTGATTTTTTGTGGTTAATTATGGAATGAATGAGGAAATTTTTATAAATGAGCAATTCCATCTCAGCTCAGGCAGGGCATGTCAATTCACCGTCACAGATTTTTTTCAAAAAAATTCAGTAGTTAGAACTAAGTGATTTATAAAATTTCCTAAAAGGATTTTTCCCTAAAAAATTTATTTCTCTGATTACAGCACTTTAAAGTTCATGATAAAATTGGCAGTTTTCAGAAAAACTGAAAAATGGTTCATTTTGAAATGAACACAATACCAAACATATTCAACATATTAAGTCAATTTATTTTTTATAAACAGTTATTAAACAGAAGTTTACTTTGGCATAGTTTTAAAAAATATAGTGACATTTTTACTTAATTAAAAAAATTAGATTTTAAGTACAAAAAATATAGTTATTAGTGAATTTAAGATTTTTTTTTCAGTATGAAAAAAATATTTTAAAGCTAAACATTGATGGCAATCCAAAGACCTTTAATGGGAGTTTTACAGTAAATTTTATTTTAACTCTAAGGTGCTTACAACTTTTGTAATTCAATTTTAAATTATGCAAAATTTTGTAAAATCACTACTTTTGACATGCAATTTCTCAAAAACACCATTTTTTAAAATTCTGATAATATGCTCAATTCATACCTTATTAGTCTCTAATAAATACCTTACAAGCAAATCGTGTGTTTTTGCTTAGAAAATTTTATATGATTTTTTGAAAATAACATGTTGTGTGTACTTTTCAACAGACCACAAAGTCAAGCTCTTTCTTATTTAACCGAACTTGTAATGTAATTAATATTTCAAACTAAAAAATACATCACTAGTACATAATTATTACTATTAAATTATAGCTAATCATTTGATTAAGTTTAAAATTGCGTAAAATACAGCCAATAATAAAATTAGTATTGATCATATGTCATTTCATTCCATACTCATAAATGTGTTAAATTCCTCTACAGTGTGTTAAATATTTTGTTATGTAGTATGGATATAATATATTAATATGCAAATACATACATTACAGCTGAATTATATTTTTTTTCAAGTTTAAGTTTCTTCCAATCAGTTTTTTTTTCTCAAAAAACCAGAAGATCAAGCTTTTTCTTATTTCTCTGAATTGATAATATTATTTTTTAATGAAAAAATAATAATATGCACATTATTATGGCAGATAAATATAAGCTAATCTTCAAAAATTCCTTTTCATAAAATTAAATAAGCCAAGCCCCTTTAAAAAAAATCTGTGCTTGTGATGCATTTTGACTTTGCTGAAAATTACTCACTAATATTGCCAAATGAAGTACAAAGCTACCATTGGCAGAATACTCAGATATCATTATTTACCTGCCCAGCATATTTTAGAGAAGAAATAAAGAGTTTTATAATAGTTCCTGATGATTAACTCATGATACAGCTCATGCTGTTTGTGACATAGAAAAAGTAAAAAAAGAATTATTTAAGTTGTACCAATTACAAACGCTGGAATCACCTGTGTTATATATCAGATGGAGCTGGAGCACATTTTTAAAACAAGTAACAGTTTTATGAATTGCACAAAAATAAAATTGTACTGAAGTAGTGGATATTTTCCGGTACTGTCCACGTTAAAAGTGCATGTGATGCTATATTGGGGAGTGAGACAAGCACTATGCAACAAAATTTAATCTCCAAAAAGAGCCAATAAAAGCTATCCAAGATTCTGTCTCATTTGTTGCTGAACTATCTTCTTTGCTAAAAAATAATATTCTAGTCCGCGTTATTCTGTAAAACCCGTACCGAACATGGTCCATAGCTAAAGCATTCCATTGGCCAAAAGAATCTGGAAAGAAAATTTATGAATGTGCATTACCATTGGAAAATGTGCTTCTAGAAACAGAAAAACCAGTTACAATAGGACAATCTGAGCGACTTCATACCTTCAACGATAAGTAGTTGAAGTTAATTTAAGAAACCTTCACTACCTAATTCTTCTGTTATGTATCTATTTGCATATTAATATATTATATCCATACTATATAACAAAATATTTTACACACTGTAGATGAATTTAACACATTTATGAGTATGGAATGAAATGACATGTGATCAATACTAATTTTATTATTGGCTGTATTTTACGCAATTTTAAACTTAAGCAAATGATTAGCTATAATTTAACAGTAATAATTATGTACTAGTGATGTATTTTTTAGTTTGAAATATTAATTACATTACAAGTTCGGTTAAATAAGGAAGAGCTTGACTTTGTGGTCTGTTGAAAAATACGCACAACATGTTACTTTCAAAAAATCATATAAAATTTTCTAAGCAAAAACACACGATTTGCTTGTAAGGTATTTATTAGAGACTAATAAGGTATGAATTGAGCATATTATCAGAATTTTAAAAAATGGTGTTTCTGAGAAATTGCATGTCAAATGTAAAGATTTTACAAAATTTTGCATAATTTAAAATTGAATTACAAAAGTTGTAAGCACCTTAGAGTTAAAATAAAATTTGCTGTAAAACTCCCATTAAAGGTCTTTGGATTGCCATCAATGTTTAGCTTTAAAGTATTTTTTTCATTCTGAAAAAAAATCTTAATTTCACTAATAATTATATTTTTTGTACTTAAAAACTAATTTTTTTAATTAAGTAAAAATGTCACTATATTTTTTAAAACTATATTAAAATAAAATTCAGTTTAATAACTGTTTATAAAAAATAAATTGACTATATATGTTGAATATGTTAGGTATTGTGTTCATTTCAAAATGAAGCGTTTTTCAGTTTTTCTGAAAACTGTCAATTTTATCATGAATTTTAAAGTGCTGTAATCAGAGAAATAAATTTTTTAGGGAAAAATCCTTTTAGGAAATTTTATATATCATTTAGTTCTAACTACTGAATTTTTTTGAAAAAAATCTGTGATGGTGACTTGACGCATATCAGTACTGTCTGCCTGAATTGAGATGGAATAGCTCAAATCGGAATTTTTACACTACGAGGACTGTCTAAAAAATTATTTTTTTTATTTTTTTTAAATAGACCTCGCATGGAAATGCAACCTATGCCATCATATAGCACTTTTGTTAATGAATTTATGCACCAGGAAGTATTGGTCTAGGGGGCAATATTTAAGGAGATAACCTATTGATTGAATACTTATGACTCACCCTGTATAATGTCGTTATTACATTCGATTAATAGCAACATAGGTGTAAGACGAAATAATATGAAGCATAAAAAAATATCCTTGTGTATGGATACCAAGCGTGAGTCGAGTAAGTAACCCAAGTGCGTTAACGCTTGTTTATGTTTTTGCTCATGTCGTTTTTTTTTTTTGGATTGATTTTTAACAGAAATGAAGATCTTTAAAAGCATGAAGATCTTTATAACAAACACAAAAGTATTATAACATTTATAATTACAATATTTATAAACTTAATGTAAAAAAAACTAATAATTCGGGGATTAAAATAATATAATAGAATATAGAAACAAATTATAAAATATACTTCTGTAAAAAAGGTTTACTGTAAGGTAATTAAACAAACTGTTACTTTTTTTCCGTTTAAATGTGTTTAATTCCATTTAAATCTACGTTAATATGCAAGTTTGCATGATGTGAAATATTAACGCCAATAGAACTTGCATCTATATTTACGCTATAATATAGATTTTGACACGCAGCAACACGCGTGACTTCTCGCTTCACTTAAAAGCTGATTCAAGTATTTTCACTAATTGTGTTAAAATTATTAAATCAGCCATTTAACTGTTCATGTTTAGAAGCAAATACATTAAGCAAAACTTTTTAAAGTAATTTCACTGATTGTTAATAAATTTTGCACAATTCATTACAATATTTTAACCGTAGTTGTTACAAATGTCAACAATGAATGCATAAATCAACTCCCATTCATGACTATATAATTCATGTAACAGAAATACAAAAGCATGCTGTGCTGTAGAAGAAAAAATTATAAAGTTTTATTATAAATTAATAACTAAATACGATTTTGACATTGTTTGCTTATTTTATCCTGAAATATTTTTAGGAGAAGATGCCAACAAAAATTCTTAAAATTTATTAGAGATGTTACTTACAGATTTCCATAAAACACTTTTTTTTTTTTTTTTTTTTTTTTTTTTTTTTTTTTTCACAATAATTCTGTAAACCTATGTAAACATATCTTATGAGCTTTTGTGCATCTATTTCTATAATGTACATCTATAAAATTGTTTATTATAAGGAAAGTAAACAAACTATTACATTTTTTTTTGTTATCCGTTTAAATTTGTTTAAGTCCATTTTTAAACCTATGTTAAAATGCAAGTTTGCATAATGTGGAATCTTTATGCCAATCGAACTTGCATCAGTATTTACGCTATGATATACGTTTTGACACTTAGAAACACACGTAAGTTCACGCTTCACTTAAAAGATAATTCAAATCTTTTTTCTAATTGTGTTAAAATTTTTAAATCAGCCATGTTCTGTTCTGTTCTGTTGCTTTGCTTCTAAACTGTTCAAGTTTAGAAGCAAATAGATTAAGCAAAACTTTTTTAATTAATTTCAGTGATTGCTTATTAATTTTACACAATTTCATTATAATATTTTCACCGTAGTTGTTACAAATGTTGGCATTGAATACATACTCTCTTTGCGCCAACTCTATTTTATGACTATACAATCATTTCAAATATTTATATAACATGAAAGATTCTAATGAACTGTGTAAGAATTTCATGTTAGGTATACAAAAATTCATTATTGAGTCTAATTATTACTGAATTGCATTTAAATTGAATTATTTTATGCATACATAAATAGTGTATGTTTTATTTTCTAAAAAAATATCTCAAGTAAGTTTTAGAATTAACTTGGCAAACTTTTAATCAATTGGTTTACAGTTTGAAATGTTTTTAAATGTACGTGATCTTTTAACTTCCAGGTAGTCAAAAAGTATGTGAGATTCATGCTGTAATAAAAATACAGAAGCATGCTGTGCTGTAGAAGAAACAAAGTTTTAATTATAATTTAATAACTAACTACAATTGTGACATTGTTTGCGCATTTTACCCTGAAATATTTTTAGGAGAAGATGCCAACCAAAGTTCTTAAAAGTTATTAGATATGTCACCTCCGAATAATAAAAAAACGCTTTTTTGCACAATATCTCTATAAACCTATGTAAAAATGTCTTATTTGTTTTTGTGTATCTATTTCTATTATATACTTCCATAAAATAGTTTACTATAAGGGAAGTAAAGAAACTATTATTATTTTTTTTAATCCATTTAAATTTATTTAATTCCATATTTTAAACCTATGTTAATATGCAAGTTTGCATAATGTGGAATATTAATGCTAATAGAGCTTGCATCTGTATTTGCGCTACACTCTGTATAATATAGATTTTGACACTCAGCAACACACGTAAGTTCACGCTTGACATAAAAGCTGATTCAGGTCCTTTCTCTACGTGTGTTAAATATACTAAATCAACCATTTAACTGCACGTTTATAAACAAATGAATTAAGAAAAACTTTTTAAAGTAATTTCGCTGATTACTTATTAATTTTGCACAATTTCATTACAATATTTCAACCATAGTTAGTACAAATATTGACGGTGAATACATAAAACAATTCCCTTTCATGATTATATAATCATTTAAAATATTTACATGAAAGGGAAGATTCTAATGAACTGTGTAATAACTTCAGTTAGACAAACATTATTTCATTATTGTGTCTAATTATTGCTGAACTGTATTCTTATTTTAACTATTTTATGCATACTCAAATAGTGTATTTTTTTTAAAGATCTCATGTGACTTTTAGAATTTTTTTGGCACACTTTTAATAAATTGTTTACTATTTGCAATATTTTTAAACGTGCATGACCTTTTAATCATTATGAAGTCAAAAATTACGCGGGATTCTTTTCCTCCAATAAAAATACAGGAACATAATGTGCTGTACAAGAAATTTTTTACAATGACCTATTGAAACCTAAAAATTAAGATTCTGGCATTGTGTGCTTAAACCTGGGAGAATTTTAAGAGAAGGAACCAACCAGATATTTTAGAAGTTAATGGAAATATCTTTTCTAAATTTCCAAGAATTTTTTTTTTTTTTTTTTTTTTTTTGGAAAATTTAAACTTTGTAAACCTGTGAAAACCTGTTCTCTGACTTTGTACGTACCAGTTTTCCAAATATTTTATAAAAATAACACAACATTTTCTAGAATGTGTGGAAATTAATAGCTACATTGAAGTTAAAAATTCCTTTAAATTTGTTTAATTCTGTATTTTAATACCGTATTAATATAAAAGTTTGCGTAATGTGGTATATTAAAGCCAATACAACCTGCATCTGTATGTACGCTATAATATAGATTTTGACACTCAGCATCACGTGTAAGTTCACACTTCACTTAAAAGCTGATTCAAGTAATTCCTCTAATTGTGCTATAGTTATTAAATCAGCTATATAACTCATCACATTTAATAGCAGCAACAGTTTTTTTAAATAATACTCCTGATTGCTTATTAATTTTGCACAATTTCATTATAATAGATCAACCGTAGTTAGTACAAAAATCGACGGTGAATACATAAAACAACTCCCTTTTATGGTTATATATTCATTTCAAATATTTATATGAAAGGGAAGATTCTAATGAACTGTGTAATAATTTCAGGTTAGATAAACAATTATAAATCATTGTGTTTTATTATTACTGAACTGTATTAATATTTTAACTATTTTATGAATATATTTATAGTGCATGCTTTATTTTCTAAAAAAAAATCTTATGTGAGTTTTAGAATTACCTTGGTTCCCTTTTAATTAGTTGATTTACCATTTGTAAAGTTTTTCAACTTCCATGATCTTTTAATCATTATGAAGTCAAAAATTACATGAGATACTTGTTCTGTAATAAATATTAATGCATGATGTGTTGTAAAAGAAAATTTTTACGATGATTTATTCTAACTGAATAATTAACTAAGATTGTGTCATTGTTTGATTTTTCCTGGAAGATTTTTAGGAGACTTTTTCAGATTTCTTAGAAGTTAATGGAAATAACTTTTCTTGATTTCTGAAAAAATATTTTTTTTTCACAAAATATAAACTTTGTAAGCCTGTGTAAACCTGTTTTATGAATTTGTGCGCGCTTATTTTCCAAATGATTTATGATGATATGATGATAGAATATATCAAACGGAAGTCATCTTACCTTTTTTAATAACCCACGCAAATATTAACAAAATAAAATAAGATGTGGCTGAAAATTGCCAATTATTAATAATTGGCCATATTATTCAGTAAAAATCGTTATGTTATGTACTTCTAGATTCCACTTCTAAACCCAAACATTCTGTTTTTTCTTAATTTATGTTCATGAATTCGCTTATAAAAAACAATGCTTTAAATAGAATTTATTTCTCAAAATTTAGTTAGTAAAGTTTAATTTATTTGATGAATTTATATGTACATAACTTTTATGAAACTTACAATTTTTTTTACAATACTTGATCTGCTGTGAAGTATAATGTTTAGAAAATTATAAAAATTTGGAAAAGAAAATCTGTAACAAAATTAAATTCTCTATTATACTTTCTTTTAGCTTTTATCATCATAAATATGCATTGTTTTAGTATAAAAATTCATAGTTGTGTGATATTCCTTGTCGTCGTTTTCTGCAGAATTAGTTTATAAATAAAATTGTATTATCGCATTAAATAGGTCGATCTAAAATGAGTTTTTTATTTTGAAATTTTCAACTCACACAATAAAATTTTGAATGGTAAATTTTCGATTAAAAAAAATCATTAAGATATTATTATTGAATAAAAAACTGATCTAAAGCATTATATAAATGTATCAATAAAATAAGACAAAATAAAATGGGGGGAAGACAATTGAAACAAATCATTATTTCAACTAAGAAGTCTTTTTTCAACAGTTATCGACTTGTGAGATTTAAACAATTAAAAATTTCTGTGAGATACAAATATAAAATGCAAATTTTATTTCAATTATCAACAGTTTTAACTGAAGAAAGTACGTGTCACATGCATGTACCAAAGCTTCACGTAATGAATCAGGCAGCTGTGTCAGCTATTTTAAAAGCGAATTCATTACATTTTCCATTGGCTTAAGGTATCATTCCAGACAAAGTATACCGCTACAAAATCCCCAGTCAGATCAGACTAATTAATCGCACTCTGAGGTTCACTTTGAAAAGAATTTCCAATTACAGCAATAAAATATTTAATAAGTAATTTTAAAAAAAATCTGGCAATGAAGCAATATTACATTAGGTGCAATATTTTATTTGCCTAATTAAGTTCTCAGGTATATCTTTTTCAAATACTTGAATTGAAAAAAAATGAGTAAATAAAGAACTTTTAGTAAAATTTAATTGCAATGACATGTCATTAAAAAATATATATATATATTAGATGTATTTGCAATTACCGACCAATATTTCAAAAATATTCTCTAGCCTTCCCACAACTGCGACCTGATATATCCATTCACGAGGTTGCAGATTTCACTGCAATTGAAGCTTTATTTATATTAATATAATCCAGTTTTAAGGAATTAAGTTATGATTGATATTTTCAAGGCTTATAAGCATATATGAAACAAAAAATATATATATATGCCATGCTAGAAAATCTTTCTTTCATTAACATTTAAAATAAATTACTGAGAAAACAACATTACAATTTTGCCCTTTTGCTCAGTGATCAGGGGGTTAGTTCACGTGTTAGTTAATGTCAAGATATGATAAAATAACTCAAAAGAAAATTATCACACTTTCCAAAATATTCTATGTTAATACAGTGTTGCCAGACGGGCTGCTTTTTTAAAATTCAGATTTTTGATTGGCACCACTTTTTTGTAACGATAAAATGAACTTTATTTAATGGTAAATTAAATAAGGCAAAAACAAAGGGAATTTTAGCGTTTCAGAAAAGTGGTGCCAATCAAGAAATCTTAATTTTTAAAAGTAGCCCACTGGCAACGCTGTGTTAATATCAACAAAATAAACTAAGATTTGGCTGAAATTTGCTCCATATTATTTACTAAAATATCGTTATATTATATACTTCAAGATTACACTTCTGATTCAAAATTTCCGTTTTTTTCTTAATTTATGCTTAATGTAAGCAAATTAACCTCAATCATCGACAGTTTTAACTGAAGAAAATGTGTGTCTCATGCCTGTGCCAAAGCTTCACGTAATGAACCAGGCAGCTGCGTCAGCTATTCTAAAAGCGAATTCATTACAATTTACATTGACTTAAGGCATCATTCCAGACAAAGTATATGGCTAGAAAATCCCCAGTCACTTCAGATTAATAAATCTCGCACCGAGATTCACTTTGAAAACAATTTTCAATTAAAGCAGTAAAATATTTATTATGTAAATTAAAAAATAAAAGCATGATAGCACTAGGAGTGAAGAAACTACTATTATGTAGGGTATGATATTTTATTTGAATACTTAAATACTTAATTATTAAAATGCTGCAAATGAAAAAAAATGTGTTAATAAAGGATTTTCAGTAAATTTTCAGAGTTTCAAAATAAACTAAGATTTGGGAGAAATTTGCACCTAAATGATAAGCAAAAAATTGTTAAATTATGCATCTTTAGATTTCATTTCTGATTACAAAATTTTCGTTTTCTCTTAATATATGTTCATGAATAACATTAATTTGCTTTAAAAAAATAATGCATTTAATAAAACTTATTTCTCAAAATTTAGTTGATAATAATTCATTTTAAATGACGTTTTTATAGGACACACACACACACACATATATTTATATTACTTTACTTTATCTGCTGTGAAATACAGCTTTTATAAAATTATTAAAAATTTTTTTAAAAAGCTGCAATAAAATTCAATTTTTAATTATATTTTCTTTTAGCTTTATTGATCAAAATATTCATTGTTTTAGTTTAAATATTCATAATTTTAAGATATCTTTGTCATAGTTATTACAGAATTAGTTTGTAAATAAAAAGCAATTTTTTGTAAAGATTTTATTAGATCATTAAATAAGTCTATCTGCAAGGAGTTTTCCATTCAGAAATTTAGAATTCACACCATACAAACTTTAATGATATTTTTTTTTATTTTAAATAATCAACGGCATATTTGTATTATGTAAAAAATAATTTAAAACTAATATACAGGTGTATTAATAAAATAAGAAAAAATAAAATGAGAGAAAGAGGGAAAAAAAATGAAAGAAATCATTATTTAAAATATCTTGCTACAGCACAACGGTTAACGTCTCGTGATATTTAAACAATTTTAAAATTCCGTGAGATACGAATATAAAATGTATTTTATGCAATTTAACCTTAATCATTGGCAGATCTAATATAAAAAGGTACGTGTCACATCCATGTGCCAAAGCTTCACGTAATGAATCAGGCAGCTGTCTCAGCTATTTTAAAAGCAAATTCATTACACTTTTCATTCCTTTAAGACATCATTCCAGACAAAGTATATCACTACAAAATCAATAGTCACTTTAAATTAACTAATAGCACGCTAAGATGAACTTTGAAAAGGACTTCCAATTAAAGAAATATAACATATAACATGTAAATTAAAAAATAATAACACTATAGCACTAATAGTGAAACAAATATTAATTACATTGTGAACTATGTTTTATTTGAATACTTAAATACTGAATTATTGAAATGCTTCAAATAAAAAAATGTGAGTAAATAAACGAATTTCAGTAAAAAAAAATTATTTACAATAATATGCCACTATTTAATATAAATATTAGATATATGTTGAAAAACTTGCAATTAAATACCAATGTTTCAAAAATATTCTTTAGTTCAAGTAACATTTAATGTTTAAAATATGTCAAAATATTTCAAAAGGAAGTCATCATACTTTCTTAAATAACCCATGATACTGTCTATAAAATAAACTAAATGAAAATGACTGGCCGAAAATTGCCAATTATTTAGTTATAGGCCATATTATTCAGAAAAATATCGTTACATTATGAACTTCTAGATACCTTTTCTGATCCCAAACATTCCTTTTTTTTCTTAATTTAGTTTCATGAATAACATTAATTTATTTATAAAAAATGCTTTATATAGAATTTATTTCTCAAAGTTTAGTTAATAATAATTTAATTTATATGATGAATTTATATATATAAATTTCATAAGACATACCATTTGTTTTGAATTACTTGATGTGTTGTGAACTATAGCGTTTAAAAAATTATAAAAAAATGTAAAAGAATCTGTAACAAAATTATATTTTCTTTTAGATTTTGTTATCATAAATATTCACTGTTTTAGTTTAAATATTCATAGTTTTGTGATATTTTTTGTCATCGTTTTCTACAGAATTAGTTTAGAAATAAAAAGCAATTTTTGTAAAGATTGTTTTAGGTCATTAAGTAAGTCAATCTGAAATGAGTTTTTTATTTAGATATTTTCAACTCACACAGTAAAATTTTGAATGGTAAATTTTAGACTTAAAAAAATCATGGAGATATTATTAGTGAGTAAAATAAATGACCTAAAACTATTATATTGTTGTATTAATAAAATAAGAAAAAAATAAAATGCGAGAGATAGGAAGAAAATTGAAAGATATTACTATTTAAAATATTGCACAACAATTATCTTCTCGTGAGATTTAAGTAATTTAAAAATTATGTGACCCGTAAAGCATGGTGACGTCACTGCAACGTCGTTCTGAAGTCACATTGTGACTTTGTGACCATCGATTGCCGATGTAACGTCACGTGACGTCGATGTGAAGTCACAGTGACTAAAATGTGAAGTCGTTATGGCCGTCTTAGAGCTCTTTTGTGACGTTTCACAAAGTGATCACAATGTGACAAATTTGTGAAAAATGTGTCATTTGTGACTAATTTGACATTAGCATTGTGACGAAACTGTGACAAAAGCGACGATATTTAAATTGCCAGAAACATGTTTTTAAAAGTAAATAACATGTTTTGAAGGGTGCTTATAAATTTCTAAAGATTTTTAAGAAAGTCACATCTCAGTCACAATGTGACGTCAGTGAGTGGTGGCATTTTGGTCACAGTTGTAATGTGACCAAAGTGACTCACAGTGACGTCACTGTGACGTCGCTGTGACCATGCATGCTATTAGGGAAGATACGAATATGAAATGCAAATTTCACCGCAATCAATGGCAGTTCTAATTGAAAAAGTACGTGTCACATGCATGTGCCAAAGTTTCACGTAATAAATCAGGCAGCTGTGTCAGCTATTTTAAAAGTGAATTCATTACACTTCCCTTTGCCTTAGGGCATCATTTCAAACAAAGTATACCGCTGCGAAATCCCCATTCACTTCAAATTTATAAATCGCACACAAAGGTTCATTTTGAAAAGAATTTCCAAGTAAAACAATAAAATACTTAATACTGAAATTATAAAATCCCAGCACTGTAGCATTAAGTGTGAACATTTATTATCTTGGGCACAATATTTTATTTGAATATTTAATTTTTGAAATCTTACAATTGAAAAAAGAAAGAGTAAATAAAATATTTTCAGAAAAAAATATTTCCAACGATGTTCCACTTTTCTTTTATATCTATATTAGATGTTTATAGAAAAATTTGCAATTAACTAACAATAGATGTAAAATGCCTGAGTTAATTCTATTTAGCAACTAATTTAGGTATGACAATAAAGTAAGAAAAGACTTTCTAGGCGAATAAAAGTTATCATTTCTTTTATTTTAATGAAAGTGCGTTAGTAGAAAAGTAAGGAAGGAGAGAATTAAAATACACTAAAATTTTACGAAAGAAAAATAACTTTATTAAATACACTGAAACTAGACACAAACTGACAATTTAAAAAAAAAAAAAAAAAAAAAAAAAAAAAAAAAAAAAAAAAAAAAAAAAAAACGTAACTTTATAAAGGGGGATTTATTCCTCATATGAAAAGGGGAATCGCGTTAAAAATTAACATGAGAAGATAATCACTTTCATAAGAGGAGGAGACAACTAAATTTTTAAATTAAAGTTTAAAATTTTATTAAATGTTAGACCATAGCTGCCAACTTTTACGCATTTTTCCTACCACAAAAATTTTATAGTAAATATTGCCTTATTTAATTGTCGAAATCTTATATTAAACAAATGGAAAATCATTGTACAGTTTTAGTGGTAGCATAAATGCGCAAAAGTTGGCAGCTATGGGTTAGACCAAAATTTCACTTTTAAAATTGATTTTTATTTTTTTAAGGCAATGTGGCTCGACTTTTAATCAGTGGAAGTTTCCCGGTCAGGCACGATTTAATTTGCAAAAATATAATTATAAAAAAATTCTGATGACAATACCGAGATTTTAAATAATAATAACTATTTAAAATCAGATGTTTCATATCTAATGATGTAAAACAATAATTGGAAAAATACAATCCCATTAAACGAATAAATATGGATATACCAACGGGTAAATATACCAACTATATGGATAAATATACCAACTAAATAAATAAATTATTCTCGTAAACACTACGCATTTCCTTAAATGTTCCTTTATGAAAATTCTCTCTTTATCTCTCATTTCAAAACAATAAATTCAAAGATAATGCGCGTATTTTTTATCCAACGAACATTTTTCATATCCTTAACAAACTGAAAAATACATGAAAATTACATAGAAAAAATGCACAATTCACAATCAATTTCACGACGTGATATAAATCTCTTTTATAAGATAGCTTCAGATAGTATGTGAAACCATCTCTTAAGTAAAGAAGATAAAGCTTCATTAACTTTAATTAATCTCTTAATGGAACAAGTTTTACAAGTTGATTAAATTAATTACTTTTAGTTTAATTAAGATTTAAAATTTAGTATTAAATCAATAAATAAAAAAATGAGATATGCAAATAGGAAACTAGATTACTAAATTAGGAAGATGCATTTAATAAAAAAAAATTCTACATAGAGATTGGCAATTTATTTTAAATTTTCTTCATAGAAAATATAATTAACGATGAAAATACATTTCCTTTTTCCCAATAGTACTGTCTAGAACACTTATCTGAAACCTATATTTTCTAACATTACATTTTTTTTTCGAAATTGTTGTTAGGAAAATTATTTGAGGGTTATTTAAATAAAATATAGAAGATACATTAAATTGGTGATTAGAAACTTGAGAAAAGTTTTTTTAGAGTAAGCAATCCCAATGTTCATGATTAATAATGTAACGATTTCCTTTCAAGTTTTGCAAGAAAATTTTTAAAGTGCATTTCAAACATTTGTGTATGTAACATGAGTTTATAATATAAATTACAATAAAAAATGTGAAACTGATGTTTAAAAGCATTTTTATACAATATTTTTTAAAAGACTTTCGCTAAAACAAAATATATAATAGTGTGTAATAATACAGTGTAATAATACATGGTTCTTTAAAAAGAATGTCTCAATTATAAGTTTTGATAATATCAATAGTATTAAAGCCCTACATAGTATTGGTTCACAGTCGCAAATGAAAAGTAATCGAAGTTTTTTTTTTTTCAAAAGGGCAGGCGGAAGCACTGCTTTTTTATTTATTCGCTTGCAGTGCATATACGCAAAATGTCGACTCCTGAGAGCAAAACATTTTGTATATAATAGGTTGGTACATAATATAATAGGTTGAAACTGGTGTTAATCAATTGAAGTGAAAAACTACTTTAAAAAAACCATAAAATAAATTACGGTATACTCTCCAGTATTCTCGCTGGATTCTCAGTAACATTATTGCTTTGGCGAATAAGAAAGAATCATTATCGTTGACTGAGTTTTTTGTCAGGCGAAATTTTTTTTTATATTTCTATGATATTACAGTTTTAGTATATATTTGAATAGTATGTTATATATTAATACTGAATCAACGCTGTATAAAGCTGGCACTAGCAGAAATCACCGCACTTAACCCTTTAAGTGCCCTAACTGGATTTTTCCGTTATGTAGTTGTCGGACGTTCCTCTCAGCCCGCACAACTTTGAAGAAAGTCCGTAGTAGTTATAGCTGCCACCACCGATATTATTAGGTGATATCGGTCACCCACTGTGAGGATTGTGTAAATGAACACCGACGCTGTCAATTAACTGAATTAACAGTTTATTTGTATTGTATGTACACAAGAAATACACTATTTACAATTATATACAGATACAACTCTGATATAGGTGATCCGGTTCAACGTTAAATTAAATACAGTAAACGGTTGGCTGTGTACTGTTTAAATTACACCTTCTCCTCCACACTCAATGCACGTTAGATTCAATTTACCGGAGATCAATTTCGAATCTCCTAACACATGGATACTCGGCCTACGCTATCCGGCCCAGAGCACTACACACCAGGACGTCTGTGTACCTTGCTCTCCAGATACGAACTGCCTACGCTCTCCGACACAGGGCACTCTCTGCAAGGACCTCTGTCCTACACTGCTCTCTAGATACGAGCCCAGATACGAACTGCCAAAATCTCAGACAATACTTGCCCTTCTCAGATCACTGCTTTTCCCCAATGTACACCCCCTGTGGAGCTTCTCCATTGGGCGCATTCCACATTGCTTTCTTGATTCGTGGCATGTTCCTTGTTTGCTCATCATTCACATACATCACTGACGGATGAACACGTCTCTCGGCAATATTCTCTTTCTCACTTCACCACCTGCACATAATCACCTGTCAATTCTCATTTTAACAAAGAAAGAATGTCACCTTGAAAATTTCAGTACACAGACGGTACAATACATAGAATATTAAGATAGAGAAATAACAGAAATTCCACTCTGTAGCAGATGTTGTCTCAGAACCTGACAGTAGTATTTGGATTCAAAGGCTTATTTAATTCAGAATTAAAATTGATGTTAATTTTTTGAATTGCATATGATAAATAAATATCTAAATTTATGAAATACAAATTTCTGCATCAATACTTCCCATAGCTATTATTTTATAAATTGTTAAACTTGTATGTAAAATTCTGCAGGACGCTTAAAGGGTTAATTATTGCTTTAAGATGTCAATACTTTGATTATTATTATTTAAATCTACCTACTCCGATTTCCTTCTAAACCGAACAATGTTTGGTTCCAATTATTTCGGAATAACGAGACTGTACTCCATATGTACTTTATACAAAGTGATTAAAACTGGGGATAAAATGTATTAAATTAGATAGCTAGAAATGTAAGGCTGCTAATGAAATTTAATTTATTAGATGTATAATCATGGAAAAAAGTAGACTCGCCCTACTTTGCAATTTCAAAAGGCAGTCCCAAGACACTAGTAGGCTAAACTTTATCAAAAAAAAAAAAAAAAAAATAAAAAAAAAAAAAAATAAAAATAAAAAAAATAGTGTAGAACTGAAAAAAAACCTATCATTTTAGATTTAAACACCGATGGATAATATTTTAATATACACCAAAAAGTATGAAATTTTTTTTAAAATTTCAAAAATACTTTTTTTTGTTTTTGTTCTTTTTTTATTTTAAAAAAAACTTAATTTTTCAGATCATATTAGATATTATTACATTTAAATATAATAATCGAAAAATTTTCATGGTTTGAAGCAAAGAGAAAGGAATCTATTAAATATGAGCAATGGGCGTCTTTTTTTAAACTCAACACTTTAAATAATTTTAGCTAAAATAAAAAAATCGACTCAGATAGCATTTAATTGAACCGCCTCAATGTTTACCATTTGTTCCGTAATTTCTTGCTTATATACCGCGGATCAAAAAACATTTCTCTTTGGATCTCAAAAAATTTATTTAGTTATTGAAGCCAAATATTTCTAGCGATCTAAAGAATTATATTTTATTTAAAATATATTCTGAAAAGAAAAAAGGATTGTTTGATCCGTTGATTATGTGTCGGAAATTATGGTACTTCCGAATGGTACTAATTACCCATTTCGGAATCATTGGTGCATATATGCACCCTTAATTCCTCGGGAATAAGAGACTGGTATACGTGCCTCATAAAGTGCTCAGAATTCTTGTTTATCCGAACAAGTAAAACTATATTGCAAAATGTCAAAATTTTTTCAGAGCATTTAACAGATTCAATAACTCACAAATTTCCATTTAAAAAAAACGGCGACAAATGATCAAAAATTTTGCAAAAAGAATCAGGTCACAAAGAGGTTAAAAAGTATGCTCATAATTTGATTTTAGTTCCAGTAAAAGAGAAACAAAATCTAATCTTTTTCTTTAATTAAGGGCATTTTTGTGATTATTTAAATAAGGATAATTTAAAAAAAACTGTGGTGCCAACTAAATTAAATTTGTGTTAGATCCGCTAGTCCCGTAGATGGTTAACGGATTTCCTTTGCGATTTTCCCGAAATAATCAGATGCAAGTATAAAAAAAAAAACCAGATTAAACGCATATTGCATACAATACGTATCGCTTTTTTTCTGCGACTAAGTTTTTAATAACAAAAATGGTTAAGTAATTAAAAACGGTTAAAAAAATTAAGTAAAAAAAAGCTGATTAATTCAAAAGGAATTGAAAAAAACTTCTCGAGGACTTGCTTCCTTCTGTTAAAATGACTTAATATTACCTATAAATGTTTGCAGATAGATCAATTTCATGTGGTAATAAAGAAAATTATTTTTTTTTCCATGCCAATAATTATTCTATTGAGATTTTCAGATATTCTTTTTAATATTCCTTTTTCTCAGCAACTAAATTTTTAAGTTGAAAAAAGTTAACTAATTGTAAAGGATTAAAAAATACCTCGCGAGGATTTTTATCATTTTGTTAAAATGACTTAATATTATCTACAAATGTTTGCACATTGATCAATTTAATGGGGTACTAAAGAAAATTGTTTTTCTTGCAAACGAATAATTATTCTATTGAGATTCATACACTACTTTAATAGTAGATTGTTTTCTCTGTATTCACATTCATTTTACCGTAATTCGGGAACATTATCATTACGCTTATCCAATCTTAAGGTAAGTTTATCTTTTAAAGATGTTCCTATTTTCTATCTAGTAACGTCACCTTAAGGCAATCTTGATTACGAAGTTTAATTTTCAGTTTAAGTTTAGGGCTAAAGTTTCAGAAATTTATAATGTTAAAATTACTGAATAATCACTAAATAGATTAAATGAATAAAGTACACTATTCTTGTGGTAATTTTAATGGTCTGAAAAATCGCGTTATGCTATTAATATTTACAATAATTTTAATTTGAATATGCATATATATATATAGATAGATATAGATATAGATATAGATATAGATATGTGTGTGTGTGTGTGTTTGTATGTACCTTAAATTTTATTTTTCAGTGTATAAAATGTAGATATTGATTATCAATTTTATTCCTTCTTTTACCTGGTGTCCAGTAAATGACTGACCCATTTTGAATGTAAATAACAAAAAAACTGTTTGAGATAAAGATGCGCGGCTTGCTGTATTGTTATTAGAATATAAATAAATTTTAAAATATGCACTTTGTTAATGTAATATAATAATATTTAAAATAATATCTCAGTCTCAAGACTGAGGAGGGGAAATATAATACAAATGGTTCAATCACAAATAGTATTTTAAATCACTTTCCAACCAACGTACCCTATTTCTGAAGCTGATTCGAGAGTCCATTCAACATATAGATTCAGATTCGACAACATATAGATTCAGATTCAGCCGAAAATTAGAGTCATGTCTGTATTTAAACAGCCTGTTATCGCCAGCGCAATATTTTTTTCCGAAATTTGGACTATATTAAAAAAGTACATGTTTAAAAATTTATTGATTTTCTAATAACAATACCGCAAACCGCGCATTATTATCTCAAACCGTTTATTTGTTATTTAAGTTCAAAATGGGTCAGTTATTTACTGGACACCCGGTATCTTATATTAATATATTATGTTTAGGTTAGTATTCTAAAATTAATTGATTTTTTGCTGCATCATTTTAAGGGTAACTATAGTGTCTGGCATGTTTTTTTTTTCTTTCTCAATCTAATGTTATTACGATTTTTTTAAATGCTTTTTTCGCCATTTTCTTGTGTTTTTATGTGTGTTGGTTGTCCCAAATTCGTTTTATTTTGCTTTTTCATGGCTAATACGAAAATTAAACCACACACTTTATTTGTAGTTCCAAAGTATTTGTAGGCCTGAGAATTAAGCTTTGATTCTGCAAGATTCGATTGTATTCATTTTGAATTATTTTTTTCCATATTTCAATGTGGTAATTTTGTATTAAATTTAATAATTTATATATTGTTTTACATTTAACCCTTTCCGGCGCACTACTCTTTAAAGTTGGAATTTAAAGAAAAAACAATTAGGCAATCTATTTAGGCCTAGGGGAGTATACAGATATTGTTTTGTAAAGATTGCACTAATCATTTTAATTACACAGCTGTTGCCGAAGTGGTAACCTCCCATAAGTAAAGCATTGATAAGCACAGATAGAAGAGCATTGCTGTGAAGCGCGTATCACAGAAAAACATTTTACCTATTATTTATAAACAATAGAGTTTGATCTCTGTGGTGCTGCCATCTATAACTCATAACAAATGTTTAAAGTAGCCATTAGTTTAGTTTTTTGAAATATTCACGGAGTTTTTGTGTCTCTGACCTAGGGGAGCTTTAGGTGTTGCCGACCCGGCAACACTGCGCGTTAAGGGGTTAATGGATTTTTATATATATATTACATACATTTTATTGCTTATAGTTTACATAACTGTTTTACAACTATTAAAGCTAATTACATCTAAAGTATCAGCAATTGAAAAATGTGTTGAACTAGTGTGAAAATATAATTTCAATTATTTACCAGATGTTTCCACATAGATGTGTTTCGTAGAACATGTTTGTATTTTTATAATGCTAAATTTTTCTTTTACTTTACGGGGCCCTTTCCTTCTATAATCTTTAATCATTTTTCATTCCACCCATGTTGTCAATTTAACTGATTGTTTTTCATCTAACATATATCGTGATAAAATAATTTCAGTATAGCAGCTAAAAATTCTGGTACATATTTTGAACTAAAAAAATCCACTAAATAGGCAACAGTACTCAATCTCCATGTCAAAAATCTAGCATATTTTGCAGTTCACAGTAGAATAACCTAAAATATTATAGTTAAAAAAGCATGTTTTTACTGTAAATTTTTATTATAAAATAAATAACTACAAACAAATTAAATGATAAATATTATCTTCTTTATGTAAATTTATCTTTTTTGGGAGCAAGAACTCCGAAACGCGCAAAGCCTATGGAGCCGTAGCTGTGGCTGATACCGTATGAAGCACAGGTTCTTGTAGCGAAGTTACTGCTACATACTGCTACATGTTTCCCCTTTCAGAAAAACAGTAATTAATTCCCTTTAATAGATTTCTACATTTCATTAACTTCCCTTTTCACTAATAAACCCATTTATTTAAGTTAATTCTACATTTAGTAGTTTAATTTTTATCTTTCCTACTCACACTAATAGAAGTTAAACTTATTAACTTTTGGGGCTCTCTGTAGAAATCAAAAGCATAATTTCCTTTCTCACGAGTCGTTATGCAATGTTCAAAAACATCCGTCAGTTAAATTGAAACAGCATTTATTAAAAAAAAAATAAAGAAAATACTGTAGGCTTGATCAGAAATCTTTCATCCGTTATATTCCATTAACATCTGCCTTCCACTCCCTGGTTTTCAACCTCTAAATTAATGTCTATCGTTAGAAATGGTTTGTACTTTTTCTTTTTGTTTCTGCTGATTGCTCCTTTTTATCTAATCAACGCACATCTGGGTAACGTAATTTTTTGTCAGAAAGAAGGCAATGTATGTAACAGGTGGCTTATTCCTAGGCTTTAAGAAATTTTGTAACCCTAAAATAAATAGGTTGCTAACCGCAAAAGTTTTATTTCATCGTGAATACACCGTCAAACAATATCATTCGCCAAATCTGTGTGCGAAACTTCTTCCCCCCGCCCTCCTTGATTGGCGATGAAAAGATATGGGTGTTTTTGTATCACTCGACTGCTAACCACTGAATCACAAAGATGTAAATTGCTGCAGCTCTGAAAAATTAACCCGTGTGCGGACCGCATTTTCAGAAAGAATCACGTTTTGAGCACCTTATCGCCAGAACAACGATTGGCGCGGAGATGAAGTCAATGCTACGCACCCTTTCTTGTTTGTGACGTCAAACGCCTAGCGAATAGCAACCCTTCCTTTTGCTAAAAGATCGCGCTTATTGTTCATTTTTTTTCGTAAGTGTCATCAAGCGAAGACTATAATATGAAGAAATATTAATCACCGTTATTTACGATTAAAACATAGCTTTAAACAAAGAGCTTTTTCAGTTTAAAATGCTTTAAATTTCTCAGAACATCTAAACATAGGGTTTTTTTTTCAATTCAAAAATATTATTTCCTTAACTGGCTATGTTTGACGAAATTGAGAAGTTAATTAAAAACAGTAGTAAAGATTCTCTTGTAATAAATATAATTCTATTAATCATATGTTTTATGACACATTTGAACTTAGTTTATTTTGTGTTTGGCGATGCAGCTAGCTGAACATTTTCGCTTTCGTCAACTCGCCAAGGCTGGTGCTCAAAACGTGATTCTTTCTAAAAATGCGTGCGGGCCCTAGTCTGTCTTTCTCTCTTATGAATAAATGAACATATTTTAATTACTAAGTTGCTCAAGGCAACTAATTACCTTTTCTGAAACGAATAGATCCATTTTGAGAATGGAAAGTTTTTTTTTTTTTTTAAGAATGATAAATAGTTGAAAACACGGATAGTAGCAGGAAGATTTTTGATCGTTTTATTATTGAGAAAGTATTTAACGTTTAATCAGCCACCCTAAATAAGATATTTATCCAACAATTTGTTCCCAATATTCATCTTTAACTAATTTTAAAATAAGCCCTTTAAGTTTTAAATAATTAACTATAAATAACTGTTCTATCATAAAAAGAATACAAATGATATCTTTTAAATAATAAGCCCAATAAAACAATACCTCAGTTAATGAAAGTTTATCCTCTAGAACAAATAAAAGTCTAACAAAAATACATAAAAGAAAAAATAAATAACGCTTCTAAGGTCCTGGTCAAAACTGCACCTTTTACCCTAAAATACGTTGAGAATGGGATTTTATGTCTATCTGGAGGAAAATTTACTATCACAATAGTTGAGGTGTAGGGGATTAAGTAAGCAAGTTTAAAAGATAAATTTGTCGACGGATTGGATACACTAAATGAAAACTTTTGGAAAGCTACCATCAGATAAGGATGGTGCTTTCAGAACGTATTGTATTAGAGCTTCGCCTGTGAAAGTAGTGCCGTTAAAGTGTAAATACCTTTAATAATAAAATAGAGAATATTTTAATGAAAAGGTATATGAAAAATTGTTATAAAAATGTTGTTAGGATTAGCATAGTTAGATGTATTAATCCACACTGAATGAAAATTAATTAAAGTTTATTTTTATAATAACATTGTAAATTGTAATATAGTTTTATCTAAAAATTGTTTTAAAATGAAAAAAAGAGTTTATTTTTTTCAGGGGGTCCGGAACACAAAAATCTTCAAAATTTCTTAAATATGTATATTTTTACATATATACAGGGTGATTAGTTATTAACGTCAGGTGTTCAGAGCCCTCTAGCGAGTAAACTTTTCGTCAAAATATAACCAAATTTGATCAGCATACATAGTAGACATTGGGATTTCGTATTCTTAAAAAAATTAAAATAAAAAGTTTTAAAAATCGCCACTAGGGGCAATTTTAGCGTTGTTTAAAGACTAAAATTCATTAATTTGCATAAAATCAGTTGTCTATAGCAAGCATGCGTATAAAAGGAAAGGCTGGGAGAGTTCTCATCATTATCAACTCTCAGCATACTTTGCTAGTCAAGCTGTGTTATCAGCAGAACGAGAATTGCAATGATGCTCGTCCTGAATTTCACCGATTACAGAATTTGCCGTAAGAACCGAAGAGCATAACAAATTTACAAAAAATGATTCATCGATTTGGAACTATGCGGCAACAAGGCCTAGGACGCAAAGTGACTAGTCAATAACCAGTTGACGAAGTTGTAACTGCTGTTGTCAAACAAGAGATGAAAAATATGAAGATACCATCAGCGCTCGGTCAGAATTCCAGCAGTATAAAATTGATCTGTACTGTATTTTTTGCCATTTAATCATTCAACATTTACACTAATACACTTTTGGTGCTCCAAAATTGCTGATTTTATGCAAATTAAATGCATTTTAGTCGCATTTTAGCTAAAATTGCCCCTAGTGGCGATTTTTTAAACTTTTTATTTTCTTTATTTTATTTTCTTTATTTTTTTTTAAGAATTCGAAATCCCATGTGCATGCTGATCAAATTTGGTTATATTTCGTCCAAAAATTTACTCGCTAGGGGCCTCTGAACACCTGACGTTAATAACTAACCAACTTATATATATATATATATATATATATATATATATATATATATATAAAGAAAATTTCTGGTCTATGCTTACAATGACTTTTACATCATGTTTCTATCTTAATTTAAAAAAGAAATATTATTTTTTCCGTTTGGATTTTTTTTTTCAAAATCTAGCTTTCAAGGAACCGTTGCCATGCCTATAATTTTTTTAAACTGCGTTTTTCTTCGTTTTGAAGTGTTTTTCCACAATTTTTCAGATTTAAATTGCTGCTAGACAGGAACAGTTAAAGATAATTACTACAAAATTGGAACATGTCTTTTTTAAATATTTAACTTCTATTTTAATTCAGCAAGTTTGAAAAAATATTAATTTTTCAAAGTAATACTTTTTTTTAAAAATAAATGTTACATCGTTTTCTCCAAATGTTTACTTTAAATATTTTTTTGAAAAAATAATGTTTCAAAATTTAAAATGAGGAGTTCTATCTAAATATAGTAGTACGTGACATATTGTGTAGTTTATATTGGCATTAATCAATGGCTAAATGGAAACAGTCCCAACGTCCTTTTTGCTTTATTTTGAAAATAATATATTTTGAGCTTATTCAATCAATGATCACTTTCAGAATTTTGAAGTTGTGGTTTTTAAACTTTTACAAAAGTTGCTCTTTTCATTTAGCTAACACAATATGTAAATTTAATTTTGATAGCGTTCATGGAAGCGAAGTAAAAATTGCTCATTTTTCATATACAATTTTTATTAATTTTTAATGCTGATTACAGGATATTGTGTACAATGCTGTTTGTAGTATTTTAGGAAAAAAACATTACTTTATATGAAGAAATCTGCAAATTATAAGCAAAAATGTGAAAATAAATTGGAAATGATTTTATAAAAACCTTAATTTTTCTACCAATATATACATGCTATCTGTATTAAAATGAACACAGTTTATTACAATAAGCCATTTATTTATAATATACTCTTCGAACGCTTTGCTACATTAGTTTTGAGAGGATTATCCAAAATACATTTCCCTTTTTTCAATCTGTTTATCGTCCTCTATTGAGTTTCAACAAAAAACTCTTCACGGAAATGTATGTTCCGTATTAGTATGTTTAAATACTTGGAATTCCTGGATAATTTCTCCTGTATTTTTTTAGATATTTAACAAAATATCTAAAATTACAAGTGCCCGGTCATCGTTGGTCATATAGTGTTTCATAGTGTATATAGTATATATATTATCTTCGTAAATGGTGGTAGTTTTGGGGGTCTAGAGGTCATAATCGGAGTAGATCTGGAATTTTTTTTCCGATAGTCTAAGATAGGAGAGAACAGAATAAGAAGTATTTCATACGAAATATATCTAGAAAGATCTATTTGCTTGTGACGTAAGGAAAAATCCATTCAATTACTAGAAAAACCAAGTTACAAACAGTATTAATAAGCGGGTAAATAGGAACACTTGTAATTTAGCAAAGTTGCGTTAAACGTAAAATCCACTGTATTAAAATTAAAGTTTAATTTGCTGAAGTTGTACATAAAAATTAACATATCAAATTGAAATTGTTAATATATGAAAGTTTCGAATATTTTCAAAAATGTCTCTCTTGTAATGACATACAAAACTATTGTTAAACAAGAAAATCTAACAAATGAACTAAAGTATTAAATTCAGGAGTATGAACAATAGTGATTTTTCAAAGCCTGGTTAAATGTAAGGTTCTCTATATTAAAATCAAAATAAATTTAACTTAATCTGCACATAATAGTTTGCGAAACACACATAATAAACTTAACAAAATGACCTCACATCATGTGTACGTCATCAATGTACGTCATATTAGATTTTAAATGAATTACAGAACAAAATATTCATTTTTACCGTGGCGAAACTAGAAATGTATTTAAAACAATACGATGTAAATTTGCAGTCTCTTTTTTAAATTATAAATTAAAGTTGTTGTTGTTGAATTATGTGTCGGCTGATTATCTACGCTAGGGATATAGGCCGAGGGGGAGGGATGCCCTTCGTGAGGGTCTTTCTAATTGAACCTAACCCGTATTTACGCAAGGTTCGAAGAAAACCACGAAAACTCCGAACGATTAGGCCGACGGCCCCGATTGGGTTCGAAGCCAGCACCTGCCGTTTACCAGTTGAGAGATCAGACCCTCCCGACCACTGGTGGGGCAAATAAATTAAAGAATCTTGTCAATTACTCACAAATCAGTAAATTCTAAAGCTTGATGGTTGTGTAATAACTTTTTTGGTGTATTTTAAACTACACATTTTACTGACTCATTTAGAATTGGCAAAGTAGTTTAACTTCAAACTCTTTTTTTTTTAAATTATATTACAGCCACTTAGAATTTTTCGATGTTCTTAATTGAAAAGTAAATTATTTATTTTGTATCGAATCTAAATTTCATGATTCTTGTAAATTCCATTACGATTGCAGAATACAAAGATAAATGAAACACTTTTAAATTAGACTTACAACCTGATTAATAGTTATGCATTATTCATTAATTATCGTTAAATATCATAAATTCAAAGGTGAAAAAGAAAAATTAATTTATCACTGTTTTGCACTAATTTACAAATTAAATCTTTTTAACAGAGTGCAATATAAATTGCTTTCTATTAAAATTTTACTTTACAAACATCAAACGTTTGTTGAAATTTTTACATGACTTATATTAATTTTCAAAGAAAACTGTTAATTATGATTACCGAAAAAGAAAAATACGATGAAAACTTTTGATTAATTCAATGCAATAATTAACCGCAGCTATAAAATTTTGGTAATGTAATGATATTTAAAGTACTTACGTTTGATTTTTGATTAATTGAATTACAATAAGAAAAAATATATTCTTTAAAATTATTCTCAATGACTCAAGAATGAATTTAATATTTTTGCGAAAAACTTGTTAAAAATGCATTTGAATGATTTTGACATACGGACATAAGGTAAATTGGCATATTGAAATATCACAAATATATATATATTTTTTTACTTTTAGCTTTTTGGTGCTATAAACAATCACAAAATGTTTTGTAATAGCTATTTTATGTGATATATTTGGGACATTATATATTTAAAATCAGAAAAAAAAAATTAATCAACGTTTGCCTTGTTTGGGACTTATGATAACTTTACAAATATCATAGTTTTTTTTTACAATTGAAATGTTTATTCATTGTTGGAGTCTATTACATATTTTCTTAAACTGGTAATGATATTTAAATATAAATTAACAAGACTTTGAATTAAGACTTCTCAATCAATAACCTTTGCCTGAAGCTGATTCGGCTAGACTGTTCATATAAAGGACGATACCTTTATAAAACTGCTAATGGGTTAATTGCTTTAAAACAATTTATTAAAAAAGAAAAAGTGTAAGCTGCTTTTTCCTATAAAATTGAATTTATATGACAAAAGTACTTATATTTTTAATGATATATATTATTATTCATTTTCCCATTATCTGTTATTTAAAAATTTGCTGCCTGTATAATACCTGAAAATATATAATAAAAATATGTAAGAAAAAATGAAAAATTGAAAGTTAAATATACCCTTAACGACATGCTAATAACTTTTATCAATATAGCACAATCAACATTATTGGTGCATCAATCATACGAGTAACAATGTTCTTGTGAGAAAATTGGGGCAAGTCGGACTACACTTTTGCATTTAATTGCCAATGTTTTACCAATTGAGATATCTGGACAACCCATCAAATTTATTATAAATATTAGTAGTTCTGTGATATTCATTGTCATTGTTAACTACAGAATTATTGTGTAAATAAAAAGCAACTATTTTAAAGTTGTATTAGGTCATTAAAATAGTCGATCTGAAATGAGTTTTTTATTTAAAAATTTCGAACTCACACCATAAAATTTTGAATGGAAATTTTTTTAGACTTTAAAACATCAATAAGATATTAGTATTCAATAAAAATTATCTAAAGCTATTATATAAGTGTATTAAAAAAATAGGAAAGAACAAAATGAAACAGAGGTGAAGAAAATTGAAAAAATCAATATTTAAACTATGAAGTCATTTTTCAACAGTTTTGGACTCATGAGATTTAAACAATTAAAAATTTCTGTGAGATACAAATATAAAATGCAAATTCAACCTATATAATTGACAGTTTTAACTGAAGAACGTACGTGTCACATGCATGTGCCAAAGCTTCACGTAACGAATTAGGCAGCTGTGTCAGCTTTTTCAAAAGCGAATTCATTACACTTTCTATTGCCTTAAGGCATCATTCCCGTCAAAGTATATCGCTACAAAATCCTCATTCACTTCAATTTAATTAATCGCACACTAAAGTGCACTTTGAAAAGGATTTCCAATTAAAACAATAAAATATATAATATGTAAATTAAAAAAAATAAGAACACCATAGAAGTAACAGAGAAACAATTATTAATTATATTGGGAACTATGTTTTATTTGAATACTTAAATACTCAAATATTGAAATGCTTCAAATAAAAAAAATGAGTAAATAAACCATTTTCAGCTTAAATGCTTTGAATGCCTAAATACTTAAATACATATTAAAATACTTCAAATGCAAAAAAAACATTGAGTGAATAAAGCATTTTCAGTAAAAAATTAATATATTTACAATGATATGACACTTTTTTATATAGTTATTAGATATATGTTGAATTTTTTTTTCCATTAAATACCAATATTTCAAAAATAATACAAGTTGCATTTAATGTTTAAAATATGCCAAAACATGATAGAATATATCAAAAGGAAGTCATCATACTTTCTTATATAACCCATGCTAATATCAACAAAATAAACTATGATTTGGCCGAAAATTAACTTTTATCAATATAACACAATCAAAATTGTTGGTGCATAAATCATACGAGTAGCAATGTTCTTGTGGGAAAATTGGTACAAGTCGGATTGCACTTTTGCATGTAATATTGCCAATGTTTTACCAATTGAGATATTTGGACAACCTATCAACAAACAAGTTTGTTCGAAGCCTATTCTATCGTGCTGTTTCACATAACAGACCAAATGCCGTTACCAAATGGTAGTTCAGTAATTTGCATTCAACATAAATTCATGACATTTTAATTCACAATTCATTCATATCACACTAATAAGGTTATAAGTTAGATTAATTTTAAACACGATTATTCAATCGGTAAATCAATTATAACAGAAGTAATTTATTCCATTTTTCAATATTGGGTGAAAAAAGTCCGAGCCAGGATTCGAACCAGGGACGTATTGGCTGAAGCCGCCAACTGAGCTATCCCCGATACTCTGGATCAGTTCAACAGAATAAATCGAAGGTCAGTATACGGAACTGCAGAACTGCTTTCTGTTATAATTGATTTACCGATTGAATAATCGTGTTTAAAATAAATCTAATGTAATTTCGTATGAAGCGATTTTCTGCAGTTCCATATACTGACCTTCGATTTATTCTGTTGAACTGATACAGAGTATCCAGAGTAGACCAGATAAAAGTGGTCTTTGAGGTTAATTGGGTGAAATAGTCTTCCAGTGTTCGTGTCCGGGATAGCTCAGTTGGTAGAGCATTGGCGGCTTCAACCAATACGTCCCTGGTTCGAATCCTGGCCTGGACTTTTTTCACCCAATATTGAAAAATGGAATAAATTACTTCTGTTAAGGTTTAAGTTGTCGTTTTCATATCAAACTAAATAAAAATAATGATGATATCCGATTAATTATTTAGAAAAGGAAAAATTATGCTGCAGCATTAATAAGTAGGAAAACGTGGTTCAGGAGCAAATACAGTTTAAGTCGAATTTCAAACATACTTCTTTGTATGACTTCCAATACCTAAAATAAAAGGGTACTACTCAATTATCCCATCGACCAATTTCGCCGAATTATACAAATCGCCAAACTAACGCCATAACGAGCTGAAATGTGTGATCGCGAATTACAAAATATATAATTGATTTATAGAAGTAGTTATTTTGTATTTTTTTTATATAAAAAGGAAATGTTAACTTGTAAGAAATTATAACAATTGTTTTATTATTTTGTGACAAATTCATTCTTTAAATACTTGTTTTCTATGATGATAATGTCTAGGTTGTATAATTTGCAGTAGACATTTATTTTTTATAATGCTTATTAAGTTTATCTTTATTTTAATTAGAACATAAATGATGTATAATCGCAAAAAATATAAATAAATAAATAAATAAAATAAAATAAAATTTAAAATACATATATGAGTATTCTACTTTTTTATAATTTGTGACAAATAATTTCATTTATTTTAAAATACACAATTCATTAAACTGTCCATAAATTTACGTGAAAAAATCCACTGAGAAACTGTGCTTCCTAATAATAATGTTACACTAATACTTTTAGAGAAATAATCGCCTTCTCAATTACTGCACAAGATAAACTGTTCGTAAGACTGTGCATTCAAGATTTTGATTATCCGTCGAACGTGCGACATTCTTTATAGCTCAATATAATTTTTAAATAATCAAAACTTTTAAGATATTTATAAATATATATATATATATATATTTCTTTACATCTAATCTTTTTGGTCCCATTATGTTCAGGAAATGTGCGTTAAGTAGTTTCTCAATAATTAAGGATAGCATAACAAGTTGAAATGGTGAAAAGTGACAAAACTCTGATCTCGAATTACAAAACATATAAATAATTTATAAAAGTAATTATTTTTGTATTTTTTGAATAAAAATAAAATGTTAAATTGTAAGAAATTATAACAAAATACAAAATGAAAAAAGAAAAAAAACAGAAAAAATAAATAAATAAATAAATAAATAAAAATCCCTCTCGGCTTGACCTGTAGGTGGAAGTAAATTTCGAAGTGCCTAATTAAAAAAAAAAAAAAAATGTAAAATATGCCCAATTTAACAACTTTATTTGCGAGCTTTTGAAGCATTTTTAATTTCCTTTTTCTGTAAGAGCCGCTTTTATCTAAATCATCTATAGCTAAATTCGGCTCAAATGCCCCTTTGACAGAATTTTTAAAAATATATTTTGACTGTATTAAAAAAACTATCTATTGAATGTGTTTCAGAGCAATATTGAATTTAAAAGTGAGTCATAAAATAAGCAACTTGTTATTTGAATATATCCTCAATTCTTCAATCAAGATCGGTTCCGGAAATTATGAACGAAACCTCCACTTTCGAAGCTTTTTTTGAAATATATTCTGCGTTTATAAAAAAAAAAGTTTTTGTAAATGGTGTATTTCCAACATTTCATTCTACTAAATTAACTTTAAAATTCAATTTTAATCATCTTTTGCCTATTCTATTTACAGATTTATCGTTTTTAGCATCTTTCGCTTAAAATAATTAAAAAAAAAATGAATTTTCAAGAAATAACAATTTGTTGTTAATTTCGCCATGATCTGAAAAAGCACGCTGTTTGTCATTTAGAAGGAAACTTGTTGTTTCGCAGTGTGATGATCGTAATTGCAGGTAAGTTTAAATTCTTATTAGATATTGTAAAATTACTTTAAACATAAAAAAGAGCTTAGTAATCTCGTGTTTCAGTAAAAAATAGATTTAAAAGAAAGTCTCAAAGTTAAGAAAATCTATAAATTAAAATAAAGCCATATCACTATCTTATTTTTTTAGTTTTTTCAATACCAACTGTCTTTGAAACTAGAATCTTGGAATTTGAATAAAGTTATATAAAATTTATTTTTATAAATAATCAATGAATCAGAATCAAATGAAAATAAAAATGATTTTTTTAATTATTCCGCAAGACTCATATAGGATTTCAAAAGACCAAAAGTTGAATTTTATTATAATAAATATCCAGCATTTTGAATGAAATTTCAGGAAAATATATTTAAGTTTAGCATTCTTTAATGCAACTTATTGTTCCAACTCAAATCTATCTCTTAAAAGAAATGCATTTTCACCAACTTCTAAATGTATTATCAAGCTTAGGAATGTAATCGATAAAAATGTAAAAGTATGCTATAAATGAAAAATTCAAAATAATTTTACAGAAAACAATGACATTTTAGAAAATTCATTATCTTCAAGAAGAAAGAAATCTATCCCCATATCTTAAATTATTTTTCTGCCTTGTGAACGCGAAAGCACTTGCAACCCCCCCCCCCCTCACACACACACACCCCAAAATATAGATGCTTCATTTTATTTAAAATTGAATAGACTCATTAAAAAGAGTCTATTGTGTTAGTTCAAATATTATGTAATTAATTCTTGCAACCCGGCATGATTTATACTGTTTATATTTATACTAAATGTTAAATAGCTTGATAAACGATTTTTTCTTTCATAATTTCTAAAAATTTATGAGGTTCAGAAGCACTTTTTTCGCATAAATTAAATAGCGGGAAAAATCAAATAGCAGTAAACTGCCATCCTTTATTTTCAACATGTTTTTTCTACAAACTTTGGTAACTAAAATTTATGTTTATGGTTAAGGGGGCTCAGGGCTTGACCGATACGAAAAAAAAATGTAAACAGAGATCTCGCTTCGAGTACATATAAAAACACATGTATTCAATGTAAATAATTTAAACTTTCTAATATTCTAAAGGTATGTTTGTAGTTTTATAAAATTATAAAATGCAGTACTTCAATGTAATATAATAAAAAATATAACAAAATGTATATAACACAATTTTCGAAAAAAAATATGTGTTATATCACCATCCGTAACATATCTTATGAATTGACATAAGAACCTAATTTTGGTTTAAAACGATCAGGAAACTTTACTCTATAGAATGAATTAAGGATATAACTATCATTTAAAAAATAATTTAAAAAAAACTCTCAAATTTGAAAATTAAAAAAAAACCCTAAAAAATACGATTTTTTTCATAAAAAAATGCTCAAAATATTAAACTATCTATATGTAGGGTGTATTTTTTTTAACTGACGGTATTTGGAGCTCTCTGTAGCTAATTTTAATAACTAGAACTTTAAAATTTATAAGGGGATAAATGAAACCAAGGAAAAAATGATTCAAACAAATAAATAGTTCTAATCTATCTCCAGCAGCAAAAGGGCTTTTCCATGCACTGAAAAAAAAAGGGTCTATCTACTACAAAAACTTTAGTGATCCTTGTAATTACTAAAAAATGTTTAGTAATCTTAGTCGGTTACAAGAAAATCTGTAAGAATTACTAGAAAAAAGTTAGCAACGAATAGAGTTAATAGTTTTATACTTTTAATAGCTATTACTAAAACGCACTTGGTGTGGCCTTGATAGCATAGTTGTTATAGTAACGGACTCCAGACTAAAAGGTCCCGGGTTCAATACTGGCCACGGCCAAATACGCACCGAATGTATGTAGTGTAAGTACTCGTTTGTAAAGGGATTGTGAAAATCCTGTCGAAGCAATTAGCAATGTTTGGTGCTGCCACCTATTGCAGTTTTGCCGAAAATCTTCCGCTTCAGAAGTCTGGATGCAGCTTGAAAGAACCTCCTGCCCTTCGGGCGCACGTAATGGTTATTAAAAATAATTTTGGAGCTATTACTAAAATTTGCTTGGTGGCTCATACTAAAAATTTTTAAGTTAGTTATACAAAAAATTCTTTCGTTCAGTTTACAAAAGAAATGCTTGTTTGTAATGGTTACTAAAAAATTCTGGTAAATACAAATTTACTAAAAAATTTTTAGTAACCTCTTAATTTTTTTTTTTTTTTTTTTTTTTTTTTTTTTTTTTTTACAGTCTGTGACATGTCATGCTAGCTGTCGAAAATTTTGAACAAAGAATGCAATGCGTGGTGCAAGAGAACAGAGGTCACATTGAATGTGATCGAATTTTTCGTCGGGAAAATAAATATGATGAATTAATTATGGCATTTTACACAAATTATTAATTTTGACTCTTTCTTTTTTTTTTCATGTACAGCGAAAAATTTCGCGCTATCGGCGGCGATTGGAACTATTATTAATTAATTTATTTATTGTCGGAATCTTTTTTCCGTAGTTTTATTAATCCATTTATAAAATTTTGTGTCATTCCAGTTATTAGTACGAGCTGCCGGCGGATTTGAATAGAGTCAGTTAGAAAAAAAATTTTCCTGTGTATATTAATTTGTGTGATATACATTAATTTTTATTACTCAATAAATCTTTATGTTTCGCAAAAATAATACTAATGTTCTTATCAAATTCCTATATGGGAATCTTTGCCTGCAAAAGAACACTAAGTTATTGCAGGTGAAATTACATTTTAAAGTTTTCGTGAAAAAAAAAATATATATATGAATATAAACATGTTTTTTTTTTTCATATACAGTGCAAAATTTCGCGCTATCGGCGGTGATTGGAATTATTCATTAATTCATTAATTAATTAATTTATTTATTGTCGGAATCTTTTTCCGTGGTTTTATTAATTCATTTATAAAATTTTGTGTCATTCCAGTTATTAGTACGAGCTGCCGGCGGATTTGAATAGCGTCAGTTAGAAAAAAAACATCCTGTGTTTATTAATTTGTGTGGTATATATTAATTTTTATTACTCAATAAATCTTTATGTTTCGCAAAAATAATACTAATGCTGTTACCAAATTCCTGTATGGGAATCTTTGCTAGCAAAAGAACGCTAAGTTATTGCAGGTGAAATTACATTTTAAAGTTTCCATGAAAAAAAAAATATATATATATATATATATATATGAATATAAACATGTTTTTTTTTTTTCATATACAGTGCAAAATTTCGCGCTATCGGCGGTGATTGGAATTATTAATAAATTAATTAATTAATTTATTTATTTATTGTCGGAATCTTTTTTTCCGTGGTTTTATTAATCTATTTATAAAATTTTGTGTCATTCCAGTTATTAGTACGAGCTGCCGGCGGATTTGAACAGCCTCAGTTAGAAAAAAAAAAACTTCCTGTGTATATTAATTTGTGTGATATACATTAATTTTTATTACTCAATAAATCTTTATGTTTCGCAAAAATAATACTAATGCTCTTATCAAATTCCTATATGGGGATCTTTGCCAGCAAAAAAACATATTCCGATATGTTATTGCAAGTGAAATTACATTTTAAAGTTTCCGTGAAAAAAAAGCTAAATATAAGCACGAAAATTTAAAAAAAAATTGAAATGTTCGTGCAATTTCTTTAAAAATTTCGCGATCAGAAATGTATTTATTTATGATACACTTTAAAAGTGAATAGTAAAATAGTAGTATGGCATACCAATGAAAGTCACATTATATTAAAGGGAAAGCGGACTACTATAATATAAAAAAATAATTCAGATATTTATCAATTTTGTTCAAATAAATTATTCTTCTCACTATTATTATATTAAGTACACTTTATAGTATCCACTTCAAATTTTTCTTAAAATTTAGTGATTAGAACATAAAATAGAATCACGTATAAAACATTTGTGTCTGACATGAGCTAATCTACTTTTTTATGTGTAGTAAAACGAAAACAATTAACCAAAATAATTACACAAAATACAATACATCCCAAAACAAACTGTTACAGTTATAGTGGTTATTATTTTTTACGTATTTTTCACAGATACGACAATGTTAATAAAATTTTTGGCAATTTTATTTCATTATTTTAAAAGTTAGTAAAACAAACTATAATCAGATATTTACATACAAACCGGTCTGTGCATGCGTGTGTACAATGTATGTATGTGCTTATCACACCAAAAATACTTCTTTTTAATGTGCGTGTTTCGCTTTCTTGTGTATCTTTATATAAAATAATATTTCTTGCAAAAAATATAAATAATATTCTTAAAAAAGAAATGTGCAAAGAATTCCAAATAAAAGGAAGGATTTTATTGACTTGGGACCGAACGAACAGCAAGGACGTGGATTATTTGAAAGACACTTAGTGATTGATTACGTAGGACTAACATGCTCCAATAACATTAACTCTGACAATTATTGAATTGATCAGATTTTTAGGTCAACAAAATAAGTTAAAATCATTACATGATTTACATCACAATAATAAATTTTACAAGCTTTTGCCAGAACCTTCCGTGTTTTTTTTTTTTTTTTTTTTTTTTTTTTTTTTCATTTTACTATAGTAGTTGCTGTATACCGATATTTAGAGAAACTAGTCTCTGACAACAAATAACATTCTTTTTTTTATCTGTAGTTGAACAAATAATAATAATAATAATAAGTACATAAAATTTCATACATTCCCGAACAAACCTGTTACTGTTAGGATAGTCATTGTTTTTTTTCGTGTTTTGCACTGATTCTACTATGTTAATAAAAATTTTGGCAATTTTAGGTCAATATCTTACAATTTTACATTCAATCCTGTCTGTCGATGCATATGTATAACATATGTATGCATTTATCACAACAAAATTACGTCAGAACTACGTCATAGTTTAAATGTTCGTGGTGCGCTTTATTGTGTATCTTTATTAAAAATAATACTTATTGCTAAAAGTTATATAAAAATATTTTCAAAGGGAAAAAGCGCAAACAATTCCAGATAAGACGAAGTATTTATGTTATTGACTGGTAGCAAAGCCTGAACGAACAACGAGAAACTAGATTGTTTGAAAGACACTTTGTGATTTATTACTTAGTACTAACATGATGCCATGTCATTAACTCAGACAATTTTTGAATTGTTCAGGTTTTTAAGTTAACAAAAGAAGTTAAAATCATTACGTAATATAGACCACTGAAAATCTTCCTTCCAAGCTGTTGCAAGAATTTTATCGTGTGTTTTTGTAAATTTTTCGATAAAGTTTGTCGGATATTAATATTTAGAGAAACTCACCTAACTATTGATATAAATGTAATCTTTATCTGCTTGCCTCCAAAATTATTAATATTTGTTTAATCTGTTTTTTATGTGTAATTTTTATGTATATTTTTTAAACAGAATAATAATGTTCCAAAAGTCATTTAAAAGAAAATATGTTTTTATGAGAATAAAACTTATTAATTTTAAAAGAATGTCAATCTTCAAAATCAGATATTTCATAATTAAACATATGAAACAACAATTGGAAGAATACAATCCCATTAAACGAATAAATATGGATATACCAACTAAATAAATAAATTATTATCGTAAGCACTGACCATTTTCTTAAGCTTTCCTTTATGAAAACTCTCTCTTTATCTCCCATTTTAAAACAACAAATTTCAAGATAATACATGTATTTTTTATCCAACGAAACATTTTTCAAAATCTTAACAAACTGAACAATACATGAAAATTACATGAAAAAAGGCAGAATCCACAATCAATTTCACGACGTGATATAAATCTCTTTTATAAGATAGCTTCAGATAGTATGTGAATATACCTCTAAAGCAAAAAAGATAAGGCTTCATTAACTTTAATTAATCTCTTAATGGAACGAGTTTTACAAGTTGATTAAATTAATTACTTTTAGTTTAATTAAGATTTAAAATTTAGTATTAAATCAATAAATTAAAAAAATGAGAGATGCAAATAAGAAACTAGATAACTAAATTAAGAGAGATGCATTTAATTAAATTTTTTTCTGCTTAGAGATTGGCAATTTATTTTAAATTTTCATCATAGAAAATATAATTAATGAAAATACATTTCCTTTTTCCCAATACTACTGTCTCGAACACTTATCTGAAACCTATATTTTCTTATACTACATTTTTCTTTTCTAAATTGTTGTTAGGAAAATTATTTCAGGGTTATTTAAATAAGGTATAGAAGATACATTAAATTTGTGATTAGAAACTTGAGAAAAGTTTTTTTAGAGTAAGCATTCCCACTGTTCATGATTAATAATGTAACGATTTCCTTTCAAGTTTTGCAAGAAAACTTTTAAAAGTGCATTTCAAGCATTTGAGTATGTAACAAGAGTTCATAGCATAAATTATAATAAAAATAACGAAAATTCTATAGAAAGTACATGAAGTTTAATAATTTTTTATACATTTATTTTTAAAAAACAATCGTTAAAACAAGATAATGTAATCATACATGGGTTTAAAAAGTAATGCCCTAGTTATAAGTTTTGATAGTAAGAACTCCAAGTGCTGCATAATGTTGGTTCAAAGTCGCAAATAAAGAGTAATCAAAGATTTTTGTGCGTTTTTTTTAGAATAAGCAATCCCACTGTTCATGATTAATAATGTAACGATTTCCTTTCAAGTTTTGCAAGAAAACTTTTAAAAGTGCATTTCAAACATCTGAGTATGTAACAAGAGTTCATAGCATAAATTATAATAAAAATAACGAAAATTCTATATAAAGTACATGAAGTTTAATAATTTTTTATACATTTATTTTTAAAAAACAATCGTTAAAACAAGATAATGTAATCATACATGGGGTTTAAAGTTTTAGCAACATGGGGTAACTGCTTTTTAGTTGCTCGCTTGCAGTGCCACATATGCAAAATGGCTTCTCCTGAAAAAAAGCGTTTCGTTTTGAACAGTTTTCTAAGCATTAATTAGAAAAATCTTTTTTTTTTTTTTTTTTTTTTTTTTTTTTTTTTTTTTTGATATTGCCGTACAGTCTCAGTTTTATAAAGTAATGATTTCCTTTTTCGTTTTGTACGAAATAATTTAAAAAATCATTTCAGTCATCTGTGTATGTAACAAGAGTTCATAAAATGAATTTCAATAAAACTAATTTAAAGTCTATTTAAATTAAGTGATATTTAAAAACATATTTATGAATTCATTTAAAGCATGTTTTACAAGTTTGCGAGTTCCTTTCTACACAAGCTTCTTTTGCACAATGGCATATTTAAAAACTGAACAAAAGATTTGTGTGTTAGCTACACTGTAAAAGCAAAAGGTTATTACTACGCTGAATTTGTGTTATGAAATGCCAAAAGAAGTTTCAATATGCACTACCTTTGATTATCATTACCGATTTATATTCCATATATGTAGATAAGGATAAGATTAAAAAAAAATGTTTGTACATAATATCAATATTTGATATTATTTAGTCTTCATATATCTTTCATGGTATACCCATTCATACTTTTCTAGTATACTCAGCTAATAACAAACCTTACTTTGTACAGCTTTTTTACTCTTATTACTCTATTACTTTTTCAGCAACGATTTTATCTTAAAAATGCAGTTGACTTCTTTGTGACGAGAATATTCTGCTTAATTTTTAATCGTTAACCATCGTAAAAAAAGAAAAAAAAATGTATTTTAATTGCGAAAATGCTCCTAAAAATAAGGTAAACTTTATCATAAAAAATAACTGATGGGAATGACTAAAAATTCAGAGAATTTTAAGTGGTACGTATACCAGTCGCTCGTCTGCAAGAAGTTAATATATATATATACTTATAGTATGGAATTATCTGAAAGCGAGTAATACTCGCACTTGACTGTTTATTTATTAAAATATTTGGTCTATTTAACGGTGTATTCGAAAAAACGCTTTTTTACCTTAAACAGCTCGAAATTTTCCGATACAATTTCGCACACATTTTTAAAAGTAGAAATATGAAACTTGCTGAGGAGATTTTTGAAGAGGCATACAAGGTGTCGTGTGATGCTATTTTACTCTCCATTCATTAGATTTTGTTTTATAGACGATTTTCTTCTCAGTAGGACCCTTTTTCTCACTCGCAAATCTCCTGCTTCGGAAAACTCGGTTCAAATTGCTGTTTTGATTGCTTTTTTTGCAATATTTGCTGCATTCATCTAATAACTGACAATCACGGCGCCTTTTGCACTTTCTAAATATGACAATTTGCCAGTTTGATGCATATGAGAGCAAAAATGAATTTAAAAATAAATCGGAAAATAAGCAGTTTGAATCGAAATACACCCTTAAATTATCATATTGGCAATACACAATACATCCTGTTGCGAAATTCAATTTCCATGGAGCCCCTAAAATTTGCTCATCTAAAAATAATCATTTTATCTTAAACTAATTGTACGAATTTCACGAAAACTTGTAATTACGCTAAATGAAAGGTATTAAATTTATTTGTTGTATTTATTTATTAATTATTTATTAATTGGTGTTTATTTATAAATACATTTATTTATTTGGGTATTGCAGATTAGTTCGTTTTGACAAGTAAATGACCCTTCTAATCAGATTATCAGATTGTATATACACTGTAAAAAAATTCTGTAAAGTTACTAAACGTTTTCTAGGAAACTGGGATTTCTAGAACTTTTAAGTAACGACAACAACAAAAATCACTGTAAAAATAGAGATTTGCCCTAAAAATAAAAAAATCTGTAAGTTTACTAAGAAAATTTTTATAGCTGGGATTCCAAGAACTTATTATGTAACTATCAACCCAGACTACAGATACAATTTTAGAAAGATAAGTGAAAATTTAATAGATTCATTTGTAAAATTTCAGATTTTTTGTAGCTTTACGAAAATTAGTTTTGTAGATTTACATTTTTTCTTGTATAGCTTACAGGTAAAATGTTAGTAAGCATACAGATTTCGGCAACTTTACATTTGTAGGATTACAGTTTTTATTTTTATTTATTTTTTTAAGTGTAAATTATATAAAAGTAAACTTTATTTCCAGTCACTTTTCGTACTAACACGATATGCAATAATTCTTATGCAATAATTCGTTGCAGGGTACACTCACCGTTTTAGATTTATTTATACATGCCATTTAATTTGCATAATATTTTGATATATACCAAAAAGGTTGACAAATGTTTTTAAATATTTCAGAAATATATTTTTTTTCATTAAAAAATGCGCAAATTTTCAGATTACATTTTAAATTAATCTTGCATTTAATCTGCATAATATTTTGATATATAGCAATAAGGTTGACAGATGTTTTTAAATATTTCAGAAATATATATTTTTTTCATTAAAAAATGCGCAATTTTTCAGATTACAGTTTAAATTAATCTTGAATTAAAATTTAATAATGGGAAAATGGGCCGTGGTTTGAAAGATATGCAGTAGAATCTATTAGATATGAACGATAAACACCTTTTTTTTTTAAACTGGACACTTTAAGTAATTTTAACTAACTTAAAAAATTCTATGTAAACAACTATTAACTGAAGAGCCTCATATCATTTGCAAGCGTAATTTCCGGCGTATAATTCGCAGACAATCAATTTGGTATCAAACAATTCTGTTTGAAATCAGAATTTTTTATTTATTAAAATTAAACATTTACCATGATCTAAAAAATAATCTTTTATTTAAAAAAATATTTTGAGTCTGATTGTTAAGACGACACATTATAGGCTGGACATGACGGTATTTTAACCTATTCGAAAACATAGGTGCATGCGTGCACCCTTAAGAAGTGTGCCGTTTAATTTTATTTGAGTCCCAGTAAAAAAGAAAGTAAGTAATATATTATTTTTCTTTAATTAGGACTTTTTAGCGGTTATTTAAGATAAGAGAAGTCTTAAAAAATAAATAAAATGGTGACAATTGAATTAAATTTGTGTAAACGACGGCAGTACCAGATTGGTTAACAGATTTCCTTTGAGATTTTTTCCAAAAGAATAGGTTATAAAATTATTCAAAAATAGATTAAACACATATTACATATAATACTCTTTCTACATTATGCTGCCCAAAAGAAACTAGTAAATTAAAACGGAATATGAGAATTGCTTTACCTCTGTCATTAGCATTTTAAATAACAAAAATAGTTAATTAATTCTAAAGGATTAAAAAGTACTTCAAGAAGATTTTTATCCTTTGGTGAAAATTACTTAATGTTATCTATAAATGTTTATACATAGATCAATTTAACATGGTAATAAAGAAAATTATTTTTGTTCCATGCCAACAATTATTATATTCAGATATTGAGACATTCTACTTAATATTCGCTTTTTCCTGCAACTAAATAAAAAAGTAAAAAAAAACAGTTAATCAATTCAAAAGGATTAAAAAATACCTAGCGAGGATTTTTATCATTCTGTTAAAATGACTTAATATTCTCTACAAATGTTTTCATATTGATTAATTTAATGTAATACTAAAGAAAATTATTTTTCTTGCAAACGAATACTTATTCTATTGAGATTTATACATTACTTTTAAAGTAATTTGTTTTCTCTACATTCACATTCATCTTCCGGTAAATCGGGAACATTCACATTACGCTTATCCAATCTTAAGGTAAGTTTACCTTTTAAAGATGTTCTCATTTTCTATCTAGTAGCGTCACCTTAAGGCGATCTTGATTACGAAGTTTAATTTTCAGTTTAAGTTTAGGACTAAAGTTTTAGAAATTTATAATGCTAAAATCACTGTCAGTAAATAGATAAAATGATTAAAGTACACTATTTTTATAGTAATTTTAATGGTCTGAAAAATCGCGTTATGCTTATAATATTTACAATAAGTTTAATTTGATTATATATATGCATATACAGTGGCGGTCAAAAGTTTCCGGCCAGCAGAATTTTTTTAGTTATCAAAGTGATAATTATATATTTTATAGACATAATAGACAATTATTTACGGAATAACATTTAAATATCAATAAGTTTAACTGAAAATATTAAGTATAAAGGAAAACGTATGTTCTCAAAGGTTTCCGACCACCTTCTCAAGTTTAAGAAAAAAAATGGCATTATAATAGAAAATTACAGTGTTTAACAACATTTACAATGAGTATTTTATCACCATACCTTTAGTGATAAATACTGCGACGCAGCAATCTCACATTCCTACAGTTAACGGTTTAACGATTAAATATCATCTATGGTACGTTTTTTTTCCTCATTTCTTGCAATTTTTTGAAAATTTTGGCTGAGCTGGAATATTTATAGTTCCGCACACGTTTGTCAACTTATTTCCAAAGATTTCCCATTGGATTCACGTCGAGCGTTTGAGCTGGCCATTTCAAAAAGATTTTTTTTTTTTTTTTTTTTTTTTTTTTTTTTTTTTTTTTTTGCGAAAGCCATTGCTTGTTGAGCTTTGCATACATTATTTAAGTCATTATCATGTTAAAACAAATAGTTGCGACCACAATTTTTTCTCTAATGAGGCAGCAAATAATCTTGCAAGATATCCTAATACATTGCATGATACGTCTTGCAGTGGATTTCAAATAACGGACCGACACTTTTTTAAGAAATTATTCCCCACAACACAACGTGTCCTCGGCCTGCTTCATTGTAGGAATAACATAGGTCGAATCATATCTTTTGTTGTTAGGCCATCGGACATAGAGTCTGCAATAATTCTCAAAAAAACTTGAAATTCAATTGTAAAATAGTCTTTTTATCCAGTTTCCACTTGACCAGACTTTGTGTTTTTTTAAAAAAAAGGCCAATCGAGTACGTTCATATCTTTTTACCTATGAAAATTTTTTAACACTAAGTTCTGCATCACGTCAGCATCTTGACACGGTAGACCGACTTATTTCAGAAATATTTTCATTTCGTAAATTGAGGGATATTGCAACGGAATTTTAAAGGGGTCATGAATTGTTTTTCTAGGAACAATTCTGACCACAAGAATAGTAATTTTCCGGAGTCTCCCGGATCTCAGAAAGTCCAGAAGGTCATGGCCAGCTTTATATATCCTTATAAATATCATTCACAGTCTATATACCGATCGATAACTTTGCCGCAATATTTCGAGAAGTTTGGCGCTTTTACGACAAACTAATCACTAATTTACGAACAATAGTTGTTGAGCTTTCCAATTTTGAATTTCAACTATCTTATTCACATTGATTTATTCACAAACACCACAAAAAACACTTTACTGATAGAAAAAAACTAAAGAATGATGAGTGGCCGGAAACTTTTGCACACGCGAACTTCGAATTTTCCCCCTTTGCCTGAAGCGTATTCAGTAACTAATCAAAACGATCATATGGTCAGAGGTCATTCACATATTCCTAACTTTTGAAGTATTTGTGCTTCTTCTTTGCTGAAACCTTCTGGTAAAAAAATCAAAGAAACTAACTGGCCGGAAACTTTTTACCACCAGTGTATATATGTGTGTGTGTGTTTGTACCTTAAATATTAATTCTTAGTGTATAAAATGCAGATATTGATTATCTATTTTATTCCTTAATTTTATCTTATATTAATACATTAAGTTTAGATTAGTATTCTTAAATTAAATGGTTTTTTGTTGCATGATTTTAAGGGTAACTATAGTGTCTGGCATTTTTTTTTCAATCTAATGTTATGATTTTTTTAATGTTTTTTTTTCTTCATTTTCTTACAGTTTTGTGTGTGTTGGTTGTCCCAAATTCCTTTTATTTTTCTTTTTCATGGCTAATACGGAAATTAAACCACACACATTATTTGTAGTTCCGAATCATTTATAGGCCTGAGTATTAAGCTTTAATTCTGCAAGATTCGAATGTATTTCTTTTGATTTATATTTTCCATATTTCAATGTGGTAATTTTGTATTAAATTCAATAATTTATATATTGTTTTACAATTAATGGTTATATTAATTTATAGTACATACATTTTATTGCTTATAGTTAACATAACTGTTTTACAACTATTAAAGCTAATTAAATCTAATATATCTATAATTGAAAAAATGAACTAGTGTGAAAATGAAATTTCAATTGTTTACCAGATGTTTCACATAGATCTTTTGCGTAGAACATGTTTGTATTTTTATAAAGCTAAAATTTTCTTTTACTTTTATGGTGCCCTTTTTTTCTATATTCTTTTAATATCTTCCATTCCACCCATGTTGCAAACGTAACTGATTGTTTTTCATCTATCAGACATTTCGAATTAAGTAAGTTTTATTTTACTTAATCACATCACTTCGTGATAAAATAATTTGAAGGTAGTAGTTCATATATTCTGGTACGTATTCTGTAGTATAAAAATCCTCTAAATAGGCAACAGTACTCAATCACCATTTCAAAAATCTAGCATATTTTGCGGGTCACAGTAAATTTAACTAAAATATTACTGTTAAAATAGAAGTTCTTTACATTAATTTTTTTATTATAAAATAAATAACTACAAGTAAATTGAATAATAAATATTTGTAAGAAACGGCAACTAAATGCCTTTACTGAAACTAATAGATTCATTTTGAGAATGAAACATTTTATTTTAAGAATGATAAAATACTTAAAAATATGGACAGTAGCAGGAAGATTTTCGATCGTTTTCAAATCGTTTTCGATCGTTTTGATGTCCTGTATTAAAAACAGAATAAAAATAAACTTGAAATTTCGTTTCAGGAATTACACGGCGCTTCAAATGTGAAACTTTTTTTTTCAGAGTAAGGATAACATTTGATTGAAGGATTGGCTTTTGTCTTTTAATTAAGAAGCACAAACAAATTATGCAAGATTAAAACAAATCTTTTAATTATTCAAGTAATCCATTTACTTCAAATTTGAGATAGAGCGCTTTTCTTTAAATAGTATACGCCAATGGTCCATTTTCCGATCATTGTCAACTTGTTTTCAATTAAAATTACTGGCTAACCGTAAAACGTGACTTTTGCAATGTAGTTGCTCGAAAATGCAATGGATATTTTACACAGTACTTCATTCATCGTTACACCTTTACCAAACATTTTTTTTAAAAATATTTATCACACATCTATAAAACTTTCTGAAGAGACCTTTCCGAACATTGATATAGAAATTTTCAAGAGTTCCATCTGCTCTAAACATGACTGTTATTGTCACTACTTGGTTATCCCATTGACTAAAAACTATCGCCAAACTATAAGATTAAATGACAATAATGGACGATCGTCAACGTCACATTTAATGATTAAATTCGATAAATGTATTTAAAACGTTATTAAGTAATTTTTATTTCATATTTTTATTTGTATTTTTATTCATATTCTTCTAATTATTTGTTTTTTCGTTTTTTAAAATAAAAATTTTGTCAATATGTATAGTTTGCTTATTAGTTTGGTGATTTGTATACTTTGGCGAAATTGGTCGACGGGATAACAAAGTAGTACCCTATTATTATTATTAGATTGGAAGACATATAGAGAAATATGTTTGAACTCGACCTAAATTGTCTTTGCTCTTGAACCACGTTTTCGTACTTATTAATATTACAGCATAATTTTCTTTTTCTAAATAATTAATCGGATATCACCATTATTTCTATTTAGTTTTACAAGAAAAGAACAATTTATACCTAATTAGTGCGATATGAATGAATTATGAATTAAAATGTTATGAATTTATTTTCAATTATTTACTTAACTACCATTTGGTAATGGATTGTGGTATGTTATTTAAAACATCACGGCAGAATAAGCTTCGAAAAATAGGCTGTTGGTCGTTGGCTTGCCTAGATATCTCAATTGGTAGAACATTGGCAATTAAATCCAAATGTGCAGTCAGGCTTGTACAAATTTTCCCCAGAACATTACTACTCGTTTATGTACCAATAATTTTTATTATGTTACATTTATAAAAGTTATTAACATGTCGTTAAAGGTATCTTTAACTTTCATTTTTTTATATTTTATTACATATTTTTTTACATATTTTCAGGTATTAAACAGACTGCACATTTTTAAGGAATAGGGAATGGGGAAATGAATAATAAAAAAATAATTGTAATTTAAGAAATTACCCCAACCATTTGAAAAATGTTTCACTCGATACATTCATCTATCATTTTAAGCTAAATACCAGTTGTTTTATTGTGTATTATCCGTGCCACTGCTATAAATGACTTTATACATGCTGCAATTTGAAGGTACGGTTCGTTTAAGTTATATCACTCTATTGTCGCCAAGCATAAAAGTTGGCGACGAAAGAAACATTTCAAACTATTTAACATTGTTGGTGCAAAAGTAATCATTATTAAAATACAGCTTTGGCATATACTGTTATACTTGTAAGACTTTGGCATATATTGTTTGATTTTACAGAGCAGAATTTTGGTGATGGAGGTTTTAAACCAAAATCGATCGCAGCACATGCATCTGTGAATTGGTCCATCAGACATCGAATCAAAAAAGTTTTTTCCCAGTTTTTCCCAAGCCGATTGCTTTTTAGTTTTCTTTTTAGGTGGTGGAAAATCAAGAGTAATAGCTATAACATTTTCCGGCTTGTTAGAATCACTATTGGCACTCAAATTTTCCTGGTTAGAACCGACCGATAGTAAAACGCCATGGCTAGTGGATTGGTCGCCCTGGCGACATGATGTTTTACAATTAATCGGTTCGGCATTAAATTGCTTCCTTTTTCGTGATCGCCTTTCAACACGTAATTGGTTTTCAGCGGCTCAATAATCTTTTGATTTTATCATTTTCTGCATTGAAAGACGTTTTTGCGCCAAACCAAATACAGTATTACTCAGTTATCCCGTCGACCAATTTCGCCAAATGATACGAATCGCCAAACTAATAAGCAACTTATACATGTTGACTGTGTTTAATATCATTGAATGCGATATTCACGTTCATTCATTTCTTTGGCTTCGGCTTTTTCCGTATCTGTTAATTTCCGTCTACCCATTTTTAAATTTGTTAGTTTTCTCCTTTATTACAATGATTTTAACCATTTTAATTTACTATTCAAATAAAAATTCTTCTAAAAGTAAAGAATTTAATTTAAATTCAAATAAAAACTCTTCTAAAAGTAAAGAAATTAATTTAAATTCAAAAGTGACCACATCATTCAAAAGTGGTAACATCATTCAAAAGTGGTAACATCATCGGGTCCATTCTCCCGAAAACAACAACCATTTTTCAAATGGTTAATAATTACCATTGAAAATATAAATACTTTTGTCATATAAATTTAATTTTATAGGAAAAAGCAGCTTACACTTTCTTTTTTAATAAATTGTGATTTTTTTTAATGCAATTAACCCATTAGCAGTTTTATAAATGTATCGTCCTTTATTTGAGCAGTCTAGCCGAATCAGCTTCAGGCAAAGGTTATTGATTGAGAAGTCTTAATTCAAAGTCTTGTTAATTTAAATTTAATTTGTAATCCTAGTTTAAGAAGATATGCAATAGAATCCAACAATAAATAAACATTTCAATTGTCAAAAACTATGATATTTATAAAGTTATAAATAATAAGGCAAACATTTATTTCAAATTAGTTATTTTTGCTGATTTTTAATATATAATGTTCCAAATATATCGCGAAATATAGCTATTGCGAAATATTTTGTTTATAGCACGGAAAAGCTTTAAGTGGAAAATTCCAGTATGCCAATTTACCTTATGTTCGTATGTCGAAATCTTTCAAATGCATTTTTAACAAGTTTTCCGCAAAAATAATTAAATTCATTCTTCAATCATTTACAATAATTTTAAGAATGTATTTTTCTTATTGCAATTTGATTAATCAAAAATCAAACGTAAGTAAATTAAACATCATTACATAATCAAAATTTAATAGCTGCTATTAATTATTGCATCGAATTAATCAAAAGTTTTATTGTTCTTTTTCGATAATCATAATTAACAGTTTTCTTTGATAATTAATATTCTTGCAAGTCATGTAAAAATTTCAACAAACGTTTGATGTTTGTAAAGTAAAATTTTAATAGAAATCAATTTATATTGCACTCAGTTAAAAATATATAATTTGTAAATTAGTGAAAAACACTGATAAATTATTTTTTCTTTTTCATTTTTGAATCAATGATATTTAACGATAATTAATGAATAATGCATAACTATTAATCAGATTGTAAGCCTAATTTAAAAGTTTTTCATTTATCTTTGTATTCTGCAGTTGTAATGGAATTTACATAAATCATGAATTTAGATTCGATACGAAATAAATAATTTACTATTCAATAAAGTGCATTGCAAAATTGTAAGTGACTGTAATATATTTTTTAAAAAAAGGCTTGAAGTTGAACTACTTTTTCAATTCTAAAAGGGCCAGTAACATTTTTTGTTTAAAATACATCAAAAACGTTATTACACAACCATCTGACTTTATAATTTGCTGATTTTTCAGTAATTTACAAGAATCTGTAATTTATCATTTAAAAACTGATAGCAAATTTATAACGTATTGTTTTAAAGATATTTCTAGTTTTGCCACGGTAAAAATGAATATTTTGTCCAATAATTCATTTTAAATCTAACGTTACATGCATTAATGACGTACACATGACGAAACGTTTATTTTGATTAAGTTATTATGTATGTTTCACAAATAATTATAGACAGTTTCGGTTAAATTTATTTTGATTTTAATACAGAAAAGTTTATATTTAACGGAGTTTTGAAAAATCACTATTGTTCATCCTCCTCAATTTATTTCTTCGTTTCATTTATGAGATTTTTTGGTATAGCAATATTTTTGTATGTCATTACACGAGAGACATCTTTGAAAATATTCGAAACTTTCAATTAATTAACAATTTCAATTGGATATTTTAACTATTATGCGCAGCTTCAGCAAATTAAACTTTAATTTTAAAACAGTGGATTTTACGTTTAACGCAAATTTGCTGAATTACAACTGTTCCTATTTACCCGCTTATTAATACTGTTTGTAACTTGGTTTTTCTAGTAATTGAAAAGATTTTTCCTTACGCCACAACAAAATAGACCTTTTTAGATAGATTTCGTATGAAATACTATTTATTTTGGTCGCTCCTATGTTGGAGATCCTGAAAAAAAATTCCAGATCTACGCCGATTATGACCCCAAAACTACCATCATTAAAAAAGATTATACAGGGTGTTTCAAAATAACGTGGACAAATTGATATAACAAATAAGGCATACGAATAGGATAAAAAATCACATAGAAACATAGGGCCGCAAACCCCTTGCTGAGTCACAAATACAGGGTTTTTCATCCTAACTCAATTTGGATTGACGATAATAAATTTCAGAAAAATGAAATAAATTATAATAAAACATTTAATAGACATCCTCACCTTTGTTTTAAATGTGATAACATCAATTAAAAGTGGTAGAAGTTTGCTTTATGCGCACCAGCATTACGCACTTGGCACCTCTCATTTTGAATTGATCATCAGTTTATAGGGTATCATCGATTGCTTGAGCAATATGTTTTTCCAGATCTTTTCGTAACGTTATCACATTTCGCACAAAATTAGGTACATATCGTTCCATATTCATTACGATGTTATTATTTTCCTGGAAATTATTACTTTCAAACAGATTGTAGCTGGGAAGAAACACCCTGTATTTGTGACTCGATAAGTAGTTTGCGACCCTATGTTCCTATGTGATTTTTGTGATCCTTGTCGTATGCCTGATTTGTCATATCAATTTGTCCACGTTATTTTGAAACATCCTGTATATATATATACACCATATGGCCAAAGGTGACCGGCCACTTGCGATTTTAGACATTTTGTTAAATATCTAGAAAAATACATGAGAAATTATCCAGAAATTCCAAATGTATAAACATAGTAGTACGAATCTTACATTTCCGTGAAGATTTTTCCTGAAACTCAATAGGGGACCATCAACAAATTGAATAAGAACGAATATATTATTTTGGATAATCCTGTCAGAAATAATGTAGCAACAATGTTCAAACAGTAGATTTTAATTAAGTGGCTTGTTGTAATAAACTGTGTTCATTTTTATACGGATAGCGTATATATACATGTAGAAAAATTAAGGTTTTTTTTTATAAAAACATTCCCAATTTTTGCTTACATTTTTCAAATTTCTTCATATAAAATAAAGTTTTTAAAAAAAAATATTACAAACAGCATTGCATACAATAATACATGTAATCATAATTCATTTTAAAACAATTAAAAAAAATATTTTACAATTTACAATGTTATTAAGTAAATAAACTTTAATTAATTTTCATTCAGAATGGATTAATACATCAAACTAAACTAATCCAAACACAACTTTTATAGTAATTTTTCAGCAAACTTTTCATTAAAAGATTGCCCATTTTAGTATGGACGGTATTTCCACATTAACGGCACTACTTCCACAGGCAAAGCTTTAATACAATACATTCTCAAAGCACCATCCTTATCTGATCGTAGCTTTCCAAAAGTTTTCATTTAGTGTATCTAATCCGTCGACAAATTTATCTTTTAAATTTGCTTACTTAATCCTCTACACCTCAACTATTGTGATAGAAAATTTTCCTCCAGATAGAAATTAAATCCCATTCCTAACGTATTTAAGCGTAAAAGGATGCGGTTTCGACTGAATTGTTTATTTCGGGCTTCACAAACAGTTTTAATTTTTTGTTTAGGAATTAATGTTAGACATTTCTGTTCTTTAAATGCCTAGGGGATAAACCTTCATTAACTAAAGAATTGTTTATAGGATTTATTAATTAAAAGACACCTTTTGTATTATTTTTAATGGTGGAAAAGTTATTTATAGTTAAATATTTTATGATTAGTGGGATTAAATTTATTTTTTTAAAGAAAAATATTGGGAGCAACAGTTTGTATAAATATTTTATTTAGGGTAACTGATTAAATGTTAAGTAGGTTCTCAATTTTTAAGGATACCATAACAAGTTCAAATGTCGAATATTGATGAAAGCTTGATCGCAAATTACAAAGCATGTAATAAGTTTATAGAAGAAATTATTACTTTCATTTTTCCTTACTAATTTATTTATAAAAATAAAGAGTTAAAATGTATTACACAATGACAAATGTTTCATTATTGAACACTGTAAAAAAAATTCTGCAAAGGTACTAAGCACTTTCTAGGAAACTGGGATTCCAAGAACTTTTCATGTAACGGTAACAGGAAAAACCCATGTAACCGATTCTAAAACTTGATTTTTTGCTGTTACCGTTACAGGAAAAGTTCTTGGAATCCCAGTTTCCAAGAAAAAGTTTAGTACCTTTACAGAATTTTTTTTACAGTGTATGGCAAATTCACTCTTTAAAAACAACTTTTCAATGTTATTAAAATCTAGTATCTATATTTTTTAGTACCAATCCGTTTTTTTATTCATTTTATGTTTTTTTTTCTTGATTTTAACTAAAACATACTTGACGTAAAATAGAAAAAAATCTTAAAAAAAGATAGAAATAGATGAATCAGTATTCAGCTTTTTACAAATCTTGAAAAGAAAATTTTTGCTTGTTTTACCGGAATGTGTAAAAAATAACTTCATTTACTTAAAAAAAAGTAATTTATTAAATTGTCCATACATTTACTTAAAAAAAAGTTTGAAAAACTATGTTTCATGCTAATTAACTCATACAACTACTTTTAGGTTAAATTTTCACATTCGCAAATATTCACGGATTTATAGCACAGGATATACTGCTCGTAAGACTAATCTTTCAAGATCTTGGTTATCCGGCAAACAGTGCGGCGTTCTTAAAAGCTCAAAATATTTTTATTTTTTTAATCAAAAGTATAAAGATATATTTCTTAAAAATATGTGATTTCTTTATTTTATTTTATTTTATTTATTTATTTATTTATTTATTTGCTCCATGAACTTTAACAAAGAAAAAAAGATGTATATCTTACGTGCCTTGCCAAAACAGAAAATAAATAAATAAATAAATAAAATGCGTAATAGAACAATAGAAAAACTGTACCGAAATATGCAGGCTTCATTCTTCCTATTTAACATCACACTCAGTAGATTTATACATACATGACTTTCCCGTATGTTTCTTTGCAATGAAAAAGGGCTAACATTAGTTGTTCACGATAAAGGAAGTGAGTTTTAAATTATACAGGGAAACAGTTTACAAATATAACAATCAAATAAAACAAAGAAATATTAGATAAAAACGAAGGAACAAAAATTTTTTAATTAAAAGTAAGATTTAGTTTTAAAATATATTTATTAGAAGTACAGTATTTTTAAATTATTTGTGAATTTTCTTAAATATGTTATTTTTAGATTTTAAGGATATTTTTCAGGTTACTTATTGAATAATTATTTTTACAGGCGGTGTTTTTCCAACATCTAATTCTGCTAAATTACCTTTTAAATCCAAGTTGACAACTGTCTGCTTATATCATTGAATATTTTATCTTTTCAAAGATAAGTAATTAAAAACAACCTGTTATTTTTAAATTAGCATTTTCATGTTTCCGAAAAAAAAAATAATGTAAAATAAAATCGCGAAATAAAAGAAATGTATAAATAAAAATAAACAATATATTTCCTAGTATTTAAATTATTCCAATTCCAAATGTCTCCGAAACTAGAAATTAGAACTTGAATAAAGTTACATAAAATTTCTTTTATAAAATTTTGAATGGATTAAGAGACAAATGAAAATGGAGTACTTTTATTTTGAAAGACTCATGTAGATTTTTAAAACAACACAATTTGAATATTACGATAATAAATATTTAAGATTTTCAATGAAATTTCCGGAAAAAAACATATATTTGAATAATATCATTCTTTATTACAATATATTGTTCCAACTTAAATCTGACTCTAAATGAACTTCTTTTCACGAAAATCTAAATGTATTTTCTTGCTCAGAAATGCAATCGGTAAAAATATAAAAGTATGCTAGAAATGAAAAATTCAAAATCATTTTACATAAAACAATAAAAATTTAGAAAATTCATTATCTTAACAATAAAGAAAAAGAAATCTATTTCCATACCTTAAATTATTTTTCTGCCTTGTAGACGCGAAAGCACACGCAAGACTCCCAACCAAAATATAGAGGGATGCTTTATTTTACTTTAATTGACTGAGTTTGGTGAAACGAAGGTATAGTCTGAGCGCAAGGATTATACAATTAATTCTTGTAGACCAGTATGATTTATACTGTTTATATTTAAACTATATTTTGAATTACTTGATAAACGATTTTATTCTTTCAAAAATGCTAAAAAACATGAGGTTTGCACTTGTTCAGCATAAAACAAATAGCGGAATGAAATCCAATAACACTAAATTAAGATCATTATTTTCAACATGTTTTTTTTTTTTTTTTTTTTTTTTTTTTTTTTTTTTTTAAACTCCGGTAAATAAAATTTATGTTTGTAGTTAAGTATATGTATGGTATATAAAACCAATTATTCAACTAAAAAAAATTTTGCTAAATTTATTATCCATAAATATGCGTAAAAAATAGTAATTGAATGACTTCCAATAAGATAAAAAATGGTTGAAATTCTTTTCAAATTGCTTTATAACATTAATAATGTATGATTTATTAACTACTTTTTCAAGATGGAGGTTCATAAATTTGAGAAAAGAGAATTTAATCATAAAAAAATGTTTGAAAAGCTAAATAATTGGATTTACTACGGTATTGAAAATTTTATTTTTTCAATATCTCCAACAGCTTGATTTTACTTTTATTTTTATTATCTTGAATATATATGTTTCTTTCCTCTGAAGATTTAAATAAATTGCAGATCATTACGCTACTATTTTTGTTTTTGTAAATATTTACTGATATATATATATATATATATATATTTGTGCAATATACATTAATTTTATCACGTAACAAATCTTTTATTTTTCAAAAATAAAACCAATGCTGTAATTAAATTGGTATAATGGGATGTTTGACAGCATAATAACACTTTTCGATAATTTACTGTATGAGAAAATAAATTTTGATTTTCTGATAAAAGAAGAAAACTACTCCAAAACTAAATTTAAATCTTGAAAAATTCAGACAAATTTTATATGATGCATTTTATGAGTAAATGATAAATGTTTGTGAGCGTAGGCTTGTAGGAAGGAGTTGTTTGCATTTATATGAAGAATTTTTAGATTTCATTCGTTTTATAATATTACTTTTTAATATATTATAAGCTAGTCAATTTTTTAATTAATTTAAAAAAAATAAAAGCTAAAAAAATCACTAAAAAAATCGTGCTGCTTTTTGTACACGAAATTAGAGTTGCAAAAAGTCGGTTTATTCCCGGGTTTATTTACAATAGACCAGGTTTATTCACGGGTTTATTCCCAAAAAACCGAATTATTCCAAAAAATCCCGGGTTTTTTCCAGGTTTATTCCTAAAAACCCGGTTTATTCCCGGGTTTAAACCGGGGTTTTTCTAACCTTTGCAAAGCTACACGAAATAATGAATGTGGTATTGCTTTAAAAATATGTGTAATTGCATACATAAAATTATATATTTTAAACGACTAATGAATGTGGTATTGCTTTAAAAATATGTGTAATTGCATACATAAAATTATATATTTTAAACGACTAATGAATGTGGTATTGCTTTAAAAATATGTGTAATTGCATACATAAAATTATATATTTTAAACGACTAATGAATGTGGTATTGCTTTAAAAATATGTGTAATTGCATACATAAAATTATATATTTTAAACGACTAATGAATGTGGTATTGCTTTAAAAATATGTGTAATTGCATACATAAAATTATATATTTTAAACGACTAATGAATGTGGTATTGCTTTAAAAATATGTGTAATTGCATACATAAAATTATATATTTTAAACGACTAATGAATGTGGTATTGCTTTAAAAATATGTGTAATTGCATACATAAAATTATATATTTTAAACGACTAATGAATGTGGTATTGCTTTAAAAATATGTGTAATTGCATACATAAAATTATATATTTTAAATGATAATTATTTATTGCTTGGATTTTCTATTATATGAGTAGATTTTTTCTGACGGTTCGACCAAATAAAACTATTTTTACAATATAAGTTTACTTTTGATTAAGGAAACCTTTCTAAAGTTTCGTTAAAATAAATTAAAATATAAATTTCTATTTCATTTTACATTGTTATTGTATAAAATAATTTACATTTAGTATGAATTAATAAATTAAGAATAAACTAAGGGAACAAACTAAGCAAAATATATATATATATAATAATAATTTTTCAGATAACTTTTCAGTAAAATAATTTCTGTTTTAATATTTAAGGTATTTCCACTTTAACGGCACTACTTTCACAAGCGAAGCTCTAATACAATACGTTCTGAAAGCACCATCTTTATCTCATCGTAGCTTTTTAAAACTTTTCATTTAGTGTATCCAATCCGTCCACAAATTTATCTTTTAAACTTTCTTACGCAATCCCCTACACCTCTACTATTGTGATAGTAAATTTTCCTTCAGATAGAAACGAAATCCTATTCGTAGCGTATTTTAGGGAAAAAATACGGTTTTGACTGAATATTTTATTTCGGGGCTTCACAAATTATTTTTTTTTTTTTAAGTATTATGTTAGATTTTTCTTTTGTTTGAATACCTAGAGGATAAATCTTCATTAATTGAAGAGTTGTTTATAGGGCTTATTATATAAAATACATCTTTTGTATTATATTTATGGTGGAAAAGCTATTTGTGGTTAATTATTTAATGTTTAATGGGCTTATTTTAAAATTATTTGAAGATAAATATTGGGAACAACTTTTTACATAATTATTTTATTTAGGATGACTGATTAAATGTTAAATAGCTTCTCAATAATTAAGGATGGCATAACGAGTTCAAATGTTAAAAATTGACAAAAGTGTGAACTCGAATTACAAAGCATATAAATAATAAAAGTATAGAGGTAATTATTTTTGTATTTTTTATATAAAAAGAATTTATGACAAATGTTTTAATTTTGTGGGAAAAAATCATTCTTTAAAAACTAGATTTCTACGATAATAATATCTGGGTTGTGTGATTTGCAGTAGCCATTTGATTTTTACAATGCTTATTAAATTTTTCTTGATTATAACAAGAACATAATAATCGCAAAAAATAATTAAAAAATTTAAAATCCATAATTTATTACCCTACTTTTTTAAATCTTGAAAAGAAATTGTGTGTTTGATTTTTGGAATAATTTGTGGCAAAATACCATTTATTTTAAAATACATAATTCATTAAACTGTCTATAAATTTATACGCAAAAAAAACACTGAAAAACTGTGCTTCGTGATAATAAACTTATAGTAATTCTTTTAATGAAAATAATCACCTTCCGAAATATCCATGTATTCACTGCAACATAAACTCTTCATACGACTGTATTGGATCATCCGTCGAACGTTGCGACATTCTTTAAAGTTCAAAATAATTTTAAAAAAAACTTTAAAGATATTTATAAAAAATATACATTTTCTTTACTTCAAATGCGTTTGGTCCCATTAGGTTTAGCAAAAAAAAAATAAATAAATAAATAAATAAAATAAAAAAAAATAAAAAATAAATAAATAAATAAAAAGTATTTCATAGGCATCTGACAAAAACAGAAAAAAGAAATCCTGCAAAAGAAAAAAGAAAGTCTGCTTGATCTGTATGCGGAAGTAGATTTCGAAGTGGTCATTTCAACAGCAATAAAATAAAATAAGTTTAGAGAAAAACACAGCTTCACAACTTTATTTGGAAGCTTTCGAAAATTTCTATTTTCATTTTTTTTTTTTGTAAGAGCTGCTTTTATCTGAATTATTTAAAGCTAAATTCGACTCAAATGCCCACTTTGACGGAATTTTTTTAAATATATTTCGATTCTATGAAAAACACTGTCAGTTGAATGTGTTTGAGAGCAAAATCGAACTTAAAAACGAGTAATAAAATAAGCAATTTGTTATTTGATTATATCCTTAATTCTTCAATCACGATCGTTTCCGGAAATTTTATTCAAAATGTCCATTTTAAAAACTTTTTTTTTTTTTTAATATATTTTGCGTTTAAGAAAAAACGTTTTTATAGTTGGTGTTTATCCAACATTTAATTCTACTAAATTAATTTTAAAATTCAAATTTAATCATCTTTTGCCTAATTCATTGACTGAGGTATCTTTATAAACATCTTTCTCTTAAAGTAATTTAAAAGAAAAGTGTTTTCAAAAAATAACAATTTGTTGTTAATTTTGCCATATTCCATAACAATGTAAAAAAAAAAAAGAACTTAGTAATCTCATGTTTTCGAAAAAAAATAGATTTAAAAGATAATTTTAAAAATAAAAGAATCTATAAATTAAAATAAAGCAATACTATCCTATCTTTTTGTTTTTCTCAATAACAACGGTTTTTGTAACTAGAATCTTAGACTTTGTATAAAGTTATATAAAATTTCGTTTTTAAAATGTTTAATGAATCAAGAATCAAATTAAAATGGTTTTATTTTATTCTGCAAAACTCATATAGGATTTAAAAGGAACAGAAGCTGAATTTTATTATAATAAATATTCAACATTTTCAATGAGATTTCGGAAATAATATGCTTAAATTATATCATTCTTTAATACAATTTATAGTTCCAACTCAAATCTATCAGTAAAAAGAAATGCATTTTTGCCAACTACTAAATGTATTATTAACCTCAGAAATGCAATCGATAAAAATATAAAAGTATGCTATAATTGAAAAATTCAAAATCATATTACAGAAAACAATGAAATTCTAGAAAATTCATTATCTTCAAGAAGAAAGAAAAAGAAATTTAATCCCATACCTTAAATTATTTTTCTGCCTTGTGAACGCGAAAGCACTCGCTAACTACCCCCCCCCCCCCCAGAAATATGGATGCTCATTTTATTTAAAATGGAATAGATTCAGTGAAAAGAGTTCATTGTCTTAGCGCAAAGATTGTGTAATTAATTCTTGGAGCCCGGTATGATTTAGATTGTTTATATTTAAACTAAATTTTTTATTTCTTGATAAACGATTTTTTTCTTTCAAAATTTCAATTTATGAGGTTCAGAAGGGGATTTTTCGCGCAAATTAAATAGCGGAATAAAATCAAATAACAGTAAACTGCCATCATTTATTTTACACTTTTTTTACGAATTCTGGTAAATAAAATTTATTTTTACGGTTAAGAATGTACATGGTATATAAAACTAATTATTAATACAGGGCTGCCAAAGGGCCTGAATATCAATATTTTTTAACAGAAAATTTCATAGTAGGTTTCTACAGCATTTTTGCTAAAACTAAACACCGAAGGTAGTTTCTGTGCAATTTGCAAGAAGAATCTAAATCGCTAATTTATCTGAAAAATATTGATGTTGAGTTGGCCGACCATTTGGGAGCCCTGTTAATATGAAGGGGCTTATGCTAAACGTACTACACATAAATATGCGTAAAGAAAGTAAATAAATGATTTTCAATAATATAAAGATGGTTGAAATTCTTTTTAATATGCTTTATAACATTAATAATATCTGATTTATTTACTACATTTTTATGATGGAAGTTTATAAGTTTAGGAAAATGGAATTTAAACATTACAAAAAAAAAAAAATGTTTGAAAAGCTAAATAATTAGATTTACTATGCTAGAGAACGTTTACTTTATTTTTTAATTTTTTAATTCTTCTTTTTATTTTTCTTTATCAATTCATTTAAAAAAAATAAAATGTTAAATTGTATTAATCAACGACAATTGTTTTAATATTGTATGTCAAATTCACTCTTAAAAAAAAAAAAAAAAAAAAAAAAAAAAAAAAAAAAAAACTTTTCAATATTATTAAAATCTATGTTCTATATTTTGTAGTACTAATCCATTTTTTTAATTCATTTAATCTTATTATTCATATTTATGTCTTTTCTTGATTTTAACTAAAACATGATTGACGTAAAATAGAAAAAGAATGTTTAAATAAATAAAAAATATATAAATCAAAATCCTACTTTTTACAAATCTTGATTTTTTTTTTTCTTTTTTTTTTTTTTTACCAAAATGTGACAAAAATAATTTTTTTTTTTTTTTAAGTAATATATTAAATTGTCCATAAATTTACGCCAAAAAAGCTTGTAAAACTGTGCTTCATGCTAATTAACTTATACTACTACTTTTAACCCTTTGGGCTCTGATGGTTGAATTTTCTACCACTTAATTTTAATTCCAAAATGTGACAACGGTACCAGAAAATTTGACCATATTTATTTGAAAAAGGTTTACTGCATTATTTCGCGTATATCTTTAACCGTATTTTTTATTTTTGCAAAATACTGGTGTCAATGTGACATTTGGAATTTTGAAGAAATTTACCCACCAGAGCTCAAACGGTAAAATTAAATTTTCACCTACTCAAATATTTACGGATTTATTGCTGAAGATATGCTACTCGTACGATTAAGCTTTCAAGATTTTAAATATTCGGAAAAAGCGGTGGCCTTCTCAAAATCTCATTTTTTTTTTAATCAAAAGTATAAAGATATATTTTAAAAAATATGCATTTTCTCTATTTCAATTTTTTTTTTTTTTTTTTTTTTTTTTTTTTTTGGTTTCATTAACTTTATCAAAGAAAAAAAAATGTGTTTCTAACGTGTCTTGCCAAAACAGAAATTAAATAAAAAATATAAATAAAATGCGTAATAGTACAATAGAAAAACTGTACCCAAATATGTAGGCTTCTTTCTTCATATTTAACTTCACACTCAGGAGATAATTTACATACATGACTTTTCCGCATGTTTATTTGCTATGAAAAAGGGATAACAGTAGTTGTTCACGATAAAAGAAATGGGTTTTAAATTAAACAGGGAAACAGCTTACAAATATAATAAAAACAAAGAAATATAAGATCAAATCGCACAATCAAAAACTTTTTTATTAAAGGTAAGATTCAGTTTTAAGATATATTTATTAGTAGTACAAAATTTTTAAATTATTTGTGAATTTTCTTAAATATGGTGTGTTTTCGATTTTAAGGATATCTTTTCAGGTTACTTATTGAATTATTATTTTTACAGGTGGTGTTTTTCGAACATCTAATTCTCCTAAATTACCTTTAAAATCCATGTTGACCACTGTTTGCTTATATCATTGAATATTTTATATTTTCAAAGATCTTTCAATTAAAGTAATTAAAAACACCGTTTTCATTTTAAATTGGCAATTTCATGGCTTCAAAAAAAAAAAAAAAAAAAAAACAAAAAAAAAAACAATTTAAAATAAAATCGCGAAATAAAAGAAATGTAGAAATAAAAATCAGCAATATATTTCCTAGTTTTTAAATTATACAAATTCCAACTGTCTTCGAAACTAGAATTTAGAACTTTGAATAAAGTTACATAAAATTTATTTTATAAAATTTTGAATGGATTAAGAGTCAAATGAAAATGGAGTTCTTTTATTTTGAAAGACTCATAAGATTTTAAAAGAACACAATTTGAATATTCAAAATTTTCAATGAAATTTCCGAAAAAAAAATATTTGAATGATATCATTCTTTATTCCAATTTATTGTTCTAACTCAAATCTGTCTCTAAATAGAAATGCATTTCTTTTCACCAAAATCTAAAAGTATTTTCTTGCTCAGGAATGCAATCGATAGAATTATAAAGGTACAGCTCATATTCAAAATATTAGAATAATTACCTTTTTTTTAGAAATTGAAAATATCGTTTGGAAATTTAATGTCTTTTAATGAAAATATGCAAACGATATTTTTATTAAGAACTTATTGTTGATTAAACTTACTTGTTATCTTAAATTTAATATCATTTTTGAAAAGATTAATTGCAAAAAAAATTATTTTGAAAAGTCAAAATATTAGAATATTTATTCAAGTGGTTCAAAATATTAGAATATTTCACATTAAATCTCCTTTAATTATTACCAATTCTTAACTGGTGGCATCATTGATTAAATTCAGACTATTTTATTTAAAATCAGAATTCTTTTTTGCAGTTTGTTTCTTTTTCGTCTTAAAATGGGCCGTGTGAGTGATATTCCTGAATCTACTAAACTTCGTATGGTTGATTTGTATCGGCACGGTAAAAATCAATGTTTTATAGCGAATTATTTACATTGTTCGCAATCGAGCGTTAGTAAAATACTAACACAATATTCAAAAATTGGAAAATTGCAAAATAATCGCCGAAATGGTGGCCGAAAACCAAAAACATCTGCTAGAGATGACAGGAAACTGAAGCGTATAGTTAAGAAAAACCGTTTTAAAAGTGTGCGATTCTTGTACCGAAAATGGAAAGAAGAAGGAGTTGAAGTTTCTACATCGACAACATTAAGACGTCTCCATAAATTTAAATTTGAATCTCGTGTACCGAAAACAAAACCTCTCATGACTGCAAGACAAAAGCGTAAAAGATTGAATTGGTGTAAATCAAGACGTTTATGGAGCAATGAAGATTGGAAAAATATATTATTTAGTGATGAAAGTATGTTTTGTGTTTCATATGGTAATCAAGGTATTCGAGTTTGGAGAATGAAGCAAGAAGCATTTCATAAAGAATGCCTTAAACGTTCCGTAAAATTTGCTGCTAGTGTCATGGTTTGGGGTTGTATGAGTGCAGAAGGACCTGGAAAGTTATGCATTGTCTACGAAAAGGTTAACTCTCTGATATATCAAGAAATTTTAGAATATTACATGATTCCATCACCAGAAGATTTATTTGAAGATGATTTCATCTTTCAACAAGATTTAGCGTACCCGCATACCTCGGTGTCAACTAAGAATTGGTTCCGCCAACGCAACATTAAGGTACTTCCTTGGCCACCAAATTCACCAGATCTTAATCCCATCGAAAACTTATGGTGTATAATGAAGAAAAAACTTCAAGAAAATCCTCCTTCAAGTAAAACTGAGTTAGTGGCACGTATAAAGTCTATTTGGGCTAATATTGATAGAAATGTTTGTAAACACCTTGTATATAGTATGCAAGATCGATTGTACGCTGTTATGAAAGCTAAAGGGGATGCTACAAAATATTAACTACCATTTACTTCATATTCATAAGGTAATATTGTTGCGTAAAATAAAATATTCTAATATTTTGAACCAATCTAAATTTTATTCTAATATTCTGGAGTGTTTAAGGAAGCTGTATACCTAATTTATTGTGCTGTATTTTATATTTTATAAATGTTAAAATCTTATCTAAACATTCCAGATTTAATTTATAAGAAATTTAATTGTATTTACTTAGTATAAAAAATAAATTAATGACAAATAATTTTTTCTTATTACTTTTTCTCAATTATTCTAATATTTTGAATATGAGCTGTATACTGGAAATGAAAAATTCAAAACCAAATTACCGAAAATAATCAAATTTTAAAAAATTAATTATCTTGAAGAAGAAATAAAAAGAAATTCATTTCCACATCTTAAATTATTTTTCTGCGTTGTGAACGCGAAAGCACTCGCAAAATTTTCCCCCGAAATATGGATGCTTCATTTTATTTAAAATTGAATAGATTCAGTAAAAAGAGTTCATTGTTTTAGCGCAAAGATTATGTAATTAATTCTTGCAGGCCGGCATGATTTATACTGTTTTTAAATAAACAATATTTTAACTTTATAAACGATTTTCTTCTTTCAAAATAGCTAAAAAATTATGAAGTTCAGAATCACTTGTTTCGCATAAAATAAATAGCGGAATGAAGTCCAATAGCAGTAAACTGCCATCATTATTTTCAACATATTTTTTCTATGAACTTCGGTAAATGAAATTTATGTTTGTGGTTAAATATACGTATGGTATATAAAACTAATTATTCATCAAAAAAACTTTATGCCAAACGTATTATCCATAAATATGCATAAAAATAGTAATTCAATGACTTTCAATAAGAAAAAATTGGTTGAAATTCTTTTCAATATGCTTTATAACATTAATAATATGCGATTTATTAACTATCTTTTCATGATGGAGATTCATAATTTTAAGAAAATAGAACATAATCATTAAAAAAATGTTTCAAAAGCTAAATAATTGGATTTACTGCAGTACAGAAAGTTTTATTTTTTCAATACCTCCAGCTTGATACTACATTTTTTTTTTTTTTTTTTTTTTTTGATTTGCATAAATATGTTTTTTTCCTTTGTTTTTTAAATAAATTGCAGATCATTATGTTAAGAGTGCAAGATATAATTTTCCTTCATGTAAATAATTATGTTGTATGTATATATTTTTGCAATAAACATTCATTTTTATTAAGTATTTTTTTCAAAAATAAAACCAATGCTGTTATTAAATTCCTATATGGGGATGTTTGCCCGTATAATTACACTCCCCGATAAATTATTGTATGATAAAATAAATTGTGATTTTCTGAAAAAAAAGAGGAAAAATATTCCAAAATTAATTTAAATCTTGAAAATTTCAGAGACAACTTTTATTATGAAGCATTTTATTAGTAAATAATAAATGTTTGAGAGCGCAGGCTTCTAGGAGGGAGATTTTTGCATATATAAAACGAATTTCTTTAAGTTTCTTTAGATTTTATGGTAATAGATTATTTTTTTAAATATAGGATTCGCGAAGCATTATTTCATAAGATAAGTATTTGAATGTAACAAAATTTTTCATATTATTTTTCCACCTTTATTAAGCAAAAACGTTAGCTCATGTTTTGGCACATTTAAATTTTAGAAACGTAAATTCAGCCAAATAACTAAGAATTTCTTCGGAATATTTTATTTATGATATAAGGCTGGTTTAAATAATGGAATGGGGTAATAAAGTACAAAATTCCATAATGTCTTGTGGGAAATTAATAACTTGCCCACTGTATCCAAGTTGACCACCTTTACCCTGATAAACACTAATAATTTGATTCAATTAAATTCTTCTTCAATCAATTAAAACATTCTTAAATTATTCTTCAATCTTGCGATTCGGATACCAAACTTTTAATTAAAGACAACTTCCTAAAATTTTATTTTAAAACAACTGTTAAAAAAATATTTATTTAATTTACGTGTTATTGTATCAAATAATTTTAATTAATTAATATTTAATTAATTAAGAAAACTTTCTAAAGTTTTGTTAAACAATTTAAAATGCAAATTTCAATTTCTATTTACAATGTTATTGTATAAAATAATTTACATTTAGTATAGATTAATAAATTAAGACTAAACTAAGCAAAACAAAATTTTTATGATATTTTTTCAAACAACTTTTCATTACAATATTCTCCATTATAGTATTAAAGGTATTTCCTTTAACGTCACTACTTTCACAAGCAAAACTCTAATACAATACGTTCTGAAAGCACAATTTTTATCTGATCGTAGCTTTCCAAAAGTTTTCATTCGGTGAATCCAACCCGTCGACAAATTTATCTTTTAAACTTGCTTATTTAATCCCCTATACATATAGTATGGTGATAGTAAATTTTCCTCCAGATAGAAATTAAATACCATTCTCAACTCATTTTAGCGTAATAGGGTGCCGTTTTGACTGAATTGTTTATTTCAGGACCTCGCAAACTTTTTTATTTTTTCTTTTAAGTAATATTGTTTGACTTCCCTTCTGTTTAAATACCTTGAGGATAAACCTTCATTACCTGAAGAATTGTTTATAAGGCTTTTTATTTAAAACGCATCTTTTGTATTGTGTTTACGGTGGAAAAGTTACTTATAGTTAATTATTTTATGATTAGGGAGTTTAAATTTAATCAATTTAAAGGCATATAAATTTTTATTTTTGTTTGTATTTTTGTTTGCTTATATTTTGTTTTTGTTTGTATTGTGGTTTAATATTGGGAGCAAATATTTGCATAAGTATTTTATTTAGGGTAACTGATTAAATGTTAAATAAGTTCTCAATTTTTAAGGATACCATGACGAGTTTAAGTGTGCAAAATTGACTAAAGTTTGATCGCAAATTACGAAAAATGTAATAAATTTATAGAAATATACATTATTTTATTTTTCTTTATTAATTTATTTATAAAAATAAAACGTTAAATTGTATTAAACAATGACAAATATTTTAATATCGTATGACGTATTCACTTTTCAAAAACAACTTTTCAGTGCTCTTAGAATCTAGGTTCCATATTTTGTTGTACCAATCCTTTTTTTATAATTCATTTTTTTCTTGATTTTAACTAAAACTTGATTCACGTAAAATAGAAAAAAATCTTTAAAAAATAAAAATACATAAAACAGTATCCTTTTTTTTTTACAAATTTTTGCTTGTTTCATCGAAATGTGACAAAATAAATTTCATTTACCTGAAAAAAAAAGTAATTTATTAAACTGTCCATAAATTTACGTAAAAAAATGTTTGAAAAACTGTGCTTCATGCTAATTAACTCATACTAATACTTTTAAATAAAATTTTCATCTTCACAAATATTCATGGATTTGTTGCACAAGATATACTGCTCGTACGACTGTACATTCACGATTTTAATCATCAGTCGAACGGTGCGGTATTCTTTAAAGCTCAAAATAACATAATATCCGGCGAAGTGGGCGGCGATCTTAAAAGCTCAAAATATTTTTTAAAAAATCTAATGTACAAAGATATATTTTAAAAATATATATGTGTTTTCTTTATTTTATTTTTTTTTGTCCCATTAACATTAGCAAAGAAATGAAATGTATTTCTTACGTGTCTTGCCAAAACAGAAATTAAATAAATAAATAAATAAAATGTGTAATAGAACAACAGAAAAACTGTACCCGAATATGTAGGATTCATACTTGCTATTTAACTTCATAAATGGGAGATATTATACTTTGCTATGAAAAAGGTCTAACAGTAATTAGTTACTCACGATAAAGAAAATGAGTTTTAAGTTAAACAAGGAAACAGTTTACAAATATAACAATCAAATGAAACAAAGAAATATTAGATAAAAACGCAGGGACAAAAATTTTAAAATTAAAGGTAAGATTATGTTTTAAAATATATCTATTAGTAGTACAGTATTTTTAAATTATTTGTGACTTTTCTTAACTATGTAGTGCTTTAGATTTTAAGGATATAATTTCAGGTTACTTCTTGAATAATTATTTTTACCTGCGGTATTTTTCAAACATCTAATTCTACTAAATTAACTTTAAAATAAATGTTGTCCACTGTTTGCCTACATCATTGAATATTTTACCTTTTGAAAGATCTTTCATTTAAAATAATTAAAAGCAGATTGTCCTTTTTTAAATTAACAATTTCATGTGTTCGAAAAAAAGGGATGTAAAATAAAGTCGCAGACTAAAAGAAATATATAAGTAAAAATAAGCTATAAATTTCCTAGTATTTAAATTATTCCAATTCCAACTGTCTACGAAACTAAAATTTAGAATTTTGAATAAAATTACATAAATTTCTTTTATAAAATTTTGAATGGATTAAGATTCAAACAAAAATGGAAGTCTTTTATTTTGAATGACTCGTACAAAACTTAAAAAGAACACAATTTAAATTTTATGGTAATAAAAATTCAACATTATCAATAAAATTTCCGAAAAAAATATATTTGAATGATATCATTCTTTATTACAATTTATTGTTCCTACTCAATCCTGTCTCTAAACAGAAATGCATTCCTTTTCATTAAAATCTAAATGTATTTTTTTGCTCAGAAATGCAATCGATAGAAATATAAATGTATGCTAGAAATGAAAAATTCAAAACCATTTTACAGAAAAAAAAAAAAAATAGAAAATTCATTATCTTAACAATAAAGAAAAAGAAATCCATTTCCATACCTTAAATTATTTTTCTGCCTTGTGTACGCGAAAGCATACGCAAAACTCTCAACCAAAATATAGAGGGATGCTTTATTTTAATTAAATTGACTGAATTCGGTGAAACTAGGGTATAGACTGAGCGCAAAGATTATAAAAATAATTATTGCAACCCAGTATGGTTTATACTGTTTATATTAAAACTACATTTTAAATTACTTAAAAACAATTTTTTTCTTTTAAAAATGCTAAAAAACATAAAGTTCACAAGCACTTGTTTTGCATAAAATGAATAGCTGAATGAAATCAAATAACAATAAACTGCCATCATTATTTTCAACATGTTTTTACTATAAACTTCGGTAAATTGTATTTGTGATAAAGTTTATGTGGTTAACTATGATTTATGCTGTTTTTACTTAAACTCTATTTTAAATTGCTTGATAAATGATTATTTTTCTTTTAAAAATTGCTAAAAAATGATGAGGCTCAGAAGCACTTGTTTTGCATAAATTAAATAGCAGTAAAAAACCCTATAAGGATAAACTGCTATCATATTTTTCAATATTTTTTGTATAAAATGAACTCCGGTACATAAAGGTTATGTTTATGTTTAAGATTATTTAAAGTCTATAAAACCAATTATTCAACTGAAAAAAAATGATAAATTAATTATCCATATATGTGCATAAAAAATAGTGATTCAATGTCTTTCAATGAAATACAAATGGAGGAAATTATTTTCAATACGCTTTATAACATTAATAATATATGATTTTTTAACTACTTTTGCATGATGGAGTTTCATAAATTCAACAGCTTGAGAGTACTTTTATTTTTATTCATTTGCATATACATATTTCTTTTCCTCTGTGGATTTAAATAAATTACAGATCATTACGTTACGAGTGCAATATACTATTTTTCTTCATGTAAATAATAACTGTTACATATATATATACCGGGTGTCCCAAAAATGGCTGATGGATTTTAAAATTCAATAATTTGCAAACGGTGACAGCTATTTAAAAAAATTTTGCAGGAGGGTTATGTATAATGTCAGTAGTTTTTTTTTTTATTATTATTATTTTTTTTTTTTACCGTAATTTTTTATTTTAGTTCGCATCTCAAACAGTAGGTGACGCTGACGGCGATTGAAGGCCAGGTCGACTTTTCACTCAGCACTGATCACCTGACTTCAATTGCCGTCAGTGCCACCTATTGTTTGAGATGCGAACTAAAATAAAAAATTACGGTAAAAAAATTCCTGACATTAAACATAACCCTCCTGCAAATTTTTTTTAAATAGCTATCATCGTTTGCAAGTTATTGAATTTTAAAATCCATCAGTCATTTTTAGGACACCCGGTATATTTGTGTGATATACATTAATTTTTATTGCGTAGTAAATCTTTTTTTTTTCAAAAATAAAGCCAATGCTGTTATTAAATTTCTATATGGGGATGTCGCCAGCTTAATATCACTTTTTGGTAATATATTGTATAAGAAATTACATTTTGATTTTCTGAAAAAAAGAAGAAAAATGCTCCAAAACGAACTTAAAACTTGAAATTTCAGAGACAATATTTTTTGATGCCTTTTATGAGTAAATGATAAATGTTTGTGAGCGTAGCTATGTACCCCACTAAAAAAAAATCTGTAGAAAATCTATAGCTTTTTGGCCCAAAAATCTGAGGGAAATCCGAAGGCATTTGGCCCATTATGCAAATATTTTTAAGAATATTTTTAAAAATTCTGCAGATATTTTAAAGATAAAGCTAAGTCTCCAAATTTTCTTTAAATTTCTGTAGAATTTCTGAAGAAAGTGGGAATTTCTTCAGATAATCTTAAAATTAGTTTTAGTGGGGTAGGAGGGAGTTGTTTGCATATATATGAATAATTACTTTAAGCTACTTTAGATTTCATGCGTTTTACGTTATTATTTTTTAATATATATGATAATTTCGTCAATTTTGTGAATGATTTAAAAAAAATAAAGTTAATTCTTAAAAACAATCATGCTACGTTCTCGTACACAAAATACGAAACGCTTATATTAATGAAAGTCACACTGCTTTAAAACAAAACAAAGAAAAATGTGTAATTGCATACATAAAATTATTTATATTAAATGATAGTTATATATCATTTGGCTTTTCTATTACTTGAATAGATTTTTTCAGACGATTCAACCAAATAAATCATCTTTTACAACATAGGATAAACATTTAATTAAGGAAAACTTTTTAAAGTTTCATTAAAAAAAATTAAAATATAAATTTCTATTTCAATTTACGATGTTACTATATAAAATATTTTATATTTAGTATGGTTTAATAAATTAAGAATAAACTAAGGGAATAAACTAAACTAAACAAAATTTTTATAATAATTTTTCAGAAACCTTTTCATTAAACTCGGAAACATGTTAGCATGGAAGGTATTTCTACTTTAACAATGTTACTTTCACAAGCTCTAATACAATACATTTTGAAAGCACTATCTTTATCTGATCGTAGCATTAAAAAAGTTCTCATTTAGTGTATCCAATCCGTGGACAAATTTATATCGTTTAAACATGGTTACTTCATTCTCTACACCTCAACTGTTGTGATAGTAAATTTCCTCCAGATAGAAATAAAATTCTATCCGTAGCGTATTTTAGCGTATACGGATTAGGTTTTGTCTGAATTGCTCATTTCAGGACCTCTCAAACGCTTTTAATTTTTTCTTCTTATTATAATTTTTTCTTATCTTTTCCAAATTAAAACTATTGATCATTGCTTTCCAAAAGTTTTCATTTAGCGTATCGAATCCGTTGATAAGTTTATCATTTAAATATGCTTGCTTAATCCCCTACACCTAAACTATCGTGACAGTACATTTTCTTCCAGATAGGAATGAAATCCTATCCTTAACGTATTTTAGCATAAAAAGATGCGGTTTTGACTGAATTGTTTATTTTGGAGACCTCACAAACTTTTTTTATTTTTTCTTTTAAGTATTATTGTTTGACTTTCCTTCTGTTTAAATACATTGAAGATAAACCTTCATTAATTGAAGAATTGTTTATAGTGATTATTAATTAAAAGACACATTTTGTATTATGTTTACGGTGGAAAAGTTGTTTATAGTTAATTTCTGTTTTGAAAGGGGGTATAGTTTTAATTTATATAAAGATAAATAACAACTTTTTGCATAAATATTTTATTCTGGGTGACTGATTAAATGTTAAATAGTTTCTCAAAAATTAAGGATAACATAATGAGTTGAAAAGCCGAAAATTGACTAAAGTCAGTTCGCGACTTACGAAGCATGTAATTAATGTAAAGAAGTAATTATTTTTTGTTATTTTTTTTTCATAAAAAGAAAATGTTAAATTGTACTAAGCAATGAGAGGTGTTTTAACATTGTAAGACAAATTCATTCTTTAAAAACTAGTTTCTAGGATTTATATTATGTAGTAGTCATATTTGTTTTTTATAATACTTGTTAAGTTTTTCTTGATTTTAAGTAGAACATAAATTGTGTAAAATCACAAAAAATAGTTTAAGAAAATAAAATCCACAAATCAGTATTTTTTTTTTCTTTTTACAAATTTTAAAAAAATTGTGTGTTTGTTTTTCCGAAATAAATTGTGACAAAATAATTTCATTTATTTTAGGATAAGTAATTTGTTGATAAAATAAATTTACCATTGTAAATTTACCATTGCAAATTTACCATTGTAAAAAATAATAACAATAATAATAATAATTATCGTGATTAATAATAATTAACGTGTACTACTACTTTAAATTTAAATTTTAGCCTTCCCAAATATCCAAGAATTTATTGAAGAAGATATACAGCTCGTAGAGTACTTTCAAGATTTTTTTTTCTATCCAGTAAATGGTGCGTTATTCTTAAAAGTTCAATATAATTAAAATTTACAATTGTATAAATATATATATTTTTCAAAATATACTTATTTTCATTATTTCAAATATTTTTGGTCTCAGGCACTTTAGCAAATTAAAAAAAAAAGTATGTTATAGTTATGTTACGAAAACAGACTATCAATAAATAAATAAATAATATTCGTCTCAGAACAATAGTAAAACTTTATGCAAAAATGTAGGCTTATTACTTCCTATGTAATTTTACACTCAAGTGGTATATACATGATTTTTACATAATGCTACGATGCTATGATAAAAAGATTGCAGTAGTTTTTAATTACGTAAGAAATAAGTTTAAACTTAGACAGTTCAAAGAAACAAATAAAAGGAAACAAATAAAACAAACAAGTGAAAAAAAGATGTATTAAATTAAATCAAACTAACAAAAATTTTTAATTTAAAGATAAGATTTAGTTTTAAAATATACTTTTTAGTAGTATAATATTTTTTTTTTAAATTCTTTGGGAATTTTTGTAAAATATGTCATATTTTAGACTTTATATTTTCAGGTTACTTATTGAGTAAATATTTTTATGGGTGGTGTTTTTCTACTAACATCTTATTCTACTAAATTGCCTTTAAAATCAATGTTGATCACTGTTTGTCTAATTGTTTGATTGTTGTACCTTTTTGAACATCTATCGTTTAAATTAGAAAATGCACGTTTTTAAGAAATTAAAAAAGGCATGCATTCTAGAAATTACTGATTGCAGTTAATTTTTCCATATTCTGTAATAACATAAAATATAAAAACTTAATAATTTCAGGTTTAAAAAAAGATTTCAAATCAAATCACGAAGGTAAAGAAATGTATAAATAAAAAATAAGCAAACTTATTCCTAGTATTTCAGTGATTTCAATACCAGATGTCTTCGAATCTAGAATCTTAAACTTTGAATAAATTTACATAAAAATTATTTTCTAAAATTTTGAATGAATTAAGAAATAAATGAGAATGGACTTATTTTATTTTGCATGGCGCATAAATGATTTAAAAAGAACATAAATTGAATTTAGTTTCAGTAAAAATTATTCATTTTAAATGAAAATTCCGAAAAAAATATATTTAAATGATATCACTCTTTAATACAATTTATTGTTTCAGCTGAAATCTCTCTGTAAATAGAAATTCATTTCTTTTCACTATCATCTAAGTACAATCTCTAGTTCAGAAACGAAATCAATAAAAATATAAAGGTATACTAGAAATGAAAAATACAAAAACATTTTACAAAAAACAATCAAAATTTAGAAAGTTCATTATCTTGAAGAAGAAAGAAAATTAAATCTATTTCCATGCTTTAAGTTATTTTTCTGCCTTGTGAACGCGAAAGCACTTGCAAAACTCTCCCCCGAAATATGGATGCTTCACTTTATTTAAAATTGAATAGATTCAGTGAAAAGAGTTCATTGTTTGAGCGCAAAGATTATGTAATTAATTCTTGCAGCCCGGTATGATTTATACTGTTTTTATTTAAACTATATTTTAAATAGCTTTATAAACGATTTTTTTTCTTTCAAAATTGCTAATAAATTATGAGGTTCAGAATCACGTGTTTTGCATAAAATAAATAGCGGAATAAAGTCCAATAACAGTAAACTGCCATCATTATTTTCAACATGTGTTTTCTATAAACTTCAGTAAATAAAATTTATGTTTGTGGTTAAGTATATGTATGGTATATAAAACTAATTATTTATCTGAAAAACTTTATGCCAAACGTATTATCCATAAATATGCATAAAAAAGTAATCCATTAACTTTAAATTAGATAAAAATGTGTGAAATTCTATTCAATATGCTTTATATCATTAATAATATATTTATTAACGACCATTTCATGATGGAGATTCATAAATTTAAGAAAATATAATTTAATCGTTTAAAAAAAAGCTAAGTAATTTTATTTGCAGTAGTATAGAATTTTTTTTTTCAATACCTCCAACAGCTTGATAGTACCTTTTATTTTTATTAATTTGCATATATATGTTTTTTCGTTGTGGATTTAAATAAGTTGCAAATCATTACGTTACGAGTTCAAGATACTTTTTTATGTTCATGTAAATTATTACTGTTACATATATATATATATATACATTTGTACACTATACATTAATTTTTATTAAGTAATAATTTATTTACGTATGTAATGTATTTACATTACGTAATTTTTATTACGTATGTTTTTTCAAAAGTAAAACCAATGCTATTATTAAATTGCTAAATGGGGATGTTTGCCAGCATAGTAATAATTTCCGATAATTTATTGTATGAAAAATTAAATTTTGACTTTCTGAAAAAAAGAAAGAGAAAGAAAAAAAGAGAAAAATACTCCAAAACTAATTTCAATCTTGAAAGTTTCAGAGACAATATTTTTATGACCCATTTTATGAGTAAATAATAAATGTTTTTGAGTGTAAGCAAATAGGAGAACGTTGTATGAATATATATGACGAATTACTTTAAGCTTCTTTAGATTTCATGCGTATTAGATTATTATTTTTTAATATATATGATAAACTAAATAAATGTTTTATTGATTTTTTTAAATAAAAGTTATTACACAAAAAATCATGCTACCTTTTCGTACACGAAATACGAAACGCTTATATTAAGGAAAGTCACATTGCTTTAAAAAGATGTGCAATTGCATACATAAAATGATTTGTTAAGCGATAATTATTTATAGCGTGGCTTTTCTATTATTTGAATATATTTTTGTTCTGACGGTTTTACCAAATATATCATTTGTTACTATATCGGCTAAATTTTTAATTAAAGAAAACTTCTTTAAGTTTCATAAAAAATATATATATGTATATAAATTTCTATTTCAATTTACGATGTTATTGTATAAAATAATTTACATTTAGTATGGATTAATAAATTAAGAATAAACTAAGTAAATAAACTAAACGAAACAAATTTTTTATAATATTTTTTTCAGAAACCTTTTCATTAAACTAGGCAACATTATAGAATTAGCTATATTTCCACTTTAACGGTACTACTTTCGCAAGCGAAGCTCAAATACGTTCTGAAAGCACCCTGTTCATCTGATCATAGCATTCTAAAATTTTTCATTTAGTGTATCTGTTGCGGCCAATACCCGGAGCCTGGCCAATTCTAGAACTGGCAGGCCAATACCCGAATTGGCCAAGTTTCCTGGCCAAAACCCGAAATATATGAAATGAATAGCATATTTCGGGTTTTGGCCGGCCAATTCGCGAACTGGCCGGGAAGCCTTGGCCAACATCCGAATTATGATGCATAGGTACCAATTCTTTTGTAATTAAGATTATGTAACATTAAAATGTACAGTAAAAAAGATTCCCACTGTTTATATTGAAACAAAATATTTTTGTGTACCCAACTAAATTAACAAAAAATAGTACACAATTCCCTTTCAATATTGAAATTAATTGATAAGCCAAATACGATGACAATTACAAGTTAACCGGAAACTTTAATCAGTTAGATCACGGACAGGCTGACGTCTAAACTATTTGAATTCATAGACACTTTCAACTATGTTAGAAAGGATTAAGCTGAGTGCTTATATCTATTTCGCGAATTGGTCAATCGCATCTGGCCAGTTCGCGAATTGGCCAATTGCATCTGGCCAGTTCGCGAATTGGCTGGCCAATTCTAGAATTCGCCAGTCATTTTTTAACGTTGCTGGCCAATTCGGGAATTGGCCGGCCAGTTCTAGAATTGGCCAATTTCGGGTATTGGCTACAACATATCCAATCCGTCGACAAATTTATCTTTTAAACCTGCTTACTTAATCCTCTTCATCTCAACTGATGTGATAGTAAATTTCCTCCAGATAGAAATGAAATCCTATTTGTAGTGCACTGTAAAAAAAAAGTGTCGATCTACTAAAAAAACTTTAGTGATCCTTGTAATTACTAAAAAATTTTTAGTAATCTTAGTCGGTTACAAGAAAATCTGTAAGAATTACTAGAAAAAAGTTAGCAACGAAGAGAGTTAATAGTTTTATATTTTTAACAACTATTACTAAAACTCACTTGGTGTGGCCTTGATAGCATAGTGGTTATAGTAACGGACTCCAGACTGAAAGTTCCCGGGTTCGATACTGCCACCGCCAAATACGCCCCGAATGTATGTAGTGTAAGTACTCGTTAGTAAAGGGATTATGAAAATCCTTTTGGAGCAGTTAGCAATGTTTGGTGCTGCCATCTATTGCAGTTTTGCCGAAAATCTTCCGCTTCAGAAGTCTGGATGCAGCTCGAAGGAACCTCCTGCCCTTCGGGTGCACGTAATGGTTATTAAAAATAATTTTGGAGCTATTACTAAAATTTGCTTGGTGCTCATACTAAAAATTTTTAAGTTAGTTATACAAAAAATTCTTTTGTTCAGCTTACAAAAGAAATGCTTGTTTCACTTGCAAAAAAAAAGTTTGTAATTGTTACTAAAAAATTCTGTGGAATACAAATTTACTAAAAAAATTTTTAGTAACCTCTTGAATTTTTTTTACAGTGTGTATTTTAGCGAAAAAGGATGTGTTTTTTAATCAGAATTGTACATTTCAGGACATTTTCTGTTAAGTATTATTGTTAGACTTTCTTTTGTTTAAATACCCAGAGGATAAACCTTCTTTAACTGAAGAATTGTTTATAGTGTTTGTTAATTAAAAAAAACACCTACATTTTAATATTTTAAAAAATAGTTACTCATGTTAATGCTTTAATAATTTTAATTAAATATTATACCAACTTTAATTTTTATCTTAAATTTCTGATTTAGTCAACTAATCAGAGTAAAAACGAGTTTCATTCTCTGCACGATCCGATGGACAATAGAATGATAGGCAGATTTTTTTTCAATTTCTGGGGGGGCTACTTGCCATACCCAAAAAACATCGTACACAAATATTTTAGTTCAATTCTAACGTCACACATTTTTTATGGTAAAATAATAAAAATGGCGCAGACATCGTCATTATAGCGCTCCCTTCCAGCGGATTTTTTTTAAGGGCGTGCCTATTGGCAATAGACAAACACTTACAAAAAAAAGGTTTAATTATATGCATAACTATATACATTTTTAGGTTGTACAATGTTGAAAAAGACACAAAAATCGCTATTACAGCGCCTCTTTCCGGGAGATATTTTTCAAATTCAGGGAAGACCAACTAGTAATAGCCATTTATACAACAAATTTGGTTCAATTCTCTCCATAACTTCGTCCACTTTTAGTTGGTACAATATTGAAAATGGCACAAAAATCGTGATTGTAACACCCCCTTCCGGCGTAATATTTCAAAAATGAAAAAGATCTTGCTTGCCACAGCCAAAAATATTCACAAAAAATTTGGTTCAATTCTATGCATATCTTCATACACTTTTTATGGTAGAATGGCGACATATAGATACATGGATAGACAGACATTTTTTAAAAACATGTTTTTTGGAATCTCTGACCTGTAAAACGTGTAAATCCGTTGAAAACCGTAAATCGAAAAAAAAAATGTCGACTACAATCCTCAATTGAAGATAGAAGAAAGTAAAAAAGAACAAACTTATTTGTTAGTATTTCAGTGATTTCAATACCAGACGTCTTCGAATCTAGAATCTCAAACTTTATATAAAGATATATAAATATTCTTTAAAAATTTTTTGAATGAATTGAAGTAAATGAAAATTGAATTATTTTATTTTGCAGGACTCATAAAGGATTTAAAAAGAACACAAGTTGAATTTTATTATAATAAATATCCAACATTTTGAATGAAATTTCCGAAAAAATATATTTAAATGATATCATTCTTTATTATAATTTATAGTTTCAACTGAAATGTATCTCTAAATAGAATTGCATTTCTTTTCACCAACATACAAATGCATTATCTAGTTCAAAAATGAAATCGATTAAAGTATAAATATATGCTAGAAATGAAAAATTCAAAACCATTCTACAGAAAACAATCAAAATTTAGAAAATTCATTATCTTGAAGAAGTAAGAAAAAGAAATCTATTTTCATACCTTAAATTATTTTTCTGCCTTGTGAACGCGAAAGAGTTTGCAAAGTTCTCCCCAGAAATATGGATGCTTCATTTTATTTAAAATTGAATAGATTCAGTAAAAAAAATTCATTGCCTTGGTTCAAAGATTATGTAATTAATTCTTGCAGCCCGGTATGATTTATACTGTTTTTATTCAAGCTATATTTTAAATCGCTTTATAAACTATTTTTTCCCTCAAAACTGCTAAAAAATTATGAAGTTCAGAAGCATTTGTTTCGCATAAACTAAATAGTGGAATAAAATCCAAAAGTGAACTGCTATAATTTATTTTCAACATTATTGTTTCCAAGAAATTCGGTAAATAAAATTTATGTTTATGGTTAAGTATATGTATGATATATAAAACTAATTATTCATCCTAAAGACTTTATGTTAAACGTATTATCCATAAATAATAATAAAAAAGTAATTGAATGACTTTCAATATGATAAAAATAGCTGAAATTCTTTTCAATATGACTTACAACATAAATAATTTATGATTTATTATCTATATTTTTCATGATGTAGGTTTCAAAATGTAAGAAAATAGAATTTAATCATTACAAAAAAGGGTTTAGAAAGATAAATAATTAGATTTACAGCGCAGCGGAAAGTTTTGTTTTTTAAATGCATTCAAACAGCTGGATAGATCTTTTTGCTAAAGAATTAAATAAATCGCAAATCGTAGCGTAATCATAATGTGCCAGAAATTATTTTTTATTCACTTAAATAATTACTGTTACACAAATAATACTTTTTTGCAAAATATGCATTAATTTATTACGTAATAAATATTTTTTTATAAACATAAAACTATTGCAAATATAAACATAAAGTATATAAACATAAGCTATAACCATAACCATGATATTATCAAATTCCTAAACAGGGATGTTTTTCAGTAAAATAGCACTTTTCGGTAATTTATTGCATCAGAAATTAAATTTAAAGTTTCTAAAAAAATTTCAAAAATCCCTGCAAAACAAATTGAAACCTCGAAAATGAAAGACAAAATTTATATCATGCATTTTAAGAGTAATTAATAAATGTTTGTGATCACAGGTACGTGAGAAGTGGGAATGTGTTTATAAATAACTAATTGCTTTAAACGTCTTCTGATTTCATTAATATTAAATTATTATTTTTAATACATTTGACAATCCAGTCGACATTTTAATTGGTGTTTAAGTAATGAATGTTAATAATGTAAAACTAAACTTTCCATTCTGCTTTTGTGCACACGAAATACAAAATGCTTCGACACCTTAAAGTCACATTGCAATAAGGTGGAAATGGACTACTAGCATATATAATACTTAAACGTTTATTAACTTTGTTTAAAAAATTTTCTTTTGCCCATTTTCCATATATTTGACGAGATTAAATAAATGCATTCAATAAAAATTAAAAAATCATCTTAGTATGTAAATTTCTATTTATTTTCAGTATTCTAAAAGCAATAGTTTCAGACAAATATTGTTGCTACGATCATTAAAACCGTTAGTTTAATCTCTTTCATTTAAAATTTCTTAATACAATCATAACAAACTTTTACGTTCACAAAGAAATAGACGATATATATTTACAATTTTTTGAAGTTTAATTAAATTCATTGATATTTAATTTTTAAAAAATAACATTGCTTTATTTTGTATCAGTCGTTTTCTCATTCCATAAATTAGAAAAAAAAACATATCGACATTGCTGAACAAAAATTAAATTCCTTGAAGTTTTATCATCATAAATATTAACATATGCTACTCTTATGGCACTTCATATGTGACATCGGGAGTTTCATCACTTCAAAAAATTATGCTGAAGCAAATATTCATTTCGCACTATATTTTAAATATAATGGTGCGAGTACAATATGAAATAGAATCAAGTGAAAAAAAATAATATTAAAATACTAAAAATACAATATAAAACTAGTGACCGACAAGAGTTTACATTAAGGGGAAAATGGATTACTAGAATATAAAAAAAAAAAATCATATATTTATTAACTTTGTTCAAATAATTTACTTTTCCCACTTTTATTTCATTAAATGCATTTGCAAAGGAAGTTCACTTTAATTTTTTTTCTTAAAATTTAGTGGTATGATCAGAACAAAAAATAGAATCACGTCTAAAAAATTTTTATCTGGCAAGATTTAATATTTTAATCTGTAGTTAAACTTATATTTTTAATATGTAGTTAAACAATAACCTCCCCCCCCAAAAAAAAAAACAATTTCATACATTTTCGAACAAACTGTTACTGTCATAATGGTTGTTATTATTTTTTTAGTATGTTGTACAGATTCGACTGTAGATAAAAATATCGGTAACAGTAAGTTATTGTTTCAAAAGCTAGTAAAACAAGCTTTAATTAGATAATTGCATACAGATAATTACATACACTGCTGTTCAAAAGTTAAGCATAATTCGTAAAATGCTCAAAACTTGGAGTAAATATTCCTAAAATTATTCAAAATTACTTGTAGAGATTAATTGTTTGAAGAAGAAACTTTGGGTTTATGCAAAATTTTTCTGTCGACTACGTCATGCGCGAAATACCTGCGCATGTCGGAAAACTATTAAACCGGTTCACGCGGTATAGGCAGTTCAGACGAATTTCGTAGAACTGACGAGCCAAGAAACATTGTTACGATCAAACAGGATTAGTGATGGAACAAAGACGTCAACTGGACATGTTTGCGAAAGGAAGAATTGTTGAAATGCTGGAATCCGGACGATCACAAACCTAAGTGTTTCGAATTCTGAATATGGACCAGTCTATGATCTCAAGATTGTGACAGAGGTTTCAAAGTACGGGAGATGTTACCCGACGACCAGTACCAGGTCGACCAAGAGTCACACCCTTCGTCGAGACCAATATCTGGGAATACGTGCGCGACGACAGAGGGGCAGTACTACCAGAGAACTGAGTTCGGCGCTCACAGTCGCCACAGGAAAACGAATTTCGAGACAAACTGTTTACAGCATACTCAATCATGCTGGTATCTATGCCAGACGGCCAACAGTTCGCATTTCTCTCATGTCTGCACATAAAAGCTCTCGATTAAACTGGAATTTGAAACATCTGCATTGAAGTGAGGGAGAGTAGGCCAATGTGATGTTCAATGACGAGTCCCGATTTAGTCTGAGTAGTGATTCTTGTCGGGTAGCGACATGGAGAGAACGTGGAACACGTTTTGAACCAAGAAACATGATGGAAAGGCACTTTCTTCACAAAGAAGGAGTAATGGTTTGCGCAGGCATCATGTTGGACGGCCGCACAGACCTCCATATCTTTGACACGGGGTTTGTGCCTGCTAAAAGATACAGAGACGAAGTTCTTGAGCTTTATGTTTACTTGTTTCGAGGTTCTGTCGGCCCTGGCTTCATATTCACGGATGATAATGCGCCTTGTCACCGTGCGTTACTGGTTGACGACTTCCTTAAAAAGGAAAACATCCACCTAATGTCGTGACCTGCGAACTCCCCGGATTTAAATCCTGTCGAGCATGTATGGACTATGCTCGGAAGACAACTTGAAGCCCTTTCGAACCCACCAGGCTTCGTTTCAGAACTGAGAGAAACTCTCGTAGAAGGTTGGAACTGTTTGAGCCCTAACTGATTCATAATATCATAGCAAGTATGGGAAATCATTGTGCAGCGTTTCTGGCTCTCATAAGTGACAACACGCCCCATTAAACTGCAGCATCACTATTTTATTTAAAGTTTTCTTTCATTTTTCTTTTAAAATGTGAACCCGTATTATGCTCAGTTTTCTTTCAAACTAATACTTTGGATAATAAAAGTAAATATTATCGTTCTTTTGAATTGTTTCCTTACTTTATAACCTGTTTTACACTCGCATATACCACGTTTCGAAACATTCCAATTTAAATTTATTTCATTACTTACCTAATTACCAATTATGCTTAAATTTTGGACAGTGTGCATTGCATTTCAAAAAGAGTCTGTATAATATATCTATGTGTTTATAAAAAAAAAATTTACTTGTTAGTTTAAATGTGTGTGTTGCGCTTTATTGCGTAATTTTATTTAAAAAAATAATACTCCCTGCAAAAAAATATAAAAAATATTCTCAAGGGAAACATGTGCAAAGAATTCCAAATAAGGCGAAGGATTTTATTGACTTGGCCCCCTTGCCTGAACGAACAACAAGAAACTAGATTGTTTGAAAGACACTTAGTGATTGATTACCTAGGACTAACATGCTGCAATGACATTAACTGTGACAATTATTGAACTGATCAGGTATTTAAGCTAACAAAATAAGTTAAAATCATTAAGTGATTTAGATCACTGATAATCCTCCTTCAGAAGATTTTATATGAGCTTTATCGTGTATTCCTTTTTGGAACTTTTTCTATACTGTTAATCTTACATTGATATCTAAAGAATCTCATCTAATTATTGATATAAAAATAATCTTCATCTACTTGCCACAAAAAATATTAATAATTGTTGATTCTGTTTGTTATGCAATATTTTCGCTTTTTGGGACTATTTTGATGTTATTTTTTTAAACAGAAAAATAATGGTTCAAAAGTATTTAAAAAAGCAGTTTTTTATGCGAAAAAAAGTTATTATTTTAAGACAATGTCAATGTTTCAGAAAGATTCCATTTTTTAGAAATAGGTTTTTTTTCTGAAAAAAAATTAATTAATTTTGAAACTAATTATTTTTTTTAACTGTCTTCCATGTATGATCTAATATTTATGCTCTTCCACACACACAGAAAAAAACAAATATAAAAATAAAAAATAAATAAATAAATCAAAATCGTGAGAGTATTTTTCACCAAAATCTAAATATATTATATAGCTTAGAAATACAATCGATAAAAATATAAAGAGAGCTAGAGATGAAAAAATTAAAAGTATTTTACGAAAAACAATCAAAATTTAGAAAATTCATTATCTTAAAGAATGAAGAAAAAGAAATCTATTTCCACATCTTAAATTATTTTTGTTTCTTGTGAAAGAGAAAGCACACTCAAAATTCTCCCCCGAAATATGGATGCTTCATTCTATTTAAAATTGTAAAAATTCAGTGAAAAGAGTGCATTGTCTGAGCGCAAAGATTATGTAATTAATTCTTGCTGCCCGGTATGATTTATACTGTTTTTATTTAAATTGTATTTTAAATTGCTTGATAAATATTTATTTTCTTTTCAAAATTGCTAAAAAAATATGAAGTTCATAAGCATATGTGTCGCATAATATATTGAGCGGAATAAAATAACATTAAACTCCCATCATTATTTTTAACATGTTTTTTTATGAATTTTGGTATATAAAATTTATGTTTATAATTAAGTATATGTATGTTATATAAAACAAATTATTCATCTAAGAGACTTTCAGTTAAACGTATTATCCATAAATGTGCGTAATAAATAGTAATTCAATGACTTTCAATAAGATAAAAATGGTTCAAATTCTTTTCTTTTTGCTTTATAACATTAATAATATTTGATTTATTAAGTACGTTTTCATGATGGAGGCTCATAAATGTAAGAAATCGAATTTAATCATTTATTATGATTTTCAAGATATTGTTTTTCTTCATGTAAATAATTTCTTCATTATTTATTGAATTGTATTCGTATGGTTGGAGTTTTTTAAATATCGTATTCAACTAAATTACCTTTAAATCTAAGTTTAATAACTTTTCAACTATTTCTTTGACTCCTTTATGTTTTGAAGTATATTTCGTTGAAGTTATAAAATAAAGTGCTTTCTAGAAATAATAATTTGTTGTTAACTTTGTCATATTCTGTAACAACATAAAATGTTAAAACTAAGTACTTTCAAGTTAAAAAAATATATTTAAACTAAAATGACGAAGTTAAAGAAATGTAAAAATAAGAAATAAGCAACATAACTCTGCTAGCTTTTCAGTTATTGCAATATCAACTGCCTTCGAAACTAAAATCTTGGACTTTGAATAAAGATACATAAATATTTTTCTTGGAAATTTTGAATGAAGTAAGGATCAAATAAAAATGGAGTTCTCTTACTTTGTAAGACTCACATAGTATTTAAAAAGAACTCAATTTGAGTTTTATTATAATACATATTCAACATTTAAAGTGAAACTTCCGAAAAAATTATGTTTAAATGATATCATTCTTTATTAAAATTTATTTGTTTCAACTTAAATCTATTTCTAAATAAAAATGCATTTCTTTTCACCAACATATAAATGTATTATCTTGCTCTGTAATGAAAATCGATAAAAATATAAAGGTATGCTTGAAATGAAAAATCCAAAAGCATTTTACAGAAAACAATCAAAATTTAGAAAATTCATTATCTTGAAGAAGAAGAAAAAAAGAAATCTATTTCTACGTCATAAATTATTTTTCTGCCTTGTGAACGCGAAAGTATTCGCAAAATTCTCCAGAAAAATATGGATGTTTCATTTTATTTAAAATTGAATAGATTTAGTGTAAAGAGTGCATTGTATGAGTGCAAAGATTATGTAATTAATTCTTGCAGCCCGGTATGATTTATACTGTTTTTGTTTAAACTATATTTTAAATTGCTTGGTAAAACTTCTTTTTCTTTTAAAATTGCTAAAAAATTATGAGGTTCAGAAGCACTTGTTTCGCATAAAATCCAAAAACAGTAAACTGCCATCATTATTTGCAACATGATTTTTTTATGAACTTCGGTAAATAAAATTTATGTTTATGGTTAAGAATATGTACGATATATAAAACCAATTATTTATCCGAAAGGCTAAACGTATTATCCATAAATATGCATGAAAAATTGTAATTGAATGACTTTTAAAATGATAAAAATGACTGAATTTTTTTTTTAATTTGCCTTACAACATAAATAATATATGATTTCTTAACTATTTATTTCATTATGAAGGTTTGTAGATTTAGAAAAGTATAATTTAATCATTGCAAAAAAAAAAAAAAAAAAAAAAAGTTAACCTTTTTAAATGCTAAATAATTAGATTTACAGAGCAGCAGAAATGTTTATTATTTCAATGCATTGAAACAACTAGGTGGTACTTTTATTTTTATTGCTTTGTCTAGTTTTTCTAAGAATTTAAAGAAATCGCAAATCATTATGTAATGAGTGCAAGAAAATATTTTTTTTCCGTAAACAATTGCTGTTACATAAATAATGCCTTTTTGCGCAATATACATAACTTTTTATTATGTAATAAATGTTTTTATATATTTATTGCAAAAAAGTCAATTTTGTTATCAAATTCCTATACAGATATGTTTGCCAACAAAATAATACTTTGCAATAATTTTTGCATGATAAATTAAATTTTAAATTTTTTTTGCAAAAGAGAAGAAAAAATTCCAGAAGTAATTAAAAGCTCAAAAATTTCAACGACAAAATATCCATGATGCATTTTATGAGTAGCTAATATACGCTTGCGAGTGTAAGCATGTGGAGGATGATATGTGCATATATATATGACAAATTGCTTTAAGTTTCTTTATATTTTATATTACATCATTATTTTGTAATATGTATAACAAACTATTAAAAATTTTTATTGATTTTTATAAGAGTTATTAATATATATATATTTTATAAATCTTCTCATGCTACTTTTTCGCACAAGAAATACGAAACGCTTATATTACTGAAAGTCACATTAAATTAATAGGGGAAAATTCGTATTTGCATAAATGGATTTTAAATGTTTATTAAATTATTTATACAGTTTATTTTTTCCCTTTTTTCCATATTCAACTAGAATAAAGTCATGAAATTCGCGAACAAACAAACAACCCCCCGAAAAAGTTCATTATTAAACTTTCTTGTTATTTTGATGACCTTAATCTTATTAGTTTAAGACAACAGATTTTATTGTGAGGATCATAAAAAAACTTAATGTGATTACATTTTTTCATAAAATTTTCTAAGCGATCTTAACAATTTTATGTGTTGTTAAAGAAAGAGAGAGGCAATAGTTTATTATATTAGTGTAGTTACTCATACTTAATTTAATTGCATTTATCATTAAATTTAAAAAAAAATGTCATTTGCTAAAATTTAAAATTAAAATTAAAAAAAATAAAAGATTTGATTACGCTTATGTATTTTCTCATTTTTATAGCTTAGACAAAAGACAGAACTAGATTAATTTCGCACATTGAAACATATTACTTATTTGTATTCACCCATATATATATATTTATTATGTTAGTTATAATACTTTCAGTGCATGAATGGTGAAACTTCATTAAAATCTTTACTTTAACCCTAAACTATTTGGTGCATCCAACTAGTTTAGGACATATACGAATCATTTAATTAATTAAAATTTTGATTTGGTAAGTTAATTATTATGTCCTGTATAAAGAAAATTGTATTTTGATTTTAATGCAGAAAAGTTTACATTTAAACAAGCTTTGCGGATTCAAGATAGTTCATGCTCCTTCATTCTTTTTTATTTCGGTTCATCTGTGAAATTGTTTTGCATAAAAAGTTTTTCTGTGTTTCATTACAAAAGAGAATTTTATTTAAACGTATATGAAACATCCAATTACTTAAAAATTTTAATTTGATACGCTAAGTATTATATACAGTTTCATCAAATTGCATTTTAATTTTAGTACAAAGGTATTTTCTTTTAACGCAACTTTGATGAATTACAAATTATCCCTGCTCTCAAATTATTAATTTCGTTTATCACTTGGATTTCCTAGTACTTGAATAATTTTTTTATAACACCACAGCAACACAACTCTTTTTAACAAATTAGGCTAAACTTTCCATTAAGGAAAAGTTTTTTGTTTCTTCATTTAAAACTATTTTTAAATAAAAATATCTATTAGAATTTATTATATAAGTTTAATTTAATTAATTTTCATTGAAAATGGAATTATGTATAGCTAGGAAATAATCTAAGGCAAACAAAATTTCTATTATAGTTTTCCTAAAACCTTTAATTAAACTATTCTACATTTTAAAATCAAAAGTATTTCCACATTAACGGCACTACCTTCACAAGCGAAGCTTTAATACAATGCGTTCTGAAAGCACCATCTTTATCTGATTGAAGCTTTCCAAAAGTTTTCATTTAGTGTATCCAATCCGTGGACAAATTTATCTTTTAAAGTTGCTTACTTAATCCCCTACACCTCAACTATTGTGATAGTAAATTTTCCTCCAGATAGAAATAAAATCCTACTTTTAACGTGTTTTAGGGTAAAAGGATGTGGTTGTGACTGAATTGTTAATTTCAGGGCCTCGCAAAAATTTTAAATTTTTTCTTATAAGTATTATTGTTAGACGTTTCTTTTGTTTATATACCTAGAGGATAAACCTTCATTAAATGAAGAATTATCTATAGGATTTATTAATTAAAAGGCAACTTTTGAATTATGTTTACAGTGGAAAAGTTATTTGTAGTTTATTATTTTATGCTTAGGAGTTTATTTTTAAATTGTTTAAAGATAAATATTAGGAACTTTTTGCATAAATATTTTATTTAGGGTGACTGATTAAATGTTAAGTAGTTTCTCAATAATTCAAAGGATATCATAACGAGTTAAAATGATAAAAACTGACTAAAGTGTAATCGAAAATTACTAAGTATGTAAGTTATTTATGGTAGTTATCAGTTGTTCTTTTTTTCTATAAATAGAAAATGTCAAATTGCAAGGGATAATGACGACATTTTTAATATTGTATAACAAAATAAATATTTAAAAACTAGTTTTCTGCAATATTTAAGTCTATATTTTATATTATTAATAGTAATTTGTTTTTATTATGCTTATTTACGTTTTTCATGATTTTGATTAAAACATGAAGAATGTAAAAGCAAAAATATCTTTAAAAGAAATTCAAATGCCATATATCCATATACTTTTTACAAATCTTGAAAAAAAATAAATGTGTTTGCCTGATATAATTTGTGGCAAAATTAATTCCCATTATTTTAAAATAAGTAATTTTTTTAATTACCAATAAATTGACAGAAAGAAGAAAAACACTTCAAAAGTGTGCTTAATATACTTTACTTATAGTACAACTTTTAGTGTTCATTTTCGATTTCCAGCATAACCACGGATTTAGTGCACAAGATATACTGAACATTCAAGATTTTTTCTATCCGGCAAACAGTGTAGAAAGTTTTAAAAGAAATAATAATTTAAAAAATAATTTAAAAAGTATCAAGGTTAATTTAAAAAAGTTATATTAGTTTATTTAAAATCTTTTTGGTCTCATTAACTTTAGCAAAATAAAAAATGTATTTCATAGAGGACATACCAAAACAGAAAATAAATAATTAATATGCTTAACATAACAATTAAAAAATTGTACGTAAATGTGTAAGCTTCTTACTTTATTAATATTTACTATGTTTATTACTTATGTAATTTCGTTCAGGTATATACATTGTAAACATGACTATAATATTAAGATGCTATGAAAAAAGACTAACAACAGTTGTTAAACATAGAAAATAAGTTAATATTTCAACAGGTAAACAGTTAAGAATTAAAACAAACAAATGAAACAAAGAAATAGTTGATCAAATCACAAGAAAAAAGTTTTTTAAATTTAAAGATAAGATATGGTTTTAGAATGTACCTTTTTAGCACAGTATTTTATAATTCTTTGTGATTTTTTTGAAATATGAGGTATTTTAGATATTAAGTTTATCTTTTCACTATAATTACTGAATAATTATTTTTATGTTTAGTGTTTTCCAACAGTTAATTTTACTAAATTACCTTTAAAATCTGATGTTGATCATCGCTTCATTATTTCTTTGACTGCTTTATCTTTTCAAGATTTTCAAGACTTTTTTTTCTAAAAAAAGCATCTTTCCTAGGAAAAATTATTTCTTGTTAATTTTGCCATATTCTGTAACAACATAAAATGTTAAATCTTCGTAATTTCACATTTTCGTAAAAATTAGACTAAAAATAAAATGACGAACTTAATGTATAAATAATAATAAAAAACGCAATATAACTATTTTAGCTTTTCAGTTATTTGAATAAAAAGCTACCTGTTTTCGAAACTGGAATTTTGATTATTAATAAAGTTACACAACATTTCTTTTTAAAAATTTGAATGAAAATAGAGTTCTTTTATTCTGCAAGATTTATGTAGGATTTTAAAAGAACACACGTTGAATTTTATTATAATAAATATTCAACATTTTCTATGTAATTTCTGAAAAGATATATCTAAATGATATCATTCTGCATTAAAATTTATTGTTCCGTCTCAAATCTATCTCTATATAGGAATGCATTTCTTTTCACCAACATCTAAATGCATTATGTAGCTCAAAAATGAAATTGATTAAAATATAAAGCTATGCTAGAAATGAAAAAATCAAAACCATGCTACAGAAAACAATCAAAATTTAGAAAATTCATTATCTTGAAGAAGAAAGAAAAAGAAATTATTTCCATACCTTAAATTATTTTTTCTACCTTGCGAACGGGAAATCATTCGCAAAATCCCCCTTCCCCTCCCCCGAAATATGAATGCTTCATGTTATTTAAAATTGAATAGATTCAGTAAAAATAGTGCATTGTCTGGGCTGAAATATTATGTAATTAATTTTTGCACGCCGGAAAGATTTATGATGTTTTTTATTTAAAATATATTTTAAATTGCTTGATAAACGAATTTATTTAATTCAAAATAGCTAAAAATTTATGAATTTCAGAAGAACTTGTTTCGCATAAAATAAATAGCCTAATGAAATCTAAGAATAGTACACTGCCGTCATTTATTTCAACGTGTTTTTTTATGAACTTTAGTAAATAACATTTATTTTTATGGTTAAGTTTATGGATGATATATAAAACCTTTTATTCATCCGAAAGACTTTATGCTAAACATATTATCCATAAATAAACAGAAAATAAATTGCAGTTGAATGACTTTTAGTTTTATAAAATTACTGAAATAGTTTTTAATATGCTTTATAACATTAATAATAAATGATTTATTAACTACTTTTTCAAAAATAAAACTCTATCATACAAAAAAAAAGCTTTAAAAGCTAAATAATTATATTTACAGCGCTATATAGAGTTTTATTTTTTCATCGCCTTCAAAGAGTTTGATAATCCTTTTATTTTTATTCACTTGTACATATATTTTTTTTTCTCTGGATATTTAAACAAATTGCATATTATTATGTAATGACTGCAAGATTTTTTTCTTCTTCATTTACTTAATTACTCTTACAAATATATATATATATATATATATATATATATATATACATATTTGTGCAATATACATTAATTTTTATTACATAATAAACCTTTATTTTTTGCAAAAATAAAACCACTGCTGATATCAAATTCCTATACGGGGATGTTTGCCGGCATAAAACACTTTCCGATAATTTTCCGATAATTACATTTTAAAGTTTATGCTAAATATAAAATAATTATAATAAATACTTTAAAGAAAAACACTTCAAAGCTAATTGTAAGCTGAAAAATTTTAAAGAGAGATTTTTTATGATGCATTTTAAGAGTAAATATTAAAAATATGTGACGTGCGAAGTACGTGGGAGGTAGATATTTATATATAAATGACTAATTGTTGTAAGCTTTTTCAGATTTCATGGGTATTAAATTTCCATTTTTAATATATTTGACAAACTAGTCGACATTTTATTTTTGTTTAAGAAACGAGTGTTACTAATACAAAAGAAACTTACCATGCTACTTTTTCGTACAGAAAATACGAAAAGTTTTCCCTAATGAAAGTCCCATTAACCCGCGAGTAGTCGCGACTTTTTTCACAACGTCATTAGTCGCGCTCGGTCTTTTCGCCGCTGGCCCCCCGCATACCAAATAAGTAAAATAAGAAATATTTTTCACCTAATATACGAAAATAACATTACAACGAAGATAAAAATTTGCAGTTTTCTTAAATTATGCATGTTATTCATGAGATCTGGAGTAATTGGAAAAAGTAACAAAAACTGACATTAGTGATTTTTACGTAGACTTTTTCGCCAATTTCAACTTCGTTTCTAAAAATGTACCTGAAAAAAAAACAGAAGTGTCCTGTTACTTCACCAAGGTGGTCAAGAAAGCTTCAAAGTCAGCTACATGGTAGATCTCCGTTGTATTTGTAATCTGATATAAGTTAGGAGAAGATAAGTTATACGGGCGGCGAAAAGACCGACACGCGACTACTGACGGGTTAATGGGGGAAACGTCTACTAACACATATAAAATGTAAATTTTTATTGAAATATTTTTTTTTCCTTTTTTTCCTAAATTTGACAATAATCAAGCGACATATTCGATAAAAAGTAAAAAGAAATCACCTTAATATATAACCTTTTATGAATTTTCTGAAATTATATTCAGTAGTTTGAAACAAATATTGTTGAAACGACCATTAAAAAATTTTGTTCCATCTCTTTCATATTAGATTTCATAACAATTTTATTCGACCTTAAAGAAATAAGGGTGATATTCTTGCAATTTTTTGTAGTTTAATTGAATTTATTTATGATAAAATTTTTAAAAATATGAGCATTTGCATACATACAATTAAACTGTTTTATTACTGTAAATAAGCTGAACATTTACTCCATGAAAATTAAGAAATAAATATGGAAATAAAAATTTCATGTTTATTAAACTGTATAAAAATCATTGTAATGTCTAAAAAACTTTGCAAACATTAAAATAAATTTAAGATAGTCGTAGTTTCAATCTTTTTGGGATGTCTTAATCATGAAAAGTCTGTCATGCGGCGTATCTTTATTTCTTTCTATTTTCTCATTCGTATGTGTTTTCCGCAACAGAGTTACGCCATATTTTTAAGCCCCACCAGTGGCCGAGAGGTTCGAACCTCTCAACTGGTAGACAGCAGGTGCTGGGTTCGAACCCAATCGCGGCTGTCGGCCTAACCGTTCGGAGTTTTCGTGGTTTTCTTCGAACCTTGCGTAAATACGGGTTAGGTTCCCTTAGAAAGACCCCCACGAAGGGCACTCCTCCCTGGTCCTATATCCCTAGCGTAGATAATCGGACGTCAAAAATCAACCAACCAACCATAGTTTTAATGTGGGTATTGCTCTTTGTTGTCTATCTGTATTAAAAATAATACTGCTTGCAAATAATATGAAAAATATTCTCAAAGAAAAAATGTGCAAAGAATTCCAAATTAGACGAAGTATTTTATTGACTTGATTCCAAAGCCTGAACGAGCTAGAAGGAAGTAGTTGTTTGAAAGACACCCAGTGATTGATTACTTAGGACTAACATGCTCCAATGACATTAACTCTGACAATTATTGAACTGATCAGATTTTTAGGTTAACAAAAGAAGTTAATGTCATTAAGTGTTTTAGATCACTAATGATATCCTTCAAAAGCATTTCAAAGAACTTAATCGGATATTTGTTTTAGTAGCTTTTTCTATAATGTTTGTCGCGTACCGATATTTAGAGAAATTCATTTAACTATTGATATAAAAGTAATCTTCATCGATTTGCCACAAAAAGTATTATTATTATTTGTTTGTTTCTTTGTTTTATGCGTAATTTTCGCAGTTTGGATAATTTTTATGTAGTTATTTTTTAAATATAAAAAAGAAATGCTTCAAAAAAATTTTTAAGACATTTTTTATGAGACTAAAACTTATTATTTTAGAAAAATGTCAATTTTTCAGGAATTTTTCATTTTTTAGCATGTTGTTTCTCAAACTAATTTAAATAATTCTGAAACTAATTATATTTTTAAAACTTTTTTTTCATCTATAATCTGATAGTTATGATCTACCACAAAAAAAAGTATCAAAATCGTGCGAGTATTTTATGAGATGGTGGCATTTTTACTTGAAATATATGATTTTTAATGGAGAGAAAAAACTTTTGTCAAAACTATCTATTTTCTGTTGAAGTAGGTTTTATTTTCTTTTTTTTATTTCCGGTTTTTGATGGATTTAGGTGTCTTAGAGTTTGTAAATACATTTTTTAACCAAGTATTTGTCCATCAGTATGACCATGTGCCGTCATTGTAACATCGAAAATTGTATGAAGTAATGCATATAATTTAACCAAACTTTATTGTATATTTTTGCTGTTTCAAGCTGGATTTCTTTTAGTGTGAAATGTTCCAAAGAAATGGGTCAGCAATACCGTTTCGTTTTCTTATTTTAAATATTTGCTATCGGACATTGTATGAAGTTATGAATAGAATTGAGCAATTTTTTATGTAAGTGTTTGATTATAGCTAGTTCCTCCTCCCTAAATTTGAAAAAAGGTCATCCATTATGGGCCACTATATTCACGATAGATGTACTATTTTCATTATTATAAAATCAAAAAGCGTGTGATACTAAGCACAGAACAAAACTATATTTTGTGCGTGTTTTTGGCTATGGCCAGCAGGTCATTTCTGAATTTGGGAAAATATCTACAAAATGAAGGGTCTGTAAAACAATTTCCATGCTATTTTCCTTATTGCACCATCGAAAAGTGTATAAAGATTCTTATTACAAGTGTAAAAGATGCTTATGAATACACAAAATCTCTTTTTTTTTTGAAAAATTTGAATGAATAAAGAATCAAATGAAAATAAAGTTATTTTATTTTGCAAGATTATAAAGGATTTAAAAAGAACTCAATTTGAATTTTATTATAATAAATATTCAACATTTTCTATGAAATTTCTGAAAAGATATATCTAAATGATATCATTCTGCATTAAAATTTATTGTTCCATCTCAAATCTATCTCTAAATAGGAATGCATTTCTTTTCACCAACATCTAAATGTATTATCCGTTTCAAAAATGAAATTGATTAAAGTATAAAGCTATGCTAGAAATGAAAAATTCAAAACCATTCTACAGAAAACAATCAAAATTTAGAAAATTCATTATCTTGAAGAAGAAAGAAAAAGAAATCTATTTCCATACCTTAAATTATTTTTTCTACCTTGCGAACGGGAAATCATTCGCAAAATCCCCCCTCCCCCGAAATATGAATTTTTCATGTTATTTAAAATTGAATAGATTCAGTAAAAATAGTGCATTGTCTGGGCTGAAATATTATGTAATTAATTTTCGCAGGCCGGAAAGATTTATACTGTTTTTTATTTAAACTATATTTTAAATTGCTTGATAAACGAATTTATTTCATTCAAAATAGCTAAAAATTTCTGAAGTTCAGAAGAACTTGTTTCGCATAAAATAAATAGTCTAATGAAATCTAAGAATAGTACACTGCCGTCATTTATTTCAACGTGTTTTTTTATGAACTTCGGTAAATAACATTTATTTTTATGGTTAAGTTTATGGATGATATATAAAACCTTTTATTCATCCGAAAGACTTTATGCTAAAAATATTATCCATAAATAGACAGAAAAAAATTGCAATTCAATGACTGTTAGTTTTATAAAATAACTGAAATAATTTTTAATATGCTTTATAACATTAATAACCAATGATTTATTAACTACTTTCTCAAAAATAAAATTCTATCATACAAAAAAAAAAGCTTTAAAAGCTAAATAATTATATTTACAGCGCTATATAGAGTTTTATTTTTTCAACGCCTTCAAAGAGTTTGATAATCCTTTTATTTTTATTCACTTGTACATATATTTTTTTTCTCTGGATATTTAAACAAATTGCATATTATTATGTAATGACTGCAAGATTTTTTTCTTCTTCATTTACATAATTACTCTTACAAATATATATATATATATATATATATATATATATATATATATATATATATATATATATATATATATATATATATATATATATATATATATATATATATATATATATATATATATATATATATATATATATATATATATACACATATTTGTGCAGTATACATTAATTTTTATTACATAATAAATCTTTATTTTTTGCAAAAATAAACCACTGCTTATATCAAATTCCTGTATGGGGATGTTTGCCGGCATAAAACACTTTCCGATAATTTTCCGCATGAGTAATTACATTTTAAGGTTTATGCTAAATATAAAATTAATAATAATAAATACTTTAAAGAAAAACACTTTAAAGCTAATTGTAAGCTCGAAAATTTTAAAGAGAGATTTTTTATGATGCATTTTAAGAGTAAATATTAAAAATATGTGACGTGCGAGGTACGTGGGAGGTAGATGTCTATATATAAATGACTAATTGCTGTAAGCTTTTTCAGATTTCATGGGTATTAAATTACCATTTTTAATATATTTGACAAACTAGTCGACATTTTATTTTTGCTTAAGAAACGAGTGTTACTAATACAAAAGAAACTAACTATGCTACTTTTTCATACAGAAAATACGAAAAGTTTTCCCTAATGAAAGTCCCATTAATTTAAGGGGAAAATGTCTACTAGCACATATAAAATTTAAATTTTTATTGAATTATTTTTTTTCTTTTTTTCTTAATTTGACAATATTAAAGCGACATATTCGATAAAAAAGTAAAAAGAAATCACCTTAATATATAACCGTTTATGCATTTTCTGAATTTATATTCAATAGTTTGAAACAAATATTGTTGAAACGACCATTAAAAAATTTTGTTCCATCTCTTTCATATTAGATTTCATAACAATTTTATTCGATTAACAATTTTATTATTTTTCGAAATAAGGGTGATATGCTTACAATTTTTTGTAGTTTAATTAAATTTATTTATGAATAAATTTTTAAAAATATGAGCATTTGCATACATACAATTAAAATGTTTTATTACAATAAATAAGCTGGACATTTACACCATGAGAATTAAGAAATAACTATGGAAATAAAAATTTCATGTTTATTAAACTGTATACAAATCATTGTAAAGTTTAAAAAACATTGCAAACATTAAAATAAATTTAAGATAGTCGTCGTTTCAAGGCTGTCTTAATCATGAAAAGTCTGTCATGCTGCGTATCTTTATTTCTTTCTATTATCCCATTCGTATGTGTTTTCCGCAACAGAATTACGCCATAGTTTTAATGTGGGTATTGCGCTTTGTTGTCTATCTGTATTAAAAATAATACTGCTTTCAAATAATATAAAAAATATTCTCAAAGAACAAATGTGCAAAGAATTCCAAATAAGACGAAATATTTTATTGACTTGATTCCAAAGCCTGAACGAGCTCGAAGAAAGTAGATTGTTTGAAAGACACCCAGTGATTGATTACTTAGCACTAACATGCTCCAATGACATTAACTCTGACAATTATTGAACTGATCAGATTGTTAGGTTAACAAAAGAAGTTAAAGTCATTACGTGTTTTAGATCACTAATAATATCTTTCAAAAGCATTTCAAAGAACTTAATCGTATATTCGTTTTTGTAATTCTTTCTATAACGTTTGTCGCGTACTGATAGTTAGAGAAATTCATTTAATTATTGATATAAATGTAATCTTCATTGATTTGCCACAAAAATTATTAATTTTTTTTTTGTTTCTTTGTTGTATGCGTAAGTTTCGAAGTTTGGATTGTTTTTATGTAGTTATTTTTTAAATAAAAAAAAAGAAATGCTTCAAAAAAGTTTAAAGACATTTTTTATGAGACTAAAACTTAAAATTTTAGAAAAGTGTCAATTTTTCAGGAATTTTTCATTCTTTAGCATTTTGTTTCTCAAACTAATTTAAATAATTCTGAAGCTAATTATATTTTTAAAACTTTTTGTCATCTATGATCTGTAAGTTATGGTCTACCACTAAAAAAAAGTATCAAAATCGTGCGAGTATTTTATGAGATAGTGGCATTTTTACTTGAAATATATGATTTTTAATGGAGAGAAAAAACTTTTGTCAAAACTATCTATCTTCAGTTGAAGTAGGTTTTATTTTCTTTTTTTTTTATTTCCGGTTTTTGATGGATTTAGGTATCTTAGAGTTTGTAAATACATTTTTTAACCAAGTATTTGTCCATCAGTATGACCATGTGCCGTCATTGTAACATCGAAAATTGTATGAAGTAATGCATATAATTTAACCAAATTTTATTGTATATTTTTGCTCTGCGAAGCTGGATTTTTTTTAATTTGAAATGTTCCAAAGAAATGGGGCAGCAATAACGATTCGTTTTCTTATTTTAAATATTTGCTATCGGACATTGTATGAAGTTATGAATAGAATTGAGCAATTTTTTATGTAAGTGTTTGATTATAGCTAGTTCCTCCTCCCTAAATTTGAAAAAAGGTCATCCATTATGGGCCACTATATTCACGATAGATGTACTATTTTCATTATTATAAAATCAAAAAGCGTGTGATGCTAAGCACAGAACAAAACTATATTTTGTGCGTGTTTTTGGCTATGGACAGCAGGTCATTTCTGAATTTGGGAAAAAATCTACAAAATGAAGGGGCTGTAAAACAATTTCCATGCTATTTTCCTTATTGCACCATCGAAAAGTGTATAAAGATTCTTATTACAAGTGTATAAGATGCTTATAAATACACAAAATCTCTCTCTCTTTTTTTTCTTTTTTTTTAATTTGAATGAATAAAGAATCAAATGAAAATAAAGTTCTTTTATTTTGCAAGATTATATAGAATTGAAAAAGAACTCAATTTGAATTTTATTATAATAAATATTCAATATTTTCAATGAAATTTCCGAAAAAAAATATATCTAAATGATATCATTCTATATTAAAATTTATTGTTCCAACTCATATCTATCTCTAAATAGAAATGCATTTATTTTCACAAACATCTAAATGTATTATCTAGCTCAAAAATGAAATTGATTAAAGTATAAAGCTATGCTAGAAATGAAAAATTCAAAACCATTCTACAGAAAACAATCAAAATTTAGAAAATTCATTATCTTGAAGAAGAAAGAAAAAGAAATCTATTTCCATACCATAAATTATTTTTTACCTTGTGAACGCGAAAGCACTCGCAAAATTCTCCCCCCGAAATATGGAAGCTTCACTTTATTTTAAATTGAATAGATTCAGTGAAAAAAGTGCATTGTCTGAACCGAAAGATTATGTAATTAATTTTCGCAGGCCGGAATGGCTTATACTGTTTTTATTTAAACTATATTTTAAATGGCTTGATGATTTTTTTTTTAATTACTAACAAAAAAAGGGTTTAGGAAGCATTTGTTTTGCATAAAATAAATAGCCTAATGAAATCCAATAACTGTACACTGACTTCATTTATTTCAACATGTTTTTTCAACTTCAGTAAATAAAATTTATGTTTACGATTAAATATATGAAGGGTATATAAATCCAATGTTTTATCTGAAAAACTTTATACTAAACATATTATCCTTAAATATGCATAAAAATTGCAATTGAATGACCTCTAGTATTATAAAATACTTGATATAATTTTTTTATGCTTTATAACATTAATAATATATGATTTATTAACTAAGCTTTGTTAATGGAGTTTTATAAATTCAATTATACCAAAAAATGTTTGAAAATATAAATAATTAGATTTACAGCGCTATATAAAGTTTTCTTTTTCAATGCCTGTAAACAGTTTGATAGCCCTTTTATTTTCATTTACTTGTATATATATATATATATATTTCTTTCTGGGGATTTAAACAAAACTGCATATTATTATGTAATAATTGCAAGATTTTTTCTTTTTCATTTAAATAATTACTGTTACAAATATATATATATATATATATATATATATATATTTGTGCAGTATACATTAATTTATTTTTTGCGAAAATAAAATCAATGCTGATATCAAATTCCTATACGAGGATGTTTGCCGGCCAAAAACACTTTCCGATAATATATCGGATGAGTAATTACATTTAAAGTTTCTGTTAAAAGAAAAAAGTAATAATAATAAATACTTCAAAGATAAACACTTCAAAGCTAATTATAGACTCCAAAATTTCAAAGATATTTTTTTATGATGCATTGTAAAATAAATGGTAAACATATGTGACCGTATGTGCGTGGGAGGTAGATATTTGTACATAAATGACTAATTGATTTAATTTTTATTAGATTTTACGGGTGTTAAATTACCGTTTTTAGCTCACAGGCTATCATAGCCTGAGAGCTTATGTGCCCGCCCGTTCTGTATGTACGTGCGTAACGCGATAACGCATGATAAAAATATCCGATTCGCTTGATATTTTGTATATAGGTATATCCTGATAAGGCCCTTCTCTGAATAGTTTTTGGAGTTCATTCGATATGTATAAAAGGGGGAACGGGGGCTCATGCCCCTCCACTTAATTGATATAAATGGGTTTTTAATGCAGATCTATCAGTTTTCGTTCAGAATTTAGATAGAGGATCATTCTAATGAGCGTGATTAGTATTACATATTCATTAGATAAGTATAAATTGGGGGAACGGGGTTTCTAATGCCCCTTCCTTTAATTAATATAAATGGATTTTTCATGCAGAATTATCAGAGTTCGTTGAAATCTCTAAATAGTTTTGGAAGTTTAATGGTTTAGCATAAAAGAGGGAGATAATTCCTCTTAAATTATATAAATGGAATTTTATTAAGAATTATTCGATTTGCTCTGAATTTTAGATATATCTTTTTTATATGATAAGCATGTCCCTGATTAGTTTAGGGGGTTCAATGATTAAGTATAAAAAGGGAAAATAGGGGGAGCTGTTTGCTCTACTTAATTTGTTTTTCGAAAGGAATTAACTCTTGAAAATATAAGGCGGTAACGCACATAGCTTGTGAGCTCAATGCCATCAGTTTAACTGGGCAATATAACTTTCCTTTATTATTATGTTTGACAAACTGGTTGTCATTTAATTGATGTTAAAGAAATGAGTGTTATTAATACAAAATAAACTTAACATGCTACTTTTTCGTACGCAAGAAACGAAACTTTTCTACTAATGAAAGTCACATCACATTAAAGTGAAAAATATCTACTAGCACATATAAAATTTAAATATTTATTTAAATAAAATATTTTCCCCCTATATTTGACAATATTAAAGTGACGTATTCGATAAAAAAAGCAAATAGAAATCATCTTAATATATAACCTTTTATTTATTTTCTGTATTTTAAACTTAATAGTTTGAAAAAAATCTTGTTGAAACGATTCTTTAAAAATTATGTTCCACCTCTTATTATTTTTCCTTAAAGGAATACAGGTGGTATACTTATAATTTTTGTAGTTTAATTAAATCTATTTATGATATTATTTTTTAAGTGAGCATTTGCATAAATAAAATTAAACTATTTTATTACAGTAAACGAGCTGAATATTTACACCATGAAAATTCAGGAACAAATACGAAAATATAAATCACACGTATAACTAACTGTATACAAATCATTGTAAATTCTAAAAACTTTACAAACATTGAAATAAATTTGAGATATTCATCGTTTCAATCTTTTTTCTGATGTCTTCATCATGGAAACTTTCTCATGCGGCATACCTTTAATTCTTTCTATCATCGCATTCCTATGTGTTTACATTCGTATGTGTTTAACGGAACAATATTATGCTCTAGTTTAAAAGTGCGTATTGCGTTTTATTGCGTATCTGTATTAAAAATAACACTTCTTGCAAAAAACATAAAAATATATTATCAGAGAAAAAATGTGGAAAAAATTCCAAATAAGACGATGGATTTTATTGATTTGATTCCAAATCCTGAACGAACAACAAAAAAGTGGATTGTTTGAAAAACACCCAGTGATTGATTACTTAGGAGTAACATGTTCCAATGACATTAACTCAATCGTTGAATTGATCAGTTTTTTAGGTTAACAAAATATATTAATGTCATTACGTAATTTAGATCACTGATAATTCTCAAATACAAGCTTTTGTGTCACAAACTTTTTTGTGTGTTTTATTTTTTTAACATTTTTATAATGTTTGTTGCATACCGATATTTAGAGAAATTCCTCTAATTATTGATATAAATGTAATCTTCATCTACTTTCTACAAATTCACTTTATATTTGGTTAATTTTATTTTTATGTGTATTTTGAAGTTTGGACTATTTTGAAGTAAATTTTCTAAACAGAAAAATAATTTTTCTGAAGTATTTTTTAAAATTCCTGTTGACTCAGCCTACATGCACAGTAACATTTCGAACATATTCTATGACAACATAAAATTTTAAAATTTCGTAATTTAACCTTTTCGTAAAAATTAGATTGAAAATAAAATGACGAACATAAATAAATGTATAAATAAAAAAATAAGCAATATAACTATTCTAGCTTTTTCAGTTAGGTCAATAAAATACTACCTGTCTTCGAAACTGGAATTTTGAAGTTTGAATAAAGTTACACAAAATTTCTTTTAAAATTTTTTGAATGAATAACGAATAAAAGGAAAATAGAGTTCTTTTATTTTGAAAGATTTATGTAGAATTTAAAAAGAAAACAAGTTGAATTTTATTATAATAAACATTTAAATTTTTCAATTCAATTCACCCCCTCCCCCCCCAAAAAAATCTAAATGATATCATTCTATATTAAAATTTATTGTTCCAATTCAAATCTATCTCTAAATAGAAATACTTTTTTCCCCAACATCTAAAAGTATTATCTAGTTCAAAAATTAAATTGATTAAAGTAGAAAGCCATGCTAGAAATGAAAAATAAAAAACAATTAGAAAACAATCAAAATTTAGAAAATTCATTATCTTGAAGAAAAAAGAAAAAGAAATCTATTTCCATACCTTAAATTATTTTTCTGCCTTGTGAATGCGTAAGCACTTGCAAAATTCTTCCCCCGAAATAAGGATGCTTCATTTTATTTAAAATTGAATAGATTCAGTGAAAAGTATGCATTGTCAGGGACGAAAAATTATGTAATTAATTTTCGCATGCCGGAAATATTATACTATTTTTATTTAAGCTATATTTTAAATTGCTTGATAAACGATTTTTTTCTTCAAAATTAATAAAAATTTAAATTACTAAAAATGAATGAGGTTAAGAAGAACTTGTTTCGCATAAAATAAATAGCCTAATGAAATCCAATAAATTATACTGCTGTCATTTATTTCAACATGTTTCTTCTTTAAAGTTCGGTTAAAAAAATAAAAAGTATGTCTGGTATATAAAATCACTTTTTCATCGGAAAAAATTTATGTTAAACGTATTATCCTTGAATATGCAGAAAAAATGGCGATTGAATGACTTTTAGTATTATAAAATGTCTGAAATAGTTTTTAATATGCTTTATAACATTAATAATTAATGATTTATTAACTACTTTTTTTATAATGAAGTTTTATAAATGTATAAAAATAGAATTTAATCATAACAAAAAAAAATTATGAAAAGCTAAATAATTAGATTTACAACACTACATAAAATTTTATTCTTTTAATACCTTCAAATAGTTTGCTGGTTCTTTTATATTTATTCACTAGTATATATATATATATATATATATATGTGTGTGTGTGTGTGTGTGTGTGTGTGTGTGACATTTTGAACTTAGGGGGCGAGAAACATAATAGCTAGGTTTCCCTTTCTCCGCACAGAAGTCATGGCCAGCGACAAAAAAACAAAATAAATAAATTTAGAAGATCCAATAAGTCACTCCTTGGCTGCTGCAAGTTCATTTTATTAAACTGTAGCTATAATAGAGAGAAAAGCTCCTTTTTCAGACGATCTTTTTACCGAAACATCCAAAAAATATTCCATCATTTACTACATCCAGCCATACTCATGAAAGAGAGAACCCAAGAATCCTTCTTCTTACCACCTCTCGAGGCTTCCTCTTTTTAAATCTTAAAAGAAAATTCTAGAATATTCTTTAGTCTCAAACCATCATTCTTTTATGTAAACATAACTCATACCCAGAGTCGAGATTAAATATTTGACAGACAACAATTTTATTTAAAAAATATATATATTATTTAACCAATTTATAATCGACTCAGAATTTTAAATATCTTAGGCAGACGATTTTTATAGACGATTAATTTTAAGAGAAAAAGAAAAGAAATGAATTTATTGATATGCACAACATCAAATGTTGACTGAGGGAAAATAAATAAATAGATAACATAAAATAATGATATTTTTTGAAAGGTATGGTTTTGGAATAAATTTAATAAGACTTTCCTAAAAAGGGTTGATAAAAACATAGAAAAATGAGTTTTATTTGGAATATTAAGAAATAAAGTTTAATTTAGAATATTTTTAATTTAGAGCCATCTTTTTAAATTTACGCATACTGGAAATGATGTTTTCTAAGGCGAATTAAGAATTTATATCGTTTCCATGAAGATTAACAGATTAGATCTAGAAACAAGATTTTAATTTAATAAATTGAAGTAAGTACGGAATATTATTATAAGGAAATTAATATAGTATAAAGATTAGTTTTGGCGAAAAAAAATTAAAATTTGTAATATATATATATTTACTCTATGGGGCTTAAAATAAATTGCATAGTATTATGTAATGACTGGAAGACTTTTTTCTTCTTCATTTAAATAATTACTGCTACAAATATGTATATATACATATTTGTGCAATATACATTAATTTTTATTACATAATAAAACTTTATTTTTTTGCAAAAATAGAACCAATGCTGATATCAAATTCCTATATAGGGGTGTTTACCGGAAAAATAAAACACTTTCCGATAATTTATCACATGTATAATTACATTTTAAATTTTCTGCTAAAAAAATAATAGTAATAATAATAAAGAATTTATAGAAAAACACTTATAAGCTCGAAAATATCAAAGACAATTTTTTATGATGTATTTTAAGAGTAAATAGTAAACATACTTGACAGTAGGTATGTGGGAGGTAGATATTTGTATATAAATGACTAATTGCTTTAAGGTTTTTCAGATTTTACGGGTATTAAATTATTGTTTTTAATATATTTGACAAACTGGTTGCCATTTAATTGATGTTTAAGAAACAAGTGTTTTTAATACAAAATAAAATTAACATGCTACTTTTTCGTATACAAAATACCAAATATTTCTAAGAATGAAAGTCACATTAAATTAAAGTAAAAAAATGTCTTCTAGCACATATAAAATTTAAATTTTTAATTAGATAAATTATTTTTCCTTCTTTTCCTATATTTGACAAGATTAATTTGAAATGACGAATTCGATAAAAAGTAAAGCGAAATCATATTAATGTGTAACCTTTTAGTTATTTCCTGTATTTTAAACTAAATAGTTTGAAACAAATCTTGTCTAAATGATGATTAAAATCTTTCATTCAATCTTATTCATGTTAGATTTCATAACAATTTTATTCAGTCTTAGAGAAATAGAGTTGATATGCTTACAATTTTTTGTAATTTAATTAAATTTATTTATGATTATTTTTTAATGCGAATTTGCATACTTAAAAATAAACTATTTTATTACAGTAAATGAGCTGAATATTTACACCTTGAAAAGTTAGGAATAAATACGAAAATAAAAATCACACGTTTATTAAATATTGTACAATTTTTTGTAAAGTCTAAAAACTTTACAAAGATTAAAATAAAATTACGATATTCATAATTTCGATCGTCTTCTGATATCTTCATCATGAAAAGTCTGTGATACGGATTATCTTTATTTCTTTCTATTATCTCATTTGTATACTTTTACTACAAGAAAATTATGTCATACTTTATATATGCGTATTGCGCTTTATTGCGTATCTGTATTAAAATAATATGTATACATATTCCTTACAAAAAATATAAAAAACATTCTCAAAGGAAACTTTTTCGCAAAGAATTCCAAATAAGACGACGGATTTTATTGACTTCATTCCAAAGCCTGAACGAACAACAAGGAATTGGATTGTTTGAAAGACACTTGGTGATTGATTACCTAGGACTAACATGCTACAATGACATTAACTCTGACAGTTATTGAATTGATCAGGATTTTAGATTAACAAAAGAAGTTAAAGCCATTACGTGATTTAGATCACTGATAATCCTTTTTCACAAGCTTTTGGAAGAACTTTTTCGTGTGTTTGATCTTGTAACTTTTTGTATTATGTTTATAGTTTCTGTTTTCAGAAAAAAACCCTTCCTATTTCTGCCAATTGGTTAGATTGTGCGCATTAACTATAGACCGGGAGGCGACAATCATCTCATATAATTTACGGATGGTAATCAAGGATTAGATAAATTTCAGTACGCATATTACAGCGCATTCGGTCGGGCAAGGCATTTCTTGGTGGAAGACAATTAAAACCCCGATATTGACGGTTAACGCATAGATTTACTACATGGGTTTTCCGGCTCCAAATCCTGCTTGTTTTAATACTTTTGGGTGTAGGAAAACGCAATGGTAAACCCACAGAGTAGTAACAGAGCCTCAACTCGGCTTGAAAAGAGCGCCCCCAGTGGATCACTTAAAAACTAAACCATCGCATTGGCAATTTTTCTCCTGGTGATTTCTGCTTAACTGTAACCTTATTCTGCTTGGCGCTTCTTGCTGAATGCTGATTTGATTATCTTTGCACATGTGCTTATGGTATTTGATCTTAGATTTCCGCGCTTATATTGATTCGTAATTATTAGTTATTATTCTTGAATTTTCAAGTTTAAATTATTAGATAGTTATGTTACGAAGAGACACACGTATTGTTTGCAAGACGAATACGTCAAAGTTATTTCATAAATTTCAAAACAAGAAGCAGAAAGCCGTCGCTGTATTTTTTTCTTTTATCCCTTATCATTTGTCGCCAAGGAAGCGATGTTTCGCCGAATTAGCAACCTCTCTTATGTTCTGATCGTAGTTTCAGAGATGTCCGCTCGTGTCACTACTGTCTATGCGTTATTCCATGTTAAACAAGCTGCCATTACAGTGTATGAAAGTTGATTCTCTGTTACAATTCGGTACTCTGTGGGTAAACCTATAAATCAACAGTTAATATCGGTCTTTTATCTGTTTTCCACCAAGAGAGGACTTAGTAGACCGATTGTATAATATGCGTATCGAGATTTAACTAATCCTAGATTTTGGTCCTTGAACTCGATGAGGTGATTGTTTGTGATGCCGCCTATTTTGAGTTATATTTTCTGCCTAACGATTTCCTGTATTAGTTTGGAAGAGATTTGTGTAGATTTGTGGAAGTTTTCACGATATTTAGTTATACTTTACGATTTTTTAATGGTCAGAGAAAAAGGACATTCGAGGACTTTTTATATTTTAACAAACGACTAATAGAAGGTGCTACTGAAATTCGCTTTCAAAAAACTCGCAGAATTCGCATTTTTCTTTTTTTTTTTATTTAGAATAAGTGACATCTTAGAAATCGTATCCGTATCTCGTTTACAGTGAGTGTTCTAAAGAAACATATGAAGAAGAAAAAATATTTCTTGAAGATTTCGGTTGGAATTCTGTTTTTAATTTTAAAAAATGCCTAACTCTATAAGAATGTTTATTATCGCTTCGTGAAACTTTTGATAATGAAGTCCCATCATGTAAGACTTGTTTACAATTGGTTTTCAGAATTTCGTCGTGGTCGTGCGTCAGTCATTGATGAATCTCGTCAAAAACGATCGAAAACGGTAGTGATTCCAAGCAACGTCATGCAGTGCACAAGATAATTGAAGAAGATCGACATGTAACGTATCGTGAAATAGAAGCATCCCATGGCGTAACACAGACTGCAAAACATTCAATTTTGGTTAAACATTTAGCTGTTAAAAATATTTATTCCATATGGATTCCGCACATTTTAACAGAAGCTCAAAACAGAGTCTCGTGTAAATGGGTGTAAGGAAATACTAAAAAAATTCATATTTGGAATTGCAAAACCCGTATAAAACATAGTTACAGGAGATGAAACTTGGTACACTCCATTGAGCCGGAAACTAAACAACAATCCACTGTTTGGGTGTTTCCAGATAAACCGAATTTTATGAAACATGTTCGTTCACGAAGCACTTCCAAAAAAACTTCTTCAACTTTACAGAACATATTGTAAACATTCCTTTAGAGGTTCGAAAAACTGTCAACACTAAATGGTATACAGAAGTTTGTTACAGATGGAAAATTATATAAATATTAAAGGCGAATATTTCAAAAACAATAAACAGTTTGATTCAAAAAATGTTTTTGACTTTTTGTAGAAATTAAAAAAAAAATCCTTGTACGAACGCTTTCAGATAGGTTCAGACATTATTTAAAACAAAACTACAGTAAAAATATGTATTTTTTAAATGCCTTTCCTTTACTATTAATATAAAAGTAAATGATCGAAATTTTTCCATTCTTCAAAAAAGACAGCTAAAATTAATTTACATTTACTCTCTTGTGAATAATTTACCCAATTTCATCTAATTTTATAAAGTTTTTGCAAATGAAACAATATACTCTCAAAGGTAAAAAAAAAAGGGGATATGATGTGCTACTTACGAACAAATATACATTTGCACGCGGGTATGTGATTCATGTATTGTTGTTCTCATTACTACAAAACAACGTGAATTTCAAATTAATCACTAGATATCATTTTTGTGTAAATTAAAATGTAATATTAATTATATTAATAATAAAAATTAAATATAATATTCCAGACAACAACAATAAAAGAAAATTGATAAGGAAAAAACATAAAAATATATATCCCAAATAAGTAAATGGATTTATTGATTTCATTCCAAACTCTGTACGAACAATAAAATGAAGTGGATTATTTCAAAGACACTTAGTGATTGATTACTAGGACTAACATGCTCCACTGACATTAACTCTGACAATTATTGAATTGATCAGGTTTTTTCAGGTTAACAAAAGAAGTTAAAGTCATTATGTGAGTTAGATCACTAATAATCCTTCTTTACAAGCTTTTGCAAGAAGATTTTCGTATATTTTCTTTCTTGCATTTCTCCACAAGTTTGATTTTTACTTATGTTTATTGATACTCATATGATGATTGATATAAAAGTGAATGATTTAAATTTCTGCGCATTTGTCACAGATATTTTTTTAAAATAAGTTATTTCACTACTTAATTAATTTGATTTGTGTTGAGCGTATTTTGTCTTATCTTCTGGTTGCCAGTTCTTAATCATTTCGGGTCTGATGTTCAATGAATAATACTTGTCTTTTAATTAAGTATTATTTTCTTTTAGCAAATACTTTTGTTACTGTTTACATGTTATAATGTTAGTATGTTTCTATGCATTTCCTATATGATATCATTAACTTTTAGGTATTTAGTAATAAAAATAATAATAAATATTTGCTTAATTCTCTTGGTACGAATTGTTATTCTTTTATTTTTAACGTATATTTCTCTCTTTAAATTTAAAATACAGGTTACTTTCCGGAAATAGTAATGTATAATGAAGGGCAAAAATTATTAGATAGTCGTAATAAAAGTAAGTCGTATTGATGAATCATTATTTCTTTCTAAACTTCTCCAAAACTTCTTCCTTAGCCTAGTGCAATAGGAATATGAATTGAATGGTACAGAAATCAATAACATTCATTATGATTCAAATATAGAGATTTTCGTTAAACTCTTCTTAATCTAATTGGATAGCTACTGCTAACGTTATTAACACAAAAGTATTTTTTTCTAAAAATTGAAAAATAAAATATAAATAAAATAAAATAAAATAAAATAAAAGGAATCGGACCTGAAATGGTTAATGTGAGAACAAGTGATTAAAGGACTGTAATAAAGTAATTATGCAGAAAATATACAACATTTACTTTAAATAGTTCATTTTTTTTACAAAAAGGTAACTGAAATAATGAAATTCAAGTTACGAGTTTAAAAAATATACATTACATTTAAAACTTCGTACTGCTTTCTGTTTGCACTTATCCCGAAGCCTTCATCGTCGAATAGTTTATTAACTGATAACTGTTGATTTTTAAAAATACACCACTTCGTTTTGAAATTTAATAGCCAATGATCATTAAAGTTTTAAATAGAATGAACAGTCCTTTTGGATTGAACTTAATATCGAATTTTTTTTTCATTATTTAGATTAATTATTGTTAAGTTCATGTAAGACATAAAAAGGTCATTCGAACCTTATACATATTACACACAACAGTCTATGTATATTTATAATATAATAAATGAGAATGAAATTTCAATGTATTTTACATTCAATTTTCATAAAATTAATTGGTAATCTATATTTAATAAATGAGAAAATTTAGATTAAAGTTAAATGCAAACTATATGTACAAAAAATAAAATGTCGAAGAAAAATAATGCCTACAATATGAAGCCGGAATATTAAATTATATTGTCAAAATAAATCTTGTAAATTTTAAAGTAAATTCATTTTTTTAATTAATATAAATTTTAAACTATTATTTAAAATATAGATATTGATGATTTAAATTTTCGATTTAAAGATATCTATATTTATCTCACGATATATATTTTGTTTATCCTATTTGATTTGATAACGTATTTTTCCAGATTTTATTCAGATTCAAAAATTCCCAGTTCATACCTGGAACTTTGTACAATAATTTTTGTGTTATTCAATGATAGATGATTCGGTGATAACACAAAAAGTTCTTTTTTCGAAATTTTATTTATTAATATGGATTTGTTAATTTCTATGGAAGATTCATGTATGGTAACGCTTAAAAATTAAACTTAAAACAATATAATCACAAGCAAGAAACTGCATTTAGAAGCTAGTGACAAAGATGTTATATTACTTTTAATATATTAAGAAATTTTTTAGTCACTATTTTCATTAAGTAATTAATGTTATTATTTATTTCAAATTAATTTTAATATTAATCGTAAAAATAATATTTATAAATTATTATTGGTTGATAGGTTTTCAACTTGGTTTTTGTGAAACATCTACTAAAAGAATAAAAGAAAAAACTTATTTAGTTTTTTATTGAATTATCTTGAAAACTAAACATTCATATTTCTTACATTTTTCTAAAGATTAAATCAATTCCATCTAGATTTTTTATCACCATCCAGTATTTGATTGATTTACACTTTTTAAAGTTCAAAGATCGCAAAAAAACTTTTTACTACATGTCTGATTGTACATTCGTATACTTGTGTATTCGAATGCATTTGTACGTATGTGCAGTCCATATTGTACATTCAAAAGGCTTTTGATTTATGCATAGAATTAAACCAAATATTTTATAAATGTTTTAAATATGGCTAGCAGGTCTTCTTTAGATTTGGAAATAATTCCCACGAAGTGAATGTTGATTTAAAAATTGTGTTCAGTTATCATTATTCTACCATCGGGAAATTTAGAAAGTGAAGCAGACAATAAAACCAAATTTCATTTGGATAGCTTAATCAGTACTCTTTGTATTTGGAAAGATTTCTCCTGAAGAGATATCTATAGTAGCTGTTTGTGTTATTTTTATTCATGCTAATTTTTATTTGTGCTATTTTCAATACTGTATAATCAAAAAGAGTACGACGCATATATTTTAATTATAGAAAGAAAGTGCCACGTAAGTTTGGGAACGATTCAACTGAAGGGAGTGCTGTAATTGTGCGTTTTACTGGATATTTAATATTTATATTATACATTGGCTCGTCAAATAGTCGCAAACCAGTCAGGAAAATTTCAAGCAGTTGATGTGCAACAGAATATCGAAATATATACATGTCGTTAAATTTTAGGTTTGAGAATAATTCGTTATTTCATCAATTAGTAAAATTTAAGATGACATAAACTTAAGATGAATATCAAAATTTGTAATATTTAAACACTTACACTGAAGGATTAACATGTATATAAATATACATACATTAATATTAGAAAGTATGTGAAAGAAAAATGTATTGGAATTGTCATATCTGCCTAGTTTATATGGGAACAGTAATACTATAATATCAAAACGCAGAAAGTGCAATCCGAAATTACAGACTTATGAATGTAATGTTGTTTAAAATTATAAAACTGTTATATCTCTTTTTTATTGAAAAGTTTGTAATTTGGGTTTTAATTAAAATATTCAATCTATAAATAAACTTTATTATAGAGAATAATTTACAATAATGTTAAAAAGAGCACTTATAAATTGCGATAGCAATTTATACGACAGTAGCAATTTATATATTTTTATTTATTACTGACTTTTGAAGGACTGCACTTTTAGAACATCTAAAGCAAGAATTCGATATAAACATCACTTTCTTCAACAAGGTTTAGACCATTTTTAACGGTGAGAGATAAAGCATTCATATTTTCAGTTAATTTATTTAATTGCTATTTTTAGTATGTCAGAAGAATTTTTAAAAAGAACTGATTATAATAATATAAAAATTAATTAAAAATTGATATTATTTTTTGAGTTTTAAATTATGATACTTTTAAACATATACAATAAGACTATTACATACATTTCATTTGTTTAAATTTATAATACTGTTATTTTTTTAATAGAAAGTTTGTAATTTAATGTTTAATTATAATTTTATTTGTGTAAAAAAATTTTTTTTCAGAGGATCATATACGGTAATAGTAAAAATAACACTAAAATCACTATTTGTTACTGAATTTTAAAGAATGGTACTTTTAAAACATCTGAAGCAATATTATTAGATACACTTCACTTTCTTAAACAAGGTTTAGATTTTTTTTTTGATCGATGTATCAAGACTAAATATTCATATTTTAAGTTAAATAGATTTGTATAATTTTTAGTATAAATGAAGAGTTTTACAAATAATAAGTGTATAATTTTTATAATAAAAAAGGATTTTTACAAAGAGAATTGATTACAATAATTATAAAAATATAATATTAAATGCTGAGTTTTAAATTTTGATAATTTTAAACATCTAGAACAAAAATTTTAGAAAATTCTTATAAAAATAAAACAAATTTTAATTTTAATTTAGCTAATAAGTCCAAATATTCATATTTTAGGTAGAAGCAGCAATTTTAAAATACGAAAATTCAGAATCCCTTTCAAATTCTAGTACACGGATGCAGCACTCAATCAAAAAATATTGATTTTACTTTCTTTTTCTTTTTCCTTTCACTAGGAGTTTAGAATTACCAGCATCTTTACTTTTTTTTTTATTCAGTAGATAAATGCAGACAAAGTTGCATCTTTTGAGTATGAATATCAATACAATAATGGAGGCCAAACACCGAAATCTTTTCAAATTGTAATGTACTCGCATACCTTTCATAGAAATATTTCTCTCGTTTTTTGTTCTCCTTTTTCCCTCTTTCATGGGAAGTTAGAATTACGCTTCGTCCTCTTGCGATTCTTTCATTTTATTCATTGTATTTTCTCCCCCACCTAAGTGCTCTCTAAGTTACATTGTGATTGTGGAATAGAAAAAGAAAAGCTTTACCGTAAGGGGCTATGGATGTAATTAGCATGTGAATACGCTCGAGTTTCAATTTAATTGGCACCTTACAAGTAGTGTACTTTACTGGGGAGTATTGTGAAAAAGAAGTATTTCCTATTGCGCAAAACCAAGAAAACCTTTAAAATCTCGATCTTTGTATTTAAATAGATGTATTTCAATATGCTTTATATAAGTATGCGTACGCGAACAAGTAGAGTTTTCTGTGTAATTTTTAAAAGAAGTACCGTATTTTATATTTTGAACCATTCGGAAGAATATTTAAAACATGAAAACTATTTTATTTGATAGGAAAAAAATGCCTCAAATGAATTTGTATATTTGAGATTTTCCAAAATATACATAACAAGAGAACATTTTTTTTCTTTTGTATAAAAATAAATTTTTGTATAAAAAGCGGTATAATACCAGTTAGTATTATACCGTAAAAGTAACAAAAATAAGCCATAACTAAGTAGAGCTCTACCATCTTATAAATATGCTTGCAGTTATATAAGTTACATTGCTGCTTAAATCTTGGAAATTCTCCTTAAAATCTCCTCCATAACTAGATGTCCTCTCATAAATTCGCCCCTATTCTTAGTTACCCCATGTATTTATTTTTTTTTTGTTTATTTAGTTATTTTTGCTAATGGATAATGTTTTTAGGGCAGCTCAAAAATCAGCTCCATGACGGAAATGCACGGCATTTGTCTTTTTTTTTTCTTACAATATACTGCTTATTATAATAGTCTGTAAAAACAGCCTAAATTGAAAGGAAATAAATAAGTGCAATTTTAAAACTACATTAGTTATGTTCATAAAACACATTATTCCTGATATGCACCAGCCGAAATGAAGTATTTAATCGTTTCAATGATAATCTTGATAGTATTTCAGGTTTTTCATTTTTTATATTTCAGTTTTAACAATGCTAATATTATTTATTTTTTCCGGCACTAATTTTATTTTGACGTAAGTACTCCTAAACACTCCACCATGTACGCTTCCCCGCCACAATGACATATTTCTCAAACACAGGAATATAGGGGAGGGTATTTGGACCTATACATTCTGAATTTATTTAAGGAAAACTGAATACACTCTGTTTACTCTCTAAGAGTATACTCTCTGCCTTGTGCGTATACCCTTTGCTTAGAGCGTATAGCATCTGTTATTTTTATGACTGCACCACGGATCACACACATGCATACACGATACAGGGAAAACAATTAAATCGGTAACATTTACATGTGTAATAAACTTAACATGTTCGCTGCCGCTTACATGTAGATGCGATGATTGTTAATGCCCCAATGTAGAAGTGGGTTTTTCCCAGAAGCCGATTTACTTTTTATAACAAAGAATCAGTGAAAGATTTTCCCGCGCCAGAGCGTGACTGGCTATTGGGCATCACACCACATCCCCGCTGGCGCGTGAGTGGCCCCTTAACGTTGGCGCCATATCACGCGCTATCGCGTGAGCGGCAGCGAACGTGTCAAAATGATTAGTATACCTAAGAAAACTTCACCGTTAAAAGTAACAAGACCTAACAGAACTAAATGGAGCTTGAATATCCGTAAATTTATGCTAAAGCTACAAATCTTTACTTATTAAAAACATTTTCACTTATTATTGCCTTTTTCCGTTACATTATGTAATGTAGCGCATTTACAGAAACTGCAATGAATATATGCATTTTATTAATTGATAACATGTACAAGTGCATATTCATTTGTGAACTTAACAGATCTACAACGTTATAAAGTAATCCCACCTAAAATATCAAAATGTAACTTAAATGTCTCTAAATTTTAACTGACGCAACAAAACTTTACTCATCAAAAGCATTTTCACTTATTATTAAATTTTTTCTAACATGAAAGCAGCATATAAGTTAAGTAAACTCAAAACAAGATGAAGTCCAAGTATGTAATACATTCGCAGAAACCGTAATTAATACATGCATTTTTACATAGTTTTACTTTGATGTTCTTTAAATTATGGAAACTAGAAACTACTTGAATGAGAAGGAAGTTAGTCATAAGACCAAGAGCATTTAATTAAATTTATTTCGACTTTTGAACCCACTAAATAGAGAATTTTAAGGAAAAAGTCTTGTAAAGATCCGACGGACATAACTCATACAATTTTAAAATAATATTTTTCATTATAAAAGTTACATAGTATTAAAATAACTAAAAATTTGTCTTATTAAAATAATATTTTTCATGATTTAAGAGAAAAAATATAATTCTCAATAAATACTTTTATTTTTTAAGGGAAGTCTTGCTTTTGCAAAGAAATGTAACCAAGTGATTATGTAACATCAACTGATCATTTTGTATATTAAATTATAACGTTTACCAAAACCGTTTTAAATTTTTTCCGGTGCATTACGCTTAAGGTTGCTGATCACTCATTTTCCGAATCGGCCTTCGTAATTTTAAGTCTATGAACCTTGATGCATTTTTATATTCAAACGATCTCCATAGGAAATTAATATTTTTAACTTCTTTTTTAAGTGTTCTCTTCTCAAAGGATATCCTTTATTACTTACCCATCATACGTAGTATAAGGTAAGTTTTGCAATCGTTTTGAAAATCGAAATTTTTTTGACGGATTTACACGTTTCAGATATTGGAGATTCCGAAAAACATATATATATATATTTTTTTTTTTTTTTTTTTTTGCCGTCCGTCTGTCTGTCTGTCTGTCAGCCAGTCAGTCTGTCTGTAAGTCAGTCCGCTCTATCTCCCGAACAAATTGAGATAGAGACTTGAAATTATGTATGTACTTAGTATGTAAAAATGGGACGAAGCCTCTTTAATATCAGTAACTTCGATTATCCGGAACTATTTTTTTTGGACTCTCGAAAAATTCATTCTCATGAAAGGTACATAAAAATTTTCGATTTTTTTTTATTTTAAAGAATGGATGTAAATGGCAATAAAATAACACGAATTTTGCATGAAGAGCGAAGTCGATCGAATTATTAGTTGCCGAGATATGTATAATCCTGTTTTCCGCATTCTTTGATTTTTCATGACCCTGTATTTCAATCAAATTTCAATTCAAAAATATATTTTAATTGGAAATGAGACGCTTCATCCGACGCAGTAAATTGTTAGTTAATATGATTATTATTTTTAGAGTTATAAGGATGTTTCTTTTACGCAATCCGGTATTACTTGAGTATTTTGGCGTTTTATATAATTTGTCGAATTTGGCTCATCAGCACTTTATTAATAAAGCATGACTATGTATATTAAAACAATTTAAATTTGCGTTTAAATTTTATTTTGGAATTGCAGTGCATTTTATAAATATTTTACACATGTTTATTTTCATATTTTATATTATGCATATCCACGATGGGTAAGTATTACGGTGGCCCCAACGACTAGTTTTCTTTGTTATCAAAATATTTCTAAATTCTTTGTTAAATTTGACATTTTAAGTGGGAGTAAAATTTTAACACTTCATATAAAATGAAGCACGGTGGTCCCAACGACTAGTTTTCTTTGTTATCAAAATATTTCTAAATTCTTTGTTAAATTTGACATTAAAGTGGGAGTAAAATTTTAACACTTCATATAAAATGAAGCACAGCTTTCAGAGATATATTGAAAACTAAGAGAAAAATAGACATGCTGAAAGGAGAGAACATTGAAAAAAAGAAGTTAACAATATTTATTTACTGATATTTTGAATATAAAAATGCATCAAACGTCCATAGACATAACATTACATAGGAGACTTCTTAAAATTAGTGACTAGCAGCGTTAAGGATTCAATCTGCACTAAAAATTAAAATCATACTAAATCTTCACCAATTATATGATTCTGTTCTTGTCATTGTTGCCTCCTTTTAAGAATTAGTGGTTTTATTAATTTGTCTTATAATGATTTCTTTATCCTATAAATAATAACCGCCGAAACACTTTTTTCTTTTAAGGGTACCTTGAAATATGGTCAAAATATCGATTTTTTTTTATTAAATGTTAAGCGAAAGCTGCTGTAATTGTGAATATTTTGTCAACTAATTTTTACTTACAAGACAATTATGTCACGAGATATTGTAAATTCTGTAAATAGATCCAAGGCAATTACTCATAAAAATAAGAGTTTTAAACTGATTTTATACCGTATTCAAGTTATATAACTTGCTTATTCGATAATCACTAAAGCTTTTTTTTTTTGCTAATTTATATAGAGATTTGATTGGTTTTAGCTCATAGGCTATCAAAGCCTGAGAGCTTATGTGCCCACCCGTTCTGTATGTATGTACGCACGTTCGTTCGTGCAAAACGCGATAACTCATGATAAAAATATCCAATCCTCTTGAAATTTTTTATATAAGCATATACTGATAAGGTGCTTCCCTGATTAGTTTTTGGAGTTCATTCGTTATGTATAAGAGGGGAAACGGGGGGCTCATGCCCTTTCCCTTAATTTATGTAAATGGCTTTTTCATGCAGAATTATCAGTTTTTATCCAAAATTTAGATATAGGATCCTTCTGATGAGGCGCCTCCATGATTAGTATAAGGTGGTCATTGGATAAGTATAAAGAGGGGTAACGGGGGACTAATTACCCTCCCCTTGATTTATATGAATGTGTTTTTCATGTAGAATTTATCAGATTTCATTCAAATTTTAGACATCGGATCATTCTGATGAGGGTACCGCCATGATTTTTTGCGAGTTTACTGAATAAGTCTAATAGGAGGAAAATGGAAAGTACCCCTCCCCCGCCTTAATTAAGATTAATGGGGTTTTCCCTCAGAATTTACAGATTTGCTTCAAATTTTAGATATAAGTCGCTTCTCTGATTGTTTATGGGAATTCATTGGATAATTATAAAAGGGGGATCGGTGGTATTACTCTCTTATTTTATTTTATTTCCTCTACACGAACTTTTTAGTGTTTTTGTGCATGGATTTAACATAGAAGTTTATAATTATTTCCTTAAAAAATATTAAAATTTACAGTTTGTTGAATTTACTCAATTTATCGATATACACAGGAAAGATTTCATATTAAATGTAAAATTCCATATACAGTTTTATGTAGTATATTTTGATGAAAGTGGGAAAAATGGAAACCAATATACATATATTGGTTAAGCGTATTAGTAGCGTAATATATATGGGTGATTCTCAAAATGGGGGACAATTTCAAAAGTGAAATCTTAAAAAAATTACTGTTAGCAAAATTTCTGAAAAAATAGATGTTGTTAATATAGCATTATGTATACTTTACACGTAGTCAGCAGAGCTAAATATTTAAAAATTAACTTAAAAAAATAGCATTTTTTGAGCCATGCTAATGACAAAACAAATTGCAAGGAATAAATATATTAAGATATTTTTAATTTCTTCCTGTTTAAATATTTTTTTCTATATTTTTTGGCCTTCCTTTTCAGCAAATGGTTTCCATTTTACATATATACATATAAGGAGAATAAAAACATTACCAAAGAGCAAACTTTGTTTACATGAGCAACATTCTGACACTAACAATGTAAGAAGCTGTCTTAGTGATTTTCTGACAGATTTAATACATATTTTAGGGATAATAAATGTAATACCTAAATTTATATGTAAAATTAAACTTTATAAAAGATACAATATAAGCAATGGTTACATTTATGCGCGTAGGAGTCATTAGCATGGACAGAAAAACCATGATATTTGTCCATGCTAATGACTAATTTTAATTTAAATAAGATTATGAGCCATAATATAATCACAATGCAATAGTCCTTTCTGGGGCTTTTTAAAACACAAAAGCCCTATGCAAATAAGTAAAAAAAAATTCAATTATAAAATAAACATGAAAATTATTATCCATTCTAATGACATACAATTGATGTACACCCCTAATATTCAACTTCTATTCTTAAAATACAATACATGCTTCTATTTTCAGGCTGGGATAAAATGGCTACTTGTTGCCATGGAGAAACTTTATATTTTCAAACTATTGTCATATGTGAAAATGAAATTTTGATTAATAACCAGCTGTTATAGTATAACCTTGTTTTGAAAATAGAATATGGAGGACAAACTTTAATTCTTTTTTTATATAATATAATTTTATTTTTAAAAAGAAATTTATTGGATCAATCCTCCCTTTGATTAATTTAAAGAAAGAATAACATTTGTTTTATTTTTTAAACATGATATTAACTCTTGAAAAAGCTAGTACATACAAGGCACAGCTGCTGTGGACATCCATGCTAATGACATTTTGAACATTTATTCTGTTATTTTATGGGGTTTTTTTAACTAAAAAGTGAGTAATTCTTGAGTGCAAATAATGAATAATATTAAGACAAACATATCTAAATATAAAAACATGACAGAAAACCTGTCAATTTTTTTGTATGCCGAAAGACTGTCCCCTGTTTTGAGAATCACCCATATATATATATATTACGCTTGTCTACCTGACCGTGTAGAATGGCACTAAATCGTGTACATACAGTTCTAGTTGGCATGTAATTTTTATTGGTAATGGTTTGTATAATGGAATGTTTGCTAATAAAAAATAAAATGTATAGTATTTATATTTCTTCTACAGATAGTACACTCAAAAGTTTTCGTTACATGAGGAACTAATAGAAAAAAATCATTTGAAGTGCATTTTATTTAAAATGTTTATTTAGTTAATTAAATTTACTGTATAAAAATGACATTTATGAATAATACTATCTTTAATTTGAAAACGTAAAAATACATTTAACTGTACATAAATTACTTAAAAGGTGCACTAGAATACTTATAAAAACTTTAAAAATACATTTAAAGTTCTTTAAAATGTTCAAAAGTTCAGAACGTTTTCAACCGCAAACTTACTCGGTCTTCGTCAGTGAGAGAAACTACAAAATGACAGCTCTTACTGCTGGCGTCCTCAGGCTCGTCCGGAACAGTCCATTTTTACATCGAGGTAGAAAGGACGGGGAGTGAAGAGAACAGGACCAAATGAATAGAAAAAAACTGCTGAAATATTTCAAAAACACAGGCTTATCTATTATTAATAAAGTTTTTCCATATTGCTTGTATATCGTAGGAAAGTGCATCATTACAAGCTATTTCTTTATTGGATATTATTTTGATAGATTCTCTAATGATAGCTTCTATGTGACTAGTAGTATGAAAGATAATTTTTGAACTGTTTAAATCTATTTCTATAGGGTGCGTTTGTGCAAACCTTGAAAGTGCAGTGTGGGGTTTACCCAATATTTACAATCTTTAACTCCAATACTATCTTTATGTTAAAAAAACATTTTATCTTCTACACTGTTAAAATGTTTGTTCTAGTTTGCATCAAATATTAGTACTCAGTGTCTGCCACCAGAGGATAATGAAATTTTGTACCAACATTTCGAGCTTCCTTTTTCAACCTCGTTCCAACTATTGGAACTATGATTCAAAAGGATCTCCTAATAATGGTTCATAATTTCACCATCTTACAGTGGCAGCTATTGAGCACAAGAATTTGGTTCAAACTAGGACACGATTTTCAAAAGTGAATGCCTGGAGCTTGGGTTTTCATTCTTGTTTATATTTTGACAATAAAGTTCAGTGAATGAATTCAGAACGACCAATCTGGCTACACTGGGAAAACAAAACGCCGAACCTGCATAGAGGCAAGTGTTGACCATCTTCCCCCAATGTTGTTCATTTTAGTGTCGTTTATGTTCTGTGTAAGACGTGCTTTACTAAGTGCTTGTTCAGTGTGTTGGTTCTTAACTGAAAACAAGAAAATGAACGAACAGAAGATCAATTTAAAGTTTGGGTTTAAGCTTTGCAAGACACCGAAAGAAATTCATAAGGAGTTGTGTAAATTAAACATTCACCATACTCACCCGATCTCAATAATCCAGATTTATTCCTATTTTCACGACTCAAACTCTCTTTGAATGTGATTTGACCATATTGCGAAACGTAACGAAGCTTTTGAACTTCATCCAAAAAGAAGACTTCTTGCGAATTTCCCAGGACATGTATAGCAGATCTCAGCAGTGCATAGTTTTGGTATATCTCCTATATATTTGGTTTATATTTGGTATATATTTGGTAGATCTCCTATAGTGCATAGCAGTGCATAGGAGATGACAATTTTGAAGGATGGTATGGTAACTTTCGTCAATTTTTCATCTACATTAATGCTACAGGACTATTCACCGAACTTTATTGTCAGATTTAGTATTTTGACAATTGATAGACCAGGGTGCGACAACACAGACAATTATCTCGTCAAGTTCTTGTCGCCAAAATTCTAGAATAAGTTAAAACTTGATTCGCATATTAGAATGCAATCTGTGTGCCATGTCATATATTTGTAGAAAACCTGATTTTAGCATATGACTCGCAGTTTCCTATTGTGATTTTTTTTTCGTTCCAGCCTGCCATGCTTTCTTACTTTTGTGTGCAGGAAAACACAAAGTAAATAATACGAATGAGCCGCTAAAATCGAGTTTTCCACTAAGATATGATTTAGCAAACCGATTGCGTTTAAAATGCGTAATTTGTTTTTCTGAGTACCTTCGGCGTTCCAAGCCCAAGCTCGCACTCTGATTGGTTGTTGCTCTCCCCACTGTTTTCATGTAACTTGGCGATAATCATATTTGGCGTAGCGATAGATGCTTCCGTCGAGGAGTTTGATTTTCTTCCGAACCGAGTACAAAATAACTTTTCCCGTTTATTAATAAGTAAAGCATTAGCCATTTTATAAAATAACGCAAGATAATAATACACAAGAGCACAAAATGAAGGAAGAATAAGAATGATTAGGTTAGGTTTTAGGTTTACTCGTTCACTTACGAGCGAAGTATTTTTCTCCAAGTATGGTTATCGCCAAGTTACCTGAAAACAGTGCCGAGAGCAACAACCAATCAGAGTGCGAGTTTGGGCTTGGAACGACGAAGGTGCTTGGAAAAAAAATTTCGTGTTTAAAATGCAAATTAAGTTATTACCGTATTTACTCATGTATAACGCGCAATTTTTGAAAAAAATAAGGAAAAACTCGTAGGGGTGCGTTATACACGGAATAGATTTTTACTGCTTGAAATAATCACAAGATATACATATGAATTATGAAATATATTCAAAGAAGACATTAAAAATAGGAAAATCTTACTTAATAGAAGTATTGCTGCTTCTTTATTTCACTCCTTGCACTTTTTAATAGAAACACTCTAGCAACCCTAATAGCATGCATGGTCACTGTGATGTCACTTTGAGTCACTTTGGTCACATCACATCTGTGACCAAAATGCCACCACTCAGTGACGTCACATTGTGACTGAGATATGACTTTCTTAAAAATCTTTAGAAATTTATAAATACCCTTCAAAACATGTTATTTACTTTAAAAAACATGTTTCTGGCAATTTAAATATCGTCGTTTTTGTCACAGTTTCGTCACAAAGTTAATGTCAAATTAGTCACAAATGACACATTTTTCACAAATTTGTCATATTGTGACCACTTTGTGAAACGTCACAAAAGAGCTCTAAAACGGCCATAACGACTTCACATTTTAGTCACTGTGACTTCACATCGACGTCACGTGACGTCACATCGACAATGGATGGTCACAAAGTCAAAATGTGTCTTCACAATGACGTTGCAGGACGTCACCATGCTTTACGGGAAGGTTATTTAAACACTAATTAGCAATTCTCATTGCTGTCGCTCGCTCATATTCCTCGTCATTAATGCCCGACCCGAAGTCCAAAAATGTCATTTCTCCTCGTTTTCTGGCCTAACATAATATTTGTTTCGACGTTCTTTACTTAAATTTCTTTGGTTATTCATTTATTTGCATATCAAATTTATGGTGCGTGTTATAAACGAGATTGTAAAAAAATCGTCATTTTTTGTTCTAAAGTAAGGGGTGCAGTAAGGGTTATACACACGTGCACGGTATACATGAGCAAATACGGTAACTAATTCTAGAATTTCAGCCTTGAACTCGATGAGGCGATTTGTGCTACTGCCTCCCAGTCTACACTGTAAAAAAATCTTTAAAGGTACTACACTTTATCTAGGAAACTGGGATTCCAAGAACTTTTCCTGTAACGGTAACAACAAAAACTCAAGTTTTAGAATCGGTTACATGGATTTTTCCTGTTATCGTTACATGAAAAGTTCTTGGAATCCCAGTTTCCTAGAAAATGTTTAGTACCTTTGCAGATTTTTTTTTTTTTTTTTTTTTTTTTTTTACAGTGTAATATATTTCTGTTATAATTGATAGATATAACTTTTTTTTGCATACAATTATGACTTATTGAATAAAGCGATCATATAATATGAGTGGCAAATGAAACAAACCTTCTTTGGAACATGCTATGCAAAGTTGAACTGAATGTCTGTGTTTATTGCCAAATGACTTCTTTATTAATAAAATCATTGTGGGTATTTTTTTATCTTTGTAAAAACAAATCATTGGATGTCTGTGTTTATTGCCAAATGACTTCTTTATTAATAAAATCATTGTGGGTATTTTTTTATCTTTGTAAAAACAAATCATTGGATGAAAATTTTCGAATTCTGTTTCTTGAGAAGTTATAAATACCGTGCTTTGGTCCATCCCCAAAAAATCGTATTCTTACTTGATAACGGGTTTCTCTTGCGGATTATGGACAAGATTACAATTTCAAAATAGTTGTGAAAGGAAAAAATTAAGAAGTTAATAGCTAAATAAATAGGCCTAAGTAACTAAATAAATACGCCTAAATTTATTTCATTAAGATTCTAATAGAAAATGAAGATTTATAATAGAAAAATAGAAGATAAAAAAAAATTATAATTGTATGAAAAACGTGAATTGCTAATTAAGCGAAAATTTTCTAAGCCGGGGCTTGGACCCGAATCCTTGGAAGAATCCCCTAATTCACTATCTCCTGAGCTACCAGGACGATACCCAGTCTAGCATCTCTCACTCACATACGTTGGTAAGGCTGCAACTACAGTACAAGATACAAAAGTAATTTATCAGCACGCATGAAGACATACTGACATATGTGAACGAACATTATGAGACTGGGTATCGTCCTTGTAACTCAAATCCATTTGTAACCATTGCAACTCATCGAAAAGTTATTCCAAGACGTTGAGTTCGATTCCCGGCTTGAAATGTTTTACTCTGTTTGTTTACGCTTAGTGAACTTTCACGTACTTAATATTCAATAATTTCAGCTTGATTTCATTACTAAAAATTAATTGAAAATGAATTAAAATCATGTATAATTAATAAAACTTTTGTGAAATAAGAAATGGAATAATAATATTTTTATGCTATGCTGTTCATTAATGAATGATTTAAATGGTTATAATTAAATTTGTTTATTTTTAATTTCCTCATTGTTTAATTTTCTACAAATTAATGTATATCAAATATGTTTCATTTTTTTTTATAGAAGTCAATGTGACAAATTATAAACAAAACAGTATAATGGTAATTTTGTGAAACACGAAATGAAATAATATTTTGACACTATGCTTTTTATTCATGCATTATTTAAATGGTTATAATTTAAATTGTTTAGTTTTATTTCATTATTATTTTACCTTCGAATAAAGCACTGCATGTTTAAAATGTGTCATTTATTCATAGAAGTAAAATTGAAAAAAAAAATAATAATTTAAAAATATGCTTTAATTTATCTTATATTTATTACGCATAAGTGATATTATGTCACACCATATTTTTACCAAATACCTTTTTAATGTCACTTAATGTATTCTACGTCTATGGAAAAATCAAAGCAAATAATTTTTCCTTCAATAGAAATTATAAACCACAATAAAAATTATATAGAAACCATCTTACTACTAAGAAATAACACTGAAATGTAATATATTGCTTCTCACTTATCATGAATTTCCTCTAATTAAATTATCACGAATTCGAGAACAGTATACACCAAAGAAAAAAAAAAGAGTTTTCCAAAGTAACTATTGGATTTTATATCCCTATATTTTTGTTCAAAATTGACATCTTAAGTTTCACTGACAACTTGCAAGAATTAAACTTCACTGAAGCATTCATAAATCAAGAGAAGAATGAAGTTTAATTAATTCCCTTAGGGATAACATAATTTATTTAAAGAGAATAATGTAATGTATGGTTCTAAAATATCTGATATATTATCTTTAGGACTTGGATGTTAATTAATGAAGAATTGTGTCCGCATACATGTCATGCAGATTTTCATAAAATCATTATCTATCCAAACTTTAAGCAGTTGTACTAAATAATATTAAAATATTATTAGAAGCCATTGTTAAAAAGCTGTAGGATATAATTCTGATGTAAAATTTAATCAAAATATGGATTAACTACATGTTAAAAGGTTAAGATATCACATGGATAAAAAGTAAATTAATGTGAATTGGATTATAAAAATAATCTTTACAAGACATTATGTATCGCTTAGGTTTTTACCGGATGTGATTAATTTATTTATTTTTAGAGGAAGGGGGTGAATAGATAGGAAGCAGTATGTTCAAAAAGAAATATATTCCTACTCAATTTTTTTTTTCATATTTTATGTTAACCCCCTGACTGCCCGGCAAAAGGGTAAAATTGTAATGTTGTTTTCTCGGTAATTTATTAAAAATATTAAAAAAAGATTTTTTTCCAACCTGATACAAAATATGTTATTATGTAGAGGTGCATAATCTTTGAGAGTATTAATCCTAACTTAATTTTTCAAAACTGGGTTTTATCTGTAGAATTATATTAATTTAAATATTGCTTATGCTGCAGTGAAACCTGCAGTTTAGTGTGCGAAAAAATCAGCCAGAGGCAGTCAAGAGGAATTAATTATTTTGACAATTATTGTACATAATTTCGCGTATATCTGGTTTTATTATATCTTATTCAAACTTTTCATATTTAATGAATTGATAGTTTTCGATGTAAGTCATAAAGTTTCCAATCAAGGATTTGGCCGGCTTCAGACATTTGGTTCTTGATTTCTAAGATCAAGACCTTTGATTTGAGTCGCCAAAACTCTGTCTACTGACCTCCCGTAAAGCATGGTGACGTCACCGCAACGTCGTTGTGATGTCACATTGTGACTTTGTGACCATCGATTGTCGATGTGACGTCACGTGACGTCGATGTGAAGTCATACTGACTAAAATGTGAAGTCGTTATGGCCGTTTTAGAGCTCTTTTGTGACGTTTCACAAAGTGGTCACAATGTGACAAATTTGTGAAAAATGTGTCATTTGTGACTAATTTGACATTAACATTGTGACGAAACTGTGACAAAAGCGACGATTTTTAAATTACCAGAAACATGTTTTTTAAAGTAAATAACATGTTTTGAAGGATATTTATAAATTTCTAAAGATTTTGAAGAAATTCACATCTCAGTCACAATGTGACGTTACTGAGTGGTGGCATTTTGGTCACAGATGTGATGTGACCAAAGTGACTCACAGTGACGTTACTGTGACCATGCATTCTGTTAGGGATGTTAATCGTTTGTAAAACAATAACTCCAAATCGATTTTTTTAATTCAAATATTAGAATAAATCATTTTAAACATGATAAAAATACACTGTTAAAAATATTATCCTAGTTTGAACCAAATTTTGGTGCTCAATAGCTGCCACTGTAAGATGGTAAAATTTGGAACCATTAGTTGGTGCTCTTATTGAAGCATAGTTCCAATAATTGGAACGAGGTTGAAATAGGAAGTTCCGAATGTTGGTACGAGATTTCACCATCTTACGGTGGCAGCTATTCAGCACCAAAATTTGGTTGAAATTAGAGCAAAATTTTTAACAGTGTATATATATCCGCCACGTGTTTTTCTTTGTTTGATATATTATACTATTATATTACATGAATGTTTAAATATTAAATGATTAATATGTTTAGGTTTGTCAATATATTGAAATTTCTTAATGGGTTCTCTAAGCCAAATAACTTTACTGTAAACAAGTTTTAGTGCAAGTTCAATAGGTATTATCATTACTGGCGAACTCCATTTAGAATAGTGATTGATATTGTTATATCAACTTGTAAGATAAATTTAGATTCAAAGATTTCACCCTATTTCACTTGATCGCTTATTTGATTGCTTGAACAAGCTTCATACTTCTGTACAATCCAGTATTACCCAGCTTCCACACGATGGGAAGTCAGATAATATTTGGAAAGCTTTATTATCACAGATGACATGAAACATAAAAATCAACAGTCGATTGAAGAAGCAAGTTTCCTTCTTTTATATATATTCTAGCAACAATGTAAGACATTTTCAGGTAAAAACTTCATTGATCTAGCGTAATATTTTATTAACAGAGGAAAAACTTATCAAAGCATTTGCCCTTGTTCAATTTGAATAAGACTTTAATTCCTATACTAGATGTAAAAGTACAAAAATAAAATAAAAATCTGTAAGAATAACTAAATTTGAATATATATATATATATATATATTTCAAAAACAAAGATTACATTGACTCTTAGAAAAAAATATATTATAAGAATGTTATTTCTGTGTAACATGCTAAATTGAAAGTTATCAATAAACTTTTATCACTTTTATACATTACTAAAGTGTTAGAAAATAATTTTATTATCACTTTATTTGAACAACTATACGTAAGGTTTATCGAAATCGTCTATTACATTATTTCAGCCTATTTAACTTGATCCCTCGTTTGATTGCTTGTACGAGCTTCATTATTCTGTGAAATCCAGTATTATCTAAATCCCACACGATGTGAAATAAAATAATATCTGGAAAACTTTCTTATCACAGTTGATATGGAACATAAAATTTAACAGTTGATTGAAGAAAGGAGTTTCCTTTTTTTTAAGTTATTCTATGCATATTTTTAAAAAATTTTGAAATCCAAACTCCATTGTTCTAGCGTAGTATTTTACTAACTGAGAAAAATATCAAAGCTAGTGCCCCTATTTGATTTTTATGTAAAATTTAATCTTTTTTTAAATGTAAAAATATAAACACAATAGATAAAAATCTATTTGAATATCTAAATCCGAAAAAATACATAAAAGAGGGTTACATTAAATGTTATAAAAATATATAATTCGAATGTATTTCCTAATTGCATTCTAAATTAAAATCTATCATTGTACTATTATTATTTGAGTACATTAGTACAGTACCAGAAAATAATGTTAAGACCACTTTATTTGGAGAACTACACGGCAGGTTAATCGAAATCGCCTGTTCCATTATTTCCCCCTATTTCCAAGTTGGCGAGTGGTCAAGGAAAAACACAATCAAAGATGGTGTTAAATACCAGTATTTTGCCAAAGAAAAATTCGTTTCCTTTTTTTTTCTTTTTATATTATTCAAAGTATTTTCTATAAGAAATTACTGGCAGTTTCCTCTTCAATTGGCTGTGTTTTTCCCTGACCACTCGCCAACCTGATTTCCCTTCATCTCTTGTTTGATTGCTTGAACTCAAGCTTCATAGTTATGTAGAATCATGTACAGTCGACTCTCGTTAATTCGAAATCAGATAATTCGAATCTTCGCTTAATTCGAATTAAACATGAAGTCCCGAAATTTTCAATGGCAGAATAAAGTTAAAAAATGTCATTAATTCGAACTCATTTTCTCTTGACTTCGTTTAATTCGAACTAACGAGAATTCCGATTTTTCATTTTTCTTTTCTTTCTCACGGATTTCAGATCATTATAATTACTTTCTTTCTTTGATTTTTGTGAAAATTGTTTCGAACGAGTATACATATAATACAATGCATTTGATATCCACTTTCTTATAGCCCCGTCTGTCCATCAGTGACGCTTTAATTCTTTCTTCTATCATGCTTGTTTCTAATCTTTTAATTAGTTTATGTATTTATACATTCTAATTTAATATTAAGTCATATTCTAATGATAAAAGATGAAACAAGTTTAAAAAACACTATAACATTAATTCCTTTGTAATAGTACCATATTAAGCATGTTTTTCTTAATTCGAACTTCGGATAATTCGAACATTTCTTGCGGTCCCGAATCGAATTAACGAGTTCGAATTAACGAGAGTCGACTGTATTATCAACCACCCATACGATGAGAAGTTGGATAATATTTCGAAAAGTTTATTATCACGCATGTTATGGAAGGTGAAATTCGACAGTTGATTGAAAAAAGGATTTTCATTTTTGTAAGATATTCTAACCATATTTTTAACAAATTTTGAAATTTAGACTCCAATGTTCTAGCGTGTATTTTTCTAACAGAGAAAAAGGCTATCAAAGAACTGTCCTATTTTTCGGATATTTGTTTCGATAATTTTTCTATCTTATTTCAAGTGTAAAAATATAAAAAAGGATATATAAAAAACTGTAAGACTATCTCAATTTGAAAAAGAAAATTATAAGAAAGGGCTACATTAAACGTTATAAAAATAAATAATAACAATATTATTTCTTATCGACATTCTAAATTAAAATATAACTTCAAAATATACAAATTAATACTTAAAAGATGTTGCAAAAATATAGATATTATTTCTTTATTATTTTACCTGAGTTCTTTCGAATGCGCACGCATTCATTTTCAAAGGAATATAAAAGAAGATAGTTGATTAAAAATAGAAAACATAAAAAAAAAAAAAAAAAAAAAAAAAAAAAAAAAAAAAAAACAATCCGCGTGTATAAACAAAATTACGATTAATTCTTCAAAACACCAGGGATATTGTACCAGAGTGTGAGAATATTTTATGAAATGACGTCATTACAAACAGTATTTTTTTTTTCGAGGGATTCACAGATAATGGAAGGGTAATAGATATGGAAGAGCAATAAATATTACAAAAAGCAAAATGGTGCTCCTATGGGATCGCCCATTTCAGGATATCTAGCCGAATCAAGACTTAGACCCTTAGAAACAATGATTATGGAAAATCTTGAATTGAAACCATCAGTTTGGATTAGATATGTAGATGACATTTTCATAGTTTGGAATCATCATTTGGAATCTTTAAATAATTTTCTGATAAAACTTAATGACTTGGATTCAAGGATCAAGTTTACATTAGAAATTGAGAAAGATGATAGATTACCTTTTCTTGATATCAAACTAATAAAGAACAATTATGAAAATATATTGGAGCGTAGTGTTTACAGAAAACCAAGCAGATCTAACAATACTATTTCTTTTGATTCCGACTCTTCCTGATAAAAATTCTAATAAAAATGCTGCCTATAGATTTTACATTAAACGTGCCTTCGAAGTATGTACAGATAAATAACTGGAAGAAGAAATTAATATGATTAAACAGATTGCTTTGGAGAATGGTTGCCCTCCTCAACTGATTAATAGTTTAGTTAATCGAGCAAAAAAAATCCCGACAGAAGACAGAATTAAGTTTGAATAAGTTCTGCTATTGCACATTTGGATATATACCACAACTTTACAAGAGACTGAGATATGTTTTGCAAATTATAATATTAAATTAATAGCTAAACCTCCTACAAAATTAAAAGATTTAATTCGTAACAAAATAGATCCAATCCCAGATTATAAAAAAGTAGGTGTTTATATGATTCCATTCATAGCAGAGCATATTTTTTTTTTATCCTCTATTGGTCAGCCTTCTCGAAAATTAAAAGTAAGACTAAAAAAGCATTTTTCGGGTATACAATACAACTAACCAAGTACAGCTTTATCTAGAATGCAATAAAAAGAAAATATTTTGTTAATTTTTATCAAAGCCTAAATAATCTTTTCAACATCCAACTATTACTCTTCCATTATCCGTGAATTCCTCGAAATTTTGCTTAACAAAGGTACTGTTTCTAATGAAGTCATTTCATATCTTTTCCCTCAATCTGGTATCATAATCCTTGGTGTTTAGATGAATTCATGACTTTGTTCATACACGCGGCTGTTTTGGTTTTTTGTTTGTTTTTTACGTTTTCTATTTCTTATCAATTATCTTCTTTTATATTCCTTTGAATATGAACGTGTGGGCAATTCGAAAGATCTCAGGTAAAATAATAAAGAAATATTAACTATATTTTTGCAACACTTTTTAAGTATTTATTTGTAAATTTTGATTTAATAAACAGGTGTAAATTTCCATCAAAGATGCTGGTATTAATACAGTGGTTTGACTCATTAAAATATAACGATTTATCCTTATCGTTTGTGCACATTAAAAAGCGTGAGAAAATAATGTTAAGACGACTTTATTTAGACAACTACACGTCAAATTAATCGAAATCGTCTGTTACATTATTTCACCCTATTTCCCTTGATCCCTTGTTTGATTGCTTGAACGGTCTGCATTCTTCTGTGCAACCCGGTATTACCCAACACCCACACGATGGGAAGTCCGATAATATCTGGAAAACCTTATTAGTACAGATGATATGGAACATAAAATTCAACAGTTGAATGAAGAAAGAAGTTTCATTTTTTTAAAGATATTCTAATGGAATTTTTCAGAAATTTTGAAATTCAAACTCCATTGTTCTAGTGTAGTATTTTACTAACAGAAAAAGAATTTACCAAATGAACCGCCCTATATGATTTGGATAAAAATTTTAATCATGTACTAAATATAAAAATACGAACAAAATAAATAAAAAATTGTAATGCTATCTAAATACAAAAAAAAAAAAAAAAAAAAAAAAAAAAAAAAAATATATATATATATATATATATATATATAAATATGTGTTACATTAAATGTTATAATATTTGTAATAGGAATATAATTTCTGACTGAAATCTTATATTAAAATCTACTTTTGTACTTTTATCATTTGAGTACATTACTCAAGTATTAAAAAATAATGTTGAGATCACTTTATTCAGACAACTACACGTCAGGTTAATCGAAATCATTTGTTACATTATTTCACCCTATTTCCCTTGATTCCTTGTTCGATTGCTTGAACAGTCTTCATTCATCTGTGCAATCCGGTAGCATATTTCAGATGTGTATATTGCTGGGACGATTACTGTTTCTAAACCAATAGGAGAGCGTCATTATCACGGTCAAGTACACGCCCACACAGTTTGATTGACAGGAACTCGTGGACAATTGACGGTGCTAATTATAACGATAATCTGTTGCGGATGAAAGTGAGCTGACTGGCTGAATGGTTAGAGCGTCGAGCTTGAAACCGGAGGATATGGGTTCGAGTCCATCGCGGGCCGAGAGTCCGTTGGTGATTTTTTTTTTAATTATTGGAGGCTGTCTTTTATTAATAAATAAGACATTTAAAAAAATATTTCAAACCCTTTTAATATTCTAAATATCGTTCCAAAATGATTTATATATATATTAAACAAATGGGAAAAAAAGTATTCTGCGAAAATATCCGTATAAGCAAAATTCTTACTTTAATTTTTATTTATTTATTTATTTGTTTATTTCAGGATCAGAGGAAGTATAATTTCTAATTGAAGTAAATAAAATTTAGTCATTTTGAAAAAAAAAAAATTCTTTCGTACCTTTAATTGTTAATTACCGAGTACAAATTCAAACAATCCGAGTACAAATAAATAATAAACACACACGATCAATTGTCCACGAGTTCCTGTCAATCAGACTGTGTGGGCGTGTACTTGACCGTGATAATGACGGTCTCCTATTGGTTTAGAAACAGTAATCGTCCCAGCAATATACACATCTGAAATATGCAATCCGGTATTACCCACCACCCACGCGATGGGAAGTCCGATAATATCTGGAAAACTTTATTAGCACAGATGGGATATGGAACATAAAATTCATCGGTTGATTGAAGAAGGGAGGGATTGTCTCTACTTTGTCAACAATGGGAGATAAGGTCTGGCAGTATATAGTAGATCCAAAAGAGATTTGGTCACACTGAGTAGGGAACTCAAACCTTGAATTACTTAAATGACATAAAAGAAGTGAAGTTATAAGAAAAATGGCTTCTCATAATAGTATAATAGTGTAATTCTCATAATATAATAGTTCGGTTTTAATACATGAGTAAAATGTCCATTTTTTCAGTATTAAAAATGTTACCATATTTTGTTTTACAATATTTTTAATTTGAAATTTGATTATTAAGTAATATTGCGGTAATGGTTTCAATATTGCACTGTTCGATCGCACAAATATTGAAATGCGCAAATTATTAGAATGAATTATTTACTTAAAAGCATATAACAGAAAAAAAATATCACGAATTTCAAGATCACTGAAATGTATTACCCTCCACTTAATTTAGATAAAAATGAATTAACCCTTTTGGATAAGAAATTTTTTTCAGTTTTAGATAAAATTATTTTACGTTAATAGCATTAACACTAGCCATCCATATATGCTAATTAATGTTTAACGAATATGTCATTGTCTTAAAGATATTGAATGTTGCTCATTTACTAACTATTTAATTCATATTCATATGACAATAGGTTAAGGAATAATTTTTAGAGATGTTTACAAAATATTGTGTTACAACAAGGTTTAACTTACATTGCGACATTCTAATATTTTTAGCGTTTTATTAAACAGGATTATTTCAGGAATGTAACCGTTATTTTAAATTTACTTAACCCTCTGCCCCGAGATAAGTCGGGGGTAAAAGCTTTATTTCCCCAAACCCTTCGCCGGTTAAGTGGTTAATGAGTGAAATATATGTTTAAAATAAAAAAATCGAAAACGTCGCAAAGAGAATTAATCAAAAAAAAATAATTTTTATTATTACTAAATGCCTAAACATAAATAAAGTCATATAATAAATGTATAGACAAATACTAACATTAGTGTGTGTAAATAGTAGCTTAAATGTTCCTTAAAACAAAATAATACCCTATTAAAAAACATGTATTATTAATAGTGCACCAGACCCGAAAGGGTTAAAATAATAAATAACGTAAAAATATATACACAATAAATAAAAATCTGTAAGAATATCTAACCTCGAAAAAAATAAAAGTGTTATAAAAATGTTGCATTAAATGTTATAAAAAATACCTAACGAGATTTTTTTTTCTGACCGACATTCTGAATTAAAATCTATCATTGTATTCTTATCATATGAGTACATTACTAAAGTGCTAGAAAAGACCAGTTTTTTTTGGTCAACTACAAGTCAGGTTAATGAAAATCGTCTGTTACATTATTTCACCCTATTTTCCTTGATCCCTTGTTTGATTGCTTGAACAGTCTTCATCAATTCTGTGCAATCCGGTATTACCCACAACCCACACGATGGGAAGTCCGATAACATCTAGAAAACTTTATTAGTACAGATGATATGGATCATAAAATTCCCCGGTTCATTGAAGAAGGCAGGGATTCTCTCTACTTTGTCAACAATTTGAGATATGGTCTGGAAGAATGTAGTTGATCCAAAAGAGATTTGGTCACAACTGGGTAGGGGACTCAATCCTTGAATTATTTTAAAGACATGAAAGAAGCGATAAGAAAAGTAGCTTCTCATAACATAATGGTTCGGTTTTGATACATTAGTAAAATGTCCATTTTTTAGTGTTGGAAACATTAGCATGTTTTGTTATACAATATTTTTAATTCCGAATTTGGTTATAAAATAATATTGCAGTGATGACTTTAATATTGCACTATTCAAATGCACAAGTTAAAATGCGTTAATTATTTATTTCCATACATTTTATAGTAGAAAGAACTCACCAATTTCAAGATCATAGAAATGTGTTGTCTACTATTTAATTTGGATTAAAAAAAAATAATCTTAGCTTAAATGTAGAAATATTAACAAAATAGATAAAAATATGTAAGAATAACTAAATTTTAAAAAAAAAGTTATAAAAGGGGTACACTAAATGTTATAAAAAATACATCATGCGAGTTTTTTTTTTTTTTTTTTTTTTTTTTTTTTTTTTTTTTTTTTTTCTGACTGACATTTTCAATTAATTCTATCATTATAATCTTATCATTTGAGTACATTACTAAAGTGCTAGAAAGACATCTTTATTTGGACAATTACACGTCAGGTTAATCGAAATCATCTGTTACATTATTTCACCCTATTTCCCTTGATCCCTTGTTTGACTGCTTGAACAGTCTTCATTCTTCTGTGCAATCCGGTATTACCCACCACCCACGCGATGGGAAGTCCGATAATATCTGGAAAACTTTATTAGCACAGATGGGATATGGAACATAAAATTCATCTGTTGATTGAAGAAGGGAGGGATTGTCTCTACTTTGTCAACAATGGGAGATAAGGTCTAGAAGTATATAGTATATCTGAAAGAGATTTTTTCACAATTGGGTAGGGGACTTTTAAAGATCTACATTGATCCTTGAATTATCGTAAAGATATAGAGTAAGTCTAAAAAAGGTTCCCACTAGAAAAAATCTGTTTGTATTTGGTCCAAAAATCTGTAGGAAATCCGTAAGTAGATATTTTAAAGACTATCTTTAAAATTCTGCAGACATTTTTAAGGTAAAGCTAAATCTGCAAAATTTCTTCATATTTCTGTGAAATTTCTGAATAAAGTGGAGATTTCTTCAGATAAGCTTAAGATTTTTTTTAGTGGGGATGGATTTTAATGTACCAGTAAAACTTTCAGTTTCTGATGGTTGAATGCTTAGCGAGTTTTGTGTAGATTATTTTAAAAATTGCTAATAATGCAATATTACTGATATAGCTCTAAAATGGGTAGTTTCCAAGTGACATAAAATAAAATGCTTTGATTATTTGAACAAGAAAATTGCCTTAGTCTAAGTTAAGAAGAAATGACAAACGGATTTTAAGATTTTAGAAATATGTTGTTCTCTATTTTATAATTTATTAAAATGCATTTTTATACAAAAAATGTGTTTTAAACTATTTCGTTGACAGTTATTTCTTCTTTGCAGATCATTTATAAAAACGACGGCTCTCATTATCAATATTACATCTTTAAAATAATTTTGCAAGATTTTGATTTAAAACTAAGTCTAATGTTTTATTCAAATTCATCTTATGTTCTTTTAGGGCAATTTTGTCCCACAAAGGAATTGTCTGAATTACATAAATTCGAGAAACATTGAAAATTGTCGTTTATAATTTGTTACTCGATTCTTTAAAATAGTATTATATAAAGCTAAATATTTTTTAATGATTATATAAATGATTATTGTAATCCCAATTAATATATTCACTTAGTATTGTGAATTTTATTTTAGGTAAAAATCATGTGAGTTGAAAGGCTTCGTGTTGTTTTTTAGTATGTTGTAACAAAGGATGAAAATGTCACACATATAAATTGTTATTGTTATTTTTCATTTAATAAATGCCCGTAAAGCATGGTGACGTCACAGCAACGTCGTTGTGAAGTCACATTGTGACTTTCTGACCATCGATTGCCGATGTGAAGTCACAGTGACTAAAATGTGAAGTCGTTATGGCCGTTTTAGAGCTCTTTTGTGACGTTTCACAAAGTGGTCACAATGTGACAAATTTGTAAAAAAAAGGGGCATTTTTGACTAATTTGACATTAACATTGTGACAAAACTGTGACAAAAGCGACGATATTGCCGATAATTGCCGGAAACATGTTTTTTAAAGTAAATAACATGTTTTGAAGGATATTTATAAATTTCCAAAGATTTTTAAGAAAGTCACATCTCAGTCACAATGTGATGTCACTGTGTGGTAGCATTTTTTCACAGATGTGATGTAACCAAAGTGACTCACAGTGACGTCACTGTGACCATGCATGCTATTAGGGTGTTTATTAAGAAAAATTAAACATAAGATTTTCCTCTGTGAAATATTATGAAAACTTGGTGTTATGCTTTAGAAAAATATAAAACCTATGAATAAACCGGGCTTGCGGCAAAATTCGGTTTTGAAATTTTAGGATATAATAGTAATACGAGAATATTTTTTTTCTTTAATACAGATCCAAAAAATTTAATAGGTTGAGTTAATTTTTTCTTACAAACACTGTGGTTGTCCTATTTTCCTATATATATTATGTATGTATATTTGATATGTATATTTTTATTTAATTTGGAGTCACCAATAGCAGATTAAAATAGTGAAATACAGTACAATAGAAACAGTACAATAGAAATAGTGAAATAGTGAAATAGTGAACAGTACAATAGAAAACCTATTCAACTGTTAGTTCTCAATCATAATCCGAAAGATTTTACCACAAGAATACATTTTAATAAAAAATTTATTTTACTTAAGAAAGGTGTGATAATAATTAAAAATAAATGACACTGGCATGTTTCGGATCCGTCTAAAAAGATCCATAATCATAATAAAAATAAAAATAAAATTTTAAAACATTTCACGGTCAATACAAATGACACGCGACCGTGAGATATAAACAACAAAAAACAAAACTCACGCGCTCTATTGTATAAAATTAAATTAAAATAGACCATGATCTAAAAGAATTTCCAACATGGTTCATCCCATTCAAGCTCTCATGATTCGTGAGAGTTTTTATCCTATCCGATCTATTTACACTCATGAAAAAGCGTGAAGCATTTTATTTTTAAAACTTTGAAGCAGCAATATTGTTAGTAATTTGAAACTTTACCTGCATCTTCACAACACCACTGTTATAGAAAACGATTACTTCACTGTATTATGGAGCATTCTCATTGGTCAAAATAGATATAGTCTATAAAAACGGCGGAGTGATATTGCTGCAGAATTATTAAATGTTTAACAGTGAAGGTACACTGACAAGAATATGATAAATAGTTACCTTTGATTTTAAAGATTATCTATATTCTGACTATTGAGAAAGCTCCATAAGATTTTTAGATAGATCTCATTTGTTAGAAAATGGATAGCCTTTAAAAACTAAAGCTAATTTTTACGACATTTTAAACAGTGTTCTTCAATTCTTTATATAATTACATTTCCGTAATGATCGAAATATTCGCGACATTTTTTTGTCTTGGAATATCAAAATCCGATGAGTTCGAGATCGATCTTTAATAACGACTTTATGAGAATCACTCAAAAATATCTCCATGTCACGGTTTTGGCTGTAATAATAAATGTTGTTTATTCCTATTATTTATGTTCGTATTCATCATCTAACACGATCTAGAAAACACGGGTTGAACGCTAAAATTATAGTCATCATTAAATCTGATTGGACTTCCATCGCTATCAGATCCAATCAGGCTAGTCGGGATATCGTTTGAGCGTTCATCAAGTTCTTTCAAAGTTGAGGTAAATACGAGCATTAAAGCCTCAACGTAAACTCAACTGCCCTTTATAACGCTCTAATCGTTATACCAATAGTCCCAATAGTCCAATAGTTCAATAGTAGTATATTTCATATTCCCTATATCAGGTGACATAATTTTACTTTATGATCTGATATATTTCTCATAGTTATTCATAATATAAGTTCTAACGTATTTTTTTCTTTTGGTATCGGATTTGATGAAATTTCTTTATAATGTTATTTTAATAATTTTGAAATATCAGTATGTTAAAAAAAGATTTACTAATCTACATTTTTTGTTACAGAATCTTCTTCAGCACATGGTCCAATCCTGCCATCTTTTGTTGAACCTATTCCTAATATAACTGTTGCTGTAGGAAGAGAAGCCATTTTACAATGTACCATAGAAGATTTAGATTCATATAAGGTTTGTTTAAAATTTATATTTACCTGCAACATGTTACAACTAAACAAAACCATCTGATTACTTATAAAATGAGAAAATTTGTGAAATATAATTTTAGCATTACTTAAAAAAACAACGTGTATATATTTTTTTAACTAAATTAATTTCATTTATTTAATCACTCTTTGTATGTTTAATTTATTATTATTGGCGGGGTGTTTTATTTTTATTAAACTGTATTTCACTTTTCGCAGATTTTCAATTACCTATACAATTGCTAGTAATAAAGATATTAAAACATCATAGGAAAATGCCACTATCCAGATGGATTAATCGCTATCCATGAAATCAGATCAATCAAGCATAAATCTGTGTTCTTTCGATTATTTTTTCTGTTGTAAAAATTAGGGCTTCTATTTGGGCAATGTCGATTTGTTAAGAGCGAAAAATCTAAGTGATTCACACCAAAAGTCATAAAGAACACAAATAGTACCAAACTTTCCAGATGTTAAAATTAACAATGTATACATTTAAGAAGTAATTCCGTTAAAAATAGGTTGTTTGAACAGAATTGACATGCTGGATAAAGTTTTCATACAATTAAATTATTGTCCAACAATATGAAAGTGACATATTACGATGAAAAGATTATGCTTTGATTGACACATAGCTGAACTATTTCAATCCTATTAATTTTCTATTCCTGAATTAGCGAAAGAAAATGAGCAAGTTTGATTTTCAAGCTTAACAGATTAACATGCATTAGTTTATAGATACTGGCTGGCTCGGAAAGATTTTTGCTAATTGTTTTTGACCAGACTATTTCCAATCATCCAAATGATATACCAGTATGTCAACACTTTCATATCTAGAATTAATATTGTAAATAGCATTTACAAAAGCTTACCAGCTGTGGATAAAACTACGCTGTCTTGTGATATAAATTTGCTTAAAATATTAATTTATTATGTTAATCCTGCATAAAAGAAGCTTTATAGAAGTTTTAATATGTGGCAGAAATTATAAAAATTTCTTTCTGGTGGTATTATTGGGAAATGTTCAAATACATTTTGCATTCATGTGGTATCAGCTCTTGTGAATTTAATCTTTGGTGTTCTTGTGAATGCATCTCATTCAAATGCGTTTTAAATTTTCCTTCAAAAAAATTGGACACAATGATGAAAGCTACAAACGCACAAAAATATGTTTTAGATTTTTACATCTTCAGAAAATTAATTCTATTCTCGTTAAATTCATATCACTCTCTTAACTGTGCGATACCTATTTACTGAGATAGTGGGGATTATTTCGACATACTCTTTCATTTCCGATTTAAAAATTCCCAGTGATAATTGTCAGGAAGTTTTGTTTACTTTTTGTTGCCAAGTTTTTACATTATGTCAAGTTTGTATATGCGGTAAAATGCACCAATTGTTATTTTTATTTGAATGTCACAAATAATTATGAGGAAGCCTTTAACCTTTTGCGGTGCAGGCCAAATTCATTGCTTAAGTATTGAAATTAATGGCTGACAACGGAATTTGAAATTAACTTTATTTATAAATAAGAAAAGGGTATATTTCACGCATTCAATAAACCGTAATTTTTTCTAACAAATTCCTGTGCCAATGTGGCGTTTGGGAATTAAAATTAAGTGGTATATCTATAAAACCACCACGCCGCAAAGGGTTAAACATTTATTTGAACGTTCACTTAAACCAGCTTTTATATTTTAATTGTTTTACTCAGAAATGTAATCCCATAATTTAGCTTTTTAATTTTATTTGCTGTTAAGTACTTAATTTAAAACAAAACTTTTTTTAATCAATACTTTCTAATATTATTGCATTTTTTAGTATTAGCATTTTAATTTCATTAAATATTTAACAAACACAGTAAACGTTTTTTTGAACAATGACCACGAAAGAGTTGTTTTATGGTAGTCACTGTAAAGAATGTAATAACAAAAATATGTGTTAAAGTTTTAGTTAAGTATATATTTTGCATTATGTGATTTCAATTTATGGATAGTCCATATAGTTATTGAATTAGAAATGAAAAATAAAAATTTAAATTATATGCTTAAAATTATTATTATTATTTTAATAGTAAATGCTACATTTTCAAAATTAATAATTTCTTGGGATTTAAGCAAGTTCTTACTTTTTTTAGTTTTTTAAACATTTATTTTAATCCACTTAAAATTATTTTATTTGTAACATGAATAAGTTAACATGTCGCTTTTGTTTAAATTAAAAAACTTGTTTTGTTTCTATAATAAATTGTGGTATCTGTAATAACTATACTATTTATGAACTACAATAAACTATAGTTTGTATAGTTAACTATATAAATTGCATTTAAAAAATACAATTAATTCCTTTAACGGTTTTTCCTCAAAATGATGTTTTTCAGACTTACAAATATGATTTCTCCAAAACTAGTTTAAGTATAGCGTTAAAATTCTTGCTGTACATTTAAGCGCACATTTTAATACATGCATACATTTTACAGCAACACATTTTATTACATCTATAGCGTTAAAATTCTTACTGTACATTCTTTAGTTACTCATTTAATAATTAAAGAAACATGTTTAATTCAACGCTCATAATGTATATATTAAAACTAAAAGATATTAATCGTACTAATCTGAACTAAAACAACTAATTATTTCATAAATTGCGGTCGCCCACACAACTATGACTTTTTGCTACTAGAATTGATATTAGCTAAATATTTAAATTTGGGCCAAAAATGTCCATAGAAATAGATGTACTTTTAATTTTTGTTAATATATAATTCTGCATTATTGATATTAATTATAAGTCAATAAAATATTTCGAATAAAACATATACAGTCGAGTCTCTATATAACGAAATCCATCGTTTCAGTAAAAAACTCGTTATATAGAGAAATTCGATGTATAGAAAATGATGCTAAAAATCATATTTAATGAGTAAATTTTGAACAAATATTATTTTTTATGTTTTTAATTAAGAATTTGAAATGTTTAAAAGTAAATATTAACCTAACATTTTATTTCTTAATTATTTAAGCAGTTTCAAAAAAGAGAACATACATTTATTTGAAAGCTTAATGAAAATCAAATAAGGAAGACTTGCATTCATTTCAGACTAAGAAATATGCAATTGTCTGTTGTTTTGATTTTAAAATTGTTACGCTCTCAAAAAAAAAAAAAAAAAAAAAAAAAAAATCTTAAATCTTATCAAAGAATGAAAAATTGTAGTTAACATTTTCCTCTATTTAAAGGCCTCTCTTATGTGCCTCTCATTGATTCCTCTCTTATATGTATAACAATCTTATTGACTCTGTTTTGAGAAGAATGTTGAAAGGTGTGTGGGAGGTGGGATAAATTCATTAGAATTAAAGAACTTGGAGAGAAGTAATTAAAAAAAAACTCAGCCCTGAACGGTAATCAAAAATAAGTGATGGAAAATTGATTCCATATGATTTCGAAGCTTTTTTAAAACTGAATAAATTAAGACCAATTTATGAAAAAATTCGTTATATGGAGATAGATATTTCGCTATATAGAGACTGTTTTTAATGTAATCATGCGAAAAGGGGATCGTTCCTACAAAAAATTCGTTATATAGAGAAATTCGATGTATGGAGTTTCGTTATAGAGAGACTCGACTGTAATTAGAATTAAAAAATAAATCAATCTTCAGTTATAAAATTTGATCCCCTAGAAGATAGGCGATTCTGTATATCTGAATTGTCCATAAATAAAGAACTTCATATCTTCCCAGGAAACTTCTAAAATAATGCTTAAATCTAATATTAATCTTTCAATACATAGGGTTGACCCAAATAAGTTAAATAATTAATATCTTAAGCGAGTAACTTCTGGAACATTATTTTTAAAGTAACTGTTCAGTGACACATTGTTAGTGCTTCATTGCGGATTTGTACATTTCCACCTGAATGTTGAAATCAAAGTCTGATTTGGTTGTGTACATGCTCTTCCAGGACAACACCTTCACCACATATTCCATCCCTAAATTTAATGTACAGAAAATTGATTCCATTTATACTTAAACAAATTCAAATTCGGCTCCCGAATTAAAATTAACTAATTATCAACGTATTTTGTGTGTTCGACATGAACTACCTAACAAACATATTGCAGGAAATAAATCACAAGGGCGATATATGAAGAGTAACAAAGGGCAGCCACATCAAAAATTTAAAAAAAGAAATAAATATCTAAACCGTAGATACTGTTGCGGTCTCAGAGATCGTTGTTTTTTTCAATGATGGCAGTTTAACTTGAAATTTTTAGTTTGGCGATGTTTTACACTTTTGTGTACTAAGGTGCATCATTTTCTATGGCAAATAATAAAATGTAATATTTTTGCTGCCTTTTCTTATCTCTTAAGTCTTCGTCATGTAAAACGTACATATGCCAAATTTTCAAGAAGATTGGACAATATCTAGAGGTAGCTCAATTTAATAAGTTTTGTAAAATTAAACAAAAAATATGATTCTTCAATGTTAATTAGTGACGTATTGCGATGAAATGATTATGCTTTGATAGACACATGGCTGAATTATTTCAATCCTATTAATTTTCTATTCCTCAATTAGCGAAAGAAGATGAGCAAGTTTGATTTTCAAGCTTAACAGATTAACATGCATTAGTTTATAGATACTGGCTGGCTCGGAAAGATTTTTGCTAATTGTTTTTGTCCAGACTATTTCCATTCATCCAAATGATATACCAATGTGTCAACACTTTCATATCTAGAATTAATATTGTAAATAACATTTACAAAAGCTTATCATCTGTGGATAAAACTACGCTGTCTTGTGATATAAATTTGTTTAAATTATAATTTATTATATTAATCCTGCATAAAAGAAGCTTTATAATAGTGTTAATATGTGGCAGAAATTATAAAAATTTCTTTCTGGTGGTATTATTGGGAAATGTTCAAATAAATTTTGCATTCATGTGGTATCAGCTCTTGTGAATTTAATCTTTGGTGTTCTTGCGAATGCATCTCATTCAAATGCGTTTTAAATTTTCCTTAAAAAAAATTGGACACAATGATGAAAGCTACAAACGCACAAAAATATGTTTTAGATTTTTACATCTTCAGAAAATTAATTCTATTCTCGTTAAATTCATATCACTCTCTTAACTGTGCGATACCTATTTACTGAGATAGTGGGGATTATTTCGACATACTCTTTCATTTCAGATTTAAAAATTCCCAGTGATAATTGTCAGGAAGTTTTGTTTACTTTTTGTTGCCAAGTTTTTACATTATGTCAAGTTTGTATATGCGGTAAAATGCACCAATTGTTATTTTTATTTGAATGTCACAAATAATTATGAGGAAGCCTTTAACCCTTTGCGGTGCAGGCATAATTTATTGCTTAAGGGAGACCCGAACTCCATTTTCGGCCAAAAATCATTAAAAGTTCAATTTTTTTTTTTTTTTTTTTTTTTTTTTTTTTTTTATCGCAGAAAACGATAAAATACATATTTGCGAATATCCATGCAAAATTTCAAAACTCGGGGACACTTGGAACAGGTAGCAAATGAGCTTTTTCAATTGTATTCACTAGAGTTTAAAGGACTAGCGGCCATTTTAAAATGTGTTTTCCTGAAAATGACTTTTTTCATATTTTGCCTAAGTTCAAAGTACTAAGGCTCAGTGGTAAAATGATTTAGAAACAAAGTGGTTATGTTTTTAGAATCTTAAAAAAATTTGCAACAAAAGTAAGGAGAGATTTTTTTTAACTATTTCTGAAAATTTTACATAAATTGGTAAACATGAAAATTATAACGAATTTAAGGAAATTTACCATGCGTAATATCTTTCTTTTTTTTAGCTGATTAAAATAGAAAATTAAAAATATATCTCCCTAGGTCTTTTCCATATAGTATAACACTATTTAAGAAATTTTAGTAATACCAAAATATTGAAAATTGAATGAGGAGTAGTAATTTAAAAAAATGTATTTTTTGACAAAAAAAAAAAAAAAAAAAAAAAAAAATACTTTTTAATAGAAAGTTAATTTTTTTGCTAATTATTCCTCACAAAAAGATTCTTAAATAGTACACCAAAATTAATTACTTTAAAATCAATAATACAAATTTTGGGTTTTTTCTTACGGGTCTCCCTTAAATATTGAAATTAATGACTGACAACTGAATTTGAAAACAACTTTATTTATAAATAAGAAAAGGGTATATTTCACGCATTCAATAAACCGTAATTTTTTCTAACAAAATTTCGGTGCCAATGTGGCGTTTGGGAATTAAAATTAAGTGGTATATCTATAAAACCACCACGCCGCAAAGGGTTAAACATTTATTTGAACGTTCACTTAAACCAGCTTTTATATTTTAATTGTTTTACTCAGAAATGTAATCCCATAATTTAGCTTTTTAATTTTATTTGCTGTTAAGTACTTAATTTAAAACAAAACTTTTTTTAATCAATACTTTCTAATATTATTGCATTTTTTAGTATTAGCATTTTAATTTCATTAAATATTTAACAAACACAGTAAACGTTTTTTTGAACAATGACCACGAAAGAGTTGTTTTATGGTAGTCACTGTAAAGAATGTAATAACAAAAATATGTGTTAAAGTTTTAGTTAAGTATATATTTTGCATTATGTGATTTCAATTTATGGATAGTCCATATAGTTATTGAATTAGAAATGAAAAATAAAAATTTAAATTATATGCTTAAAATTATTATTATTATTTTAATAGTAAATGCTACATTTTCAAAATTAATAATTTCTTGGGATTTAAGCAAGTTCTTACTTTTTTTAGTTTTTTAAACAATATATTTTAATCCATTTAAACTTAAAATTATTTTATTTGTAACATGAATAAGTTAACATGTCGCTTTTGTTTAAATTTAAAAAGTTATTGTTTTGTTTCTATAATAAATTGTGGTATCTATAATAACTATACTACTTTTGAACTACAATAAACTATAGTTTGTATAGTTAACTATATAAATTGCGTTTAAAAAATACAATTAATTCCTTTAACGGCTTTTCCTCAAAATGATGTTTTTCAGACTTACAAATATGATTTCTCCAAAACTAGTTTAAATATAGCGTTAAAATTCTTGCTGTACATTTAAGCGCTGTACATTTAAGCGCACATTTTATTACCTGCATATATTTTACAGCGACACATTTTATTACATCTATATCGTTAAAATCCTTACTGTACATTCTTTAGTTATTCATTTAATAATTAAAGAAACGTGTTTAATTCAACGCTCATAATGTATATATTAAAACTAAAAGATAATAATCGTACTAATCTATACAAAAACAACTAATTATTTCAGAAATTGCGGTCGCCCACACAACTATGATTTTTTTCTACTAGAATTGATATTAGCTAACCATTTAAATTTGGGCCAAAAATGTCCATAGAAATAGATGTACTTTTAATTTTTGTTAATATATAATTCTGCATTATTGATATTTATTATAAGTCAATAAAATATTTCTAATAAAACATATAATTAGAGTTAGCACTTTTTTTACACTCTTTGTTAAAATTTGTGAATTCCAATGATGACTTTGGAATACTTTGTAATACCAGTGCAGTTGTAAAATTTGATCCCCTAGAAGATATGCCCCTGATAGCATGCATGGTCACAGTAAAGTCACAGTAAAGTCACAGTGACGTCACAGTGACGTCACTGTGAGTCACTTTGGTCACATAACATCTGTGACCAAAATGCCACCACTCAGTGACGTCACATTGTGACTGAGATGTGACCTTCTTAAAAATCTTTAGAAATTTATAAATATCCTTCAAAACATGTTATTTACTTTAAAAAACATGTTTCGGGTAATTTAAATATCATTGCTTTTGTCACAGTTTCGTCACAATGTTAATGTCAAATTAGTCACAAATGACACATTTTTCACAAATTTGTCACATTGTGACCACTTTGTGAAACGTCACAAAAGAGCTCTAAAACGGCCATAACGACCTCACATTTTAGTCACTGTGACTTCACATAGACGTCACGTGACGTCACATCGGCAATCGATAGTCACAAAGTGACAATGTGAACTCACAATGACGTTGCAGTGACGTCACCATGCTTTACGGGGCGACTCTGTATATCTGAATTGTCCATAAATAAAGAACTTCATATCCTCCCATTAAATTTCTAAAATAATGTTTGAATCTAATATTAATCTTTCAATATATAGGGTTGACCCAAATAAGTTAAATAATTAATATCTTAAGCGAGTGAATTCTGGAATATTATTTTTAAAGTAACAGTTCAGTGACACATTGTTAGAGCTGCATTAAGGATTTATACATTTCACCTGGATGTTGAAATCAAAGTCTGAATCGGTTGTGTACACGCTCTTCCAGGCTAACACATCACCACATATTTCATCCCTAAATTTGATTTACAGAAAATTGATTTCATTTATACTTAAATGAATCACCAAATTAAAATTAACTAATTATCAACGTATTTTGTGTGATCGACATGAACTACCTAACAAATATATTGCAAGAAATAAATCACATGTGCGATATATGAAGAATAACAAAGGGCAGCCACATCAAAAATTAAATAAAAAAATAAATATCTAAACCCTAGATACTGTTGCAGTCTCACAGATCGTTGCTTTTTTCAATGATGGCAGTTTAACTTGAAATTTTTAGTTTGGCGATGTTTTAAACTTTTGTGTACTAAGGTGCTTCATTTTCTATGGCAAATAATAAAATGTAATATTTTTGTTGCCTTTTCTTATCCCTTGAGTCTTCGTCATGTAAAATGTACATATGCCAAATTTTCAAGAAGATTGGATAATATCTAGAGGTAACTCACTTTAATAAGTTTTGAAAAAAAAAAAAAAAAAAAAATGCGATTTTTCAATGTTAATTAGTTCTATTAGAAAAACCAATAATTACGAACTTAAAATAATCCTGAAATGAAATCTTAAAATTAATATCTAGTATGATGTCCACAACATGTGTTACATTAATCAACTTTGCATGATACAATTATTGAATGAATGAATTGTTTGCTAGATGATGTCTTTTCTGTGATGTAGACTTCTGAGTAGAAAAAAAATTATTTATAATGTAATGTATATAAATATTTTTTCAGAAACTGTAATCAATAGCTTATTTTATTATATTATTATTTATTATATTTATATTTATATTATTATTATTTATTATATTTATATTTATATTATTATTATTTATTATATTATATTAATAGCTTATTTTGGATAAAAATATTTTACATAAAATTTATTATTCTGAAACTGAAAAGCTTTAAAAATTGGAAAAGGAAACAATTTCTTAGCATAAGTAAAAGTACTTATATAAATACAGTGTGGTCATAAAAAAAAACTTATATATGTACTCCTACCTACCTAAACACTCAACCAATCTTAAGAAAATTTCAGATTTAGTTTATTTGAAGATATACGCTTGAGATCGTAATGATTTAAAACAACAGAACTCCAACTGTTAGTTACAGTGAAAAAAAAATCGATATTTAAAAATGACAACACCCTTTATTTCTTTGCCAAATTAATCAGCATAATGAAAAATAATAAATGGAGTTGAACGATACATATATGAATAAAATTGCCTGTGTAATATCAAGGTACTTAATCCTAATTAGTTCCTATTAAACGCGGCGGTTCCCAAACTTTATTGTTACGCGACCCACCTCTAAGTAAGAACAAGACCTTTCGACCAAGCAGTTTAAAAAAATATCTCTGAGGAGCTATGAGTAACTTTGCGGCACAACAATTAAAATAAGGCGTAATACACGTATTTGTTTTACTGCGTATTAACAAATTTTACGCTCATATTAAGCTGTATGACAGCGCATAATAAATCATTGTTTATTCCCAACAAATTTCACTCTATATTGTGCATAATTAAATTTAGTTACCTTCAAAAAATAAACTAGAACAGTAGTGCATATACGAAAATAACTGAAAATATGCAATTACGTATAAAATGATTTATTAAAATTTCTTTCAATATAATTTATTTATTTATTACGTAATATATTTATTATATTATCTTGATCGTCACTATACAGTTTGAAAAATGTTACAATTATCTACAGCTCTTTGAAATTCCTCAAAAAGCTGTTCGATTTATTGAAAGCGAAAATTTTTATTTTAAATTTTTTCTTATGTTACAAGCAAGCAATGTTTAAATCTTAGAGATTATTTTTAAGTTCAAAAATCTTTAAATCTACTAAAATATATTTTCTGTCCATCATTCTTACTTAAAAAAAATAAACCATTATGACCATTAACGCTTTCATTATAGAAATCCAATAACTGCTATTCCTTACTGAATAATTGCATCAAAATATTAAAAATGAAAAGTTTCTAGTTCTATAAAATACTGCAGTCCTCCGAGGAAGAAAAACTTTTGTTTGTTTCTAGATTAATAGCAGATATATACCAAAATTTTTCATTATTAAGATATTGAACATAGAGATTAATACAGAAGCTGTATGAATTTGGCTACACTGTAAAAAAAAGGGTCGATCTACTAAAAAAAACTTTAGTAAACCTTGTAATTACTAAAAAATGTTTAGTAATCTTAGTCGGTTACTAGAAAATCTGTAAGAATTACTAGAAAAAAGTTAGCAACGAATAGAGTTAATAGTTTTATATTTTTAATAGCTATTACTAAAACTCACTTGGCGTGGCCTCGATAGCATAGTGGTTATAGTAACGGACTCCAGGCTAAAAGGTCCCGGGTTCAATACTGGACAGCGCCAAGTACTCCCCGAATGTATGTCGTGTAAGTACTCTATAATAAAGATGTTATGAATTTCCTGTTGGAGCTGGTCGCAATGTTTGGTGCTGCCAGCTATTGCGTTTTTGCCGAAAATCTATTGCTTCAGAAGTCTGGATGCAGCTCGAAGGAAGCTCCTGCCCTTCGGACACACGTAATTGTTATTAAAAATAATTTTGGAGCTATTACTAAAATTTGCTTGGTGGCTCATACTAAAAAATTTTAAGTTAGTTATACAAAATATTCTTTTGTTCAGTTTACAAAAGAAATGCTTGTTTCACTTGCAAAAAAAAAGTTTGTAATGGTTACTAAAAAATTCTGTGGAATACAAATTTACTAAAAAATTTTTAGTAACCTCTTGAATTTTTTTTTACAGTGTAGTCTATCTGTTTGTTCATCTTTCGATTAGCAATTTGAGAGACTACTCAGAGTAGCTATGTGACAATTTCTGTCACAAAAATTAAGATAACATGTAATAAAAGTATTTGTTTCATTGCCTAATAAAATTTGTATACTCATTTTTAGCTATATGACTACGCATAATAAATCATTGCTTTACTCGGCTAATTTACATTCGATCTATTTTGTACATAATTTTCTTCAGTTACGTTACAAAAAATAAACTTGAGCAGAGGTACATATAAAAAAAGTTGAAAATGTGCAATTACATATAAAATGATCTATTAAAACTTCTTGCAATATATTTCATTCATTAACTAATTTATTTTCTTTTACTAAAACCGCACATTTTCTTTATCTTGATCGTCACTATACGGTTAGAAAAATGATACACTATTCTACAGCTTTTTGAAATTCCTCAAAAATACTTCGATTTATTTAAAGCGAAAATGTTTATTTTAAATTATTTCTTATGTTACAAACAAACATTATTTAAAACTTAGAGTGTAGTTTTAGGTTCAAAAATCTTTAAATCTTCTAAAATATATTCTCTATCCATCATTCTTACTTTTTAAAAAATAACCATTATGCGCATTAACGCTCTCTCGTAGCAGATAACAATCCTTCATTATAGAAATCCAATAACTGCTATTCCTTACTGAATAATTGCATCAAAATACTAAAAATGAAAAATCTCTACTTCTATAATTTACTGCAGCCCTCTACGGAAGAAAAACTTTTGTTTGTTTCCAGATATATAGCTTAGAGCATAGCTACGACCCCATTCGAAAACATGTCAGAAAATACCGCCTTGAAACATCGACTTGTTACCTATTATTATCGAAAATTTATTGTTATCTGTTTCATTTCTAATCCCCCATTATCCCAAGAGCCCTTCTCCAGTTTCTAGTATTCGATAAATTACGTCACTGGGTTTGGTCGAACTCTTTTGCTATTATTTTAACTGTCAGTACCTTTCATTGCATAAAAGACGTCTTTTCGTGTAATTTTTATTACTACCTTTTATTTATTTTATTTCAGAAAAAAGGAAATAAACAATTTTCAGTTTATTTATGACTTTCTAGTGTTATTATATTAAGGAAAACAAGTTGTCTAGTTTTAAAAGGTTTGGAAGTTCAACATTAAATGAATATTTTTATTTTGTTTCTTATAAACGTTATGTGCAAAAAGTAAAAATAAAAAGGCCATATGGTTAAGTTAACTGTATGTAGTTCTCTGTGTCTTTATTCATATAATTACACTTATGTAATTTATTTATTTGTCTAAATTAATCTAATGATATGTGTTAAGTGAAAGCAATTCCATCTTGATTATGGAACGAATCCCATTTTTTGTCGGTAATGACATTATAGACATATGGTAATGAGTTATTCTTTTATTCAATTGAATTTGCAACAACTTTGTATTAGTAACCTTACACTGTTGACAGATATAGCAGTTAATATCCAATTCAGTGAAATATAGTAGAATGTGTATTCTGTACTTAAGTGATTTCATACATGGTTGGTTTAACAATTATAGTCCCTGATATATATATACCCTCATAGCATGCATGGTCACAGTGACGTCACAAAGACTCATTGTGTTAATGACTCAATGACTGTGTGTTAATGACTCACAGTGACGTCACAATGACGTCACTGTGAGTCACTTTGGTCACATCACATCTGTGACGAAAATGCCACTCAGTGACGTCACATTGTGACTAAGATATGACTTTCTAAAAATTTTTCACAGTTCGTCACAATGTTAATGTCAAAGTAGTCACAAATGACACACTTTTCACAAATTGGTCACATTGTGACGTCACAAAAAGCTCTAAAACGGCCTTAACGACTTCACATTTTAGTCACTGTGACTTCACATCGACGTCACGTGACGTCACATCGACAATCGATGGTCACAAACTCACAATGTGACCTCACAACGACGTTGCAGTGACGTCACCATGTCTTACGGGTAAAATATTTGTATTGCGATGGTTGATCATGAATATCAAAATCTAATGTCTTAGATGCCTATATGCTCAATTTCACAATCGTAGCTCCTATATTAACATATTTTTTGGAGGAAGGATTGAAAGAGGTGTTGGGTAGGGGTAAAAAGCTGGTTCGGTGCTTATAATGTTAAATTAAAATAGCAAATAAAACCTTTGTGCAACAATGTTTAAAGATAGAAATCCAACTATTATACATGGACAAATAATGTCTGAAGAGATAGCAAACAGCTGTTTCGAATCTACAACTCTTCATCACTACAAAACTCAGTGAGATAGAAAAAGAATAACTGAGCCAAAATAAGACTCAGTTAGGCTCAGTTTTGTTTTATCGAGCTATCTGAGTTTTGTAGTGATGTAGAGTCTCGGTTGTGGATTCGAAACAGCTGTTTGCTATCTTTTCAGACATTACCCTCATAAGCATGCATGGTCACAGTGACGACACAATGACGTCACTGTGAGTAACTTTGGTCACATCACATCTGTGACGAAAATGCCACCACTCAGTGACGTCACATTGTGACTAAGATGTGACTTTCTAAAAAATTTTTCACAGTTCGTCACAATGTTAATGTCAAAGTAGTCACAAATGACACATTTTTCACAAATTGGTCACATTGTGACGTCACAAAGTGGTCAGAGTGTGACGTCACAAAAGAGCTCCAAAACGGCCATAACGACTTCACATTTTAGTCACTGTGACTTCACATCAACGTCACGTGACGTCACATCGACAATCGATGGTCACAAAGTCACAATGTGACTTCACAACGACGTTGCAGTGACGTCACCATGTCTTACGAGTATTTGTGCATTTATAATCGTTTGTTTTCTATCTTTAATTATAATGCTAGAGTTGTGACAGAGGATGAGACAGTGGCCACTGTTGTTTGCAGTCGGGATCATAGTGATAAAGACAGGTCTCATCCATTGTTAAATCTGGCCCCATAAGAATTTTTTATTTGTCTCACAGTTTAAAATATTTTATTTAAAATGAATTGATGAATAAAAATTTAATTATGTTTTCAATAACTAACATTTTTAGTTATCATCTTTAGGTGAAAAGCAGTTACAAATGTATCATAAACTGTAATACTAAAAAAGAAATAATAAAATTACAATCAAACGTTGCTATGTATATATATAAATAATGTATTATCCAACAAAATTATTTTCTAATGCAGCATCGCCTGTTTATAACGGAATCGTGCAATAAACTGAAAAATAAAGGTTTCAGTTCAACCCAACTGAAATAGAGAACAATATGTAAAAAGCCGATTTTATTGTAAAAATGAATAGAAAGTTATTTTACAATATTTTGTTTCTTAATGAAACTTTTCCAGATACAAATAAATTTTACTTCTGCAACTTTTGTACATTTTCAACATTTTCTTTACAACAGTATGTTCTGGTTATTAGAGAATAAAGGAAATTGATTATTAGTTTCTTTTTTGATTGGTTCCTCATCTTTTCTGATATAGTTATTTGTGCCGTCTAACATGATAATTACGTCGATCTTCTTTATGCATATGATTAGCTTAATAATTCAGGAAATTGTAATTAGAAAACTGATTAGTACGCTCCAAGTGCTAGGGTTATGATCGATATGCATCATTAGGAAAGGCAAACTTTCGGAAAAAAAATATTTTAAAAAGGAAAAGAAGCTAAGAATTATTTTTAATTTCTGACAACCAGTGCAATACATTCTACTATTGATTTTCTATACTCCATAAGTGAAGAGGATTATACTTTTCCGATAACTGAAATTTTCAAATCTTTGAAAATATTGAATTCTTTTTTTCCATTTGTTCAAAATTACGTAATTTATTAAAAATTAAGAATAAATGAAAGAATCTTCTTTTGAGAAACAGCATATAGAGGATGAAAAATGTATATGAGAAAGAAATACCAGTTTTAACAGTGTACTGCTGCTACTTTCAGTTAAAATCTGATAATATCCAAAAATCTAGTGAATTAAAAAAAAACTAAACTTTAAATATATATCTTATTTGCGTTATTTTTTTTATTTTCGAAAGTATTTTTGAAAGTTGATGTAATATAGGGAGGAGATAAATTTTGCTTCAATGCTATATGAAAAAACACTCGGGTATATTCGTAAGAACATATGCCAAAGTTTGTGAAAAAATATTTATATAAAATATATAGGATACTTTCTTTTCACTATATTAATAATTAGGTTGTTTATATAATTCCCAGCAGCTGAGGAGTTAGCGCAATGTCCTTCTAATCTACAAGAAAGTCATTTGCTGTTTTAAATGAACAAAGTTCACTTAATCCTGCTTCATTTCGTGGTACATAGAGTACAAATGGTAGTATACGGGAGGTTTCGTGTAAGGCTTTGTACGTATTTGATATCTGTACATCATACAGCACTACCCGTAAGGCATGGTGACGTCACTGCGACGTCTTCGTGAAGTCACATTGTGACTTTGTGATCATCGATTGACGATGTGACGTCACGTGACGTCGATTTGAAGTCACAGTGACTAAAATGTGAAGTCGTTATGGCCGTTTTGGAGCTCTTTTGTGACGTTTCACAAAGTGATCCCAATGAGACAAATTTGTGAAAAATGTGTCATTTGTGACTAATTTGACATTAACATTGAACGAAACTGTGACAAAAGCAACGATATTTAAATTGCTAGAAATATGTTTTTAAAAGTAAATAATATGTTTTCAAGAATATTTGTAATTTTCTAAAAAATTTTAATAAATTCACATCTCAGTCACAATGTGACGTCATATGCTTGGTGGCATTTCGGTCACAGATGTTATGTGACCAAAGTGACTCCCAGTGACGTCATTTTGACGTAACTGTGACCATGCATGCTATGAGGGTAAAGACTTACTTTCATGCTATCAGAGTTGAAACCGCATTGTATAATCCTATAACAATAATAGCAGTGTAAAGCATCGCTGTTGCAAATGATATTATTATAAAGAAATCTGCACGAATAATTATTCACATAGTAATGATACATTTTGCAGATGTAGCTGTGACCATATTGATTATTGCACCAAATATCGTTATGTATGATAATATTAGTGTGACTTTAATGAATTAACACAAAATAAAGTACTTTGCGCTGTTTTAGTATATTATAAATTTCATGTGAACACCGAGAACATCAATAGGATTAAATACAGCGAAAAAAGCGAAAAAATTTACGGTCTGATTTTTGTTTACATTTTGACGATAATGCTAATATGTAATACTTTATTACTAATTAAACTATAAGAGTTATAGTTAAGATAAAGTTATTTTTACGTCAAAGATTTTTATTCTTGTTGGACATAATTTTGATACTACAGCTTTACATTAAGCTATATCATGATAGTATATAAACTTCGATGATCTCATTTCGCTAAAAGAAATATTCTTAAAATTTTAGCTACCCATAAAGCATGGTGACGTTAGTGCGACGTCGTTGGGTCACCTTGTCACACAGTCACAATGATCACAAAGTCACAATGTGACAAAGTCACATTGTTGACTTTGTGACCATTGATTGTCGATGTGAAGTCACATTGACTAAAATGTGAAGTCGTTATGGTCGTTTTAGAGCTCGTTTGTGACGTCACATTGTGACCTCTTTGTGAAGTCACGGTGTGACAAATTTGTGAAAAATGTGTCATTTGTGACTACTTTGACATTAACATTGAGACGAAACTGTGACAGAAGCGACGATACTTAAATTGACAGAAACATGTCTTTTAAAGTGAATAACATATTTTGAAAAATATTTGCAATTTTCTAAAGATTTTTTAAGAAAGTTACATCTCAGTCACAATGTGACGTCACCGAGTGGTGGCATTTTGGTCACAAATGTGATGTAACCAAAGTGTCTGACACTGACGTCATTGTGACGTCACTGTGACCATGCAGGGTAGATATAAATAAAATATGTGTTCACACAATTTCATTCACAAAACTCCTTAAAGATACTAAAACAAAAATTAATTAATATATCAGTTGTATAAAACAATAAGTATAAATAAATATTTTGTTAATCTACATTATTTTTGAAATTCGAAATTTTCATCAATTTATCAGTCTTGTGGTAAAACCTTGCTGAAAAAATAATATGCAGAATTTCGAACTTGTAACGAATAAACTTGTATTCAATCAAAGATATTACATCATGCAGTACATCTGTCTATCTCACTTTTCTTTCTTTTTACAATCCTTAAAACTAATACGACAAGTATTAACTAAATCAGCTTCAATTTTGTATTTGTTTCTTTATTTGGATGTTCGCCATATTCTGCATATTATATAATTCATTTATTTGTCCCTTTTCTTTTGTAAAAGACTAATTTTTTAAGATTATTGCTCATATTTTTCGCACTGTTGAACAGACACTCAGTTAACGAGGATATAGCTGTTAGAATTATCGGAAGACTTACAGATGATTAACCCTGAAGTGAAGTGACGTATATCAACATCGAAAGAATGTAAGGGGAGAAAGAAAAAAAAACTCATAACAGATTTGATGCGTGTATGAACACTGACGATGACTTTTTATTTGTAACTTCAGATATAATTACAGTAATTATTGGATAAAAATTACTTAGGGTTCAATGTTTGGCGGTAAAAGTTTAGCATGAAATGCGCATTATTCAGGACTTGTGTTTTATTATTGCATTAACCTTTATGAAAAAGGGTGAATAATTTTTCCATTTCTTAGATAATGATTTCGAGATGACTGAATTCTTTTAGTTGTAATCTAGATACCAAGTGTGAAGGTACTTATATTGTACTGGAGAGTGTATAAAATAATAACTCATCTAATGTTTTTAAAAAGAGCGTTTTAATGTAAATTTCTAAATTTCTAAATTTATTTTATCTTTATTTATAAATTTAGACCAAGAAAATGTTTATATATAGGAAAGTGTCATCATAATTAAAACATAATTACAAATGGTTGATTTTTAGAATGAAAGAACTTTTAAAAGTGAAATTTTTACTAATTAATTTTTTTCAGATTTTAAATCTGTATATTTTAGAAATCTGTGCATTATCTAGATATCTCAACAAAACATTATTTGAAAAAATCGACGGTGAATTATTGCGACTTGAAGAACATGCTTCTAGCTGTTAAAAAATAATCGTTAGTTATACAAAATTCGAATGTCCGATATTGAAAATATGTTTTGTAGTTGTCCTGACTCTCACAGTTTACAACAGCCTTTTTTAATACCTATTTTATGCTTTTTATTAAGTATTTTTATCTTAATTCACTCTTCACCCATATATATTTTTTAAATGCGTAGCTAATATAAGGGGGGGGGGAGGAAATAATCTTTCGTACACTCTATAAGCAAAATATATGAAAATTACACTTCTGAGATTTTAAAAAAAATTAAATTTGTAAAATAACAACAATTTTAAAATCTCTCGTATTAGTAGGTCTTGATTTATTTGTGTACATATTATATGTTACATATTTGAGCATAAAAATGCATTATTTAGCTTTTTGTGGCTCTTTAGGTTTTAGAAAGTTCATTACCGGTTTATGTATTTAGCTATTACTTGCTTCTTATTATCGCTGAAAGAAAAGTAAAGCATTTCTGGCATAATAAATGTTTGAATTTTAATTTAAATACTAATAAAAAATAATTTTTTTTTTTTTCTCAAAAACAGCAATTCAAGGGTAGACACATATCTTAAAAGAATGTGAGTAGTTTTGTAAATTGCAGTTGATTTCGTATGATGTAGACTAGAAAAGAAAAAAAAATTAAATTGATTACAGAGTGTTAAATTAAAGAAAAGAGACAATCATCACACATTTCCTCTAAGCTATAAATCAAATAGATTTGTTCATTAAGTTTTTTTTTTATACTTAAATTAAATAGTCACTTTAATTAAATTCGAAAATAATATAAGTAATATTTGCATAAATATATATATATTATTAATTAAGAAGTGATTTGAGCTGTGCCCTTTTCCCAGAAAAACTTAGTAAAAAAATACTTGATTTTTTTTAGTCAAGCAAGTGGACCAACTTTGCTCTTTATGTTATGTTGATTGGGAATTTGATGCAAAATCTTATTTTAAATCAATAGATGTCTGCCCTTTTCTGCAATTTTTTGTCACTATAGGATAGTTTTTCAGTCGGTGCATTATTAAATATATTAGACGCTATGTAAAATATCTCCCAGGGTAATAAATATAACCATGTATTTGATATAAATGCGTATTTTTCTGGAAAAAAATGAAACTTATCAATGTTTTTACAAAAAAAAAACTGCAGGTAAAAAATGCATCAATATTGTAGGCATAAACATATTTAGGAGGTAAATAATATATACTGAATGTCACTCGATTAGAGTAATGAAATTCATGTATACATTATATGACAATGAATTATTTGAGAAACAGAGATTATACGGAGCTTTCTAAAACAATACAAAAAGTATGCGGTTTTACCTCAATATACCATCCCCTACGCTTTTGTCTGCATCTAAAATAATTTTAAGAAAGTTATTTCTCAATAAGATTTAGTTATATAAACACGAGTGCATTAGTGATCGTTCAACAATATTTTAGCAGGGTAGCTTAAGAGAAAAAAGTTTGCACCACATCTAAAAATAATTCATTAAATATTAATATTTTAATTAATATTTCAGGAAATACCTTAAACGTATTTTATTGTACGTATTTTTCTTTTTATTTAGAAATAAACTAATAAATTGATCTGTTAGTCAACTAAACAGATATATATCAGAACATACAATAATAATTTGTACAAGCAAAGATAGGTAACTATGGTAGAGAAATTTATTTGTGTTTGAGATAATAAATCAACCTGTATTGTTAGTAACAAGATAATAACAAGCATAAAAGAAACATAAAACATCAATATTTTCCCCTGCAGTATAAAGATTGCGTGATATACGACGTATTTTTTCTTTAAGCTTACGTAGAAGTAAAATATGAAGCTGTCTACAATAAAAGAAAGATATATTACTAAAAAATTGACAGTTTGAAAAAAAAAGTTTTATTTTGTTTTTTAATACCGGTATAAATATTTTTTTTATTTTTATGTGTAAAAATATATCCGAAATCCGTACATCTGAAAGTAGTATTTAAACAAGTTAGTTTTTTTTATACAGACGAACGTATCGCGGCTATAGAGTCGCGCACAATCACAGGTATACTGTGTGCTTGTAATTTTAATATGTCTACTTCTATTTGTCTCCAGCTTGAAGGAATATCCCTAATTAAATCAAAATCGGTACACTTACTACTCTAGAAAAAGGAAGATGAATAGATCTGTAAAAAAAATGGATAAAAAAATCGTTGACAGATAGCGACTTGGAGTGTGAAATGTAAAGTGGCGAAAGATTTACGGCGTAAAACCGGATGGTATACTTAATTTAATCGAAAATGACACAGTGAATATGATTACCCTTTTTGCATGGCTGTTCCGATCAAGTTCAGTTTCAACATGGGACCATTCTTTTTGTAGGACAATCCAGGCGTTGTATGACGTTCATAGCAGAGGAATGCAACATATCAGGAGTGATATTTTGCACATTTTGTAACTGAAGATTGCGACATCACTACATTTCTTAATTGATTTTATGTAACCCTAAGCCAAAAAATCATGATTCTATTATTCCAGAATTGCTACCATATGGAAAATTGTACTGTTTGTCCAATATTAGGCTTGAGGCTTCATTTTGCATTAAAAATGGTTTAAAAAGACACTGTCGTTAATGCAGAAGATGAACTAAGAAATTTTGCAACATGCGCATGTACCTTTGTGTAGTAACCGAAAATGTTAAAACCGAACATGTTAAAAAGCCTGTTGGCCTTAAGGAACATGCAGCAAAGCCACATTGCATAGAGATTTTTTGAGAGTAGAGGAATATTTCATGAATAATATTGAATGTCTCTGCATATTGACTGTCCGATTCATTGGAAAAAGAATTTCATCTCCCTTCTAAATATTCCAAGAGAATGCATCATACACCTTCCCTTATGCTAAAAACTTTAGAACAAAATCCAATCTCTGCCCCGTGCCACCAGGTGAAAAAATTGTTGGTGACAATTAATTGTATAATAAAATTGTATTGTATTGCCTTTTTCCTGATTCTCCTGCCAGCATCTAAGTTTCGAGCAACTCCATGTGCTTGAACTGTCTTCGTAGTACTTGTTGATTCCATTCCATAAATACAATATCTTCGTGCATGCGGTGTGGTTTTCTGCTCTTTCGAAAATTTACAGCAACATATAAATTTTTTTACACATTCTTCTCACTGAACAGGGTGTCAAAGGATATTTTCCTTCACACTTTCCTTTCACTTGCGTAAATCCACGTAAAACAGTTGTACAGTTTGAGCTGTTAACGTAGAATAAATTATGTTAAAATTAAAGAGCTGTCTAGTAAACTGAAAGACATCCATTACAATGTTACAGGAAGAAATGACCGCTTCTAGATTTACTGATCATTACAATGAGGTTTTCCTCTTCTGCCGGTATTGCAACTACATTTTCTATTGTTCCATGATTCATTCTTCTTCTAGAATAGTATGTATACCGATTTTCATTTTATTCAGCTATTCCTTCAATGTACAGACAGCTTGAAATACCGATATTCATATATTATAACCATACGGTATATCGTATTCAAATCATGCGAGAAATAATAGAGCAACAAACTGAATATAATTCGTATTTTTTAATTTCTTTATTGTTTATGAAAAAAAAAACATTCGAATCTACCTGCACATCAGCAGTGGAGTAGCAAAATCTTTTAAACACAATGGTATAAGCAAGTTTTCCATAATATTTTTATCAAGCATATTTACAAGAATGCGATAATTATTCTCTCTTTGGACAATAATGAGAAAAGAGTCAAAATTTCCAATGTCAGTATGTGATATGGGCGCTTGTTGTATTTTAATAAATAAACGTACTCTACATTTAACTCATTTTGTATTAAAGCTTTTGATAGGTTTTGAGTACGTACTGACCTTCTCGAAATCTTGCAAAATGATCGGTAACAAATTAATATCCCCTGTGAAGAATTCGTTTTTTTCCCAAATTTAAGTATTCTATAGCCATTGAGAAACACCGAAATCACTGGCGATAAATTTATAAATAAGCTAAAAACTTTGTAAAATCACCATAAAAAGAAAATTAAACAGGACGCGTTTCGAGCTTCAAAAATACAGCTCGTCTTCGGCTAATCCAAACACGTGTCACAAGGGACAGAGTGGAAATAAAAGTGAAAGAAAAAGGAAGGAGATTACAAAGAGTTGTCATCATCATCCCCCTCCCTTTCTCCTGCATGGAAATTACCTTTGTAGGTTTTTTTTATTTATTATTATTTTTTACTTTTTAATTAATTTATTTATTTTATTTACTATTTTTACAATTATTTTATTATTTTTATTTATTTATTTATTTTATTACAATTTAAATTATTTTATTTTGTTTTATTATTATTTCCCACTGTTTTCTTTCTCTTTTATTAGTTTATCATCATTTTTCTCTTCCACCTGGGCTCTTTTAGCCAGCGCCACCTGTGGCACTCTTTGTAACTCCTCCTTTTTTCTTTAACTTTATCTTTAATTTTCTCTTCCTCCTTGGTTCTGTCAGGTAGTGCCACCTGTCGCACTCTTTGTAATCTCCTTCCTCTTTCTTTCACTTTTATTTCCACTCTGTCCCTTGTGACACGTGTTTGGATTAGCTGAAGACGAGCTGTATTTTTCAAGCTCGAAACGCGTCCTGTTTAATTTTCTTTTTATGGTGATTTTACAAAATTTTTAACTTATTTATTCTATAGCCATTTTTGAAAAATATCTTTAAATATCCTATTTTGAAAAATATCTTGAAATAATCTTTAATTTCTGAGATCATTTAGCAACAGGTTTGTACATGCATACATTTTCTGTCAGATTAGATGTAAAAACAGTTCTATCAGCGAATATATATATACATATATATATATATATAATTTTGCTTGTGTGATGCAATTTGAATTTTTAAAAAAATGCTTTCTGTAGTGTTGTCATTCGTGCCAATGATCTATTTAGTTGTTCATGCTTTTCTTTATCTTAAAGTATAACTTTTTTCATACCCTTTAATATTAATATTCGTAATATCACTTTTATTAGATCGTTCACATGGTCATTTGTAAAATTAAAATAAACTACTACATCATGTTAAAAATCTTTAAAAATCAACCTATAACTTTTTTTTCTATCCACCTATCATATATCTATCCACTTATCATATCATATATCCACCTATCATATCACCTATCTATAACTTTTTTCTATCAACCTATAACTTTTTCTTTTTTCTAAGTGTTCACTTTGTTTGCATGAGTTAAAAATAAAATTATCTTTCTTATTTTCAGGTGGCTTGGATAAAAGTTGATACAGAAACATTACTAAGCTACCACACACATGTCGTTGGAGATACCCACAGACTGAAAGTGACAAACAGCAATAACGACCGTACCTGGTCATTACACATAAAGAGTGTAGAAGTGCAAGATAGGGGTTTTTACATGTGCCAAATCAACACTGAGCCAATGATTAGCCAAGAAGGATACCTTGATGTCACCGGTTTGTTAATAAATCACCGGGAAATGAATTTATGAATATTTTTACTTTTTTTAACCTGGTTATTCGTATAAAATGAGTTTTGTTACTGGATTTCTTAGTTAAGAATATATCCAATTTTATAAAATAGAATTAAAGACATCAATAGCAAACGAAGCAAGGAGAGGCTTTTTTACCTGGTTACAAATAGTGATGGTTGCCATTATTTTCATCGCTCATATCATGAAACAATATTATCTATTTGTTATAGTCAGCACAATCTTATTACTGTAGATGCTAATTTCAATTATTACTTTCGTATATTGAATATTGCATTATTAAAATGCAGATTTTTTTTTTTTTTTTTTGAAAAATGTGATGAGCAATTATTATTTAAAAATATTGATTGACGTTTGCTCCTGTAGTAATCACACCCTCAGTATGGGTAATCTTATGAGTCACATGTATCGTATATAAATATACATTGTACACGGGTTTAAGAGCCCACAATAGTCACAGAAAAAGTACGCAAAAAGACCCGGATGATTATGTAAAGTCTATGGGAGCGTTCTTTTCTAATATCTCGCTCAAATTTTAATATTTTTACATGATTTTTTTGCATAGGCTAGCTTAGGACGATCTACAACCGGGCTAGTTTTTACTTTTTCGATTTTGCTCATATATTTTTTTATATTATGATAGTTTCAATTTCAGAACCGGTTTAAACCGGTTTTGCAAGTTAAAATATATTTTTTTTAAATCTGAAACCAAAACTGAAAAAGTAAAAACTAGCCCGGTTGCAGATCGTCCTAAGCTAGCATATGAAAACAAAATCATGTATAAATATTAAAATTTGAGCGAGATATTAGAAAAGAACGCTCCCATAGACTTTACATAATCTTTCGGGTCTTTTTGCGTACTTTTTCTGTGACTTTTGTGGGCTCTTAAATGTGATAGACGTAAGGTCTGTACGACTCATAATTTTGAGTTAAAATAATTAAAACAGACAGCATGAAATAGTTGATTTAGGATAACTTTTAAAAAAGTAATAAAGTAAAGCAGGTGATTGTGCGCCTGAGTACCACGTAGAAAGTTAGGAGAAAGAGGCGGAAACCTTTTAATAAAAAATATAAAAATGCAAACATTGCTTACTTAAAAAAATTTCTTAAAAATTCAACTTTATCCTTAAAAACTAGATGACATATGATAGAGTGTTATGAAAATTTTCAAATATTCAGGCACTGCATCAGTCCGTAGTTAAAAATGAATAATAGGGGGTCGGATGGAGGCTCAAGAAAATGTAGGGGGGGGGGGGCTCATGCTTTACAGCAAAAACTACTGGAAACATTGCTGCGCCGTAAATTTACCGGATGTTTTTCACAGTGCAATGACATAAAGTTCTCTAAAGTTTCACAGCTCCTAAAAGTCACTGTTTAATTTGGAAATTTAAACTATTTTGCTAATTAACCCTTTCCGGCGCACTACTCCTTAAAGTTGGAATTTAAAGGGGAAAAATTAGGCAATCTATTTAGGCCTAGAGGAGTACACAGGTATTGTTTTATAAAGATTGCACAAACCATTTTAATTATACACCTGTTGCCGAAGTGGTAACCTCCCATAAGTAAAGCATTGATAAGCACAGTGAGAAGAGCATTGCTGCGAAGCGCATATTACAGTAAAACATTTTACCTATTATTTAAAAACAATAGAGTTTGATCTCTGTGGTGCTGCCATCTAGAACTCATAAGAAAAATTTAAAGTAGCCATTAGAATAGTTTTTGAAATATTCACGGAGTTTTTGTGTCTTTAAACAGAGGGAACTTTAGGTGTTGCCGACCCGGCAACACTGCGCGTTAAAGGGTTAATGTATAAAAGTTTCGATCCTTGAAAACAACATTAATGAATGACATTAAAGTTCATTTTGTATTTATAGATCTTTGAAGGATCTAAGGGCGTTATAGGGACATATTAAATTCGATTATTAAACTTTTTTTTTCTTTTAACGAGGAACCAGGAGTCTTACTCTTTATCTGATGGTGCAATTTAGTAATGTGTTACATTTATATAAATTTTTTTCAATCCCTAAAAAACATAAATGCAGAAATTTTTGTATAGGCAACTGAATTTTTTATTTATTCATTTATTTTAAAATTTAGGTTGAATTTTAAATTGCTTTTTTAAGTTTAACGTTGATAAGAAATTTAAAATTGTTTTTTGACTTGTATCCACTGCTCGCAAAACTATTGTTTAAAGAGCGTTCCAAAATATTGATAATGATCTAAAACTAATGTATCTTAAACTTCGTTTAATAGCAATTAATTTATTTTTTATTTAAAATTTAAATTTTAAAATTTTGAAAAAAAAAATCATTTTTTATTGAAAAATTTTCAAGTTAAAATAATCGATGTTTTTATAATATTAAATTTGAAGTATAAGTTATTTTGAATTTAAAACAAAGATATGTATAAAGTTTCATGCAAATTGCTTTATTAATTTTTGAGAAATCGTGCGCGCAACATGAAAAATAATAATATTTAAATATAGAGTATTAAAAAATTATTTTAAATAAAAGGGGTATGAAATTGTTTATATTAAATTTTTTTGCATATTTGTTTTATAGAGACTGAGAAAAAAATCAATACAACAAGTTGCTAAATTGCACCAGCAGGTAAAAAGTAAGACTCTTGAGACTCCTTAAATTGAAATAACTATTTAAAATGGAACTTAATGGAATTTCGTACGAATAATTTACAAAAAATAGGATATATAATAAAAGAAGAAGTCAATGACTACGAAATGAATGTTAATCCTCTGTTAAATTTAAGTATTGTCCTGTTCTGTTCATATTTTTATATGGAACCAAATAAAATGCTATCTCAATTTTTAATATTACATTTAATTACGCAAAGAAAAGCAATGTTCAAGTCATTTTAAGCACGATATGATTTATATGAATCATAATTTGTAGTCAGTAAAAACAAGAAAGCGATTGTTTAAAAAGTTTTTACAGCACACTTGCCAACCTCCGGGTTTTGGTAAATCAAGTAAACATACTTTTAATTGTGTTAATTACATGCATCTTGTATTAAATATTGTTCTAACTTGCAATCTACTGCATATCGTTCATTAAATAAATTTCTGGTTCAAAGTATGTTACTTTGATTTATAAAAAGCCGGAAGTTGGCATGTTTGTAACGATTAATTTAACATTGTTTTTTGCAAAGAAACGCAATAGCATTTTTTTTTATCATTCTATAAACAACATTAGTAATAGTTTTAATGATTTGTTTTTACTATATTGAAATTTTAAAAATGATGATTTCATCCTGTTATTTGATTTTGATATACAGTCGGGTTTCTATATAACGAAATCCACCGTTCCAGTAAAAAATTCGTTATATAGAGAAATTCGATGTATAGAGAATGATGTTAAAAATCGTATTTAATGTGCAAATTTTGAACAACTATTATTTTTGATCTTTTTAATTAAGAATTTGAAGTGTTTAAAAGTAAATATTAACCTAACATTTTATTTCTTAATTATTTAATCTGTTTCAAAAAAAGAGAACAGACATTTATTTGAAAGCTTAATGAAAATCAAATAAGGAAGACTTGCGTTAATTTCAGACGAAGAAATCTGTAATTTTTTTTAAAATTGTTACTCTCACAAAAAAAATACTCAAATTTTACCAAGGAATGAAAAATTGTAGTTAAATTTCCTCCATTTGAAGGCCTCTCTTATGTGCCTCTCATTGATTTCTCTCTTGCATGTGTATCAATCCAATTGACACTGTTTTGAGAAAAATGTGGAAAGGTGTGAGGGAGGTGGAATGAATTCGTTGGACAAATTAATACATAAAAAACAAAACTCAGCACTGACGATAAATCAAAAGTAGGAAAATTGATTCCATATGATTTCGAAGCTTTTTAAAACTGTTTTTTATGACAAATTTATGAAAAAAATTCGTTATATGGAGATAGACATTTCGCTATATAGAGACTGTTTTTAATGTAATCATGCAAAAAGGGGACCGTTCCTAGTAAAAATTCGTTATATAGAGAAAATCGATGTATGGAGTTTCGCTGTAGGGAGACTCGACTGTATTTTCTTTTTCCTAAGAACTGATGTTTAGCATCTGATGAATCAATGTAAAGTAAATAATAATTTTATAGTTTGAAATTTAAAATAAAATTAAAAATGCTAATATTCTTGATTGCTTAATTTTAGAAAAAAAATCAAAATTAATGAAATAATAATAAAAATTAATAAAACAACGAAAATAGTACAATATTACAAAAATAATTATTATGTGTTACACTGCAACAAATAAAAAGTGACAGTAAAATAACGAAAAATTTATTTTCTTCAAATTATTATGATAAAGTTTATTAAATGTATCAAACCAAAATTAATGTTATTATTTTAGAAGAAGTTTAAAATATAAAAATTCTCTGAATCATATGCTATTTCAGTCAGGTATAGAATAATTTATGTATATTTCAAACATTAAAATTAGAAAGTTTTAAGATCGTTATCAATTTTTAAGTGAAAAAATTTGTAATATGTAATAATAAAATATACATATATCATTAAAAAAATAAAGCATTATTTATTTTCTTAAGTATTGCATACTAATTGCGGATTTAGTTAATAATAAATTTCTCATATTTTTTTACTAATTACTAAAATAATTAAATGAAGGCTGAATATCATAAACAAAATATCACGAATAATTTAAATAAACTAAACTGAAAAAAAAAAAAATCTCTTAAATTGGCTGGAAAAAACTGTCTGTTTAGAGATTGTTCAAAACCGTGCGATTTACAGAAAATATCTGTAAATTTTTATTCAAACAGTTTTAAAAAATAAATAAATAAAAATAAAACTGTAAAAAATACAGCTTTTTTCTGTAAAAAATACGAAATTCAGTTTCTTTTATAGAAAAAATCTGTTTTTCTTAAAAATAGTTATTTTCTATAAAAAATACCATTCTTTTCTGTAAAAAATACACATTTTTTACAGTGTATTTAAAATATAAATAAGAAAATTCATAACCAAAGTTTATGCTAAATATATATATACAGGGTGTCCCAGAAGTAATGGGACAAACTTTAAGGGGAGGTAGAGGACATCACAAGGATTCAGAATTGCACGGCAACCCAAGGTCGGAAACGTTTTCCTAGCACGGTAGGGATGACACAAAACACAAGAAAGACTGGACACGAATAAGGAGAGAAAACGTATTTATTATCTTTAATATAGAAAAAAAAACTATGAAAAGGGAACATTAAAGAGACAACGATCGTCATCAAAACAGGTGTTCAGAATTACGATCCCTGGTCGTGATGCACAGAGCGCATCTAGAAGCGTATGAATGATCTAATGATCTCGAAAACACCAAGAATGTCCCGAGCTTCCCCAACAGCTGCCACGATGCGTATAACAAGTTTCACAGCACTTCCCAGAATTGTCTCAGTATTTTTGCAGCATTAAGAATAATAAACATGTTTTATATCCCTGTTCGTGTCCTTTCTTTCTTGTGTTTTGGGTTGTCACTACGGCGCCAGGAAAACGTTTCCGACCATGGGTTGCTATGCAATTCTGAATCCTTGTAATGCTACCTACCTCCCCTTAAATTTTGTCCCATTGCTTCTGGGACACCCTGTATATGTATATCATTCGTAATTCATTCATTTATGATTCTGAAACATTTTATTTACATTTTAAATGTATTTATTTTTAAAAAAATAATGTTTTGGTTTAAAATACACTGATTGGTAATTATAATTATTCCAGTGCCACCTTCCATAATAGAAGACAGTACAAGCACTGACCTAACTGTTGACGAAAGATCGAGAGTGAGTTTAAGGTGTAAATCTGATGGATATCCTACACCTAGAGTCATCTGGAGGAGAGAAGACGGAAAAGAAATTAACTTAGGCCCTATGGGCGTTCACAAAAGTGGAGGTTTTTATTTCAAAATCTTACTCATAGAATATTCATGTACACAATATCATGTTTTTGTTATGCATAAAAATCACTCCGAATCCCCCTCAGTAATGTAAAGTCTATTTAATGTAAAAGTTTGATTCATTCTTATATTTAAAATATTTCCTCAGGAAATTAATATTTTTATATTCTTACTAGCGGACCCGACAGACGTTGTTCTGTCACCGACAAACGTTGTCCTCCTGGCACCGACTCAAAAAAAATCAAATAAATGTACGTAAATATAGTAATACGCGCGATAAACACTATGCTCTTGATTTAATTTCTTATTACAATTATGTAAGGAAATTATTTTTCACTCTTCAGTATTTTTTGAAGTCGGTTCAATTTTTGACAGAAAAGTTTATTTTTCTCTTTTTAGTTAAAAGTTAACGATTTTCTGAAGTCGGTTAATAAAAATTATAATACAGGAAATATTATTGTAATACATACACGTTTGTCAGGAGGGGGGGGGGGGGTTCGAACACGCGATCTATTTCTTCAAGAAGTAGAGCTTAAATCTGCGGCCCTAGACCGCTCGGACATTCCGTCCGCACTCTATTCGTCGAACTTATTCAACACTTTTAATTAGCGAAAAATCACTAACTATTAGTTTTTGCCTAATTACTACAAAAATACTGAATCAATTTCGATGAAATGTGAATCTAAACCATATCTAAAAATTCTCGAGCCCACTGGAACACACACACAAAATTTCATTAAAATCGGTCCAGTTGTTTAGGAGGAGTTCAGTGACATACACACGCACAGAAGATTTATATATATATAAAGATTTTGGTGATCTTAAAGGATGTCTCTGTTTTTCTTAGTTATCAAAATATTTTTAAAATTTGTGCTTAATGTTATATTAAGTGTTAAAATTTTACTTTTACTTCACTAGTTAAAACACATAAAATAATAAATTAAACACAGATTTTAGAAATATTTTGGAAAATAAGAAACAAATTGACATGCTTTCAAATAAAAACACTGAAAGAAGAATTTAGAAATATCAATTTCCTGGAGAGATATTTTGAATACAAGAATGCATCAAACGCCCATAGACTTAACATTACGGAGGAAAAAATTTCAAATTGAGTGGCCGATTGATTGATTCCGAATTGAGTGGCCATTAGCCTTAAAGGAAAAAGGAAAAAATTTAAATTAATTAATTCATTATGTTTCTAACCTGTTTAAGTGTTTTTTCGGATTGCTGTAAAAAAAATGTACAAAAATAACTTTTTAACATATACATAAAAAATTATACAGCAACTGTATTCATTATTAGTCTAAATGATTCATTGGGTTTTAAGAAGACTGTTTATTTACAAACATACGGCATTCAAAAAGCGTCGATACATTAAGAGACGCATACACTCAAAAATTTTGGTACCTAATACAAATGTCCAATGTATTTTCCTTTAGCTTACTTTAGAGGAAAAATTAGAATTTTTAAATTATAAAACTTATAAAGTTTATATCTTCCACAAGTGATTTCTCAGAGAGCCTGTAATAACTTGTTAAAGGTATATATATAAAATCATATAGCATCAATATTTATCGTTAGCTTAAATAATTCATTGGGTCTTAAAAAACCGTTTATTTACAAATATAGGAGTTACAAATACTGGTGATACATGAAAAGACACATACACTCACCAATTTCTGGTGCCTACTATAAATATTGAACTTGTTTGACCTTAGTTTGCCTTAAGAAAAAAGTTCTATTTCTATTATCCTCAAGTATTTTCTCAGGCAACTTATATTAATGTAAACGAATAACTTGTAAAACACATATGTGAAAAATTTATATAGCAAAAATATTCAGAGTTAACCTTAACAATCCGATGGGTTTCAAAAAACTCTTTATTCAAAAGTATAGGACATATAATGACGGATGATACATAAAAAGACTCTATACACTCACCAGTTTTTTGGTGAGTACAACTAGTGTTCATTGCGTTTGCTTTAAATTGCCTTAAAAGAAAAAGAAGTATCTTTTAATTAAGAAATTTTCAAGTTTTTATCATCCATAAATTAGATTGCACGAAAAACGTACACAGTAACTTGTTAAACGTATATATAAAAATTTTACATAGCAAACATATTCAGGGCTTGCCTAAATCATTCATTTGCTTTCAAAATACTTTTTTATTTACATCTATAAAACACACAATCACGGGCGATACATAACAAGATAAATACTCTCACCAATTTTCTGGTGTGTACGCCAAAAGTTTGCTGTTAGTCGCCAGGTACACATCTCAATGGTTATCCAGTTCCGTCCATGCTTTCAATAGTGTGCTTCTGCTAATGTCCATCCGAACAGCAGTGATGTGTTCTTGCCCGCGAGCCACCAAGTGGTCATTTAAACTTGGTGAGTGTATTTATCTTCTCATGTATCACCTAATTTTTTAGGTCTTGTATATAAAAAGTCTTTGAAACCAAATTTTTCAATATAAATATGGAGAGCCAATCTTGTATATAAAATTTTGACATGAGAACAAGAATAGAATTAACTTGTATGCATGAAATATTTTCCAATGATTTATAAGGGTTAATTGTTGCACTTATGCAACGCTCTTTGAGAAATGTAATATCTTGGTAACTTCCCATTCCTTTGTAAATATTTATGCATTATATATTACATGTATATGCTAAATTTTTATCATAATGTTTACAGTAATGTGAGATTTTATTTAAAAAATTGAAGTTTTCCTAATCTAATTGTATAAAGAATTCTTATATTAAAATATCTCTTTTTTAGAAACATACTTTTTTTTAACAAAAAATTTCATTACTTTGCTATACAAAGTAGATTAAGAAATGATTGGTCTGCCTCAGCATTTCTTTATACTATATAAAAAGCAGCGAGTGATTTCTCGTCAATTTGGCGTCACTATCACGACATCAAGTTACAAAATTAACTTGAGCCAATTTAAAGTAAAATAAAGTATTTTATGAATATTTTATTCTGCTTGCGCCTGTCCTGCTAATAACCCTCGCAGACTAAAATTTATAATAATAATAGAAATAAAAAATCACATCATAATATAAAATTCAAATCCTATAAACATGTTTTGCATTACATTTTCAGGCAAATGAAAATATTCTTAAAATTTTTATTGGAAATTATACATTATCTCTGTGGGACCGATCGTTACATATATTCTCTAAAACCACGGTGCATGAATGGTATGAAGATCTACCCCACCGAAATGCATGCCGGGTATAGTTTCAATGTGATGGAACCCTTGCACATAAATCATTAAATGTCCTTCCGTAAATAACCATCGAATTCAGTCAGCAGATCAATACATATAATGGTCCTGTAGAAAAGACTCCGTATTTTATCGTACTTGACTCCCGTGGACTTCTTCCTATGCGGTTACATCAAGGGACAAGTTTATATGACTGAGCCAATTTCTCTCGTTGATCTTAAGTAGAACATTACCCTTGTTTCACGGACAAAATCACCAGCTGTGTTCCGACGAGCCCAAGGTTCAGAACGGTTATACACTCAATAGTTCATTGCCACCAGTTGAGTACAATTTGAACAGTATCGCTAGTGGAGTCCGAAATTTTGATGCATTCATTTTTTATAGAAGACATTTTCTGATATAATAATAATTTTATACTTACTTTTCTGTTTAATTTCAAAATTTCATTCTTAAATTTGTATACGACCACTCAAATTCAGCTAAAAATTTTAGATGAAATAGCTCTCTTTGGTGATACTCCGACTTGGCAATACCGGATAAAGGTCCATTCACCGTAAAAAGGAACTTTGAATCTGTTTTTGATTTCGAATTACTTTAATCAATTTCTAACTGATTCCTCAATTAAAACTAAAATCAGGTGCAAGCATCAATAACTATGTCAATTTTGTAATACAGAAGTCAAATATTTAAGTTGTATTTTATCATTTATGCGAAATTTTACTAAATGCAATTATAGGGATTGGAGTGCCGTATAAAAAGTTAGAATTCATATTTTTTATAGAATTGATATTTTACTTTAAAATATATTACAACATGAATATATGCCTCATTTGGAAAGTTTTAATAATTTGAACTATATGTCTACAACTAATGGCTGAGAAATTAAAGGTCGGCGATAGATAAACTGAAACCTATGTCAATATTCATTTTAATTAAAATTCGCTAAAATCACAGATAATACAAATAAAAAAATAAAAAAATAAAAGCATTAAAACAATTTCATAGAACGTTTCGAATTCTCTCCAAATTCCTTATCAGTTTTTTCAACGTGTAGATCATTCAGATGTTAAAATCCAACATACAGAAAATATCGCAACAAGCTGCTAAAAAAGAAAAGAAAATTACAATTAAATGATTGCATTCAAACGCATTCACAAATAATGAAGCTGCATTGATACCAATTGAGTATTCGCTTTTTATTTGACTGTAATTTTCTTCTCTCTTTTTTTTTGGCAACTTGCTGTTTTTTTTTTTTTTTTTTTTTTTTTTTTTTTTTAATCTGTGTAAATTTTTATCATTTGAATAAATTACATGTTGAAATAAGGAATTTCGATAGCATCCAAAGCGTTTTATGAAATTGTTTTAATATATTTATGTTTTTAATTTAGTTATTTGTATTTTCTAAATTTTAGTGAATTTTAAATAAAATACTGAAGCCTGATTATAAATTTTTCTAGGTATAAAAAGCGTAGATTTTTCACAGAGCGATAACATATTTATGGCAAACTGAGGATAAGCAGCTTTATATTTTTTTGTATATTTATTTAGAAAATATTGTATGACGGTCTCAATTTTTTTATGTCACACTGTTAAAAAACATTTCCTAGTTTGAACCAAATTTTTGAGCTTAATACCTACGACTATAACATAATGAAATCTGAAACCAATATTTGAAGCTCCTGTTAAAGCATAGTTCCAATAGTTGGAACGAGATTCTAATAGGAAGCTCCAAATATTGGTGCGAGATTTCTTCATCTTATGGTGACAGCTACTGAGCTCCCAAATTTGGTTCAAAATAGAGCAAAATTTTTAGCAGTGTTTATAAACACAAAATTCTATATTTATTTTTGTATTACTCTATTTACGGACTATTTTATGTAATTTTTCAGTTTTAAGAATAGATGGAGAATTTTTAAACTTGACTCAAGTAACTCGTGAAGATATGGGAGCGTACCTTTGCATAGCATCCAATGGAGTTCCTCCTTCTGTCAGCAAAAGGATATTACTTCAAGTAAATTGTGAGTAATAAAATTCGTTACCTAGTATTAATTTAATGTAATTCATTCCTTAAATGTTGTTCTGTACTACGTAATTTCTGTCTACAGTTTATTAAGCAAACTAATATTTTTTCGATATTTAATTATTAATGTATGAGAAGATTTCATTTCAGCTTAATTTTATTTTGTAACAGAGATTAAATAGTGACTTGTCACATATGAATTATTTATTATTACAATATCATTTTACAATCACTTGAGAATAATTTTGTTATTTCAAGCAAATATATGCATTATTTTTAATTATTTTACAGCTTGCGAAAATAACTGTTAACTATAATTAATAATTGTTTTATGTATCTGTTATTATTTATGTACATTTGTGAGATCTAGAAAAAATTGGTCAGCAAGGGAAGACGTTACTCTTCAGTCCTGCCCTGACATTTTAATGTGCAATGAAATAAATCGAGAACAGTCTCTTCATAACATCATTAGTCGCACTCAGTTTTATTGCCGCTATAATAAGAAATATATTTTATTTAATATATTCCATTTTACTTAAATTATAAATTTGTAGTTTATTTAAACTCTGCATTACATTCGAAAAAAATTGGAATAATGGAGAAAATCAGGAATGAACTGACATTGTAGGTCGTATGTTGACTTTACCTCCAATTTTATCTTTTCTTCTAAAAATTTATCTGAAGAAAACAAGCTTCACTATTACTTCACTATTGTGTTTAAGAATCATTTAAAGTCAGCTACAGGCTAGTTAACAGTTTTATCTTTAAATGGATACGAGTTACAAGAATATAATTTACATGAGCGGAATAAAAGACTGAAAGGCGGCTATTGACATGTTAAAATGCATAACATTTAAATTAAATCTATTTAATAAGTATTTACTATTTCTTGCTTCCCTCAAAATATTAGACTTATTATAGTTTTACTTTTAATTAAAAAAAATAGCAATTTCAAAACCGAGGTACAAAACCTATGTTGTATCTTGACACTAGACATCTTAAAGCACAAACAAGACATCATTTTTCTATGAAAAATAAATATAAAATTCACGATACACTTTTATGATGTATTTAAAATAAATTTTTTAAATTTATTTCATAACATGTCATGTATACCTGTTTCAAGTATTTTAATTTGAATATAAAACGGAAAGTGTAAATTAGTTAGCATATGTTTGCATGATTTCAACCACAACATATATGAATTAATTTATTACTGTTTTAATGCAATGCGGTGCGAAATATTTCAATAAAAATCTGAGTTTATTTTTCATAAAACAATACTATACAAGGAAATAGATGAGGAAATCCTCTGTCTCTTTAAATTAGTCTGAAATCTAGCAAAAAGTTGATGATTTCATATGATGTGACTTAACCCTTCCGGGTCTCGTGTACACAGCGAAAAATCCGTTAATCTATTTAGATAGCTAGTGATAATGTTATTAACGTAAAAGTGATTTTTTTTCTAAAAGTTGGAAAAAAAGGATAAAAACAAACGAAGGAATAAAACACATTTTCTTCGAGTATTTTTACTTGATTTAATTACTTCTATTTAATTGTGATTAAAAAGTTTCATATTGACAACAATAATCTCTTCTTCACTTTTATAATCATTTATGAATATTTTCTGGACAGAAAGGATAGATCCATAGAGTTGTGTTTCGCATTGTTTCATTAATGTTACAAGGACAAACATCTCGAAAAAATCATTTGCTATAGTTTTAATAGAATAATATGTAATTTGTTTTGAACTTTGGACCAGTTTAATGTACAAAACTATTTCTAGATTCAAGGTACAAAGCATAGGGGACTGAAAAATAATGGCTTCTTACCATATAATATTTAGGCTTAACATGATTTCAAAGTCACGTACAAAATGCACTACAGATATTCTTATGCATAACCATGAATTAAAAAAGTAACTGCCAATAAAGAATTACAATGAAAAGTTGCCGTTTCAAAATTTACTTTTTGTTAATCACTATTTAAACAAACGTTTACAACATGAACTGAGTGTATTAAAAAGACCCATTGCTACGTGACATCTACTGGTATATTTCAAAACTGCATTGATTAGTGTTTTACAAATCCTATAAATAGAGCTGCAAAATTCTTGGTCAAAGCTACTTACTTTACTTACTCTTTTTCCCTGTCCATTAAAATTTGTTCTTCACAATATTTTACAATTTTTAATATTGCATTCTAATTGATGTTGCCTCGTTCATGTTTTGATTTTCAGACTTTATCTATTGCTAGTTGTTCTTTTTACATATTATATCGTACTCTATCAATCGATTTGAGTAGTGTAGTTTTCGTTTTTTGGCATCCTTTGCTCAAACGGAAATCAATTGCGATTTACTTATATTCTAGAATATTGCCTTTGATAACGTGTTTCACAATATAAATTTCCATTATCTACATATCGTACTTTTACATTCGGTTCTTGAAATTTTTCTCTCATTTTTATTTCCAACTTGTTAATTTCAGATCACTGATTATTCAATTTTATAGCGTTATATGACTATTGATTAATTATTTTATTGTCGACTCTTTATCAGATTTATAGTTAATAATGGATATTTTTTATGTTATTTATGCATTAGTGTGAGAGCTAAAATGTTATTTAATATATGAAAGTAATTGTTTCTTGTAAATATTTTTTATAGTACCAATACTTTTTTACTTTTCATTAATATAGATAAACTGCTGAAAAATATAAGATGTAGAATATGAACATTAAAATATTCAGGATTACTTAAACGGCGATTAAATAATTAAATATAGATGTTAAAAGTTAATTTTATTTAAAAACATCTCACTACTTTCAAATCTTTAAACAGGTTCTTCCTCAGAGAAGATTTTTTTTTTTATAAATACAAATATAAGATTTCGTTTTGTAAAATGAACGAGACTCGTAGCTTGAAGATTAAATTAGTTGTATTTTAGGTGAAATATAAAAAGAGATATTTGATTGTTGACCATACTGCTGAATTTGATATGAAACCTACAGTATGGTATAGATTCGTAGACGATATTTTTATTATTTGGGAAAATAGTGTATACTATTTGCATCTTTTCCTTAATCAGATAAATGAGCTTGATGATAATATAAAATTTACTCTTGAGATTGAGACAGATAGCTTATCTTTTCTTGACGTTAATTTAGTTAAAAACAAAGAAAACCTCAGTATTGACAGAGATGTTTATAGGAAACTAATCAAATCAAATAATACAATCCTATATAATAGCTCATTACCATTTTTATATAAAATTGCAGCTTACAAATTTTACATTAAACGTTCTTGTAAAGTATGTTTAGATAAATATTTAGAAAAAGAGCTTAATACCAACAGAAATATCGCTGAAGAAAACGGATTTTCAACAATTCTCATTAATAAACTCATTCATGAGTTTAATTTTCAGGAAAATATCAAAATAGTAAACCATAAAGAAATGATATACAAAAAGTTTAACTATTTCCCTGGTCTATGCAAAAAATTAAGATATGCTCTACGGAAACACAATATAAATTTAATAGTCTGTCCACCAAAAAAATTAAAAAAAGTAATTTGGTACAAAAATTTATTCAATAACAAAAGTTGAATTAGCTGATGTATATACAGGGTGTCCAGTAAGTGACTGACCCATTTTGAATGTTAATAACAAAAAATAAATAAATATATAAATAAATACATAAATAAATACAAAAACGTTAGCGATAAAAATGTGCGATTTGCTGCATTGTTATCAGAAAATCAAAAAACTTTTAGATATGCACTTTCTTAAATAGTTCGAATTTTGGCCAACAGATGGCGCTGGCGGCGGCAACAGTCTGTCTAAATTCATACATTGCTCTAGTTTTCATACGCATTAACTTTTCAGCTCATTTCGCAGAGTCGAACCTGCTGTGTCGAATGATGTTGAAACGACTCTCCACTCAACTACAGAAATAGAGTTTACTGGATAGAAAATGATTTTAAATAATATTTATGATTGAATAATGTGTATTATTATACTTAATAAAAAACATCAAAACATACTTTTTTAAATAAGCATTGACTTTTCAAGCATTTACTATCAGTAAATTGTATTAAAAAATGTTTTTGTAACCGGTTGACTGATTTTCTTTTTACGTGCTATGGATTTAAAACATGAGATAAACACCGTTTTTTTTAAGTTAAAAGAATCTTAATATTTAATCTTAATATTTCCATCATTATAAAGTAGGAAATTGTATTTAAAAAAATTAGTGGTGTCAAATAACTTTAAGAGATGGATCAAGGAAACTCTTCTTGCCTGTACGTCGTGTAGTGAAACCAGAAGTTAAAACAGGGGTACGCAAATATTGGTTGCAAGCTCTCTGTCTAAAAAGAACCGGTACAGTTACTTATAAATCAGCAGATAAAATATATATTAAACCATAGAATAAAGGCTCGTTTTTAACAAATCCTGTCTTAAACATAAAAAATTATTGATCATGACGGAGAAAGTAATATACAAAACTACCTGCTAAGACGGAAACCTGCCTAAAACGAAATATTTCGAAATATAGTCAATGTGGACAGTCATTACATTTTTCTAAGAATATAAAAAATACATATAAATACTTAAATAAAGTAATTAATAAATACAAACTAATCATTTGTATTTTTTTAAAGTATTATTCAGGTTAGTACTTTAAAAATACACTCTTAATAAACTGTCCTCCGTTATAAACACGCAAGTGCTGATATTTGTATCGCATTTTCTGTTTTAAAACGAGCAAATTTATTTAATCTCATAACTTAATATATATTTTTTAAAAATCATTGTTAAATATTGAAATAATGAATCTTTATGAATAATGATATTTGCTTATCAACAGTTACAGTTGTTTACATTCTTCGGATCAAAGCTGGAAAATTTTCATTTTGCAACTAATATTTCCATAATTATAGATATATAATAACATACTCCCTTTGGAATCGCTTATTGAATTATCTTTTTAGATTTATTTTGAAATAAATATTTACTCTACTTATCTTTTTTAATCCCTTCGAAATTAAATTATTTAATTAATCCTATGTCAGCGAACATTTAGTTTATTCATTTGCGTAAATTTAGCAGAAAAATAGATGTCTTTATATTTCCCAGCAATTCTATTACGTTTAAGCATATCTAAAGGGAAAACAATGCCCTTAGGAGCATCAGAATCTGAGAAAACCAGATAACAAAGGTTAATTATTCACTTCAAGAGATTACACGAGTATATTTCATTGAATTTCAAGCGACAGAACAATTGCTCACTGCTCATTTGCGTATAACACACGGCAAATTTAACGTATTAGTGTGAAGGGGAACAAACATATGTAACAGATAACCGATTGTTTACATACGCTATTCAGTATTTATCTGGTTTGAATAATGACTATCAAATGCTTCATACATAATGTTTGATGATTAGGGATAAAACGTTCAATAAAATTAACTAAGTGAGCAGTGGCTTTGTAATTATTCTTTTTCATTGGTTAACATAAAATTTTCTTTAATGTTTGAGTATTCAAAAAAATGTCCGGTATGTTTTTAAAAAAAACATGAAAATAACTTGTATTTGAAATTATTATCATTTAGTTCATTACTTTACAAATACACTCACAATAAATTTTTTTCAGTTATTGACACGCAAATGACAACTTTTATGTCGAATTCTATATACATTCTACATTTTACTGCATTGAAATGAGCAAAACTACATAATCTCATAAATGAATATATAATATTTTTTGAAAATTCATTGTTAAATATTAAAATAATGATTCTTTATAGTGAATATACAAGTATTATAATATACTATATAAATAATGATGTATGCTTACAAACAGTTACAGTTGTTTACAATGTTCGAATCAAAGCTCGAAAATTCCATTTTGCAACATATAAATTTCCATAATGATAGATATATAATGACATACTCAATTTAGAATCGCTAATTGCATTCTTATTTTCGATTTATTTCAAAATAAACATTTACTCTATTTATCTATTTTAATCCCTTTCAAAATTGAATTATTTAATTAATCCTATGTCAGCGAACATTTAGTTTATTCAGTTGCGTAAATTTAGCAGAAAAATAGATGTCTTTATATTTTCCAGCAATTCTATTAAGTTTGCGCATACATAAAGGGAAAACAATGCCCTTAGGACATAGCTCCCAACTTTTCTGATTTTTTCGCCCAGAAAAATTCAATATAAATTTTTACCTTATTTAATCGGCGGATTACGGCGATTTCAAATAGTAAAATTTTCTTTAAAATTTTTCCGATCCAAAAAAGCAGAAGATGTTGGCAGCTATGCCTTAGGGGCATTAGAATCAGAGAAAACCAGATAACAAAGGTTAATTATTCACTTCCAGAGATTAGACGAATATATTTCATTGAATTTCAAGCGACAGAACAATTGCTCACTGCTCATTCACCGTATAACACAAAGCAAATTTAACATAATAGTGTGGAAATGGAATGAACATATGGAACAGATAACCGATTGTTTACATGCGCTATTCACTATTTATCTGGTTGTAATAATCACCATCAAATGCTTCTTACATAATATTTGAGGATTAGGGATGAAACGCTAAATAAAATTAACTAATTGAGCAGTGGCTTTGTAACTATTCTCGTTCATTGGTTAGCATGGCATTTTCTTTCACGTTTAGATATACATAAACACATGTCTAGTATATTTGACAAACATGAAAACAACTTATGCTTTGAATTATGTAATTTTGAAATGGAAACAATTTTTACAAAATTTTAGTATACTAACAATGAATTTTTATTTATACATATATTATGATTTATTTACAATTTTTTTTTTTATTTTTTTATTCACGCTTTTATTTTTTAGACATTTATATGCATTTGTATATTTTTTATTTTACATATTATATTTTTACTAAATATTGTTATTATATTTATTAGGGAATTCAATTTACAACTTATCGCTGATGGCTTTATTTTAGTAACTTCACTTTTTATGGTTGTGTTGAAATTCATGTAATAATTCAAGGTTCAATAAAAGAAAAATTTAGTAATTTATAACAGTGATTTCTGAGTAAAATACAACCTATATATCAATCAAATTAAACAGTCATTATTTTTCTAAGCATTAAAAAAAATATTTAAAAGCCTAAATAAACTAATTGATACATAAGGTAATTTAATTATTATTATTATTGAAAATATCATTCAGTTCAATATTTTACAAATGCACTCACAATAATTTTTTCTATATTATTAACACGCATATGAAGACCTTTGTGTTGCATTTTTATGTACTAAAACGCGCAAAGTTATCTAATAATACAACTTAATACACAATATGTTTTGAAAATTCATTGTAAAATACTGAAATAATGAGTTATTATAAATAATGATACTTGCTTATAAACAGTTACAGTTGTTTACATTGTCCGGATCAAAGCTTAAAAATTTCTATTTTGTAATAAACGTATTTCCATAATTATAGATATATAATAACATATCTCCATTTAGAATCACTAATTGCATTCTCTTTTTGGATGCATTTCGAAATAAATATTTACCCTACTTATCTATTTTAATCCCTTTCGAAATTAAATTATTTAATTAATTCTATCTCAGCAAACATTTAGTTTATTCAGCTGTGTAAAGTTATCAGAAAAATAGATTTCTTTATATTTCCCAGCAATTCTATTAATTTTACGCATGCCTAAAGGGAAAACAATGCCCTTAGGAGCATTAGAATCTGAGAAAACCAGATAACAAAGGTTAATTGTTCACCTCGACAGATTAGACAATGATGTTTCATTGAATTTCAAGCGACAGAACAATTGCTCACTGCTCATTCGCCGTATAACACAAGGCAAATTTAACATAATAGTGTCAAGGGGAACGAACATATGTAATAAATAACCGATTGTTTACATCTGCTATTCAGTATTTATCTGGTTGGAATAATCACTATCAAATGCTTCATACATAATATATTATAATTAGGAATAAAACCCTTAATAAAATTAACTAAGTAGGCAGTGGCTTTGTAATTATTCTCTTTCATTGGTTAACGTAAAATTCTCTTTTATGTTTCAGTGTTCAAACAAATGTCGGTATGTTTGGTAAACATGAAAACAACTTATGCTTTGATATGTAATTTTCAAATGGAAAAAAAAATATTTAACGTTTTTTAGTACATTAACAATGAACTTTTATTTTTACATTTATCATTTTTTATTTACAGATTTTTTATTATTTTTTTTATTCACGCTTTTATTTTATATACATTTCTATATATTTATATTTATATTTTTATTAAATATTATATTTTTATAAAATATTTTTATTATATTCAATAGGAAATACAATTTACAATTATTGTTGATGGCTGTATTTTAGTATCGTGTTTTTTTTTTTCTTGTGTGTGTGTGCGTGTGTTAAAATTTATGTAGTCAATTAAAGTTCACAAGAAGGGAAATATTAGAAATTTCTACCAGTCATTTCCGATTAAAAAGTAACTTATATACGAGTCAAAATGGGCTTTTTCACTTTTTAAAATGATTTTTGTAAAACATATCTAAATACCTAAATAAACTAGCTAATATATAACGACTAATTGTTTTTCGTAAAAAAATACCATTGATTTCCTTTCTTTACAAATAATCTAACAATAGATTCTCTTCTGTTATTAAACGCAATCGACGACTTTTGTGCCTGATTTTTCTTTATTAAAACGCGCAAAATTATCTAATCTCATAAATTAATACATTTATTATTTTTTTTTAAATTCATCGTTAAATATTGAAATAATGAATTTTTTTGAAATAATGACATTTTCTTTATTAAGATTTACAGGTGTTTACATTGTTTGGATCAAAGCCTAAAAATTTTTATTTTGTAATAAACGTATGTCCATAATTATAGATATATAATAACATACTCCATTTAGATTCGCTAATTGCATTCTCTTTTTGAACTTATTTCTAAATAAATATTTACTCTACTTATCTATTTCAATCCCTTTCGAAATTAAATTATTTAATTAATCCTATCTCAGCAAACATTTAGTTTATTCAGTTGCGTAAATTTAGCAGAAAAATAGATGTATTTATATTTCCCAGCATTTCTATTACGTTTATGCATACCGAAAGGGAAAACAATGCCTTTAGGAGCATTATAATATGAGAAATACAGAAAAGAAAGGTTGATTATTCCCTTCGAGAGATTAGACGAGTACATTTCATTGAATTTCAAGCGACAGAACAATTGCTCACTGCTCATTCGCCGTATAATACAAGGCAAATTTAACATAATAGTGTGAAGTGGAACGAACATATGTAACAGATAACCGATTGTTTACATACGCTATTCAGCATTTATCTGGTTGGAATAATCACCATCAAATGCTCCATACATAAGATCTGATGATTAGAGAAAAAACACTCAAAAAATTAACTAAATGAGCAGTGGCTTTGTAATTATTCTCTTTCATTTGTTAACATGCAGTTTTCTTTCATGATGTGCATTCCAGCAAATTTCCGGCATATTAGACAAACATGAAAATAATTTATGCTTTGAACTATGTAATTTTCAAATGGAAAAAAAATCTGTTTTCCGTTTTCTTGTATATTTACAAAGGACTTTTATTTAGACTTTAATTACATTTTATTTACATTTTTTTATAGTTTATTTATTCACGCTTATATTTTATATAATCTTATTATTCTCTCTGCATATAATGCATTTGTATATTTTTTAATATTAAATATTATATTTTTATTAAATATTTTTATTATATTTAATAAGAAATCTAATTTACAACTTACCGTTGATGGCTGTATTTTATTAACATCACATTTTTATGGTTGTATTCAAATTCATGTAATAATTCAAGGTTCAAAATAAATAAAGAGAAATATTAGAAATTTATACCAGTGATTTCCGAGTAAAATACAGCTTACATATCAGTCAAAGTGAACATTCATTATTTTTTTCAAAGTATCTAAAAAAATATATAAATGCCTAAATAAACTAATTAATACATACAGGTTTTTTAATTGTTTTTCTTTTAAAAAATATCTTTCAGTTCATTACTTTACAAATACACTCATATTAACTTTTCCTCTGCTATTAACACGCAAGTGTCGACTTTTGTTTTTCCATTTTTCTGCAATAACACGCGCAAAGTTACCTAATCTCATAACTTAATATAATTTAAAAAAAAAAATTTCATTGCTAAATATTCAAATAATGAATCTTTATAAATAAGTATACTTGCTTATCAGAAGTTACAGTTGTTTACATTGTTTGGATCAAAACTTAAAATTTTCCATTTTGTAATAAACATATTTCCATAATTATAGGTATATAATAAAATACGCCATTTACAATCACTAATTGCATTATCTTTTTGGTCTTATTTCGAAATAAATATTTACTCTACTTATCTATTTTAATCCCTTTCGAAATTAAATTATTTAATTAATCCTATGTCAGCAAACATTTAGTTTATTAAGTTGCGTAAAGTTATCAGAAAAATAGATTTCTTTTTATTTCCCGGCAATTCTATTAAGTTTACGCATGCCTAGAGGGAAAACAATGCCCTTAAGAGAATTAGAATCTGAGAACACCAGATAACAAAGGTTAATTATTCATTTCGAGAGATTAGACGAGTATATTTCATTGAATTTTAAGTGACAGAACAATTGCTCACTGTACATTTGCCGTATAACACAAGGCAAATTTAATATAATAGTGTAAAGGGGAACGAACATATATAATAGATAACCGATTGTTTACATACGCTATTCAGTATTTATCTGGCTGAAATAATCACCATCAAATGCTTCATACATAGTATTTGATGATTAGGGATAAAAGCTCAATAATAACTAAGTGAGCAGTGGCTTTGTAGTTATTCCCTTTCATTAGTTATCATGAAATTCTGTTGTATGTTTGAACATTCAAAGAAATATCCGGTATATTAGACAAACATGAAAATAACTTATGCTTTAAATTATGTAATTTTCAAATGGAAAAAAAATTCTGATTTCAGTTTTTTAGTATATTAACATTGACCTTTTATTTTTATTTTTACTATATTTTATTTAACATTTTTTATAATTTATTTATTTATGCTTTTATTTTATACTTGTATTATTTTATATAAATTTACATACATTTGTATAGTTTTTAATATTAAATATTATATTTTTACTAAATTGTTTTATTATATAAAATAGGAAATCCATTTTACAACTTATCGTTTACGATTATATTTTAGTAACATCATCTTGTAACATCATCTTTTTATAGTTGTATAAAAATTCATGTAATATTTCAAGGTTCAGTAAAAGAAACATATTAGAAATTTATACCAGTGATTTCCAAGTGAAACCCGACTTATACATCAGTCAAAGTGAACAGTCATTGTTTTTTCTATGTATTTTAAAAATATATCTAAATGCCTAAATAAACTAATTAATACATACCGGTTATCTAATTGTTTTTCAGTATTAAAATATCATTGACTTCATTATTTTACAAATACACACAGATTATTTTACAAATACATTCTTCTCTGTTATTAACAGGCATGTAAATACCTTTATGTCGCATTTTTCTGTATTAAAACGCGCAAATTTATTAAATCTCCTAGCTTAATGTACAATATTTTTTGAAAATTCATTATTAAATATTAAAATAATGAATCTTTATGAATAATGATATTTGCTTATCAATAAGTATTATAAATAAGTATACTTTATAAATAAGTATACTTGCTTATCAATAGTTACAGTTGTTTACATTGTTTGGATCAAAGCTTGAAAATTCCCAATTTGAAATAAACATATTTCCATAATTATAGATATATAGTAACATACTCCATTTAGAATCGCTAATTGCATTCTCTTTTTGGATTTATTTCGAAATAAATATTTACTATACTTATCTATTTTAATCCCTTTCGAAATTAAATTATTTAATTAATCCTATGTCAGCAAACATTTAGTTTATTCTGTTGAGTAAATTTAACAGAAAAATAGATGTCTTTATTTTTCCCATCGATTCTATTAAATTTGCGCATACCTAAAGGGAAAACAATGCCCTTAGGAGCATTAGAATATGAGAAAAACAGATAATAAAGGTTAATTATTCCCTTCGAGAGATTAGACAAGTACATTTCATTGAATTTCTAGCGACAGAACAATTGCTCACTGCACATTCGCTGTATAACACAAGGCAAATTTAACGTAATAGTGTAAAGGGGAACGAACATATATAACAGATAACCGAATCTTTACATACGCTATTCAGTATTTATCTGGTTGGAATAATCACCATCAAATGCTTCATACATAGTATTTGATGATTAGGGATAAAAGCTCAATAAAATTAACTAAATGAGCAGTGGCTTTGTAATTTTCCTATTTCATTGGTTAACATGCAGTTTTATTTCATGATTGTGTATTCCAGCGAATTTCCGGCATATTAGACAAACATGAAAATAATTTATGCTTTGAATTATGTAATTTTCAAATGGAAAAAAAATTCTATTTTCCGTTTCTTTGTATATTTACAATGAACTTTTATTTAGACTTTAATTACATTTTATTTACATTTTTTTATAGTTTATTTATTCACGCTTATATTTTATATACTCTTATTATTCTATCTGTATAAAATGCATTTGTATATTTTTTAATATCAAATATTATATATTTATTAAATATTTTTATTATATTTAATAAGAAATCCAATTTACAACTTACCGTTGATGGCTGGATTTTATTAACATCACATGTTTATGGTTGTATTCAAATTCATGTAATAATTCAAGGTTCAAAATAAATGAAGAAAAATAATACTGTTTTCGGAAAAATAATACTGTTAACGGAAACAATTCTGTTTTCCGTTTTTTGTATATTTACAATGAACTTTTATTTATACTTTAATAACATTTTATTTACATTTTTTTATAGTTTATTTGTTCACGCTTATATTTTATATAATCTTATTATTCTCTCTGTATATAATGCATTTGTATATTTTTTAATATTAAATATTATTTTTATTAAATATTTTTATTATATTTAATAAGAAATCCAATTTACAACTTACCGTTGATGGCTGTATTTTATTAACATCACATTTTTATGGTTGTATTCAAATTCATGTAATAATTCAAGGTTCAAAATAAATAAAGAAAAATATTAGAAATTTATAGCAGTGATTTCCGAGTAAAATACAGCTTACATATCAGTCAATGTTAACATTCGTTATTTTTTTCAAAGTATTTAAAAATATATATATAAATGCCTAAATAAACTAATTAATACATACAGGTTATTTAATTGTTTTTCTTTTTAAAAATATCATTCAGTTCATTACTTTACAAATACACTCACAATAACTTTTCCTCTGCTATTAACACGCAAGTGTCGACTTTTGCTTTCCATTTTTCTATATTAAAACGCGCAAAATTACCTAACCTCATAACTTAATATATAACATGTTTTAAAAACAATTCATTGTTAAATATTCAAATAATGAATCTTTATAAATAAGTATACTTGCTTTATCAATAATTACAGTTGTTTACATTGTTTGGATCAAAGCTTAAAATTTTCCATTTTGTAATAAACATATTTCCATAATTATAGGTATATAATAAAATACGCCATTTACAATCACTAATTGCATTATCTTTTTGGTCTTATTTCGAAATAAATATTTACTCTACTTATCTATTATAATCCCTTTCGAAATTAAATTATTTAATTAATCCTATGTCAGCAAACATTTAATTTATTCAGTTACTTAAATTTAGCAGAAAAATAGATGTCTTTTTATTTCCCAGCAATTCTATTAAGTTTACGCATGCCTAAAGGGAAAACAATGCCCTTAAGAGAATTAGAATCTGAGAAAATCAGATAACAAAGGTTAATTATTCATTTCGAGAGATTAGACTAGTATATTTCATTGAATTTCAAGCGACAGAACAATTGCTCACTGCACATTCGCAGTACAACACAAGGCAAATTTAACATAATAGTATAAAGGGGAACGAACATATATAACAGATAACTGATTGTTTACATACGCTATTCAGTATTTATCTGGCTGGAATAATCACCATCAAACGCTTCATACATAGTATTTGATGATTAGGGATAAAAGCTCAATAATAACTAAGTGTGCAGTGGCTTTGTAGTTATTCTCTTTCATTGGTTATCATAAAATTCTGTTTTATGTCTGAACATTCAAAGAAATGTCCGGTATATTAGACAAACATGAAAATAACTTATGCTTTAAATTATGTAATTTTCAAATGGAAAAAAAATCTGATTTCAGTTTTTTAGTATATTAACATTGAACTTTTATTTTTATTTTTATTATATTTTATTTAAATTTTTTTATAATTTATTTATTTACGCTTTTATTTTATACTTGTATTATTTTATATAAATTTATATACATTTGTATAGTTTTTAATATTAAATATTATAGTTTTACTAAATTGTTTTATTATATTGTTTAAATAGGAAATCCAATTTACAACTTATCGTTTACGGTTATATTTTAGTAACATCATCTTTTTATAGTTGTATAAAAATTCATGTAATAATTCAAGGTTCAGTAAAAGAAAAATATTAGAAATTTATACCAGTGATTTCCAAGTGAAACCCGACTTATACATCAGTCAAAGTGAACAGTCATTGTTTTTTCTATGTATTTTAAAAATATATCTAAATTCCTAAATAAACTAATTAATACATACCGGTTACGTAATTGTTTTTCAGTATTAAAATATCATTCACTTCATTATTTTACAAATACACGCAGATTATTTTACAAATACATTCTTCTCTGTTATTAACAGGCATGTAAATACCTTTATGTTGGATTTTTCTGTTTTAAAACGCGGCAAATTCATTAAATCTCCTAGCTTAATGTACCATATTTTTGAAAATTCATTGTTAAATATTAAAATAATGAATCTTTATCAATATTGATATTTGCTTATCAAAAGTTTCAGTTGTTTACATTGTTTGGATCAAAGCTTGAAAATGTCCAATTTGAAATAAACATATTTCCATAATTATAGATATATATTAACATACTCCATTTAGAATCGCTAATTGCATTCTCTTTTTGGATTTATTTCGAAATAAATATTTACTCTACTTATCTATTTTAATCTCTTTCGAAATTAAATTATTAATTAATCCTATGTAAGCAAACATTTAGTTTATTCAGTTGAGTAAATTTAGCAGAAAAATAGGTGCCTTTATTTTTCCCATCGATTCTATTAAGTTTACGCATACCTAAAGAGAAAACAATGCCTTTAGGAGCATTAGATTCTGAGAAAACCAGATAACAAAGGTTAATTATTCACTTCGAGAGACTAGACCAGTATATTTCATTGAATTTTAAGCGACAGAACAATTGCTCACTGCTCTTTCGCCGTGTAACACAAGGCAAATTTAATGTATTAGTGTGAAGGGGAACAAACATATGTAACAGATAACCGATTGTTTACATACGCTCTTCAGTATTTATCTGGTTGGAATAATCACCATCAAATGGTTCATGCATAACATTTGATGATTAGGGATAAAACGTTCAATAAAATTATATAAGTGATCAGTGGCTTTATAATTATTCTCTTTCATTGCTAACATAAAATTCTCTTTTATGTTTGAGTATTCAAACAAATGTCCGATGTGTTTGAAAACATGTAAACAACTTGTACTTTGATTTATACAATTTTGAAATGGAAATTATTATTTTACGTTTTTTATTTGTATATTAACAATGAACTTTTATTTAAAGTAGATGTAAATTTCTCGTATATTGCTTTACATGTAGGAAATTCCAAAGGAATTAGATTTTACACTGATAAATGTAGGTGGACTATAGAAAGGAGCATGATTTGCGATCATTAAAACATGGGAAAAACCTATAACATTGTGTGTGTTGGCTTCAAAAGATTTGACTATATTTGATGCAATTGCAAGAGACACAACAATAGCTCATCGTTAAATTGGTCGTATTATACCTCAAAAATTTACCATAATAGTGTGAAATAAATAAATAAAAACATACATAATAGCTAACGGATTACTTACACACATTATCCGGTACTTTTCTGGTTAAAATAATTCCCATCAACATACCATTTTAAGGCAGATTGTCAATACAAATACGTTATTACTGATTGATGTCACTCATAAGAATTTCAAAATTCCTCGAATATCACAAATTGTTAAAAAATTGCATGGAAATTCCATAGAGGTCATATTTTTTATATATAACGAAGCGCTACGTCAATAGAAACAGTTTTCAATTGAAAAAAAAAAAAAGATTGGTTGTAAACTTTATCCGTGATGACGGTTTTGCCCCTTCTTCGAAATGTAGGCGGCTAGAACAACATTTAATGCAGTATTTATTTTTTATTTTTTTATCTTTATAATTAAAAAAATATTTTCCTCTCCTATCTTTTTTTTTCTCTCTCTCTTTCTTCAATGTATTTGTTGGACGACGTTCATACCCATGCATTTGGCATAGTAATTTATCTACTTTCTTTAAAATTCTTATGAGTTTTTTGTGAATGCTAATTTTCCAGCTCTTTCTTTCTACTGGCCTCGAAATTTTATTCGTCGCTCTTCTTCCACATTCACTGAGAAAAAAATATAGTTCCAGCATCTAGAATCTAAATTGTGGCTCTTGAAAAAATAGTTCCATGTCATCCTTATAAATTCTAGTTCCCTATGCCAGAGAGTTCTGGAGTTCCTTATTAGAATTCAAGAGCGTTTTCTTATATTCTCGTTGTCAAATCTATTTAAAAATCTCTGCAAATAGATGCGAACACATGAGGTTTAATTTAGTAACTAGAATTCTAGTATATGACACTATTCCCAAAATCAAGCTATAAATTCTCGTTACTGAAACGATTCAATATCGTTTCGTCACCTAGAAAACACTAGACTGGAAATGTCAGGTCATTGCGTCTATTCAACATAGTTGTTTAATCTATTCGCATAGTTCGGTCATCTGTAGTTCTAGTTTGAGTATTCAGAAAGTGACTGACTATTCATTCTAGGTGAAGGAGGTATTTTTTTTTTCTCAGTGTTATTAGCTCCAGAAGTAGAACTTTATATTCAATAGCGATTTTTCAATTTTCGGCTCTCTGAGGCATCAGTTTGTCAATCATTTCATTCCATTCTTTTTGCTCGATTTACAGAGGCAGTTTGATTCGTCGTACTCTATATATCCATTGGCTGCTATATTTTGCTGTCAAATCCTAGCACACTTTTTCCACTAATTAATTTGTTTCCTAATTAAATCTTAATTTTTGTTATTTTGATCTTTTTTTTTCTAAATTAATATTATTTTCATTTACATAAATAAAGGATGAATGTTAGGCTCTGTGGATTGTTTTGAAAATCTAAAAATGATCAACTTGTGTAATGTTATTAAATAAAATGCACTTTTTTATAAGCGTATTTCACAAACATTGAATGAATTTACTGTATTCGAGAAACTATTTCACTGTGACTAAATGACGTGAACACAAAAAACAGGCATTAAAAGTTATATATTAGGTTGAAAAGTCACGACCCACGTGCAAATTACCGAACGATTAGCGAAAATCAGGTTGAAAAGAAAAGAATATTCAAATAAATGAATCCGGACAATTAATTACATTAAGGACATCGATAAGTGGTAACGGTTCGAAATTTTTGGGCACCCCTCTCACGAACCGACTTTCGAAAATTCAACTTGTAATTCTTTCTAACATTATTAAAACCTTAAAAAACAGGAAAGCCCCTGGTTTAGACAATATTTCTAATTTTGCCCTTAAGTATTTCCCCGATAATTGTATCAACAACTAAACCAACCTCACTCTTAATTTCTACTATTTCCCTAAAATTTGGAAAACTTCTAAAATATCCCCATTTCTAAACCTCTAATTAATATTTATGATTCAACTAAATAGCGTCCTATCTCCCTGCTAACTTCTATTCACTCACTGTAAAACATTTGTGTAACGTTACTCCATAAAACTGGTGACAGCCTTGCTGCCTCCAATTTGGTGGAGTATTTTAACCGATATAATCGGTATAACATTGCAATGTTACACCAGTAATGCATGTTTTTATTACACAATTATGTAAGTGAAAAATTACTCAATGAAGTGTAAATCGTAGCTGCCGCCAATTTTATGGAGTAACGTTACCACAAATGTTTTGCAGTGCTGTAAAACATTTGTGTAACGTTACTCCATAAAACTGGTGGCAGCCTTGCTGCCTCCAATTTTGTGGAGTATTTTAATTGATATAACCGGTGTAACATTGCAATGTTACACCAGTAATAAATGTTTTTATTACACCATTATATAAGTGAAAAATTACTCCATGAAATGTAAATCGTAGCTGCCACCAATTTTATGGAGTAACGTTACACAAATGTTTTACAGTGTAAATAAAGTTGATAAACGCGTCATTAGATCTCAGCTCAACGAAATAATGGACGATAAGAACACGCTTCTTCCTGAGCAATTTGGCTTCAGAGCAAAACATTCCACATTATACCAACTGCTTCGTGTTGTAGAATTGCTTAGAAAAAATCTTAGAACGAACACTACAGCTGCAAATTTCTTTCTCGATGTTGCTAAGGTTTTCGATAAAATCTGGCATGAAGGACTTATTTACAAATTAATAAGTCATGGTGTTAATGCTACACTGTTAAAAATCTTGTTCTAGTTTGAACCAAAAAAGTTTGTTTTTTGGTGCTCAATAGCTGCCACCATAACATGGTGAAATCTCGTACCAACATTTGGAGCTTCCTAGTTCAACCTCGTTCCAAGTATTGGAACTATGCTTCAATGGGAGCTCCAAATTTTGGTTCAAGATTTCACCATCTTACGGTGGCAGATATTGAGCACCAAAAAACAAACTTTTTTGGTTCAAACTAGAAGAAGATTTTTAACAGTGTACACTAAAAAAAAAAAATTCTGTAACGTTACTAAACTTTTTCTAGGAAACTGGGATTCCTAGACCTTTTCCTGTAACGGTAACAGCAAAAAATCAAGTTTCAGAGTCAATTACATGAAATTTTCATGTTACCGTAACATGAAAAGTTCTTGGAATCCCAGTTTCCTAGAAAAAGTTTAGTTACGTTGCAGAATTTTTTTTACAGTGTAGACTTATGCATCTTATACATTCTTACCTTACCTTGAGACCGCACCTTTTGTGCCCGCATTAACCCTTTCGAGTCCGATTTTTTTTCCGTTTTGAGAACAAATTCAATATTGCTTTAATAACGTTTATCGTATCTATCTAAATATACTTCCTGATGTTTAAAAACCACCTCATTATCTGAAATGCAGTGAGTATGCTTATTTTGTATACTATTCAATTAATATTTAAATGATAATAAGCTAAGGAAGAGTTTCGGGAGACATTTGGAAAATATCGCATTACATCAGAGTTTAACAAATATTACTACTTAGTGATATATTTTGTGTTTTATTACACATGATTCGTTTCGAAAAATAACTTATGTTTTTAATTTAACCAGTCAGTAGTCGCGTGTCGGTCTTTTCGCCGCCCGTATAACTTATCTTCTCCTAACTTGTATCAGATTACAAATACAACGGAGATCTACCACGTAGCTGACTTTGAAGGTTTCTCGAACACCTTAGTGAAGTAACAGGACACCTCTGTTTTTCTTTCAGGTACATTTTTAGAAACAAAGTTGAAATTGGCGAAAAAGTCTACGTAACGATCATTAATGTCAGTTCATTTTTACTTTTTCGAATTACTCCATATCTCATGAATAAAATGCATAATTTAAGAAAACTTCAAATTTATATATTCATTGAAATGTTATCTTCATACATTAGGTAAAAAATATTTCTTATTTTACATATTTCGTATGAGGGGGGGGGGGGCAGCGGCGAAAAGACCGAGCGCGACTAATGACGTTGTGGAAAAAGTCGCGACTACTCGCGGGTTAAAGAGAGAAATATATGTAAAAATAAAGAAATCGCCAACTGTGCAAAGATAATTGAGTAAACTTTTATTATAATTGTTAATATTAAATGTAATACATACATGAAATCACATTAAGAGAGGCACAGACACATACTCTTATTTCTGTATGCAGAAAGTAACAAAAAAAAATAGTTAAAATAAGATAATACTCGATGAAAAGACATGTACTATTAATCGTACACCAGACCCAAAAGGGTTAATAAAATATTCTGCACATTCTACCGTATACCCTGTCTCCCACATTCCCTAGTGGGAATGCCCCATTCCCTAATCACTTTAAAAATAACACATTTTTAATAAGATCTATTTAATGATTTTCGAATCCATCCGTTATCAGTATTTTATAAACAAATGGGAAATTTGTTATTAATTTTGATTATATTTTTACTGAAAATATTTGTCTTAACTATTTTACTTTCGCCAAAAACATTATCTTATAAATAACGCAAAGTATTTAAATCTTTTAACTTTTGATTTTTTTTATAAAACTTATTTTCTTTGCTATTAAATGAGTTACATTAATATGCTGTTAAATTCAAGATTAATGCCGATTAAAAGAATTGTTATTTATTGTACATTGGTCAAATGGATTTCCCCGTACTTTAAATAATTCTAAGTAAATGTACTTTGTTAAAATAGTTTGTTTTCATAAATATATAGTGAGATTTTGAAACAAACAACTTTTTACTTATATTTTGTAATATTAGATTTCATTACAACATAAGCAGTAACAAGCGAAAGTCTAAACTTTATACGAGATGAGAAATAGGAGTTTATTATAATTTAATTGTTACATTAGTATTGCTTTATTTCCTCTAAGAAACTATTACTATTATAAATAAAAGTTTATTTTAAACTACTATCAACCAATATTTGTTAAAATAAAAATCAACATAACGGAAAAAAATTAATTCTTCTTCATTTTTATTATTTTAGAAAAAATAATATATTACTTTTGAAGTCATAATCTCTTCTTTCTATGCACATACCAAGCACGTGATAAAAGAATTACTTCACAAAACTTTTTTTTAATTCATGATAAAGTATCAACAAATAATTCTCTAAAAGATGGCAGTAAAAATGTTATGTCGTTTATCAGGATGAGTTTATCACTGTAATTTAAAAGCTAATCCAACTTTTTTTTTTTTTTTTTTTTTTTTTTTTTTTTTTTTTTTTTTTTTGTATGAGTAGTTGACTTAAAATGATTTATTGAATTTCTAGATCTCCAAACCTTTTGAATTACTATTTATGTACATGAATGAATTAACTAAATAAAACCAAGCAATATTATTATTAATACTAAATTATTTTCTATGTGCCACTCACTCTGTATATTGTTTTAAATGAAAGCTAAACCACTTAATCGCACTTCATATCGATGTTATTTCAAAAAGAGGGAAATTAAATTATCTTTTGTTAAATTAGTAGAACGATTGAACAATTTAAATGTCCCATATCAAAATATTTTCATGCCATATTTACGCCCTATTTCTCAAAGTAAATGTATTTCTACAAATTTATGAGCAATAAGGGATAAATTTAATATATTTTAAGCTTTTTATGATAAGGATAATTATAAATTTAAATTAAGGTGGAAAATATTTTAACATAGTGTAAAATTGTTATTTAAAATTAAACATAGAAATTATTTTAAACTACCCCAATAAAAAGAATCTGTATAAAACTTGTAGGCAATTGCCCCAAAAGTATGTAGAAAATATGTGGGTATTTAGCCCATTCTGGAGATATTTTTAAGAATATCTTATAAAAATTCTGCTGATATTTTAAAGGTAAAGCTAAATCTCTAAAAATCATTCATATTTATGTAAAATTTCTGTAGAAAGTGGAGATGTCTTTGGATAATTTTAAGATTATTTTTTGTGGGATTTAGAAAATATTTATTTATAAATTATTATAGGATTATAGAAAATATTTAAAATTAAATAGGTATAATTTTTTGTTATTATTCGAAATTCAAATATTAAACTAAAAATAAAGTAAAGTAAAATATTAAAAATAGAAAATAATAAAATGTGGAATCTAAATGAAGTTAAACATAAAAAAAGCACAATAAATGAAATTTAGATATTATCGTCACTTAAATTTGAATAATACGTTATTCACTTTGAAACATTATCTCGATATAGATGTTGTTCGCCCATTTTCATAACAATTTAAAAAAAAAATAATAACATATATGTATCAGAAAATTACTATATAATATATTCTATCTAATGTTCTTTTTGTAAATCTATAAACACTTTTATCTGTATTTCAAAGGAAAAAAAAAAGATTTCCTTTTACTTCTTTACCACAATCTTCTTAAGTGCAACATGTGTTTTTAGATTAGGCTTTTAAAGAGGTTGTTTTTAAAGTCCAAATGTACAGTAATCCATAGAATAAATACCAGAAGAGTTGATGTGGGATGTATTTAAATGGAAAAGACCTAGTTTTGTTTTCATTTTTTTTTTTCTTTTTCTAAAAATACCTTAGTAGATTTAATGAAATTTCTGGGAGTCATTTATTGAAATAAATATAAACAATAGAGATTGTTTGAATAAAGTTATGAAATATTAACTTTGGTAACAAATATAACAAGGTTTTATGATAAAATTCTAGGCTTATTTTGATGTTTTTTTAACTTTAATTATTTTAATATTCCGTTAAAACAAAACATGCCACTGATTATAAACTCTGTAGATAAATTCTCCTTGTTTTTTTCTTGGCCAATTCTCTGAACCTCTAATTTATGCACTCTTTTTTTATTAGTTTTTTCAATAGTATTATTATTATCTTTTTTATTAGTTTTTTCAACTCTATCCTTTTATAGTGAAATCGTATAAATACATCCAAATCTCATCAACTACAGCTACATATTTCTATTTTTTATCTTCAAAATAATTTTCCTCCAAGAATCGCCCCATAGTCTTATTCTGAGAAATGTATGTCACATAAGGCAATAAATGCATTACATTATGGTTTGTTGAATTACTTTTAAGTCAAATTTTATAACTTTTCTCATTATTTCTATAAAATTCCGATTACAATAATATTGTACTTTAAAAATTATCGTAAAATAATGATTTTTCAATAAAAACAATAAATAGTGAAAACAGATTTTCATATCGTTCAATAAAAAGATCTTAGAAATGTATATTTTATTGATCTACTGAATAAACCTGTTCAATTCATTTTAATAAGTAAAAAAAAGTAGAAGAAATAATTTCACGAAATATTTACATATATTCCTATTGAAAATTCTGGCTATTTCAAACAACAATTCAATTTAATTCTCATTTAATCACAATCCCCTACAGCAAAAAGAAATAAAACAAAGTGCTGTTTGATAACAAATTCTGTTGTTAATTATTTATAAGCTGTTATTAAACTGTTAAAGAGTAAACGAATATAAAAGTCATTTACGTAAAATAATTTTTTTATTTACACAATAACTATATGAGTAATAATGATAATTAACGCAAGAATAAAATGGCTTAAAATTTTCTATATTCACCATTAAAATTTAAAGAAATTTGAATACTGAAGTATCAACTGTTCCATGAAGATACAACTTTGACATTAATAACACCAATAATACTCGTTATAGGACCTTAACCTTGTACTTTATTAAATTAAAATTTTTTATAATTATTTTAGGTTTGAGTCATAGTTTTTTATGTCTTTTATTATAATTAATATATTATTATTGTATTTTGTTTTATTTTATTTTTATGTTAATTACCACTTGATGATGCAATTAGAAAGTATTAAATTACTATTTTGAATGTAATTGGTAACAATAAAGAAGGTAAGGATTAAGAATCACACCTTTTGATTTATTTTCAATGCACGGACATTATGTAACTACCCAAAATATTTACTTATGTATGTTTAAACATTTATAGCTTTTAATTCCACTGTTGTTATTAAAGCTCTTTTTAAATTTTTAGGTCTAGTTTAATTGTTATAATATGTTTTTCATTAAAAGTGTATGTTTTGGTATTGCCATTGCTACCACTTAAATATTTATAAGATATTCATAAAAAATGAATATAATATTTTTCAACATATTTGTAAAATGTAATTAAATTTTACTACAAATGTTCACTAATATTGCATTATATGTTTATGCTGTGTATTGAACTACGTGTAAATCAATTTATCTAAAATTATCATACTAAAATTTTCTTTCTAAATAATTTTTCTAAGTATAATCGATTTTTCAACGCAATTTATTTACATATAATTGAATGAATGTTAAAAATACAGTTTTTAATTGTATGCTTTAATAGAACTATCTATTGCCACCTAAGGAGAGAAAAAGAAATTTTTAGCAGAAAGAAATACTTATACAAAGCATAGAAAAAATAGAAATTAAGACCCCATTGGTCAAAGTGAAAGATCCCTTAATAAAAAAAAAAAAAATCTTCTAATAATTAGATTTACGCTAAAACAAGACTATTATATGTATGCAACTAAAAAAAATGCAGCTTTTTTATTTCATATGACTTAATGTAAAATTTCTTTACAACCTAATTATTAAAACGTCAATGGTCTTTAATTTTCGTAGTAAGAAAATGTTTATAATATCTATTCAAAAAATGGTAATTTATTCTGAACTCCTTAAACAAAAAGTCCTGTAATTTCTATAAAAGACAAACATTCTAAACACAGAAACGATGCAAAGATAGCCCGTTTACACAGCATTAGTTGCAAATACTTTTTATGTTTCCATGTAGCTATTCATTAGTTTATAATAGATAAAATATCAATACACTATATTTTTTGGTAGCGAAAAAATGCTTATAATATCTATCGAAAACACAGAAATTTATTTCATATTAATGTAAATAAATAAGTTAAGTGAGTTCTAAGCTAAGTATTTTCTTTGTCAAAGTAGCAGTTATGTTAAGAGAACATAAGTAAAAACCGCTATTTGTTGCACTTATTAAAAAAAATCAAACTATTAATAAATATGCTTAGACATAGCAATACATTACAGTATAATCAATAAAAAATCAACTGACTTCTATTTTTGGCAGAGAGAAAATATTCTATTCTAATATTATATTTATTACTTTTCGATGTTATTACCCTTTCAAAGTTTTCTAACTCGAGTTATTTGTAAAAATACGGTTGAAGGAAATTTTTTTATAGAATCCATTCAAAACATTAAAATTTTTTTCATTATGGTTTAATTAACTAAATTAAGTGAGTTCTAAGCTACTCAAGGTTTTTCTCAAAATAACAATTATTTAGGGCACCATATTTAAATACAGTTATATGTTGCGCCTTGTTAAAAAAATCATATTATTTATGTATATACTTTGACATAGCAATTCATTACAATATAATAAATATCAAATAAATAGCCTTTCCTGTTTGGTTCTCCTTCAATTTTATTACTTTGTAAAATATTGCATATATAACATGATTTTCTTTCATTTAATTACAAAGCTTCTTACATTAAAATAAATAAGAATTTCCTTATTTGTTTGCACACGTTTCTAAATACCATTATATGAAACTTAAAATTAAATTCTGAAATGTTAAATGTATAATACATTTAATTAAAAAAAAGTATGTATATATTCTTGGATAAAGTAATTCATTGTAATATAATCAATAAAAAATCGATAATCACTCTTTTTTGGCTGACAAAAAATGTTCTATTCTAACATTCTATTTATTCCTTTTCGAAATTGTTACTGTTTCAATAGCAAATTTTGTTTTTCAAGATTTTCTCAATTAAATTTAAAGTAAAAAAGAGATGTTTCATGTTTTAAGCATTTAGCTTTAACGGTTCTTGCGTTAAAACAATTTAAATCTGAGAAATTGTAAGAAAAACTCATCAAGAAAGAAAGAAATCATATGAGATTATTACTATTAAAACTATTGGCTAAAAGCTAGATTTTGAAAACAAACCAAAACGAAAAAATATATATATATTTCTTCTAATTAAGTAAGAAACATGATTTAAAGTTATTATAAAATTAAAAAAAAACTGTAATATTTAAAAAAAATAAAGAAGTTCTAATATAAGTTTGTTCTTTCACAAAATAACAGTTATGTGAAGAGAACATGTGTAAAAACCGATGTATGATGAACTTTAAAAAATGAAAACATTAAACTATTTAGATATATGCTTAGACATAGAAATTCATTACAATATCCATTACAGGACGCGTTTCGAGCTTCAAAAGAGCTCTTATTATTGAAGCTCGAAACGCGTCCTGTTTAATTTTCTTTTTATGGTGATTTTACAAAGTTATTTAGCTTATTTATCAATTTATAGCCAGTGATTACGGTGTTTTTCAATATAATCAATAAAAAATCAATAACCTTTCTTTTTTGTCAGAAATATTTTTTTTTATTCTAATATGATATTTATTCCTTTTCGAAATTATTACTGTTTCAATTTATCTTAATTCACTTTTAACCAAAACCGCTTTGAACAAGAATAAAACGTTACAAACTGCTGTTCGAAAGGAAATTTCTGTCGTTTATAATTTATGAGCTGTTAACAATTTGTTAAAAATGTGTTGTGAACGTCATTTATGTAAAATATGTCCCCAGGCCGAATGAATTACCGAAGGAGATTAGAATGAAAATAAGTGCCTATTTTCAGTTTTGAAAGTTATGTTTTGTCAGATGCAATTAGAAATACTTTCGTAAATATCTTTGTAAATTAAGATAATGCATATTTCAATTGCGCTTGCAGCTTCGGAGAATTTATTAACCTTTGTTATTATCTAAAACTGAAGAATTGTTGTTTCGAATAATTTAACCATTTGTATTTTTTAAAGTATTAATTACAAAATTTAAAATATTTAAAATAAAAGTTAAAAAAACAAAACATATGTAATTTTCTTTATAAAAAATACTTTCAAAAGTAAATATATATATTTTTTATTTGCTGAATCAAAATTAAAGTAAAATAATAAAAAAAGACATGTTTCAAGTTTTTTGCATTTATCTTTAACAGTTCTTGTGTTATAACAATTTAATATGAGAAATTGTGAAATATCTAGTCATGAAGGAAATATATATATATGAAGTCATTTCCATGTCAACCATTGCTTCACAGCTAGATTTTACAAACGAACCAAAACGAACAAAATATTATTTCTTATTCTAGTTAACACGGAAACATAATTTAAAGTAAAAAAAAAAAAAAAAAAAAAAAAAAAAAAAAAAAAACTAGAGAAATTAAGTAAGTTAACAGATAAGTATGATCTTTCTCACAATAACTGTTAAAAGAACATATGTAAAAAAATCGATGTATTATGCACTTATAAAAAGGATATATATATATATATATATATATATATATATATATATATATCCATAGACATAGCGATTCATTGCAGTATAATCTATAGAAAATCAATAGTCTTTCCTTTTTGGCAGAAAGAAAAAAAAAAATCCGATTCTAATATTATAATTATTCCTTTTCGAAATTATTACTGTTTCAATTTATCTTAACACACTGTTAACCACAACCGCTTTGAACAAGAACAAAACATAACAAATTGCAGTTTGAGAGGAAATTCTGTCGTTTATAATTTATGAGCTGTTAACAATTTGTTAAAAAGTAAATGTGTTGTGAACGTCACTTATGTAAAATATGCCCCCAGGCCGAATGAATTACCGAAAGAGATTAGAATGAAAACAAGTGCCTATTTTCAGTTTTGAAGTCATGTTTTGTCAGATGCAATTAGAAATACTTTCGTAAATATCTTTGTAAATTAAGATAATGCATATTTCAATCGTGAGTGTAGCATCGGAAAATTTATTAGTCTTTGTTATTATCTAAAGTTGAAGAACTGTTGTTTCGAATAATTTAGCCATTTGTATTTTTTAAAACTATTAATTACAAAATTTAAAATATTTAAAATAAAAGTTAAAAAAAAACATATGTAATTTTCTTTTAAAACAATACTTTCAAAAGTAAATCTATATTTTTTTTATTTGCTGAATCAAAATTAAAATAAAATAATAAAAAAAGACATGTTTCAAGTTTTTGCATTTTTCTATAACAGTTCTTGAGTTATAACAATTTAATATGAGAAATTGGGAAAATCTAGTCATGAAAGAAAATATATATATGAAGTCATTTCAATGTCAACCATTGCTTCACAGCCAGATTTTACAAACGAACCAAAACGAACAAAATATTATTTCTTATTCTAGTTAACACAGAAACACAATTTAAAATCAGTAAAAAAAAAAAAAAACTAGAGAAATTAAGTAAGTTAACAGATAAGTATGATCTTTCTCACAATAACTGTTAAAAGAACGTGTAAAAAAACCGATGTATTATGCACTTATAAAAAAGAAAACAAATTATTTATGTACATATATCCATAGACATAGCGATTCATTGCAGTATAATCAATAGAAAATCAATAGTCTTTCCTTTTTGGCAGAAATAATTTTTTTTTATTCTAATATTATATTTATTCTTTTTCGAAATTATTACTGTTTCAATTTATTTTAACCCACTTTTAACCACAACCGCTTTGAACAAGAACAAAACATAACAAATTGCAGTTCGGGAGGAAATTCTGTCGTTTATAATTTATGAGCTGTTAACAATTTGTTAAAAAGTAAATGTGTTGTGAACGTCATTTATGTAAAATATGTCCCTAGGCCGAATGAATTACCAAAGGAGATTAGAATGAAAATAAGTGCCTATTTTCAGTTTTGAAGTCATGTTTTGTCAGATGCAACTAGAAATACTTTCGTAAATATCTTTGTAAATTAAGATAATGCATATTTCAATCGTGGGTATAGTATCGGAGAATTTATTAGCCTTTGTTATTATCTAAAGTCGAAGAATTGTTATTTCGGATAATTTAACCGTTCATATAATATATGATTTTACGCATGTAGGCAATTTTTACTAAATGTGTCTTCTGATTGAATTTTTTAATTTTGCTCATTCACAATCTTAATAAGAATATGCATATTTGTTAAGGGATTAATTTAAATATGTAAGGGTTTTCCTGCTTATTTTTTTATAAACAAATAACTGTACACATTACATGATTATCTTAGTTTTATTAGAAAACGTCTTACATTTAAAGTAAATATATTTTAAGCTATTGCATAGCTTTTATCGCGGGCTTTGAGCGCGGTGACCGAATCCAAAAATTCCGTAACGCGGAAAATCCTAACACATCGGTAACGAAAAAACCTAACACTCGGCTAACGTCGTTTCCTTTCGGAAAACTTCGGAACGGTATCCTTCGGTAGACTTCGGCAGACATTGACGCGGTATTTTTCAGATATTAGAATATCAAGTCTCAAACTTATGTTTCTTATGATCTAATTTTCATAGCGCGGCCAAATTTTGTTTGGTAATTTATTATGAGACAGTGTTTATTTTGGTGGTCTTATTTATTTTGGTGACAAGAGACCCCCCCACCGTGAGGGTCGAAAAATTTAAAATGCTTATAACTCGCGATCTAACTTTCGTAGCGCGGCCAAACTTTGTTTGGTAATTTATTATGAGACATTGTTAATTTCTGGTGAAAGGATACACCCCACGGTGAGGGTCGAAAAATTTAAAATGCTTATAACTCGCGATCTAATCTTCGTAGCGCGGCCAAACTTGTTTGGTAATTTATTAGGAGACAGTGTTAATGTTTGGTGACAGGAGACCCCAGACGGTGAGGATCGAAAAATTTAAAATGCTCATAACTCGCGATCTAATTTTCGCAGCGCGGCCAAATTTTGTTTGGTTATTTATTATGGGACAGTGTTGATTGTTGGTGACAGAAGACACCCCACGGTGAGGGTCGAAAAATTAAAAATGCTTATAACTCGCGATCTAATTTTGGTAGCTTGGCAAAATATTGTTTGGTAATTTATTATAAGACAGTGTTAATTTTTGGAGACAGGAGACCCCCCACGGTGTGGGTCGAAAAATTTAAAATGCTTATAACTCGCGATCTAATTTTCGTAGCGCGGCCAAACTTTGTTTGGTAATTTATTATGAGACATTGTTAATTTCTGGTGAAAGGATACACCCCACGGTGAGGGTCGAAAAATTTAAAATGCTTATAACTCGCGATCTAATTTTTGTAGCGCGGCCAAATTTTGTTTGGTAATTTATTATGAGGCAGTGTTAATTTTTGGGGAAATTAGACCCCCCCACGAAGAGGGTCGAAAAATTTTAAATGCTTATAACTCACGATCTAATTTTCGTAGCGCGGCCAAATTTTGTTTGCTAATTTAATATGAGACTGTTAATTTTTGGTGACAGGAGAGCCCCCTCGGTGAGGGTCGAAAAATTTAAAATGCTTGTAACTCGCGATCTAATTTTCGTAGCGCGGCCAAATTTTGTTTGGTAATTTATTTTGAGACTGTTAATTTTTGGTGACAGGAGAACCCCCACGGTGAGGGTCGAAAAATTTAAAATGCTTATAACTCACGATCTAATTTTCGTAGCGCGGCCAAATTTTGTTTATTCATTTATTATGAGTCAGTGTTAAGTTTTGGTGACAGGAGACCCTCACGGTGAGGGTCGAAAAATTTAAAATGCTTATAACTCGCGATCTAATTTTCGTAGCGCGGCCAACTTTTGTTTGGTAATTTATTTTGAGACTGTTAATTTTTGGTGACAGGAGACCCCCCACGGTGAGGGTCGAAATATTTAAACTGCTTATAACTCACGATCTAATTTTCGTAGCGCGGCCAAATTTTGTTTGGTAATTTATTTTGAGACTGTTAATTTTTGGTGACAGGAGAACCCCCACAGTGAGGGTCGAAAAATTTAAAATGCTTATAACTCACGATCTAATTTTCGTAGCGCGGCCAAATTTTGTTTATTCATTTATTATGAGTCAGTGTTAAGTTTTGGTGACAGGAGACCCTCACGGTGAGGGTCGAAAAATTTAAAATGCTTATAACTCGCGATCTAATTTTCGTAGCGCGGCCAAATTTTGTTTGGTAATTTATTTTGAGACTGTTAATTTTTGGTGACAGGAGACCCCCCACGGTGAGGGTCGAAAAATTTAAAATGCTTATAACTCACGATCTAATTTTCGTAGCGCGGCCAAATTTTGTTTATTCATTTATTATGAGTCAGTGTTAAGTTTTGGTGACAGGAGACCCTCACGGTGAGGGTTGAAAAATGTAAAATGCTTATAACTCACGATCTAATTTTCGTAGCGCGGACAAATTTTGTTTGGTAATTTAATATGAGACTGTTAATTTTTGGTGACAGGAGACCCCCACGGTGAGGGTCGAAAAATTTGAAATGCGTATAACTCGCGATATAATTTTCGTATCGCGGCCAAATTTTGTTTGGTAATTTATTATGAGACATTGTTAATTTCTGGTGACAGGAGACACCCCACGGTGAGGATCGAAAAATTTAAAATGCTCATAACTCGCGATCTAATTTTCGTAGCGCGTCCAAATTTTGTTTGGTAATTTATTATGAGACATTGTTAATTGTTGGTGACAGAAGACACCCCACGGCGAGGGTCGAAAAATTAAAAATGCTTATAACTCGCGATCTAATTTTGGTAGCTTGGCAAAATATTGTTTGGTAATTTATTATAAGACAGTGTTAATTTTTGGTGACAGGAGACCCCCACCACGGTGAGAGTCGAAAAATTTAAAATGCTTATAACTCGCGATCTAATTTTCGTAGCGCGGCCAAATTTTGTTTGGTAATTTATTATGAGATTTTGTTAATTTTTGGTGACAGGAGACCCCCACGGAGAGGGTCGAAAAATTTAAAATGTTTATAACTCGCGATCTAATTTTCGTAGCGCGGCCAAATTCTGTTTGGTAATTTTTTATGAGACAGTGTTAATTTTTGGTGACAGGAGACCCCCCCACCGTGAGGGTCGAAAAATTTAAAATGCTTATAACTCGCGATCTAATTTTCGTAGCGCGACCAAATTTTGTTTGGTAATTTATTAAGCTATTGCATAGCTTTTATCGCGGGCTTTGGGCGCGGCGACCGAATTTAAGAATTCCGCAACGAGAAAAATTCCTAACAATCCGGCTAACGAAGTTTCAGTTTGGCAGACTTCGGGAAGGTATCCTTCGATAGACTTCAGCAGACATTGACGCGGTATTTTTGCATAAGTTGATAAAAAATGCTATGCAATAGCTTTACCGCGGCAGTCCCCGAGTGGCACACATATTTTTTTTATTCTTATTTATTTGCATGCATTATGAAATATCATTATATGACACTTAAAAAAGTTATAAAATAGTATTAAAATATAGTATTAAAATATAGTATAAAAAAGTTATGTCGAAAAAAGTTATAAAAATTTATGGCACGTAAGACAAGTATCTAAATAAAAATAAAAAAAAGAAGAGAATAATAATAATTTAGATTTAAGAAAAAAAATAAGAAGCAAAAAATATTTCTACGATATAGATTGTGAAGATAAAGTAAATTATGTCTGATGTACTGATACAAAAACCGATACTGAAAATAGTCAAACTACAATGGGTGAAATATTTTGCCACTGTAAAAAATGATAGAAAAATCATAGTGTCGGAAAAAGTTATTAGAATCAATGACACGTAAGACTAGTACCTAAATAAAAATAAAAAAAGAAGAAAAAAATATAATAATAATATTTATATTAAATTATCAATAAATATATTTCAATGTCCTAGTAATTTTAATAGCAATATTTTACTTAAAGTTGGTTAAATTGTGTTAATTATACAATTGAAGAAAGATCCCTTTGGATTTAATTATTAAAATTTAATTCAGGTTTCTATTAAATTATCAATAAATATATTTCAATATCCTAGTAATTTTTAATAGGAATATTTTGGTCAACGGTATTTGAAAAGCATTTATTTTAAAATAGAAGAAAGATCCCTTTAAATTTATTTTTCATGTTACATGCAAGCACAATCTGTGGTAAAATAAAGTTCAAAACAATTTGTTTTTATTCCCTCTCATCTATAACGTGAGATATCACGTGTAATACTAGTTTTTCTTTTCTTTTTTTTGGTCATTGAATACGTTTTAATTTTATACATGTCTTTGTTTTCCAACTTTTTTAAACAATAAACATCGAACTAAGACAAGGAGTATTAAAAAAATAGCATTATTTATTTTTGCATTGAATCAATATCATACAGATATGAAAAGTTTATTTAAGATCGTATAGGTGAATAGAGAGATTTTCGATGATATCGTATACAATGCAACAATTTGGCTAATAAACAAAATACACTGCTGTCAAGTTGAAAAAAAAAATATTAGGAAAACATAATGGCCGAGAAGTATTTATTATAAAATCATTTTTTACCCTGATCTTCATTAAACTTAATGTTTATACTGATTGTTAGCTAATGATCGGACGCCATTTTAAGAAAAACGCTCATGCAAAAATAAAATAACATCACCAAAAAGTTGAAAAAAAAGCTAATTAATACAAGAGAAAAAATTTCGAAAATTTCTCTTTTGGATAAATGCGAAACATGCAGGACATGAATAATGTTTTCTTGGAAATAAATTTTCGAAATCTAATATAATAGAACTTTGGTATCGCATGATCAATAGTAACATTATCAGCTTGGTATAACACCGCTTCAACCCATATGATTCCCCATCATCTTAACGAATTGGGTGAAAATATACAGGGTATTGAAATACCCTCTATTATAATAATGGCCAATAATATCCTAGTATCAACTAATCAAGATGAAAAAGAAAAAAAATATTCGTCCAAATTAAAAAAAAAATATATATATTCGCATTTTATTCCGGTTACCGCATAAGTTTCGATTTCTTAAAGAAATTGTTTTGGATATGAATGTTTTACAATAAATAATATTTACGATAATTCATGGAAACCATAATTTTCACCTGTAGGCAAATGGCAAACTTAATGGTAAGCGTAAATGATGTACAGTAACTTTTAGACTGTACAATATTTGAAAATTTAACATTGGTTGCCAATTCCCTTTCCTCATTATTTATAATATTTGGTGCAAAATTGCTACTTTTATGATTGTGTCATGTCAAACCTGTGTAACAAAAAAAGGTATAAATTCTAACAGTGATAAAAATTATAATTTTAAATTATTTTTAATTCAAGTCTTTATATATATACATATATATCTACATATTAGGAACAAACGAAAAAAAATATTTGTAACTAAAACTAAAAATCTAATAATAATAAATAATAAATTTTGTAATTTTTAAAGAAAATAAATGACTTATAATTTTCTTCAAAAAATTGCAAAGTTTTGAAAATTAACTAATAAAAACTACTAAAATAATGAAAATTAGATTGACGTCATTTTATCACATTAAACAATTCGTAAATCATATCATACATTTTCATCTTTAATGTAATTTCACATTTTAATGTAATTTTACATTTTAAGCCGCAAATGCAAAAAAAAAAAAAATAAATAAATAAATAAATAAAAAAAAAAATAAAGTTCATTACCGAAGATTTATTTACAATCTAAGTCTACAAATTTACTTTAAAGTAATTTCACCTTGATGATGAGATTCAAAAATTATAAATAATTATTATTGTGTTCGTGATTTTAAGAAAAATAAACAAACAAGTGCTCTCCATAATCGATTTTTCCCTGCGTCTTATTTGTCATAGCGGAAAGTTCATATGATTAATTAATCATATTCTTGCATCCCAACAATAATATTCGATCAGCATATGGGATTTTCTTTTTCAAACATCCATACAATAAAAACGTAATCGATAAGGTATTGTATACATATTAAATATTTAAGTATAGATAAAACAATTACTTAAAAAATATTGAAAATAAGCCCTCATGCTGTATTTTAACTTTTAGACAGTATCACATTAGAAATGTATATCATTGACTGTATACTAAATGGTCGCCGTATTCTTTTCTTCATCATTTATAACATTTGGTGCAAAAGCGCTGCTTTTATTACTGATTCGTATCAAGACCCTGTAACAAAAATACATAATATATTAACGATGGTAAAAATTATAAATTTAAATTATTTTTACTTTTTTAAACTCGAGTCTTTATATATATATATATATATATATATATATATGTATGTATTTAAGGAATAAATAAAGAAAAAAATGTTTATAACTAGAAATTAAATTTTTGGCGTTTAGACCTTAACAATAAAAGTCGTTATTTTTAAAGAAGATATATGAATTATAGTTTTCTTCAAAAAATTGTATAGAGTTGGAAATAATTTAATAAAGACTAATCAGGTAAGGAAATTTTTATTAATGTCATTTGATTACATAAAATAATTCTTAAATTATGTTATACGCTTCCATCTTTGATTTAATTTTATATTTCGTAAAAACATTTTAAGCCACAAATGTAAAATGATAAAATCAAAGTTCATTAACGAAAATATATATACAACCTCAGACCACAAATTTACTTTAAAGTAATTTCTCCTTGATGATGAGATCCGAAAATTGGAAAAAAATATTTTTCTGTTCGTCGTTTTAAGAAAAATAAACAAACAAATGTTTTCCATAATCGATTTTTCTCTCTTTCTTAGTGGTCATAGTGGGAAATATCAAGATTCATTAAAAGATTCATTTCGTATCAAAAATTTGTAACAAAAAGTACATAATTTCTTAACGATGGTAAAATCTACATTTTTAAATTATTTTTTTTAACTTAAGTTTTCATATATATATATCTGCTTAAGGAGCAAATGAAGAAAAAATTGTTTATAACGAAAAATGAAAAAGCGGGTGCTTAGGCTTTAAACAATAAATTTGGTAATTTTTAAGGGAAATATATGAATGGTAGTTTTCTTTAAAAAGTTCCAAAGAGTTGACAATAGCTAATAAAGATTAATCAAATATAAAAATTTTGATTAATGCCATTTTATTACGTAAAACAATTCGTAAATCATACTATACACTTTAATTTTTGAAATAATTTCATGTTTCATAGAAACATTTAAAACTGCAAATGCAAATGAAAAAAAAAAAAAAAAAAAAAAAAAGAGAGAAAGGAAAAAGTTTATTAACGAAGATTCATTTGCAATCTAAGACCGCAAATTTACGTAATTTCTCCTTGCTGATGAGATTCGAAAATTATAAATAATTATTTTTTTCCCTTCATGGTTTTGAGAAAAATAAACAAACAAGTGCTCTCGATAATCGATTTTTCCCTGTGTCTCAGTTGTCATATTGAAAAATAGCAAGATTCATTAATCATATCCAAGCAATAATTTCTATCAGCAGATAGGGTTTCCTTTTTAATATATTCATACAATAAAAACAAGGCATCGTATAAAAATTGAGTATTGTGATATAGATTTTTAAAAAGGAAAATAGGGTGAGGTTTGGGGCACTTTTTACAATTTCAACATTTTTACAATTTTTATTTGGAAAAGCGGTGTTTTTAATATTTAGGAATTAATTTTGATTCTTTAAGAACACTTCTTAAAAGTTTTAATTCTCATAGCCCTTCTTCTTTTAGTTTATATGTATGGTTATAATTATATCATCAAAAACTCATAGTCGCAAAAATTTGGAGAAATTAAGACCAGTAGTGGGGAAAATTATAACTACTATATTTTATCTTTATACTTGCCTATACACACTTGTTTAGGGTAATTAAGATCGTTAGAATTCTAAACTGACAAATGACTTTATTGAAAATTTTGGTAACTGTTTCAAATTTCTGTTGGGATCTAAAAAAATCAGTGATGAAAAAATGTCTAAAATTAAAAATACATTATTAGGTTAACATCTAAGCATAGAATAAAAATTACCATCACAATTTTCTCCGTTATCGAGGTGGTCATAATTACTTGGTTCTAATTACCCAACCTGATCCTACCGAAAATAATCCCTTCTTTAGAAGACCGGAATTTCTAATAATTTTAAAGGAGGCTTTTAATTGTAAATTTTATGAAATATAGCGGAAAACTTGGAGAGTGTGTGGATATGCTAGAAATTTCCAGGATTAAAATAATTTGCAGAATATATGAGGAAAACTTTTTTTAAATTTGTCTACAGATGTTCCTATTTTCCGCTTGATTTTAAACGAAAAAATCATTTGTTGAATGGCAAGATGAAATAATTAAAATAAATAATTAAATAACTGGCACATAGAATCAGGACGCATTTTACGAAACAATTTTTTTTTTTTAAATTAAAGTCATTTTTATTATTTCGTTTAAAATATTGAGATATTGGTAACAGTGTGTCTACCTTCTCTTGTTCTTACCCTCTGACAATTTCGAAAAAGGGCAAACTTATGATGTTGTTTTCTCGTAATTTTGTTTTAAATAATAAAAAAAAAAATGACTCTTTCAATTTTGTACAAAAAAGTAATAATAATAATTATGAATACAGTGCTCAGCAAAAGTTTAGACAATGATCGATTATGCTTCTATATTCAAAAGTATGTACCGAATTGTTGTAATTCATCTGTCATATATTACTTGTGACTTATCCTTTATTCACAAAAAATACATTTTAAATTTTACATTTTACATGTTATATAATGACAATAAAACGAAATTAACATTGTGACAAAAGTATAGACACTTTGTATATTTACAGAAAAATAACTACAAATCAAACACGAGCTGCACATTGTCTGCAATTAGTGCAGAATATGACATTTTATCGAAGAAACTAAATGATCCTTCACTTGGGGGTCTATTTTGTTAAAACATGTTCAACAGCAGCTCGAAGCTCATTAACAAAATATTATAACAAAAATTTACATAATCAATACGACATATGATGTTACAAAGGTTTTCGATTGGGTCCAGATCAGAGCTACACGCTGGCCAGTTGAGATGAGTAGTATTTTCAGAGTTAAACGAAGTGTTCAGTTCCCCAAATGACTAAAAATTGATTTCCAACGTATGTATGTATTCTTGTGTTGCTTGGCAACCATGGAATAACTCTAGAGATACTCGAGCATTAAAGCAAAGTGGGAACCAAATCATTAAAAAATCACCTTGTTCTCGACTTGAGAAAGTCCCAGACACTTTATGCAAGTCGTGCCAATAGTATGTCCACCCGTTTCGGCCATTCAAATTAAACTCTTTTTTCGATACTGAATATCATAGCGTACCATTTGTGTCCATATGATGTATGTTTGCAAGGCCATTGCATTCTCACCAATTTGTAGCTAAATTTTAAAACTGATTGTTTTATCATTTCCATGTAAATTGATTTATGTGTTTCTTTAATTCATCTACTAATCATGTCCGTTGATGCAGAAAGTCCTGATGTACTTTCAATGTGATTAGCAATTATCATTTGTGTAAATAATAAAACAAAAATAAGAAATTACTCTTTTAGAGACTACATTCCAGATTTAATTCAATAATATATTTTATATATTTTAAAAAAAACACGTAACATATTGTTTACATAACAAAATTTGAAAGGAAAGATATTTTACTAATACCGATAAACCACACGCCATATTTGAGACATATTTGATTAATTCCATAGTCTTAAGTAAAGCAATTTAAAGTCTAAATTTCATAAAGTTTGATATCTAGAGAAATTTCATCTTTCTTAAAAAATCTCCTGAAATATAGAAATCAACAAAGGGTCACTTAACGCCATTTATAATGCAAAAGAACAAAAATTCTCCAATTATTTCCTATTTCACTGCATAAAAAATCCGTAAAGTTACAAAATTTTTTCTAAGAAACTGAGATTCCTAGCGCTTTTTATGCAACGGTAACAGAAAAAACTCATGTAACTGATTCTGTCACATGAATTTTTGCTGTTACCGTTGCATGAAATGTTCAAATAATCCTAATATTTAGTAACTTTACAATTTTTTTCAGTGTTTATGATGGAATTCGACAAATGCAAATAATTTGTTTTCTGTTCATGGTTTTAAGTAGAATAAACAAATGCTCTTTTCCAACGATTTTTTTCTCTGTTTTTGGTTTTCACTCTGGAAAATATGGGTGTATGAAAAAAAAACATCCATTAATCATATTCTTGTATCCAGCAACATAATTTTTTTAGTATGTGGAATTTTCTATTTCAAATCTCTATGTATATATTTAAGGCAATAAATTTCAACGGAGAATATTTTTGTATTATAATTTTTATTATTATTATTTATTATAATGGGGGTTAATTAAAAAATATTTCGTACTCAAATCTGTACACCTACTTTGTAACCTGTTGCTGTTTGTAAATCTAAAGAATCCTATGTTGAACGACAAATTAAATAAAAATAAAGAAATTTAACTGACTATAACATAGAAACAATTATGATATATTTTTTGGTAAATTAGAAGCTATACAAGCTCGTGTTTTTTTTATTATTATTAAAAAATAGCAATTATCGGCGAGTATGTGTTGATATTATCGCTTACTTCTTCATGATAAAATGCCTCTTAAATCTTTATTAGGCAAATCACTTAATTCTGTATTTGGAACATGAAAAAATTAATCGATACCAAAATCTATAAGCAAAAATATAAGAAAATTGAAAGCGACCTTTTTTTTCACATGCATAAAAAAGAAAAAAAAAACTAAAATTTCTACTGCAACTAAATTAGCTTTCAATAAGAATTAAGTGGGAAGTGTATTTCAATTACCTGAAGAAAGTTAACATTATTAATTTATAGATCTTAGAATACAGTAGCGTTAATCGATTCGGAGAAATCAGCCATAGGAATCAGTTCATCAAAAAATTTATAAATTTTTTTTCGAAGTTTAAAAAAGAGGAACTTCAATACTTTAAACAAAATTTAAAAATTTTCAGAAGGATATAATCTGTTTATTTCATCAGATTTTTTGTACATTATCAGAAAGCTTATCAAGGAATTTTTTATTTACTTTACGTAAAATTAAATAGAGAAAAATTCCCTAATAGCTGCTAATCACACCGGATTTATCTAATTAATTCCGTCATATTATATAAAACAATTCATAGACCATTTCATAAAGTTTCATCCCTACAGTAATTTCGTATTTTCTTAGAAGTATTTTAAATATCCCATGCAACAAACTGTTCATTAATGAAAATCCATTTGTAAAGCAAAAGAACAAAATTACTCTAAAATACTTCCCCACTTAATGCTTGAATTCGAGAATTTGAAATAATTATTCTTCTGCTTATGGTTTTACAAAAAATAAAATAACTAAGCTCCTTGCCATCGATTTTCTGTTCTATCTCTGGTTTTCACAGTGCGAAATGCCAGAATCCATCAATCATATGCATTTATCCCAGCAACATCATTTTATTAGCAGATAGAATTCTGGTTTTTAGAAAACAGTTGGAAGTTTCTTTCGACCGACAACGACAAACTTTCCTTCCTTTGTCATTAAGCTTAATTGCTATTCTGTAATTATGATTGCTGCAGAGATTTACTGTATGAAAGATATTAAATGGGGGAATCTTCCCCTATAATTATGATTTTTTTTAAATTTTAAATTACGAATAATATTATATTTAATTAAAAGAAATAAATTGAAGTTTTACGATTTTTCTTTTAATCTTCCAGATTTTTAGCAAACCAAAAAAAAAAAAAAAGAAAGAAAAAATCCCAACACATTAATAAACTAATATTTTTTAAATTAGTTTTTGATTTATTTATAACTTTTTAGTTTTTTTTTTTTTAAATATTTTTAATAATTCGATATTGTAATTGAAATTGAAACAGTTTCTTTAATTAAAATATGCGTCAAATATATCTTCTAAAGAACTTTTTAAGCTCTTCATAGCGAGTTATTTCAAAATAACAGCTTAATTCTATCACATTTTTTGTATATTTTGGTAAACATGTATTTTTTCTTCTTACGAAATATCAAAGAGACAGAAATCCACTAATATCAACTAATCACACCGGATGTTCCTGATTAATTCCGTCCTTTTATGTAAATCAATTTATGGATCATTTCATAAATTTTATTCTCGACATTAATTTCATATTTTTATGGAATGATTTTAAACAGCAAATGCAACAAAACTGTTCATTAACGGAAATCTATTTATAATGCAAAAGAACAAAACTATTGTCACGTACTTCACCAGATGCTCGAATTCTAGAATTTGAAATAATTCTTCTTCTACTTGTGGTTTTACGAAAAATAAACAAACTAAGCTCTTTGCCATCGATTTTTCCCTCTATCTCTGGATTTCACGGTGCGAAATGCCAGAATCCATCAATCATATGCATTTATCCCAGCGACATCATTTTATTAGCAGATACAATTCTGGTTTTAGAAAACAGGGGAAAGTATCTTCCGACCGACACTGACAAACTTTCCTTCCTGTGTCATCAAGCTTAATTGCTATTCTGTAATTATGATTGCTGCAGAGACTTGTGTATGAAAGATATTAAATTGGAGAATCACCCTCTATAATTACGATTCTTTTTTTATTATTTGAAATTACGAATAGTATTACATTTAATTTTCTGAAATAAATTGAAGTTTTATGCTTTTTCTTTTTACACTCCAGATTAATTTCAATTAATAATTTAAAAAAATCTAATTACATTAATAAAAGCATATTTTTTAATTAGTTTTACATTTATTTTTAAGTTTTTCGTTTTTTAATATCTTCCATAATTCCATATTATAATTTTCATTGAAATAATTTCTCCATTTAAAATTTTTAGCAAATATTTCTTCCAAAGATTTTTTCATGCTCTTTAAAGCGAGAAATTTGAAAATAACACCCCCGTAGAGTTTACAACAGCGCTCGAGTTTATCTTATGATACAGTATTTTTAGGTTCTTCTGTTACAGATATTAGTTATAGGAAGTCGTTGTGTCATTGAAATGTAACATTTCCGCAAATCAGTGTAGTAAAACCCCACCAAATATCACATTTAATTCTATGACATTTCTTGTAGACTTTAGAATACAGGTATTTCTTTTCTTGCAAAATTATTAAAGAGATAAAAATCTACAAATATCGACTAATCACGCCGGACGTCCTTGATTAATTACATCCTATTTTTTAAAACAATTCATAGATCATTTTATAAAGTTTCATCTCTACATTAATTTCATATATTTTTTAGATATATTTTAAACATCAAATGCAACAGACTGTTCATTAACGAAATCCATTTATAATGCAAAAAACAAAATTACTGTTAGAATATTTCCCCATTCGATTCTTGAATTCGAGAATTTCAAGTAATTCTTCTTCTGCTTGTGCTTTTACGAAAAATAAACAAACTTAAGCTCTTTGCCATCGATTTCCCCCTCTATCTCTGATTTTCACGATGCGAAATGCTAGAATCCATTAATTATGTGCATTTGTTCCAGCAACATCATTTTATTAGCAGATAGAATTATGGTTTTAAAAAACAGGGGGAAAGTTTCTTTCTACCGACACTGACAAACTTTCCTAATTTTGTCATTAAGCTTAATTGCTATTCTGTAATTATGATAGCAGTAGTGCTTTTGGTGGATGGAAGATATTAAATGGAGAATTCGTTCTATTCAATTATTTTTCTTTTGAGATTTCAAAAAAATATTATATTTAATTTAATGAAATATATTTACGCTGTTTCGGTTTTCTTTAAAACTTCCAGATACATTGAAATTAATATATATATATTTTTTTTAATCTAAGAACATTAATAAAAGGGTATTTTTTATTAGTTTTTCTTTAATTTTTGTCTTTTTAATTTTTTAATATCTTTCATAATTCGATATTGTAATTCCTATTGAAATGATTTCTTCAATTAAAATTTCCATGAAATATTTCTTCCGAAGATCATTTTATGCTCTTCATAGCGAGAAATATGAGTATAACACAACCATATACTTTACAATAGCACTCGAGTTTAACGTATGATATAGCAATTTTAATGTTCTCTGTTATAGATATTATTTATAAAGGGCCATCGTGTCATAGAAATGTATTTTTTTCCTCAGACTAATGTTGTAAAAAACCCCACTCAATTACACATTTAATTTTATGTCATTTTCTGTAGATTTCAGAAATCATGTATTTATTTTTCCTTACGAAATATTAAAGAGATACAAATCCACTAATATTAATTAATGACTCCGGTTGTATGAAACATTTTATAAAGTTTCATCTCTACGGAAACTTCATAAAAAAATACTGTTAAAATATTACGCTATTTGATGCTCGAATTCGAGAATTTCAAGTAATTCTTCTTCTTGTTGTGGTTTTATAAAAAAATAAACAAACTAAGCTCTTTGCCATCGATTATTCTCTCTATCTCTGGTTTTCATGGTGAGAAATTCCAGAATCCATTAATCTTTTGCATTTATCCCAGCAACATCATTTTATTGGTAAATATAATTCGGGTTTTATTAAACGGGGGATAGTTTATTTCGACCGACACCAACAAACTTTTCTTCCTTTGCCGTTAAGCTTAATTCTTATTCTGTAATTATTATTTCTGTAGAGATTTTGGTGTAAGAAAGATATTAAACGAGTATTCCTCCCATTCAATTACATTTTTTTGAGATTAAAAAAATATTATATTAAATTTAATGAAATATACTTACGCTGTTTCGGTTTTCTTTAAAATTTCCAGATATATTGAAAATAATATTTAAAAAAAAATGCAACAAACTGTTCATTAAATAAAATCATTTATGATGTAAAAAAGCAAAATTACTGTTAAAATACCCCATTTAATGCTCGAATTTGAAATAATTCTTCTTCTGCTCGTGTTTTTACGAAAAATAAGCAAACTAAGCTCTTTGCCATCGATTTTTCCCTCTATCTCTGGTTTTCACGGTGCGAAATGCCAGAATCCATTAATCATATGCATTTATCCCAGCAACATCATTTTATTAGCAGATGGAATTATGGTTTTAGAAAACAGGGAAAAGTTTCTTTCGACCGACATCGACAAACTTTCTTCTCTTTCTCATTAAGCTTGAATGCTATTCCGTAATTATGATTGCTATAGAGATTTTGGTGCATGGAAGATAGAGAATTCGTTCCATACAAATGCAATTTTTTTTTCTTTTTGCGATTTTAAATATTATATTTAATTTACTGAAATAAATTTACGCTATTAAGGTTTTTCTTTTAACCTTCCACATTACTTGCAAATAATATTCAAAAGAAAAATCCAAGCACACTAATAAAAGCGTATTTTTCATTAACCGTTTATTTTAAATTTTTGAATTTTTAATATATTTTCAAAGAAAGCATTTATTAGGTATTACTTCCGAAGTACTTTTCATGTCATTGCAAAGCTTCCACTATTTTGTTTTTTGAAAATAAGTAATATTTTTAAAAAAAAAGTCGTGGCATATTTCTGCAAAAATTGAAGAAAAAAATGTTCTTCCTGGAATGTTTCTAGAAAATTTATAAAGAAGATTTTTCTGTAAATAAATGTGGTGTTGAAAACACAGATCGATTGGGAGCCCACTATTACAATTTATTCATTCATTTTTTTTTTTTTTTTTTCACTGTTGAAATAAAAATGATGAATGATTACGTTATTGAAATAAACGCATTTCATTACATTCTGTTATTTTTTTTTTCAATTCGTTTTAGTTAATATCGATCAATTTAATTTTAGAAACTGAATAACTTTATAATTACACCGTAAAGCTAGTTGGGTGTGCCAATCCCAAAACTTTCTTCTATCTCATACGCACATTTTAATGTTTTTAAAAAATAGTTACTCATTTTAATGCTTTAATAATTTTAATTCAATACCATACCAACTTTGATTTTCATCTTAAATTTCTGCTTCAATCAATTAATCGGAGTAAAAACGAATTCCCGTCTCTGCACGAGACGATGGACAATAGAATGATAGGCAGATTTTTTTTTTTAATTCAGGGAGGACTTACTTGCCTTACCAAAAAATATTCATATACAAAAAATTTAGTTCAGTTCTAGAACTAACTTCATACACTTTTAAGTGATGCAATATTGAAAATGGCATAAAATTCTCTATTGCAGCATCCCTTTCCGGCGGATTTTTTTTTTTTAAGATTCAGGGCGATCCAACTAGCCGTAGCCATACAATTACCCCAAAAATTTCGTTTAATTCGATGCATAACTTCATGTACTTTTGTACGGTACAATAGTGAAATTGGCACAAAAATCGCGATTGCAGCGCCCTCTTCCGACGGATGATTTTCAAATTCTGGGAGGACCAACAAGCCATAGTCATACACATACACAAAAAATTTGGTTCAATTTGATGTAAAACTTCATATACTTTTGGTCGGTAAGATATTAAAAATGGCACAAAAATCGCGATTGCAGCGCCCCCTTCCTACGGATTTTTTTCAAATTCAGGAAGGATCAACTGACCATAGTCATACATTTACACAAAACATTTGGTTCAATTCGATGCATAACTTCAAATACTTTTTGTCGGTACAATATTGAAAATGGCACAAAAATCGCGATTTCAGTGCCCCTTTCTCGCGGAATATTTCAAAACTGAAGGAGGACCTGCTTGCCCGAGCCAAATACATTCACAAAAAATTTGGTTCAATTCTATGCATAACTCCATACACTTATTAAAGGTAGAATGGCGACATACAAACAGACAGACAGACACACACACACACACACACACAGAGACACACAGACACACGGACAGACAGACATTTTGTAAAAACATGTTTTTTGGAATCTCTGACTCCTAAAACGTGTAAATCTGTCGAAAACCGGAAGTCGAAAAAATTTCGATTACAATACTTTCTTTTATTAAAGATAGAAGAAAATAAAAAACTGTAAAATTACAATTTTTTTTTTTTTTTTTTTTTTTTTTTTTTTGTTAAGGAATTAAGAAAAAGCCTAGAAATTTTTATGTAATGGCATCAACAACGGAAATTTATGTAACAAATACACATTGACGCTGTGTTGTTTAAAAAATTAGAATGCGTAGATTTTTTTTTTTTTTTTTTAGCTACCCGAGTTGAATATAAATAAAATATTTGTAAAATTACTGAAATTTTAGTAGATTTATTTAAATCTGCTTAAAAGTAATTACTGCTCACCGTTAATTAATAATCGTTATCAATTTTCAGTACTTAATTTTGCGTCAGTACGGTTCAGAGGTTTTATATTACATAATTTTAATTCTAATCAAAAACGTGCCCTGCATTAAAATTATACAATGCTTTTTTCTGTATATTAGGGATTGTCAATTAAAATACATACAGACAGATGACAGCACATTGCCATTTTTTTTAACTTATTTATTTTTAATTAGATTTTAACAGAAAAATGATGAGGAATTTTAATCCTGTGGAATCATGATGCATTTCAACGGGTCATTTTAAGTCATGACTGAACATCACTCCCCAGAGCAATGAAGTACTCTCCTTCGTTTGTCTATAATATTTTGAGATTTTGTATTTTCATCTTTCAAAAGATTGCAATTTGACCTCGGAACTGTTTAATGTTTTGCATTATACCATTAAATGTAATGATATTTTTGTTTCATAACGATATAAATGCACTTATTGAATGTTCAACAATTGAAAATGTTCATTCATCAATCATTTGAAACTTTCAAATTAACTTAAAGTTTCGTTTAAAGCTGGTTTTTGAATAAAAAAAGTATCTTTTAATTTAATTTATATAATATATATGTATATCATGTAATAATATGTATATTATATAATAAATATATATTAAATAATATGCATATTATTTAATATATTTGTAGAATATTGTTAAATATCTGTGCATTTTAGCTTGATAGCCATAACAATAATTGAAAAAAAATGTAAAAAATTCAAAATAGTCATTCATTAATAATTTGAATCCCTCTAAAGAAGTACTGTTTCCCACCCTTTTTTCTTTCATATATAGTTGGCTCTCGTTAATTCGAGCTCATTGAAACCGCAAGAAATATTCGAATTATCCAGAGTTCGAATTACCCAGAGTTCGAATAATGGAAGGTATGAGAGGAAGTATGTTTAAAGGGGTACAATTACATAGGAAGTAATATTATAGTATTTTTTTTTTAAATTTATTTCGACCGTTATCATCTAGAATATTATATAATAATAAATTAAAAGATATAAATACATTATTTAAGAGATTAGGAACAAGCACAATGGAAGAAGGGTTAGAGTTGTCATTGATAAAAAGACGGGGCATTAAGAAAGCGGATATCAAATGCATGGGATTATGTGTATACTAGTTTCAAAACCATTCTGACAAAAATGAATAAAAGTTATTTTAAGGGCTGAAGTCCGTGAGAAAATAAGGAAAAATGAAAAATCGGAATTCTGATTGGTTCGAATTAAACGAAGTCAAGAGAAAATAAGTTATTTTACTCTTAAAAATTTTCGGGACTTCATGTTTAGTTCCAATTAAGCGAAGATTTCATATACCCGATTTTGAGTTAGCCCCTTAACGCGCAGTGTTGCCGGGTCGGCAACACCTAAAGTTTCCCCTGTTTAGAGACACAAAAACTCCGTGAATATTTCAAAAACTACTCTAATGGCTACTTTAAATCTTTCTTATGAGTTCCAGATAGCAGCACCACAGAGATCAAACTCTACTGTTTTTAAATAATAGGTAAAATGTTTTACTGTAATGCGCGCTTCACAGCAATGCTCTTCTCACTGCGCTTATCAATGCTTTACTTATGGGAGGTTACCACTTCGGCAACAGCTGTATAATTAAAATGGTTAGTGCAATCTTTACAAAACAATACCTGTGTACTCCTCTAGGCCTAAATAGGTTGCCTATTTTTTTCTTCTTTAAATTCCAACTTTAAAGAGTAGTGCGCCGGAAAGGGTTAACTAGAGTCGACTGTATTCACTTTTTAAGCTTTTCATTTGGAAGTATGCCCATATCACTTACCCCCCCCCCCACACACACACACACACAATCACACTCCTCCCCTCAATTAGACAATCCACTTTGTTTTTGTTTTGTTTTGTTTTTATATCTTTTTAACACAACCATAGTATAATTCGATACAAATTAATTTCCATTAAAAGCTTTCTGTGACTTTACTAAACATTTTAGGGATTTTCGCCATTCGTGGAAATATTTTCAGGCAACTCCAACCGGCCCACAGATTAAGTATTTACACACAGATAGGACAGTTCCATAAGCTCAATGGTAACCAAATCCTAACTCCAGAGCCCCTAGTGCAGGCAACAGGTGCAAGCGTTTAAAAAACATCGCAACAGGCAGTTGTTACTTGTCTTCTTTGTATAGTATCTATCTTTTTTATGAGTCGCTAACGGGTGTATTTGTTTACGTTTGTTTTTGTTTAAAACATAAAATGTGCTTTAACGTAACATAAGTTAACATAAAGTATTATAAATTAACATAATAACCTAACATATTAAACATAAAGTGTGCAAAAAAATCAAATACAATATCAAAATTTCTAACAGATAAACGCGACGTGAACGTGTTAGACCCTACGATAGAGACAGTGACAGTTTAATTTTCAGTTTATTTTAAAGTTCCCGCCTGTTCCCAGTAGTGGCGCTAGAATCGCGCCGGTACGGTTTTTCAATTCTCTGTCGTATCTGTGTGTAAATAGTTAATCTGTGAGCCGGCCCGGCTTGTACCCTTAGGATTACGTGTATCAAAGGTTGGGGACTGATGCTCTTAACGATAAAATATTTCTTTTAATCCATTAACTGATTCATTTTTTGCTTACAAAAATTTGAAAATGTGGGTTAACACCATTTTTTTAAGCTTAAATATTCGTAATACTTAGTCTAAACATTTCTAAAACTAAATAGTATGAAGTCGTACTCAAAATTAGTGGTATCAAAAAAGCTTTAAGGGGACGAGGGACCTTTGAAATCATTTTTTTTTTATATTTTTAAAATTGCACTTTAAATATTATTTAAGGGTAGATTATTGCATTACATTATATATTTATCACAAAAATGTTAAAAAAAAATTTTTTTGAAAAAAAAAATTGGGAAATTTTTGTAATAATTTAGAATTAACGAAAAATTTTCAAAATGCTCCATGCGCATTTTTTTTCTCTGAATGCTTTGAAATTTTTTATAGATATTTATCACAATATAGTTCATAAATATGTGCATGGTTTTTTGAAAATAAAAATAATTGCAAAAGTTATAGGTAGTTAATTGTAAAAATAGGTTCAAAAATGCTCAAAATTTCAGAAAAGTTAAGAAAATATTTTTTCTTACATTTATATTCAGATATATAAAATTCAATGCACAGTTTTATTTATATGTGTAAATCAAACTTGTATAAATATTATTGGAGATTTTTATTGATATGGAATGCGCATGGGCCATTTTGAGTAATTCCCGTTAAATCAAAAATATTACAAAAATTTCCCTATTTTTTTTTTCAAAAAAAAAATATATTTTACATTTTTTGTGATAAATATATGCTATAGTGCACATAATATTCCTTTTAAATAATATTTAAACTGCAATTTTAAAAATATAAAAAAATGGATTTCAATGGTGCCTTGTCCCCTTAAATGATGAATTACGCAGATAAGGGGTTAAATGCCGTTTCATAATAAAATGTATCTTCGCATTTTGTTCTGATTTGTGGAATAAACGTCATTAAACGGCTTTTAATTTGATTTTCATGGCATCATTTAAACTTAATATATTCATATTTTATTGATGATTTACATCGGTTACTTTTATCACAAAATTAACAGATATATAAATGTAAAATCTTTAATGCTCCGTCTTTTCAAGTTCTCTAGTAAACGCAATAATTCTCGTTTATTTCCTTTGATTTATCCGTATACTATTCAAGCACTTTTCAATAACTCACATTTTTGAAAATAAGGTAACGATAGATCTAATAAATTTAGCTTAAAATCGCCTGGAGAGTATTGCTACATCTTAAAATAGAAAGAATACTACTTTTACCATTATCTTAGTTGGACTAAAGTTTGCACTCGATCAACATACCTTTTTCCCTCTGAGTATACATTGAGAAAGATATATATAAATTAAAAGATACATCAGAATAAATGCTGATGTATTTTTGATGCTACTTTTTTATTGTGTAAAGCGTACATGTAATCAACTTTACATGAAATTTTACAAACGAATTTAATTTTTAAGAAGCATAACAGAAGATATTTTTCTAGAAAACGTACCATTGAAATAAAATTATTCAATAACTTTTCTGATTTAAATCAGCGCTATTTTTACACTAAAAACAAAATACCCAAATTGGGTTAAAAGATTTTTGGGTACAGCATTGTTCCAATTTGGAAAGTCCAGTTTGTAGCAGAAAATCGTTTTAAAAAAGTCGGATTTTTAATGACATTAAAACAATTAAAATATCTTAGATAGTATATACATTATACCTCAGAAATTTTGATTAATTTAATGTTAATAAAGATCTGCTCTGTTTTGAACCATTTTGGGTTATCCATTTTGGGAACTATACTCTACCATTTTGGAATCCTTACTGTACCATTTTAGGAACATTATTATACCCAGAAATCTTTCAACCCAATTTGGGTCTTCAATTTTTACAGTGTACCACTTAGAATTTAAATATGTTTTCAAATTCTTTTGAACATTTAAAATATATATAATATCAGTTTTTAAAATAATAAAATATTTAAAATACATATAAAAACACACTGAAGTTAAAAACATATGTAATAATTAAAGTTACAAAATTAAAAATTGTCTATTTTATATAATTAATCCGCGCGATTTTTAAATAAATCCTTCATATACACAGAAAAAGTATCATGCGCATATTTAAATCATTCATAATTAATTTTAATTCCTGTTTCTGAATAAAATGCAACTTCACATTTTATTTTGATTAGTAGGATATAGTTAAAAGCTGTTAATTTTATTTTAATACCACCATAAAAATAAATATCTTCATTTTTAATTAATAATTTATATCGGTCACATGTGTCACTAAATTAAAAATCTTTAATACTCTATCCTGTTAAGTTATCCAGGAAATGCAACAATTATCATTTATCTTCATCGATTTATCCGTATACTATTCAAGCTCTTTTCAAAATTTTATATTTTGGAAAATGAAGGTAATTATAGTTTTAATAGAATAATTTAGAATCGCATAAAGGTTATTGCTACAGCTTAAAATAGAAAGAATACTTTTACCATTATCTTAGTTGGACTGAAGTTTGCATTCGATCAACATAACTTTTTCCTCTGAATATAAGTTAGAAAAGTATACATTTATAAATGAACAGATACATCACAATAAGTGCTAAATATATACGTTAGAAAAGTATACATTTATAAATTAACAGATACAGCAGAATAAGTGCTAAATATATATTCATTGATATTTTGATATTGTATAAAGCATATATCTGAGCAACTATATAAAAAAATTCACAAACGGATTTAATTATATTAATAAGTGTAACAGAAGGTATTTTGCAAGCAAATGTACCATTGAAATAGAAGCAGTCAATAATTTTTCTGATTTATATCAGCGCTATTTTACCACTTAGAATTGAAATATGTTTGCAAATTCTTTTGAATATTTCAAAGAAAATAAATATCAGTTTTTAAAATAATGAAATAATTAAAATACATGTAGAAACACACTGCATTTAAAATGATTTGTAATTACTAAAGTTAAGAACGTAACAATTGTCTGTTTTGAATAATTATTCCGCTGGATTTTTAAATAACTCCTTCATATACACACAAAAAGTATCAGGCATATATTTAAATTAATCAGAAGAATGAAAGGATTTTAATTCTTGTTTCTGAATAAAATGCAACTTCACGATTTTTTTGGATTAGAACGATATAGTTAATAAAATGTTAATTTTATTTTAATAGCACCATAAAAATTAAATATATCCATCGTTCATTAATGATTTATATCGGTTGCTTTTATCACTAAATAACGAGATAGGTAAATATAAAATCAACTGATACCAATGGATGTAAAATCATTTGATTTACATACCTTTTTCTTCTTAGTATACATTCGAAAAGATATTTATCAATTAACAGATACAGCAGAATAAATGCTAAATACTATTCTAAACTATTCTAAAGTATTTAAACTATTGGGCAAAACTTTAAGGGGTGATAGTACACATCAAGACAAATAATATTAAATGGAAAACTTAGGGCCCAAAATGTCTTCCGAAGGATATAGGCGCCTTCAAAGTTTAGGGTCCAAAATTTGAAATTATTATAAAAAACGGAAAAAATTGGAGGATTCGTTTGTGGTTTTCACGAAAACTATTCTTTATGTCAGTATTGTCTTGAAAATAAATTATAGAGGTAAATTTCAAAAAATGCCGATAGAGGGCGCTTTAGACTTTGGAATAATGTGCAACTATTTTTTACCGTTATTTTTTGCATCTCATTAAATTTTTTTGAAGCTTAGGCATAAACTTAAATTTTTTGCTGAAAATCTGAATTGTTGAGAGTGGTTAAGTAGCGCTAACTGAACTGTGTTCAATGGGAGTGGGGAGGTTCAAATGATTATACAAAACGAAAAAATTGGTCGATTCTTTTTTGGTTTTCTCTAAAACCATTCTTTATGTCTGTATTAAATACCAACAAAAAATTTTAACTGTTATTTTTTTTTATCTAATTAAATGGTTGCAAAAGCTTAGACTTAAATTTTGAGCTCAAAATCTGAATCTTTGGGAAGGGTTAAAAAGCGCAAACTGAACTGTGTTCAGGAGATGAAATGTTACCCTGCACACCCTACGAACACAGCTCAATTTTTCGCTACTTAATTACTAACAACGATTCAGATTTAAGAGCTCAAAATTTAAGTCTAAGCATTTAAAACATTTATTTAGATTTAAAAAAATAATAATAATAACGTTTAAAAATAGCTGTTGGTTACTCTAAAGTTTAAGGCGCCCTCTAATGGAATTTTTAAAAATTTATCTTTAAAATTTATTTTCAAGACAATACTGACATAAAGAATAATTTTAGTGAAAACTGCAAATCAATTGACCAATTTTTCTGTTTCTTATAAGCATTTGAAATTTAAACCTACCCACTTCCATTGAACACAATTCAGTTTCTGCTACTTAACCACAGATTTTGAGCTCAAAATTTAAGTTTATGCCAAAACTTCTAAAAAAATTCAATGATATTAAAAAAATAACGGTAAAAAACAGTTGTTCGTCACTCCAAAGTCTAAAGCGCCCTCTATCGGCATTTTTTGAAATTTATTTTTATAATTTATTTTCAAGACAATACTGACATAAAGAATAATTTTCGTGAAAACCGCAAACGAATCGACCAATTTTTCCGTTTTTAATAATAATTTCAAATTTTGGACCCTAAACTTTGATGGCGCCTATCTCCTTCGGAAGACATTTGGGATCCTTAGTTTCCCATTTAATATTATTTGTCTTGATGTGTACTATCACCCCTTAAAGTTTTGCCCAGTAGTTTAGATACACCCTGTATATACTTATTGATAGTTTGCCTGTTGTTTAAAGCGTATAATTAAGCAACTTTATATGAAATTTCAGAGACGGATTCAATTATGTTAACAAGCCTAACAGAAGATATTTTGCAAGAAAAGGTACCATTAAAATAAAAGTAGTCAATAACGTTTCTTATTTACATGAGCGCTATTTTTGCCACTTAAAATTTAAATAAGTTCGCAAATTTGTTTGAACACTTCATAGAATATATAATATCAGTTTTTAAAATAATGAAATAGTTAAAATACATGTAGAAACACACTGTAGTTAAAATCACATGTAATTGTTAAAGTTACGAACGTAATAATTGTCTATTTTGAATAATTAATCCGCGGGGTTTTTAAATAACTCCTTCATATACGCACAAAAAGTATGAAGCGCATATTTAAATCCTTCAGAAGAATGAACGTTTTTAATTCCTGTTTCTGAATAAAGTTAATAAATTTTTAATTTTATTTTAATAGCACCATAAAAATTAAATATACTCATCGTTAATACATGATTTATATCGGTACTTTAATCACAAAATTACAGATAGATAAATGCAAAATCTTTAATGCTCTCTCTTTTCAAGTTCTCCAGAATATGCAATAATTCTCATTTGTCTTCATCGATTTATCCGTACACTATTCAAGATCTTTTCAAGAATTCACATTTGTGAAAATGAAGGTAATTATAGATTTAATAAAATAACTTAAAATCGCCTAGAGAGTATTGCTACATATTAAAATAGAAAGAATATTTTTACCATTATCTTAGTTGGATTAAAGTTTGCATTCGATCAACATAACTTTTTCCACTGAGTATACATTATAAAAGGTATCTATAAATTAACAGATACAGCAGAATAAATGCTAAATATATATTCATTGAGATTTAACTGTTGTGTAAAGCAAATACGTAAGCAACTTTATAAGAAATTTCACAAACGATTTAATTATTTCAATTGGGATAACAGAAGATATTTTGCAAGCAAAGTTTCCATTGAAATAAATACAATCAATAGCATTTCTGATTTACATAAACAGTATTTTTACGGCTTTATATTTAAATATATTCGCAAATTGTTGAAAATAGTTTGAACATATCAAAGTAAATCTAAGTTTTTAAAAAATAAAGTAATTAACATACATATATAAATACTAAACACACTGTAAAATTAAAATCGTATGTTATTATTAAAGTTAGAAAAGTAAAATCTGTCTATTTTGAATAATTACTCTGAGGGATTTTTAAATAACTTTATCATATACACTCAAAAATGTATAAGGGCGTCTGTTTTTATTATGATTATGTATTCTGATTCACCTCATTATGCTAGCAGCTAAGTAATTCTAGCACACAACCAAAATTATTTCAAAAAATTAATTTAAAAGTTATATATTCTTCACGAATGCCTGTTTTGTTTGTGTCTCATCTTTTCCTGCAAGATTGCATGTTCATGAAGACTATTTCATCTTGTTCTACAGTTGCAGCCTTACCTTGTGCAGCCTTACCTAGATGCAACCTTCATGTATGTGTTAGAAATGCTAAGATGTCCCGTAAGACATGGTGACGTCACTTCAACGTCGTTGTGAAGTCACATTGTGACTTTGTGACCATCGATTGTCGATGTGAAGTCACAGTAACTAAAATGTGAAGTCGTTATGGCCGTTTTAGAGCTTTTTTGTGACGTCACAATGTGACATATTTGTGAAAAGTGTGTCATTTGTGACTACTTTGACATTAACACTGTGACTATTTTCTGAAAATTTTTAAGAAAGTCACATCTCAGTCACAATGTGACGTCACTGAGTGGTGGCATTTTGGTCACAGATGTGATGTGACCAAAGTGACTCACAGTGACGTCATTGTGACGTCACTGTGACCATGCATGCTATGAGGGGTGTATCATCCTAGTAGCTCAAATGGAAGAGCACTTGAAGATTTATTCAAAAGGTTCCATGTTCTATTCCAAGCTTGGATATTTTCACTCTGTTGGCTGTATGCTGAGTTAGCATTGTAATAAATCACATGTTAAATATTTAGTCTTTTGATAGGTTTTACCAAAAAACCTTTATTAATAAAAATAAATACTTTTATTTTAAGCTATGCAAATTAATTCAATAATTATTTTTTTTCCTATAAGAAAGAATGGGCAGCATTATACAGCACAAATGTATGCTGAAAAAGCTGTGAATACAGCAGTTTCAAAGCCTCTAAATCTCCGTCATCAGTGCGAAAATTACAGATTATACACTGTTAAATTTTTTTTTCCTAGTTTGAACCAAATTTTGGCGCTCAATAGCTCGCGCTGCAATATGGTGAAATCTAGAAACAATATTTGGAACTCCTGTTGAAGCATTGTTTCAATAATTAGAACAATGCTAAAATAGGAAGCTCCAAACACTGGTACGAAATTCCCCATCTTTTGGTGACAGCTACTAAGCACCAAAGTTTGGTTCATACTAGAGCAATATGTTTAACAGTGTAACATAGCGAGACAGACAGCCGTATCTCACAGCTCGATCGCAAAGTCGAAATAACGCTAAACATCGAAAAGCTACCCCCTGATGATGGAGCTTCAGAAGCTTTGAAATAATTGTATGCAACCTTTTTATACATTCATTTGTGCAATTTAAAGTTGTTCATTCTATCTTAATATATTGAAAACAAGTGAAACTTCCTTTTTATATTTATAATCTATTTGTATTTAATTTATATTAAATAATAAATCCCATTCATTTTTTTACAGTTCAGCCAAAAATCCGCGTGATTAACCAAATGGTAAGAGCTGCTATAGGAAGTGATGTTGTCTTGGGGTGCCGATTGGAAGCTTCCCCACGTCCTCTGACCTCTTGGATAAGAGTGGATGGGGTGATCTTGTTGAACAACAAGAAATATGAGCTTACTGAAGAAGTAGATTCCTACAGAATCGACATGCAGTTGAAGATAAAGAACTTAGAAGAAAGTGATTTCGGACCCTATAAATGTGTAGCGAGAAATATGTTAGGGGATAAAGAAGGTTTTGTCCGGTTAATAGGTAATAATTTGGAAAAAATTATTTTAAATCTATGGAATGCAGTATTTGTTTCCGTATAGTTTTCTAACGACAGTTAAGTTTGATTACAATATTCCCTTAAAGCATTCGTATCTGATTGATCATTGATTATGTGCCTTGAGTGGAGGATCATAAAGTTGTAGTATAAAAAAAAATGTCATGTCAATAAAAATGCAGCAAAATTTCCTATCAGAGTAGAAAAAAGAAAAACAAAGTTTTAATTAAACTTTATTTAACAAGGACATCGAAAAGGATTAAATTTCTTTAAATATTTTTAAAATCTAAATTACGAAACTAAAATCTTCTACTACAATATCAATAAAAAAATTACAAAGCAAAGCATTCTAAAAAAAAAATAGTAGCAAAATAATTTCATCAAATATATTTAAAAAAAAATAGTTGAGAGTAAAATTAACATCAAAATGAAAATTTGAAATCTTTAATCATTCTGGCATTTGAATGCAAAATATACAATTCGTAATAAACATATAAGGGAAAATGAAACAGAATTTTTGTTAAATAAAATGGTGAAAATTTACTGGCTATTAAATGATAGATATTTTTAAAATGTTATTGGATTACACTAGCCTGAAAAAGTTGTGTTATGTCAGAGTTTTTACTGTTCCTTTAACACAATCAAACTGATTGGTAAATTTATCATACAAATTCAATAATACCAAATGAGCAAAAAATTGCCCAGGCCGGAAATCGAATCCAGATACTTGGCTTACAAGGCCAATGCTTTACCTGTTAAGCAAACCGGACGATAGCCGGCTGGGAATTTTCGCTGAGATAACCTTATTGGTCATAATATCTGGTGTGCCATTTAGACAGCTCGGCAGAATAAACCGCAGGTAATTGAATTCGATATAACGATGGATACGTAGATAGAGTAATTCGATTCAAGATTTTTGTAAAATTTCAATTTTTAAATTTCAAAGTAAAAAATTAAAACTACCCTTCACACTTCATCGAATCACTCAGCTGCTTAGCTCTAAGAGTCTCAGTATAAGCCAAAATATTGAATAAATTATTGTATTAACCCTTCGGACTCCGGTGCCTCTTACACAAATTGTATTCGATTTGCACCACTTTTTTAAAAGAACTTTTCTTGAGGTACACAATTTCAAAAATTCTCTGATTAAATAAGGAAAGTTTTATTTTCCTTTATTACTGGTGCCAAAAACGAATTTTGGAAGGAAAGCTAATGTCTCCGCAGCTTAGTCAACGGAATGGTAAGGGTTAATTATAGTTTAATTTTATTTAAAAAAAAGTTTTTCATTTTTAGATGCCTTCGTAATTATGTAAATACGTAGCACCTATTGTTGTCGCTCAGTACATCCGTCTGTCTGTCTGTCTGTCCGTCTGTCCGTCCGCATATAACAACGCAAAAACTACCCAACCGAATCGTTTGAAATTTAAAATATACAATTATAACATAATTTTGTCGAGTCATTTCAAATGTTATGAAAATCGGATGCATAGATCAATTACAGGTACAATCAAAAGAATTCCGTTACATTACGGTCAATGGGGAAAAAAATTTCAAATGCATTTTAATCGTTTGAAATTTAAAACATATAATTATTACGTAATTTTATCGAGTCATTTCAAATGTTATGAAAGTCGGATGCATAGATCATTTACAGGGACAATCAAAGATATTCCATTACATTACGGTCAATGGGAAAAAAGTTCCAAATGCATTTTTATGATGTTACACTCATTCGAACATAATAGAATTGGCATGAATCTATGAAGTATATATTAAAATATGCATTCTGTACAATCTGTAATGCAAAGAATTTTCATTATTAAATTACAGGGCCACACAAACGTATTCCACTATATAATGCTATACGGGGAAACATTGTTTGGGGCGTGTTTTAATTATATTCAACTATTTCACATTTTATGAATAAGATATACGTTTCTGAGGTGTAATAAAAATTACCTTCTGTATATTTACAGGAACACAAAAATGATTTCGACTATTATACTGTATCCGAAGTACGCTCTACTATATCAGCAAGATTTGAATATTTTTAAAACTTCGTTATCGTACGAACGCACCTCATTTGCTACGTTCACGTGCAATTTCCAACTTGTTTTATAATATTAAATTTTTGCTAAATTTTAGCTTTATTATTATTGATTTACAAAATAAATAAATAAATAAATAATATATAAATAATGTTCAAATTAAGTGCTAAAAAGTGCATAAAAGAACACAAAAATCAAAAATCAAAAGTTAAAAAACGCGGTCATCTTTTTTTCTTTTACAGCAACCGCCTCTTATTATATTTTAATTATAAAAATTTATGATATACTTAAAATACTGACATAATGGTTAAAATTTAAGGTAATTTTCAATTTCAGTGTTAAAAAATTCACAAGAGTTTAAAACACACAAATATCGTCGTCTTTTATTATCTAATCTTAATCTTCTAGCCACTTATATACTCGAATGTTTTTGTGTTATCCTGTAAAACAAGTATAAATGGTAACCAGACCAGAAAATATTAATAATAATATCAGATTGTCATCAAATTTACATCAGTATGTAAATATTGACCTCGTTCGGATATTTGGAAGTGAGTTAAAGTTTGAGCACAAATTTTGAACTGAAAAAAACATATGTACTATTGTTGAAGTTAAGTAAAAACCTTCAAAAATTACATAATTATAAGAAACCAAGAAAAGAAACAAACCCTTATAAATAAAACATATGTCAAAATATAGTTATTTTGGACCGATAGAAACTTAAAAAGAATTAATTAAAATGTAATATTTGTTCGAAATTTACATGCTGATACGCAGGAAACGATCATTTTAAATACAGGGTGTCTATAAAAGAACTCCGGGGTTGTGATTCAAAATATTTTAATGAAATAAAAAACATACATACATGTTTTTTACATGACTGAAAAGCTTACATTTTCAAGTTTTTTTTTAACACTTAGTAAAGTTCTATATGAGACCCGTGAGTGGCAGGGCAGACGTCTAAACGGTATTCTACCTCTTCCGTCTTTTAAGACGTAATCTTCATAAAAGACGTAGTCTTTTATCAAGTACATTACCGACAGTTGATCTTGCTAACCCCAACTCCAGGCTACGTCTTGTCAACGATTTCTTAGGGCTTCGAAGGCATGAAGCTCGGATTCTGTCCACTTTCTCTTGAGACACACTCGGCCTACCCGGCGACTTTTGCTTCAAAACACTTCCTGTTTCCTTAAATGCACTGAACGATTGACGAATGGTTTTGTCAGAAGGCGGGTTAACACCATAGTTACGTCGAAAGTTTCTTTGTACGGTAACTACAGACTTCGTTTCTATGAGCCAAATAACACATTGAGCCTTTTGTTGTGGAGTCGCCATCATTTCAAGGTCAACGCCCTGCAGCGCCGCCAACAGTTGATGCAAACATTCCCAATTCATATGAGTAAAACTTTTTGAGCTACTCTTTTCAGAGAAATCGACTAAATTTTGCTATATTTTATAGTTAGTGAGATATGAATTTTTAAAACCCCGGAGTTCTTTTATAGACACCCTGTACTATAAGCACTTGTTATATGATCCCTCAATTCATGGTTGAACTCATTTGTTTTCAGATGCAGGAAAGCAGTAAAAGTCATGCATTTTTAAAGTCTCCTAACTCAGTTGATTTTACTGTTCTATGAACGAGATTTTTTTTGTTTTACTTGTCAGTGTAACAGGAAAAAATTACAAAATATAACTTATAAGACCAGGGAACCTTATAAAAATTAAAAATTTTTAATTTTTTGAGAAATGTCTTTACTGACTCAAATCGCTTTTAAAATAGTTCTTTACTTCTATTAAAAAATTTTTCAACTGGAACTATATGTCTATGACTAACAGTTTAGGAATTAGGTATTGGCCACCTTTGAGAGTAGACACCTTGTATATTGCCTTATGTTCGTCGAAATAATGAGTTTTAAATGCATATTTTTGCCTACAAAAAATAAAACATTATATTAACTATCGTAATATTTTAAATTTACGAATTTAAATTGTGTTTCTAAATCATTTAATTTACTGTAAATTAGTTCTCAAACATAGTATATGGTGTGCTAATACAAAGTATAAAAAAATAATAGAAATAAGTACAGTATTATGTATTTCAGTTATATTTAAAAATGCATAGATGACATTTCAAGTACCTCATGTTGCGCCACAATCCTTAAACATACAAGTATAGACAGGCAGTTGTTTTGCTTTAACTCAGCTGCTATCTATTTAAAAAAAACGACATTTTGTTTTTCGAAGTTACGTTGCAGTGGAAAACCCCGTATTTTATTAAAATAATAAAATATGGACGTTCAGTAAACTTTCAATACGTTTATAAATTTATAGAAAAATATGTATACAGATAAGTACACGTGCCGCTGTATATAATTTGAAATATTATAATTAGATATATCAGTAAATTTGCCATTTTTTTTTATTTATAATAAATTCTATGCAAGGAATAATTATTTTGATCTCAATCTAATTATATATAGTGTTAATGTATTTTAAATTTATGTTATTTATCTAACGTGTTAATTAATGTTATTTATGTAATGTGTTAATTAAGGCTATTTATGTAACGCATAAAAAATTAATGTATTTAAAATTGTTAAATGTTAATCAATTAGTAGAGCAAGATAAAAAATATTTTTAGAAAATTTAATTCCTTACGAACATATCAGTTTTTTTTTTCAAATTTGTTATTTAGTTACTTTAATATCTGATCAGTCATTCTTGTTACTTGTTTAGATTAAATTATGTGAATATGTTCTATTTCTGTTTTGATAGTATTGGTGTCAGTTAATATTGTATAAAGGTCACTTTAAATTGTATATTGATGTCAAGTATGTAGAAAAGATAAGTTGTATCCCTGAAATTTGGATTTTGTATTTGTCAGAGAAATATTTACATAGCTGCACACTTTTACTTTTTTGATATGCTTGGTAGCACTTTCCTAAATAGATTTTTTCTAGCATAGTCATCAATAAGTTTTATATGAACACAAACTACCGTAATTCTGGTAATAATAAAGATATCTTTTAAATTTTGAAGGTACCCACTGTGAGTGAGATTTTTCCCATAGTTATGACAAATAGAATTTTCATTTTATTTCATACATATAGTATTTGTTAAATTTAACTTTTTTTTTTTCTTTTCCTAATTCAAAACTTGTTCGTGATAACTTAATTTAACAACATCTTTCTCACGTATTTATACTTGGAATACACTTTTATTTCGCAAAAATTTTGTTACATAGTTTTTAAACAACAGTTCTATTTCTCCCAATGGTTCATTAGGTGAAAAAAATTCATCAACAGACTGGGCATAAAATGACATCTCGGAAGCCGCTCAAAGCGGCAGGAGAAATAAGAACTATCAATATATAAATCAAAAATATCTATTAAAAATTACCTGTGAGAACTCGGAATGCCTTCATAAAAAACAGCCAAATGTGTAACTCAGTTCATCAACGATAATATGAAAATTTCAACTTTTCTTTGTCCTGATCATAAAAGCAAAGTTTTTGCAATGAAGTAATTTTTTTCAAGTTCTTATTATAGAAATATCTAGAAAATTATGTTGATTACCCACAAAAAAAACAGCGCTATAGAATGCCAGCAAAATAAATAAATAAATAAATAAATAAAAGAATAAAAATAAATAAATAGTTGAACTAATCTTGAATTAATTTGGCATAAATTTCTTTTTGGAGAGAAAATTATTTATAAAAGCTCTCTTTTAAAACCACTAAAAAATAAAGAGAGAAATAGATAAGACAGAAATAAATAAGTAAAATAATAAAAATAAATAAATAGTTGAACTAATCTTGAATTAATTTGGCATAAATTTCTTTTTGGAGAGAAAATTATTTATAAAAGCTCTCTTTTAAAACTACTAAAAAATAAAGAGAGAACTATTAATCATTTTAATTTGCATGGTCACCAGTTCCACAAAATAAAATCGTGGTAGAAACTTTCACCCGCCTTTTCTATTAAAAACTGAAAAATAAAATACAAAAAATAAAATTAAAAATAAATAAATAAGAGCATCCCAATAGAGATTGTAGCTGAAATATCAAGTATTTTTTCTTTCTTTTGCTGTCACTGTACAGTGATATTTTATAATACAACAGTTACAAAAAATGCATTTTTCACGAATTTATCCTACATAGTTGGACAGATATTTCAATATCGATTGTAATTTTCCAACTGGGCAAAAAATGAGCAGGACATGATTCGAAAAAGGGATATCTTGACCAAAGCTTCCAATTCTCTATCGACTAATTTATCTCGAATGAATCTGTAGTACCTAATATAAACAGCTAAACAAACTGATCATAGCATGTGGTCTGATATATGAATGAAGACCAAACCGTAGGTAACAGACTTCAAGTAAAAGCTGTATACGGAAATTCACTAGATTAGTTTTAATGCAATTAATTTGTCAGTTATACTAAATGATCAATTATTATAATTAGAATAACTGTGTTAAAATTAATCCAGTGGAATTACGTATTCACTGTTTACTGAAGTTACATAACATACGATTTAGTCTGTTAAGCTGATTAATATATAAAACCAGATGTTATGATCAATAAGTTAAGCTGAATGAGTTATGTCCCCAAAATTAGTCTGGAATAGCTCAGTTTACAATTAAATAACTGTTTCAGATAAGAGATATGTGGTTCTAATCCTTCTTCGGACACTTTTGTTTTATGTGAAAATCCGAATTCATTTGATTTATTTACCAATAAGAAAATCTTTGTTAAAAACAATCTAAATACTAGAATATTCTATTTATTCATTATAAATTTACATATTAATTTTACAGTTTGATCCAGTAATTTGAATCTTAGACATATTATTGCTTTTTAAATGAATTATTATTCTTTTCAGAAATGGCTCCTCCTACTATTGTACCTCATTCGACTCTTCCCAATGAGTTCTATGTGCCAATACAAAGAGGTAATATTTCTTGCTTTTTAATGAAAAAAAGTACAAAGTATTTTATAAAATGACGAGTAGAAAACATTAATTTGTTATAAATAAATTTTGTATTTTAGTGCAACTAATGTTTCTAAAAGTGTAAAATTTTGTTATATTAAAACACAAACAGTTTTCAAATATTAATGATTGGATGCTCCATGAAAGAAAATCTAATATTTAATATTGTTTCGCATGCAAAAATTATTTTATGCTCATTGAGTGTTAATAATGTTCAATCTCTAGCACAATGTACAATATAAAAAGGTCTTTCTTATAAAAGTTTTATTCTTATTTTTAGCGATTACCGTGTATAATATACTGGCTAGTAGCTTTCTTATAAGAGAATCTAGTAATCAATTAGGTTTTAAGAGTTTAGCTGCGGTCTTGGTATATTAAATTATAACATTTTCGCTTAAATCAACTTAAAAAATATAAAATTATACTTTCTGTCAAGCATTCGATTTGTAAATCGAAAACATTTTAATTTTTAATTTGATGACAAATTAAACAGACGTCATAATATCAAATACAAACTCAATAAATGTTGTGTTCAGATGTTCTTTAAATGAACAAGTATCGAGAAAATCTATTTACATTATATTTTACCTGTTTTACAATAATTAAAACATTATACTGAGCGTCGTAATGCTTTATATTATTTTTTTAGTTATTGACATTAAACGCCACATCTTTATTATCACAACAAAATGAGTCTTTCTAAAGAACATTCCATTGCGCTCTGTTTAAAAACACAATTCATTTCGAGAATTAAATTGAAAGAAGTACAAAGCCGGTAGAGCCATCGTGACTGTTTGGTTTTTTTCTTCGAAAACTTTTCTATTATTTTTTTATGTTTTACAAAGTGACCAAATATCCGGGAAATTTATTGTTACTGTTATGTATCGCAAAAATATCCCTAAATGCATAACTGTTTCATAAAGTGCGGTACGAGTTAATTTCAATAGATTTGGTCGCATTCTGTCGTTAAGGTAATCTAGTTGCGGTTTTGAGAGTCGAGTTTCCCTCGAGTTGACTGCAATTGGAGTTTTATTATCTCTTTTGCATAGAGCCTGTGATTATGAGCTTTTTCAATGTGGTAAAAAAGTTTAATTTCGTGACTACGAAATGATTGATTAAACAATAAGAATATATTGTTTCGCAATAATCTGTAGGTCTGTCATCTTTTTAATCTTCGTGGTTTGTACTCGATATAAAAATATTTGTTTACTGAAACAAGTTAGTCTTCAATAAATTTTCAAAATAAAATAATTTTCTCAGAATTAAATTGAAAGCAGATGTACATATCCAGTAGAGGCACGCTGACTGTATTTGTTTTTCAAAAACTATTCTACGATTTCTTTATTCTTTACAAATATGTGCAAATATACCATCGTTAGGAATTAATTTCAGTAAATTTTAAACTCATTCTGTCGTTATGGTATACTAGCGACTGATTTTAGAGTGTAGTTTTTCTCGAGTTGACTGCAAGTGGATTTTTCCATTATTTATTTTGGATGGAACCTGCGGCCAAGAGCTGTTTTCAACGTTGTAAATAGTTTAATTTTGTGTTTACAAAATAATTGATTAAAGAGTGACAAGATATTTGTTTCACAATAATCAGTAGTTCAGTCTTCTTTATAAACTTCATGATTTGTAATATTGCATGCTCGATGTAAAGATATTTGTTTAGTGAAACAAATTAGTCTTCAATAATGTTATTCAACCATTTTTGTGAATTAGCTGATAATATAATGAAAAAATCAGAACGTTTCTGTTTATTTTTGAATGGTCTGAATTTGAATTATTGTCTCTCTCTCTCTCTCTATATATATATATACATACATAAATGTAAAATTTTTTGGAAAAATATCCTATTTCTGATGGGGAAAAATATTTATTTCAAAATCCAGATTTTGCCAATGAATATAACATAATACTCTTTATTCATGTAACATAAATCCTTTATTTTGTCACATAAAACTTGTAAATAACTAGATATCGCTTTAAATTATTTCAATAACCAATTTTCAGTAGCCAAAAATATTTTAATTCCATTGCAAATACAATTAAAAAAAGACTAGATACAGGAGTCAATCTTATTTAAAGTATAGACACCTTTATTAAGGTGTTGTTCATATTATCTATTTCTACGCTATACTGTTAATCACTTCACTATACATGTCAGAAGTTCAATGCTATTTGTGTCTCCACCAACAATGCAATGATAAGACAAAAATTATGTTGTTACTTAAAAAAGTGATAATTTAAAAATAGAAAAGTCATTCTTCTGTTTTTTATTTAAGATTTTACCGAAAACAAACATAAATGTATTAAAAATGCATTTAAAAAAATAATTATAAAAAAATTAAATAAATCATTTTAAAATAAATCATTGAAAATGTCATTGAGCATTCTAAAGTAAGATTTAGTCTTGTAGAAGGTAACTCTGGAGCATCTGCACTGATCGTTTACAATTTATAATTGTATCAGCAATTTTAATATCAATAATTCTTACGATTTTTTTTTTTTTTTTTTTTTTTTTGCTTGATTCTGTTTTAATATTTAAAAAAAATAAAGATACCTTATGCCATTTTCTAAATTAGTATCATCATATTTTTCGATTTCAGATGCAAGCATCTTTAGAAAAAGAAAGATATATATATATATATATTGTTGCAGCGTATATTGGGTTCTTTTGATCTTATGGTTAGACAACTTCAAACTCTTGCTCTTAGAAAAGTAGAAAATAATTTATTTACAGACTTCAGAACAACAGAGTCTTCGAAACTCACAAATATTACTGGATATTCAAAAATAACTGCTCAAATCTATCGTTCAATTACAGCTTTAGCTCCCAAAGACTCTTTATACAACGTCTCAACACTAAATCACATTCAAAATAACGTAAATAAGACTCAAGCAAACTTGCTTACGCCTTGTTCACTCAATGACTGACTGGTAAATAATGACCACAGCAGCTCGTATCGCTCTCCTTATATAGGTTCGCAGCATGCGGCGAAGTTTCTACCACCTTCTAGAAAAAACTGGAAAAACCACGGAACAACATTCAATGTATCAGTAGACCTAAGGGGGGTTACCATAAATAGGGAAGGGTTACCATCGCCAACAATCGCCAAGTTTGTCGCCAACTTGGCGATATATCGCCAAATTTGGCGACCAAAATTAGTCGCCAAAAGTGACGCCAACTTGGCGATATCTTCATTATTTCGCCAATCTGCCGTAGACATACACTGAAAATAATGGACAAGTTTGCTTGATAACAGAGACAATGTAACATAATATTAGTAAAGGAATGGAGCTTAATAAGATTATTTACATTATTTTACAGTACAAACACTAACTATTTACAAAATTCGTAACACTACCCCCTCCTCAAAGACTGCACGTCCCGGGCAGTGCAATCCTTGAGTTAGAGGAAAACACTTAAAATAAATAAACAAATAAATAAATAAATAAATAAATAAATAAATAATAATAAGATCTACATAAATAAGAACTAATTGCTATTTACATATTTACAAAAAGTGACTTTCATGACCATGGTCTGAAATTCAAGTTTCGAATTTCTAATCACTTTGGCCAAAATAAGGGGCTAGCCGGTTATAGTGTACAACCTTGGGTTTGGCGTGTGGCGATTTTTGTATGCGTACGACGACGTCATTCAGCCTGTTGACGACTGTGTAAGGACCGTCCCAGTTTCTTTGTAGCTTTGGCGACAGTCCCTTACGACGTATGGGATTCCACAACCAAACTTTGTCACCTTCGTTGAACTCATGTCCTGTTGCCTTTGTGTCGTACCGTGTCTTCATCTTTTCCGATGCCAATCCGATTCGGTTCCTCGCTAGACAATGAATCTCCTCAATCCGTGCCTGGAGTTCATCGACATATTCCTCAGGCGATGAAGGAGCATCAGGAGGACGGCCAAACAAAAGATCCGCAGGCAGACGAAGATCACGACCAAAGAGCATTTGAGAAGGGGAGTAACCAGTGGCCTCATGAGTGGCACTCCTGTAGGCAAGCAGGAAAAGAGGCAATTTCTTGTCCCAGTCCGGTTGGTCTCTAGACACCAGGAGAGAGAGGCTATTTAGGATGGTACGATTGAACCGCTCCACCATGCCGTCCGATTGAGGGTGTAGAGGTGTTGTTCGGGTTTTGTCCATGCCGAGTAGTTCACACATTTCCTTGAACACAGCCGAATCAAAATTTCTTCCTTGATCGGAATGGATTTGAAGAGGAACTCCGTATCTGGAAACCCAGTGTTGAATCAGTATGTCTGCTACTGTTACCGCCTCTTGATTAGGAATGACGTAGGCTTCAGGCCACTTAGTGAAGTAGTCCATGACAACGAGGATGTACTTATTGCCATCAGATGTTCTAGGAAGTGGACCCAGGATGTCTAAAGCAATTCGTTCGAAAGGAGCTCCTACATTATAACGTTGCAATCGTCCACGGGTGCGCCTCTTTGGACCTTTACGTGCTACACAGGTGTCACAAGTTCGACACCACTTCTCCACGTCACTGCGAACATTATTCCAGTAGAAACGCTCTCGAACCTTTTGCAGGGTCTTCATTACACCAAAATGACCTCCTGTGGGACTACCATGCAGTTCTTGAAGGACCATAGAAATTCTCGACTTAGGGAGTAGTAGTTGCCATCTACATGTCTTTCCATCGTCAGACTCCCACTTTCGGTACAAGATGCCGTTCTTCAAATGTAAGGAATCCCAGAGAGCCCAATAACGTTTAGTCGTAGGATGGTAATGGGCCATGTCTTGCCAGCTGGGCTTCCTGTTGGACTCCTCTTTCAGCTCTAGAATTGGCTTAATTTCAGGATCAGCAAGTTGATCTTTACGCAGGCTCTCGTCACTCCACGGATCTTGCGATGATGTAGACCCAGTTGTAACTTGTCTTACTATAGGACCTTTGACATTAAATTTCTTCTCAACCCGGTCGCAGTATCTACAATTATCTGAGCAGGGTCTTCTTGAGAGAGCATCTGCATTTCCATGTGATGAGCCTTTTCGATGGCGTATCTCCATGTCGTACTCTTGAAGCTTTTGTATCCACCTGGCTATCTGGCCTTCTGGGTTCTTAAAATTCAATAGCCAAGTTAGAGAAGCATGATCAGTTCGGATCAGGAATTTTCGACCGTAAAGATAGTGATGAAAATGGTCTATGGCTTTCACTACAGCAAGAAGCTCTTTTCTTGTTACGCAGTAGTTTCGCTCTGCCTTTGATAAGCACTTGCTGAAATAGGCGATAACACGCTCCTGGCCGTCGATTTCCTGGGACAGTACAGCGCCAATGCTTTCGTTACTTGCATCCGTATCAAGTATAAACTGTTTATCGATTTGAGGATATGACAGAATTGGAGTGGATGTTAAGGCCTCCTTAAGCTTTTCGAAAGCAGCGTCACATTCCTGTGTCCACATAAATTTTTGATTGGCTTCTGTTAATTTATGAAGTGGTCTAGCAATCATCGAGAAGCCTTTGACGAATTTCCTGTAATAGGTGCATAATCCTAGAAAACTCCGAAGCTGGTGAATATCTGCTGGACGACTCCAATTTTTCACAGCCGATATCTTCTCCGGATCAGTCCTAACTCCTTCCGCCGAAATGATGTGTCCAAGGTATGCGACTTCATTGCGAAATAAGCTGCACTTCGAAGGGCTTAACTTCAAATTAGCTTCCTTTAATTTTTGTAGCACCCGCCTGAGGTTGTTCAGATGTTCATCAAAAGATTTTCCTATGATTATGATATCATCCAAATAAACAAGACATGCTTCATATGACAGCCCCCGGAGAACCGTTTCCATAAGCCGTTCGAAAGTTGCATGTGCGTTACATAGACCAAAAGGCATTACCTTGAACTGCCATAATCCTTGTCCCGTTGTAAAAGCAGTCTTCTCGCGGTCGTCCGGATGGATCTCTACCTGCCAGTAACCACTCTTCAGATCCAGAGTCGAGAACCAAGTGTTGCCCGCAAGTGTGTCGAGAGTGTCGTCGATCCTTGGTAGAGGGTAACTATCCTTTTTAGTGACGTCATTCAGTCGGCGGTAGTCTACACAAAATCTTGTTGAACCATCCTTCTTTCTTACTAATACAATGGGAGACGCCCATGGACTTATCGATGGTTCGATGACGTCATTTTCTTCCATATCTTTAATTAAATTCTGCACCTCTTCTTGCTTGGCAAAAGGTAATCGTCTAGGGTGCTGTTTAATAGGAGAGTGATCTCCCGTGTCAATTCGGTGTTGTGCCATTTTAGGTCGTCCAAAGTCTTCAGATGTTTGGGAAAATAAACTTTGGAATTCTCTAATTAAACTTTCCGCAGCATCCCTTTTATTTGGATCTAAGTCCGTATTTTGTAACAAATCCTTGACTAAATTATCTGAAGATTTCTCAGAGTGACTGGAATTTTGACTTATGCACGTCACAGGAGCACACGATGCTATCACCTCTCCTTTCTTGATAGTCTTCGTCTTATCACTGATGTTAACAATTCTGACTGGAATGGTCTTTTTCGAGAGGTCTACTACAGAAGAAGCCACCAATACTCCTGCTTGTTTACTATTGTCCTCGGGATAATCTATATGGCCAAATCGATAGTTAGTTTCATTGTTAATTACAGCTGGAACTAAAAATTCTGTTCTTGGATCTAGATTGATGTCTTCTTTGGCTATTACTGTTTGTTTACATTCAATTTCGTTATTTAATCCAAAAAGACTTATTTCTTCAAATTTTGAGAGCATTTTGTTATTTTTGAAATCAAGTTTGAAGCCAAAATTCTTCAGAAAATCTAGCCCGATTAAGCAAGGATCTGTTATGTCAGCCACATATGCCGTATGGTAATATTTCGTTCCTCCAAAGTGTATGGTTAAATTGGCCTTTCCATATATGCCTATCTTGTCGCCCGTCACAGTTTGCAGGGTAACGCATGGTGGAGTCCAGATGAGTTTAGATTTCAATTTTCGAGCCAAATCTTCTCTTATTATTGTCACATTGGCTCCTGTATCGACAATCATACGGCACTGAATTCCGTTAATAAAGCCTATTACATATAATTCGTTATCACCGCCGCTCATTTTTGATATCTGGAGGATCTTCAGGTGGGGCTTTTCATTCTCTGGCGACCTCCGCCCCGCGAGATGGCCAAAATTTAGTTTCCCTGCTGACTGTTTGAATTTTTCTCACGTTCGTGGATTTTGGGGCAATTTCTTCGGAGATGTCCTGTATCACCGCATCCCCAGCACGTGAGATTCTGTCTTCTTGAACTTGTTCTTCCGTATTTTAAAGCTTCAATTTCTTGATTTATTTTCCTAATTTCTTTCAAGACGTCGTTCTCAGTGTCTGAGCTTTTGTTCACCGTTGCCCCTCGGACTGAATGACGATCTCTTCGGCTGGCTTGTGTAGCTGCTTCCAACTTTAAGGCATATAGTAATGCAGCCTTCAAATCCTGCACATCTGCCATTCGTACCGCTCTCTGCACTTCTGGATCTTTTATTCCGTCCACAAAGTACTGTAGTGAGAGCATCTCCCGCACATTTGTTGGACAGTCAATGAATGCTAAATTTGCCAGCCTTTCTATTTCTGAGGCAAACTCTTGAAGGGTTTCATTCGATTTTTGATGGCGGCTCTTCATTTGTATTCTCGTATAATCCTTGAAGAATTTTTCGCCAAATCTCATTTCAAGTGCACAACTTAAAGTCTCAAAATTGAGTTGCGTCATATCGGGCAATCTTTGCAGCACGTCGGCGGCTTCTCCTCTTAAAGATGCTGCCAGTTGACAAGCTTTCACCTCGTCACTCCATTTGTTCGCTTCAGCTACAATAGTGAATTGGGTCTTGTAAACTTGCCAGGAACTCTTTCCATCGTATGTCGACAGCTTAATGTGCACGGGAGAAGCAGGCGGATTCCTAAATTCTTCATAATTACCACTAGACGCTGAAAGTTTCTTCTCAAGATCTTGTACTTTTTTATTTAGCTTTTCATCTACTTCACCTAGTATTTTCTCTTCAACGTTACTGATTTTCTCTTCAACGTTACAAACTTCTTTCTGAATTTTCTCTTCTACTTCCGCCATTTTCCTTTCCATTTTCTGTTCAACATTACTAACTTCATTCTGAATTTTCTCTTCTACCGAATCTATTCTTCTCTCTACCGATGAGAACTTTTCTTCCAAAGTTTTCTTCATTTCCTCTTGGCTTTTATTAACTTCCTCCTTTAATTCTTCCATTCTCTCTTGGCTTCTTTTCATTTCTTCAGTCACATCTTCTTGGACTTTGTCGATTTTATTCGCCAACTCTTCTTGGCCTTTATTCATCTTTTCCGCCAGCTCTTCTTGGCCTTTATTCATCTTTTCCGCCAACTCTTCTTGGCCTTTATCAATTTTATTTGTCAACTGTTCCATTCTTTCTTCGTTTTTATTCATTTTGTCCGCCAACTCTTCTTGGCCTTTATTCATTTTATCCGCCAACTCTTCTTGGCCTTTATCAATTTTATTTGATAATCCATTAATAGCTTTCAACAACTCATTCAGTTGCTCTTCCGTTGCTCTCGTTTTCGCCATAAGATCCCGATTCCTGACACCAAATGTTGCAGCGTATATTGGGTTCTTTTGATCTTATGGTTAGACAACTTCAAACTCTTGCTCTTAGAAAAGTAGAAAATAATTTATTTACAGACTTCAGAACAACAGAGTCTTCGAAACTCACAAATATTACTGGATATTCAAAAATAACTGCTCAAATCTATCGTTCAATTACAGCTTTAGCTCCCAAAGACTCTTTATACAACGTCTCAACACTAAATCACATTCAAAATAACGTAAATAAGACTCAAGCAAACTTGCTTACGCCTTGTTCACTCAATGACTGACTGGTAAATAATGACCACAGCAGCTCGTATCGCTCTCCTTATATAGGTTCGCAGCATGCGGCGAAGTTTCTACCACCTTCTAGAAAAAACTGGAAAAACCACGGAACAACATTCAATGTATCAGTAGACCTAAGGGGGGTTACCATAAATAGGGAAGGGTTACCATCGCCAACAATCGCCAAGTTTGTCGCCAACTTGGCGATATATCGCCAAATTTGGCGACCAAAATTAGTCGCCAAAAGTGACGCCAACTTGGCGATATCTTCATTATTTCGCCAATCTGCCGTAGACATACACTGAAAATAATGGACAAGTTTGCTTGATAACAGAGACAATGTAACATAATATTAGTAAAGGAATGGAGCTTAATAAGATTATTTACATTATTTTACAGTACAAACACTAACTATTTACAAAATTCGTAACAATATATATGAACAAAAAATGAAAAAGCACGAATATACCCGGTTAGACCTCCTTCTCAGATATAATAGAACTAGAAATCGAAAATAGAACTAGAACTAGAAATTTCAAAAAAAAAAAAAAAAAAAAAAAAAAAAAAAAATACTGCGCAACCGGTATAACGTGTCTTTGTATTTTCACGTTTCATGAATAAAATATATCAAAAACTTACTACTAATAATGAAAGTTTTCTATCTTCTATATGATTAAATAAACAGGAAAATGTTAACAAAATAATTTTTAAGCATGCTCATAAGACAAACACTAAAGCTTTTATAATAAACTATAGATTAATAAGATTTGTAATACACAGGTTTCTCTCTGGCTTTTTAAGATTTCAGTTAGAACAATATTCAGTTTGTGCAGTATTTTATTTATTTATTTTAGAAGATCCCATAGATTAATTTGTGGAAATTTTCAATTAGTACACAAAACACGCGATAAATACTGGGACTCGGACAATTTTCCCGGTTTATTGGAAAAAGTAATACTTAATAATTACTCTGTACATGGTTACCACATCTATATAGCCCTAATGTGAAATTATTCCATTTTCACTGATTAATAATTTGCTTAACTTTTAATATATACATTATATGTTATTTCTTTCTCAGTTGTTAATTTAAATAGAAAGTTTTGTAGTTCTTTTCAATTTGTTAAATTTGTTGGTGTAAAATTAATATTTTTTTCACATTTTAAATGTTTTAATAAAAATTTTAATTAAATTAAAGGACTTCTTAAACTTTTATTCAGATAAAATGCGAAACTGGAAAATTTCTAAAACAAACAGTTCAAAGGAAGACAAAAAAGTGCATTGTATTCTTAATTATTATAGTTTCTTTTAATTAAAACATCTCTTTTTTATATAACATTTCCAAAACACTTTGCTTAAAATTGTTTTCAATTTTTTTAATATATTTAATACAAAAGCGCCTGAAGGAAGCTAACTAACTCCAGGCTACAATATTAGTTTTTAAGCATTATTCACTGTTTTACATAAAAACGATTCTCCAGAATATTTTTAAATGGCTTATTTCAAAGCAAGATTTTTTATAGCATGTTTATAAATTTTATAATGAAATACTCTTTAGTTTAAAATGGATAGTTTAGCTATGTATAATTTGTAATATGTAGTTTATAATTTTTAGATTAAAATCCGTATGTTGTCACATTAAGATTGCCAATTTGCTGTCATTCTTTTTTCGTACTCTAATAAAATATATTGAAAAGGCATTTAATGTTTCCGGTAACGAATTTTTTTAAAAAAAGACGTTATTATTAATTAGTCTATTTAAAATTATTTTCCAACTGAATTTGTTATTATATTCACATTGTTTTACTAATATTGCAATCATTACATCTTATTTTTGAAAAAAATATATAATTGAAATGTACCATAAAAAGATCTAAATATCCCAGACTACAATGCCGATTATAAGAATTTTAGCCTGCAAAATTAAATATTTGAATTTAAAACCTTAAATAATCTGCCGGATATATTTTAGAGCAATTTGCTCGTGAATGTACCGGGCAGGACAATAAAGCGATTAAGACTAAGGGAGTTATATAATCTAGTAAATTATTAAAACTTAAAGGTATGGTATGATTTACCAAAGATATGCCAATTATACATTTTAATTTTGCATAACTTACAGATATGCTAAATTAAAAATGTTATAATGTAGATATTAATAGTCTATAATAAGGTGAAGTAGTCCTAATGGTGCATTGCGCGTGAAGTTAATAAAATGCATCTCTCACATGATTTGATCGGAATCAAGTCGGTTTTTCATTTATTGTTAATTCGTATCAATTATTTTCGGAAAAATATAAAATTTTGAAGTAAACTAAAATGCGTTTTTAAAAATTATCAACAGTATGATGTGATAGAAAAATGGAAGAAATCCTCGTAAGGAATAAATTTAAGTATATGCTGTACAAAATGCCTAAAAATTGCTAAAATACTTACCAGAAAAACGTATATTCTATCATCCTTAAGTCACATATAAAAACAGCAAAATTTACACATACGCGCACACAGAATATGCACATGTACGTTTCAATTATCAAATCATACTGTTAAAAAAATATTTTGATAGAATCTATGCATTCTTTTAACATATGTTTAAAAAATAATTTTAAAGGCACATAAAAAATCGCACCAAATAAGATAAAGTATTTTTGCAAAATACTTAACATCATGTATCTTATTTAAGTGTATAGATAGGAAGTTTTTTTAATTTTTTTTTAAATTTTAAAAATAAATAACTTTTGAAGAACATGTATATTTGATACACGTTTCTAAAAAACTGTTGAATATATCGGCACAAAAATTGTTGTTGAATCAGAAAAGATTATGATGTGAGATTAATAAGAAGTGATGTGAGATTAATAAGAAGTGATTTCCCATTTGGCATAAGATAAATAAAATTAAAAATATGTTACTTAAAAAAAAATCCTACAAATTTTAACAGCATCTTCTTTTTTTATTTTTCGCCTAAACCTAAACGTTAAATATTAAAAAAAATGTTAGTTATACAATTCTGAAAAATTTCAAATATATATATATATATATATTATTTACACACTGATAGTGCTCAAAATATATTATTCTAAATATTCACAGCTTCATAGTCGTTTAGCTGTATTTTTTAGTCCGATAGTTAAAATATGATTTTTTTTTATGTTTTCTGAACCTTCGCATGAACATTGTAGCAAACTTTGTAATTTTCAATATGAAGACTCAATATTAATAGTAAAATACATTTCATGAAAAATTATTTATCTGAATGAATTGCAATCTCGGATTCAGATTTTAAAGACTTTGTATTTTATCTATTAAGAATACATTTTTTATGAAAGTTATTTTTCCTAGAAACTTTTTGAATGCGTTTTACAATTTTTATCCATCTATAAGCTCCGTGTATATCCATTTATTCATTATAGTGAAAAGTATACAGTAAAACTTATTTTTGCTCTAATTTTCTATCATACAATTTAGTTTTTGTTATAGCATTGAAAATAATTGAATTTTAAAATGCCAACGCAATTTGGTAAGCATGCTTTTATAAAATGTTAAAAAATGAACATTTGCAGTGAACGACAAAACATAATAAAACTAACATTTTATATCTTCTGATTTTATTTTAAAATGAATCTATAATTTTATAATATACAGTTATGCCAATCAAATTCATATCTTCCAAATGAGTGATACGTTATTCTTAGCTGTTATATTCCTAAAGCTTACGTTATTTTAAATTTGTTTTCATTAAGCATTTAACACTAGAATTACCGCGTTTCTTGTATACCTAGAACTACTGCGTTGGGTCACCTGTGACCCATAACATTCAAAGACGCTATTCTTGTTTTATATGGAAGATAAAGACACCCAATAAGTATTCACAAGGAATACAATGATTTTTTAATTATTAATAAATACAATTTAGCTTCTGGGCTATTACATAATATGAAATTTTGAGAACAGATACCACAAAGGAAATTATTTCTGATTCAAGAAAAAATGATTTCAGGTTTTGATACCTTCTTTAAGTAACATATGTGCACATGATTTATAGATTTAAATTGTGTAATAATGTTCCTACAGATTAATTATATATTCAAACAGAATAAATTTAATTATATATACATATCCGTGATTTTTTTTTACTTTTCATACAGTTTACCATAAACGCAATTCATACAAAATGCCATGGTCTTTTTTTCTGTACATACTGCACACACAAGTTATAAACAGATTTCACAAACAGTATTAGTTTTATTGGCTTAGCATTACTTTATTTGGGATCATTTTTCGTTTGTGTGAAACTTCTGTGCTGGCCTTTGGACTGATATATTCCTGTTCTTTTTCATTGTATTTATCTATAGTTTTAGCAAGAAACTCTTATGTTTATATTAGAGTCAGTTGTTTCTTTAAAAAATGCCCAAACATTTCTGACCATTAAATCTTGAATTACAAGATTTTGCATAGGTCAGAAAATATTGAACACTGGGCTCTATCTTTCGTATAGTTCGATATTCCAAATAGCTTCGAAGAGTGATTTATTTTGTATTTTTCTCATTATTTGAAATTATTTCTTTTTTTATTTTCTTCAAAATACTTATGATTTATTTGTATTTCATGGCTTTTTCCACAACAACTACTTGACTATTTTCATTCAGCTTACTACTATTTGTACTGGATTTGAATGATGAAATTTTCTAGTCATTTTTAAGAAAATCTGTTTCGACATATACACCAAGATTATCAGGATTATCACATGATGACAATTTTCACTTCGCCACTAAATTTTGTCACTAAAATTATTTAAAGACAATTTTCTTTAGAATTTTAAAATTTTCTCATTCGAAGATCCTATATCGTGACGCCAGACGTCATCACTATAAATGTGCAAAACTGGAGAGCCACAAATGATTTTTTCCCCTGTGTCGTTTATGAGAAGAAAAATATTCATTTTAGCTACTTTCTAGGATGTAACCTAAACAAGAACTTTCTACAACATTCTAAAAATAGCTTGAAATACGATAAATACACGCACATTTGATTTTCAAATACATAACAGATATGTCATCATGCCCTTCCCCAGACACACACATGTGTACACATGCACATTCCTTTCTCTTTTTTCTGAAAAGAAAGTGCTGAAACATATTTTTACACTATTCTTATGTCATTGAAAAATGTAGAGTTAAATTTTCTGTTGAAATAAATGAAAAAATGCAATTATTTTGTTCGGGTCAGCGATGACCTAGCTTGGTAATTCTAGGTATAAAGATGTGTATACAAAAAACTTTACGTTCGATTTCAACTAAATTCCTCCTAAGACATTGTACTAAATATTTAAGAAAAGTCATTCAATTTCAAAATTTTACTTTGAAAAGCAACAATGACACGAGCGAAAAACCACGTCTTGGGTCACAGATGACCCGCCTCGGTAATTCTGGTGTTAAAGAAACATAAATATTTTCAAGAAGAATGAAAGAAAAATGCTCTGATGTAGAAAAGTTTTTCTTTCGATAATTATTGGTATAAATTTAAATTCAAATCATTTAAAAATACCTATTTTTTTTCATTATGGACATAATTTCTCAGAAAAATTTTGTTTCTCAAAACTCAAAATGTGTTTAAGTTATAAAATTTTATTGCATATTCATAGAAGCCGGTATACAGATCCAGACGTGTGCAAAGGTCTATCACTAATTTTGTATTTTTCATGCTACCTTTAGAGGAAAAAGCATTGGATTGCTGAATTTTTTTTTCCGATTTTCGACTGATTTACATGTTTTAGGGATCACAGATCCTAAAAAACATGTCTATTTGCGAGTCTGTAAATCCGTGACTCAGTCTGCTTGTATGCCTATTTGTATGTGACACAAATTTTGTGGACGTTCTATCTAAAGAACTAATATATGATAAAATTTTATATTCGGTTACTATTTAAAAGAATTTTATACTGATTAGCCTTTAGTGTAAATCGTTTAACAAGTGGCGGTGCTATGCAGCACTTTGTGCGATTACTGTAATTTTACATAAACTGTTGTGCTGATTTTCATCAAACATCGGATTCAGTTAGTCCTTGACATGAGTTAATTCTGTGTATAGATTAAAGTAAATAGCTGAACAGTTAACGCTAGTATGTTTCATTTGCCACGCTTTCCGAAATAACTCGGTTTCAAGAATTAATGCACGAATTTTCACCAAACTTAAAATTTATTTACTTTATATAATTATTTAAAGTTATTTACTTTTTGATCTAAATTTCACAAGTGAACAATAGGTTGTTATGCTTCATGTTTCACGATTTATGCAATAGCTTTATTTCAAAAATTACACTGTGAAAAAATATTGTAAAGTTACTAATATATTTCAAGGAAATTGAAATACCAAAAAAATTTCATATGACGGAAACAACGATAAAGATAACCATGTAACAGATACACAACTGAGTTGTTAATCAAAAAGATATATAATGTCACTAAAAAAAAAATTAGGCAGTTGGGATGCCTAGAAATTTTTCGTAAGTGCAACCCAGTTTACAGGTAAAATTTTAATAAGAATACTGTAATTTTATTCGATTATTTTGTAAAGATGCAGATTTCTTAGATTTTACAGTTTTATATTTTACATGTGTAAAATTACAGATTTTTTTAAAAGTTTAAAAATTGAATTGTTATCGGATTTTGTATTTAGGTAAATGTAGACACAAGTTGTTTCGAATTAGGTTTTGATGTTTTTAAGGATTTACACAATTTTAATAAAAGTCTTATCTGAAGAACTAATGCTTGGAATTCCATAATTTTAGATTATTCATTTTGGCCATAGATTGCTTTTTTTTTTTTTTTTTTTTTTTTTTTTTTTTTTTTTTTTTTGCACTGTGATGGCGAATGTTGAAGTATTAACATGCATGGGATAAAACATTTTGGGCTTGGCAAGTCCGATAGGTTAAAAGCTATTTTTGTCTTAATAAATAAAAGAGCTTAGTTAAAAAACAAAAACAAATAAAACAAAATAAGAATTGGTGTCTTCATTATGACTGACTGTGGCTTTCACGGGCTTCGATACAATGTCTAGTTGAACTTTAGATATTTTAGGCACTTTAGACACAAGTAAAGTTACATTAAGTTCACGCGCAATAAAATATCATTTTAGTGTTTTATGCGTAATACATTGCCTAGTACCGGGAAAATATCTATATGTGAAACAGCTGGACCACCACCTACCCTTTGTCTTGTAAAAGTTTCATGAAATAACTTTAAAGAACTTGCTTATAACTATAATTAAAATATAAAATATGTCATTTATAAATCATTTATTATATTGTAGTATACTATTATAGTTAAGCACACAGGTATTAAGTAAAATGTTTGTAATTGTAATATTGAAATTTTAGCACAATGTATTATTAATTTTTTACTTGTGTCGTGTGATAAGGAATTTTTTTTTTATATTTTTTCCCCTCGTATGAAATACGCAATAAAATATCATTTTAGTGTTTTATGCGTAATACATTGCCTAGTACCGGGAAAATATCTATATGTGAAACAGCTGGACCACCACCTACCCTTTGTCTTGTAAAAGTTTCATGAAATAACTTTAAAGAACTTGCTTATAACTATAATTAAAATATAAAATATGTCATTTATAAATCATTTATAATATTGTAGTATACTATTATAGTTAAGCACACAGGTATTAAGTAAAATGTTTGTAATTGTAATATTGAAATTTTAGCACAATGTATTATTAATTTTTTACTTGTGTCGTGTGATAAGGAATTTTTTTTAATATTTTTTCCCCTCATATGAAATACGCCATTTAAAATGTACTTCTCAGATTCAAAAATACATATAAAACTAAGTGGCACTTTTCAGATTTTATATATTACAATAACAAATAAATTAAATTAAAAACAATAATAATACTTAATACCGTGAATGAAAAACTTTTTACAAGAATAAAACAAAATGGTATATAAAACAACTTTTTAATTCATTTATTTACATTTAATGAATATTTTTGTGAGATTTTTTATTGAATATACTGTAATTCAATGTTATATTCTAATAACAGGTATAACAGAGACCAAAAGTGATTCGAATCTAAAGAAAGGATATAATATCCCAGCACCAAATTCCCTTAGAGATGAATCACAGAGTCTGTCATCAGGTTAGTTTTGCTGGATATTTTCATTTATTTTTGTAAAAACATTATAAATAGATGAAAATTAAATACTTTTCTTTCGAGAAACTATTTGCACTGCACATTTATTTCATTATAAATTTACATGATGCACAAAATCTCATTGAATCTCTGTATATACTTTTTGAGCTTAATCTTTCTTAAATGAAAGCCTTTATAAAAATATTTCCTTTTCTTTTAAATCTATAAATAACAGTTAAAAACTTATGTAGAGTGTTTAATACTATCTTTAGAGGAATTTACTGTTCGAGGGTTTGATTAATGATAATTGTTATTTTTCTTAAATTAAATTTTCAATATTTCCAATCACAGTTAATATAAACATATTATCACATGAATTAATAACGCATTCATATCTGTGTGGGAACCGTGTATTTAAATTTAAAATATAACTTGTGTTCTCTACAGTTTTTATAACAAAAGTAGAGGAAATCGCTATTAATCTTGTTTGCTACTGTATAATTAAGTACTAAACCTGAAAGCTACCATACCTATGAACCTTAAAATGAAATATAAAATTCATTCACTTAATTTCGCTCAGTAAACATGTTATATATTATTTCAGAGAACGGTGACGCCACAATAAATGTATACCCAATTCAACATAACAGAAAGCCTTTTATTTTTTAACACACATTATACTTCAAATTTTATAATAGAACTATGATAATGAAAGTCTTAGGTAGAAAAAATCTAAATTGAATTTTAAAAAGGAAATTTCTTTTAATTAAATATTGTTTTGTTTTAATCTAATTCTTTAAGTTCGTTAAACCTAAAAGGAAAAAAGAAGCTACAATTTAACAGAAAATAATGCATTTTTGGGGATACCTTGTATGTATATATATGAATATAATTATAAGAAAATAAGAAAAAAACTGATAAGTAAGGGCTGCAAAACAAAATAACAGTAAAAAGTATTACATAATTGAAATGGAAACAATAAGTACAATTCTCAGTTATTCGGAAGTTGAGAGGACCAATGAAGCATAAAAAAAAAATAAATGTATTCTCAGAGGTTCATAATTTATGGCCAAACCATATGCTGCATCAATTTATGAAATTCAAAAGAAACCTATTCATTGACTTATATTCATTGACTTATATTCATTAACCTATTCATTGACTTATTAGAAGAAAAACTTCTAATAATAACTCAAAATTAATAATAAAAATAAATTAAGAAAATTATCAAATGTAAATTATCTGAGATTAATAATAATAAAAACAATACTACTAAATAACGAAAAGCGCTTATTTGCAATATACCCCCCCCCCCCCAAAAAAAAAAAAAAAATCAAGTTTTTCTAACTTAAATATCACTTTAAGATATCACAAATTTTCATCGAACTTTTTATACAGTTTCATATACTTTGGATGAAAGCTAAAAGCTATGTTGTTTGTATGCATTAAAGAGCTGCTTTGCACATGCTGCCCTAAACCTACTTACTTCCACACCTAACAATTCATTATGTATAATATAAACTGTATTTATCTCTATATTACATAATTTTTTATCATCATTGACTAAATAAAATAGATAACACATGAATTTAAAATTCTTAGAATATATTTTTATCTGATACTGATTTAAAGGGTGGGAGGTGTCAGTGATTATAACATTACATAACGTCATTGCATAAAGTAATTAATATACAGTGAAAAAAATTAACAGTTCATTTAAACATTTTAAGTTACATTTTGTAATAAGAAACACATATTTATTTAATTTGTATCACAATGGAATTTAAATTACCTATATATTACATAAAATGTTTTGCCATCATTAACTAAATAAAATATATAACACGTAAATTTAGAATTCTTAGAATATATTCTTTATCTGATACTGATTTAAAGGGTAGGAGGTGTCCGTGATTATAACATTGCATAACGTCATTGCATAAAGTCACAAATATAAAAAAAGTGAAAAAAATTAACAGTGCACTTAAACATTTTATATTACATTTTGTAATAATAAACAAATATTTATTTAATTTGTATCACAATGGAATTTAAATTAGATTTTAATACGTTTAGTCTTAAAAAAATTCTTTTTTAATGTTATTATAAAGGAACATTGTTATCCAATTATATTTGTCTTCGATGCCAAATTTAGAATCGAATAATTGTCTTCATATATCTTTTAATTAAGATGAATTATTTTATGTTATGTGTTTATTTTGATTGAATTCTAATTAATATTAATTTTTATTCATAGTTACGTTTATCTCAATATTATGGAAATGCATAATTTAAAGTAAATGCATCCGATTTTTTTTGTCAGTTTACAAAAGGCGTGGGAACATCATTCTGATTGCTACTCTTATATTATGTAATCAGAACGAACTTACTTAAAGTGAAAATATTGAAAATTAAAATTAATTAAAATTTTATTCCTTTAGGAAATAAATAATTCAAATAAAACGTAATTAGAATTATATTAAATCTGAGAGTTAAAAGATCGGAAGATTCAGGTATTTAATAACCTATTTACGAGTACATTTTTACATTAAACGGAAAATTAACCTTTTCAACATTTTTTTTTTAAATTTTTTAAAATATGGTTCAAATAGTGAACTTAATACATTTTAGTGTTCAACTAAAACGTTATTTTGAACAAATGTTTTGCATATTTAATTATTTTTTAAAATAAAAAAAATTGTATCTTTTAAATAATCTTATTACTTTTTTAAAAATATTAATATTTTAATCACTATTTTTTCAGAAATATGCATTACTACAGTGTGCGAATGATTTTTCAATAAATCTAATGTTATCTCTAATGGGATATTTTTCTAGACATATTTCGTGTATAACGAGGACATCTAACTTTTCGTTTTTTAAATAAAGAAAAAAAATAAGTTCATTCCGTGCTCAGATTTATCACAATAATAATAAACATGTACTAAAAATTATTTGTCTGCCACAAATACCAAAAAACCTTTATCATTTTTAAAATATGAAAGGAAGAAAATATGAACATGGAGGAAAAATATATTTAAAAGTTTTATTTGTGTGAGTTATTGCACTAAGTACATTAACAACATTTACTGTATTTCGCGAAATATTATGAGTGAAAATGAGGTATCAAAATATTCACAATTAAACAGTGCTTTAAATAATAATTAAGAAGAAAATCTATTTTTTTGTCAATTTTTTATGTAAATCGCTCATTTAACAGCTCAATCTAAGAATTAGCAAGTTATCCACGGTTCCAAAAAGATTTCTTAAACTTTACAAACGCAAGAAACAAATAAGTTTACTACATTTAAAGAATATATTCGTACATATATATATATATATATATATATATATATTCTTCTGCTATCGTAACATATGAAAAACTTTACAAGTAGCTTTTACAGTGCATTGATCCGTTTTCTGAAATAGTTTTTGAGTTTTTCAGATAGTATAATTTCTGGATAAAAAATTTCCGCTTCGCATCGAAATGATTGTATATTTGAGTACCAAATTATTTTAATGTTAATGTTAAGGATGTTATAACTGGATGTTAAAGATATTTGTTGAAAAATGTTAAAAGATGCCTAGTTGCTAATCGATAGCGGATGCAAAACATATATTTTGGTTTGTTAAATATGTTTAATATACTGAAAAATCTACTTGAAAACCTTTACAAAAAATATAGATTTAAAAAGAAATCTTTGATTTTTAAAAAGTTATTCTGAGTCTCAAAAATCTATACTGATATGTTATTTAAAATGTTATTTTAAATTTAAGGAGATTTAGGGATGATATTTAAAATTTAAGAAGAGGAAATGTACAAATGAGAAACTAACATTAATTTAATAAAGGACATGTTGGAACATGTCCTTTAAACATATTTTAAACCAAACATTTTAAACTATTCCAAAACATGTTGGAATATTTAAGGAGGTAAAATGAATTTAAGGAGCACATAAATCAATAGATGCTGAAACATTTTTGCAATGTGTTTGACACACTATGCGATTTAAATTTAAATGGAAAAAATATGTAAACCAGTATGGACAATTATTCGACATAGAGTTTTAACATTATTATCTGTAACAATTTATATATATATATATATATATATATATATATATATATATATATAAATATATATATGTATGCATGTATATTTGCTTAAACATTTTACTGTCAATATAAAATTAAGAATCGAAATCTATGTATTAATAGTTTCCGAAGATTATTCTTCTTATTCGAATATTAAAAAACTATGAAAAACATGGTTTTGATATGTATATAATTAACATAAAGGACATAAAGGGGCTGGTCATTGAGCTTCCGAATATCTCTCACTTATGTAATGTCTATGGGTGTTTGATGCATTAGTACATTTAAAGTATCTCTTTCGGAAATTATTATTTTTAACTTTTATTTTCTGTATACACTTCTTAAAATATGTTTCTTTTTATTTTAATTTTCAATATTTTTCTAAAATACATACTTAGTTTTATAGGATGAGTTAAAATTTTACTCACAATTTTCAGCTTTTAACGTGTAAAACATAAAAATGAAGCATAGATTTTAGAAATATTTTTATACTAAGAAAAAAAGAATATCCTTTAACCCTTTCGGGTCTGAAATTGTTTTCACTTTTTAGGAAAAACTGCTTTTGCTTTAATAACACTAGCTATACAAATAGATTAATTAGTAATTAACGAGAATTTCATTGTGTGAAAGATAAATAAGGTTGATGTTTGTGCACTATTCAATTAATATTCATATGACAATAGGCTAAAGAAGACTTTTTGGAGAAGTTTAAAAAATATCGTATTAAAATGAGATTTAACTTATGTTATTACTTTTTAATACTTTGTACGCTTTATTACACATGATTCTTTCAAGAAAGTAACTTTCATTTTAAATTTACAAAGTAAAATATATGTTTAAGATAAAAGAATCGTAAAGAGCACAAAGAGAATTAAGCAAATAATAATAATATTTATTATTACTATATGTCTAAATATAAATGATGTCATATAATAAATGCATAGTCATGTACGAACGTCACAAAATGTAAATAGTAGCAAAAGTATTTCTTAAAACAAAATAATACTTCATTAAAAGACATATAGTATTAATAGTACACCAGACCCAAAAGTGTTAAGAAAAGTACACATATCTATTAATTACACAGAAAAAATATTAATTTCCCAGAAGAGATATTTTAAGTATATGAATATATTAAACAGCCAAAGACTTATCCTTACAGATGAAAAACATCAATCAGAAGCTGAGTGACCAGGCCCATTAATTATTAAAAAAAGAAGCATAAAATTTGACATTTGACATGTACATAGATAAAATATTCATGCCATAGAAAATATAAAAATCAAGCATAGATTTTAGAAATATTATGAGAAATAAGAAGAAAAGAAATTTCCTTTAAGAAAAGTACACAGGTCTATCAATTACACAGAAAAAATATTAATTTCCCAGAAGAGATATTTTAAGTATATGAATATATGAAACATCCATAGACTTATCATTACAGATGAAAAACATCAATCAGAAGCTCAGTGACTAGGCCCATTAATTAATAAAAAAGAAGCATAAAATTTGACATTTGACATGTACATAGATAAAATATTCATGCCATAGAAAATATAAAAATCAAGCATAGATTTTAGAAATATTATGAGAAATAAGAAGAAAAGAAATTTCCTTTAAGAAAGGTACACAGGTCTATCAATTACACAGAAAAAATATTAATTTCCCAGAAGAGATATTTTAAGTATATGAATATATGAAACATCCATAGACTTATCATTACAGATGAAAAACATCAATCAGAAGCTCAGTGACTAGGCCCATTAATTAATAAAAAAGAAGCATAAAATTTGACATTTGACATGTACATAGATAAAATATTCATGCCATAGAAAATATAAAAATCAAGCATAGATTTTAGAAATATTATGAGAAATAAGAAGAAAAGAAATTTCCTTTAAGAAAAGTACACAGATCTATTAATTACACAGAAAAAATATTAATTTCCCAGAAGAGATATTTTAAGTATATGAATATATGAAACATCCATAGACTTATCATTAAAGATGAAAAACATGAATCAGAAGCTGAGTGACCAGGCACATTAATTAATAGAAAAAGAAGCATAAAATTTGACATTTGACATGTACATAGATAAAATATTCATGCCATAGAAAATATAAAAATCAAGCATAGATTTTAGAAATATTATGAGAAATAAGAAGAAAAGAAATTTCCTTTAAGAAAAGTACACAGATCTATTAATTACACAGAAAAAATATTAATTTCCCAGAAGAGATATTTTAAGTATATGAATATATGAAACATCCATAGACTTATCATTAAAGATGAAAAACATGAATCAGAAGCTGAGTGACCAGGCACATTAATTAATAAAAAAAAGCGTAAAATTTGACATTTCACATGTATATAGATAAAATATTCATGCCATAGAAAAGTACTTTCGCAGAAGAAAAATAATTAAAATGTTGATTCATGGAAAACACAGAAAATTTTCCGAATGTTTCTATGACTATTGTTGATTCTTATTATTGGTTTTATAACGGAATAAATGAAGTAGGCACAGTAGAAAACAACAACAACATTAACTAAGATTAGTATTACACACATGATTTGGAACCTGTAATCTAAGGAGGCATTTCATCGATTTAAAAGAAGAAACCTTATTTTGTAAACTAGAAACTTTTGTTAATTAAGAATAAAAATCAATTACTATACCTCTAAATCTGAATAAAAAAATAAAAAACACAGAAAATTTTCCGAATGTTTCTATCACTATTGTTGATTCTTATTATTGGTTTTATAACGGAATAAATGAAGTAGGGACATTAGAAAACAACATCAACATTAACTAAGATTAGTATTACACACATGTTTTGGAACCTGTAATCTAAGGACACATTTCATCGATTTAAAAGAAGAAACCTTATTTTCTAAATTGGAAACTTTTGTTAATTAAGGATAAAAATCAATTACTATACCTCTAAATCTACTTTTGTATTAAAACAAAGGGAAAAAGACAGAGAAAAAATAGAAAAAGGTAAAAAAGACAAGAAAAAAAGGAAAAAGGAAAGAATAAAGAAAGAAACAGGAATTGAAGTTATTTATTTGAAGTTTATAATCCCATTAAAGACATACGAATTCTCCTCTATGCATTGAACTTTTGAACTTTTGAAACAAGCCTTTTGTACGCGGCGTCAGAAAACACTGAGTATTGAATGGACTATGGAAGATTCTCATCGAGGATTGAAACATAATCTACGTTGATACTAACCTGAAGAAAAACATTTTTATTCATGGAAATCAAGAAGAAATATAACCAGAGCCAAAACTTGCTTTTTTCTGCAAATCGGGAAAAACATGGATTTTGGGATCCTCCATCCTCAGCAAAGCAAATGTACAAGGGAAATATTTCTAAGATTTTATTAGTCGACTTATTAAAATTTAGTGAGTAAAACTGACAAAAAATATCTTTCCTTAGAACTCTCTCGCCATCTATCCTGGCACCCGGGGCACATGTTCTCTCTTTCCCCCAACCTTAGTTTCGGCCCTGAATATACTAGTTTAACAAAACGTTTTAAGAGTACAGTGGACTCTCAAAACTTTAATTTTTAATAATTTTTTTCTGAAAATAGTCATTGTATATAAATCTCTTACTTCACATTATATATATATATATATATATATATATATATATATATATATATATATATATACACATATATATACATTCAATAGTTTTTGAGATGCGTATTTTTTTTTTCTTTAAATTAACGAAAAAAGGCAATGTTTCAAAAGGCTCCTTGTGAAACCAGTTTTATCATACTTGTTTAAAATTGTTTCGTAATAATACTTTCATACTTACAAATAAATGTTACTAAGCATTTTTAGCATATTGCTTGAAAAACATAACTGAAATTTGAAAAATTTAAATGCGTCTAAACAAGTTTATTTAAGTATCATTTGTTAACACATATCACACAAGAGCATCTAAAGAGCATATTGTCAACACATCATCAAGAGCATATTGTCACACAAGAGTATCTAAAAATCAGAAAAATTGGGCATAAAATATTGCGCATGGGACATTTTGAAATCATGAAAATGACTAAAATATTCATTCTGAGAGAAATAGGTTTTATGTTATAATTGCTTAATATTTTCCTACTGACACAATTTCAGTTATATATAAGGGATATAATATCATTTCCAGCATGTATGAAAGTTATTTATATTTTTCTGGTTAATTCATATAAAATGTGTGGCTTCGACAATAATTCATGCAAAGGCTGTAAAGTATCTTAATTTTAAAAAATCTTCTCAAAACTAACTTTTTAAAAAATTTATGGTGATTTTTTTGTTGTTGAAATATTCATGGTATAAATACCTCTTATTGAACAATTTTTTTTTAAATATAATAAATAGTTGTATTATATAAATTAATATATTAAATATATTAAATAGTTAGGACAAAAAGCAATTCTTCTAAATACATAGTAAACAAACGCTAAAAAATTAAAAGTTACGGTTAAAGTATAGTTTTCGAAATCACAAAATTAATAAGTATTCAGCGCAAAATAATAACATTGAATAAGGTAAAAGGAAAAACTACGCTAAATTTTACGGCTGCGAATCGACGGAAAAATAAACAAAGCGGCGTGGCAAGAATCAGCTGTTTGGACAAAAATGCTTGTAATTCCAGTAAAAATAGTCGAAATTGAAAAAATATTTTTGCGTTCAATAGCAGGGAGTTCATATACGGATTTTCTGCTAAAAATAAAAATTCGACAATATGATGATATTTTGCGATTTTGGAAGTCCGCTATACCCTTAAGATTCAACACATCAGAAAATGTAATTTTCACCTTTGCTTATTTTTAATTTAGAAAAATGATCAGTAAGTGAAAAATAAAAATTATATTTTAAAAAATACACTCATTTTGTATAATTAAAACCGATTTTTGTATGCGAAAATTGAATTTTGCAAGGAAATTTTACCTAGCTTCGTGTCATGCTATAATTATAAGAATTAGGTTCACCAAATATGCTTCCAAAGAAAAAAAAATCATTTTAATATTTTCATAACTTAATTGTAAATTAATACATTATTTTTAAGCTAATTACAACTCATAACTCAACAATTTTCTTTCGTAACTCGTGCATTTTTAGTTGAGTAGAAATGACAATGAATGTAAAAATGCGCGAATAATCGCACGCCTAATTTATTACTAAAGATTAAAATGAATCTAACAATGATAAAGTTAAAATTAACTTTTTTATAATTTATCATACTTCTACGGTCCTTAAATTTACAGACTAGGAAAGACTTTGGTTCCAGTATGTTGTTATATGAAATCTGTACTTAAATATGTTGACAATTTGCTTGTTTAAGCTAGATTTACTTTTTTGCCAAAAATACTTTTGTTTCAGCAGGAAAATAACGGTATCCGTACGAATACTGGTTATTTATTGCCGTTGATAGTGAATGCAACATTATACTGATTGTTATTTCCATTCTTATAATTCATATGATTCTTTATCATATTAAAAACTAAGATAGTTAATTGCTAGTTTCTATAAGGTAACAAATATCATTATTTTTTTTTTCAGAAAAACAAATGAGCTCTACCAAACAAGAAGGAGGAGTAAGAGATGATAAATCTCGTTGGATACATAATCAAAGGCCCACGCAAAGCAGTCAAACAGGTGAGCTGTTAAAAAACATCTATGTATTTCTGGACGCCGAAACCGACAAAAATTACACTATACGAATTAAATATTTCCAACTGAGCGAAAAATTGCCCAGGCCGGGAATCGAATCCAGATACTTGGCTTACAAGTCCAATGATTTAAAACTTAAGAGTACTGGTCACGACAACCGGTGAGCATTCTTCGCCCAGATAACCTTGTAGATCATAACACCTGGTCTGCCATTTAGACAGACAGAATCGTGTGCAAAAGTCCACTTATCATTCTTTAGATTTTTTCTATCGGTAAACTGTTTTTTTTTTGTGTTTATGAATGAATCAACGTGTATAGCATAGTCTGAATTCAAAATTGAAAAGTTCAACAATTATTTATCTTAAATGTGTTATTAGTTTGTCGTTAAAAGGCCAATCTTCTCGAGATATTGTGTCAAAGTTATCGATTGGTAAAATCGACCACAAACGTCATTTAAAAATTATATAAAGATGGCCTTGGACTTTCAGAGGTCCGTTGAGATCCCGGAAAATTACTATTCCTGTGGACAGAATTATCAGAAGAAAAACAATTGATAATCCGCATAAACATTCCGCTGCAATATACTGCGATTTACGGAATGAAAATATTGCTTAAATAAATCCGTATATCGTATCAACATGCTGACGTGATGAATAACTTTATGAAAGAGTCAGTGTTAAAAAAATTCCAGAGTTAAAAAAAAATACAAACGTACCCGACTGGCATTTTACAAAAAACACAAAGTCTGGTCAAGTGAAAACTGGAAAAAAATTCTATTTTTCCATCAATCGAATTCGAAACAGTTTTAGAAGTGATGGCAGACAAAACGTCCAATGACCTAACATAAAAAATATGATTCGGCTCAACAGAATAGACCGCAGGTAAAGGAACTCCATAGAACGATGCGTACGTAGATAAATTGCATTTTTAACTCAATCAATCTGATTATGATAACTTTACCAATCAGTTTGATTGTGTTAAAAATGCAATTCTGTTTAAATATAACCATATAACCGCAGAAACCTTTTTTCATATCTATTACACAGTCAAAAGATTAAAAGATTAAAAAAAATAATATGAAATATCAAATCAGCATTTCTACATAGAATAATTTAAATTCCAAATTACATTTATTTATTATTGTTTATAAAAAAAAAATAAACCTTTCAACTAATAGAGTATTTTACTTTGAATTAGATTTTTTTTTTGTATTATTAAAAATTGTATATTGTTACAGCTTTAATGCATATGTATTATTTTTTCTGAATATCTGTATATATGTACACAGGTTGGTATTGTATTGTAAAAATATATTTGGAAAAATTTAAATTCCAAATTACATTTATTTATTTTTTATTGTTTATAAAAAATGTTAAACCTTTCAACTAACAGAGTATTTTTCTTTAAATTGGAATTTATTTTTGTAGTATTAAAAATTGTACATTGTTACAGCTTTAATGCATATGTATTATTTTTTCTGAATATCTGTATATATGTACGCATGTTGGTATTGTATTGTAAAAATGACAATGTCGTTATTATCTACAATATCTGAAACTGTAATTTTATTTGTATGCAATTGTATTACAATAAAGATGTATAAAATTTAGTGAATAATGCAAGATTATGTATATACTTTCCCCAGACCTTAATATTTCGACACCTATGAACTTTGTGTTCATCTATATCATGTAAGCTGTGCATAATCAAATCAAAAATTTTTAGTTCAAGAAATATATCATATCGAGAAATGATCAGTAATCAATTTAAAATAATGCTATAGAATTTTTCGTATACATAATTAAACCAATATATACCAATATTTATATATATTACAAACATTTAGATATATAGACAATCATTTTCCTCATTCCGAAGAAAAAAATAATTTTAAAACAAAATATTCTGATAAATAGAAAGAATTTTTATATTAAAAATGACTTTTAAAAATTTTCTGTTCCACCTGACTTCTCGCAAAAAATATTTTAACTTATTTAATTTTTATTGTTTTAACATTCGTAATATAGCTTATAAACAATTAAACAATTTCATTAAAACCCATCAGAAATAGCAGTTTCGCTATTTGGGCAATAAACAGGCTTTTGATGACCAAAAGTAATTTTCAAAAATATAGTAGAGCTAAAAGTAGTATTGAATCTGTTTCGACAACATTTGTATATACAAAATACCCTTTTTATTGAGTTATTGTAATAATCTCAGTGGTTATATTATGTCAACTGCAACCCATTGTATTATATCTGAACTGCTGAATTAACCTTAAACTTAAGTGATAGTTACAAAATTCAAGCATTTGCTATATGTATAGAGGATATTTTAAATATTTTATGATAGAGGGTAATGTGGCATTATTTAATTTAAATTTTATTTATTTATCTATTATATCTTAATTTTACATTTCATGGATTTTCTTTATTTGATTGATTTTCTGTGATTAATTTAATTTTTTTTTTTTTTTTTTTTTTTTTTTTTTTTTTTTTGGCGTTTTTTGGTTATTAGTTGATTGCTGCCTCTAATGAATTATTATACTTTATAAGCCTTTATCCATAAATACATTACTGTTTTTTTATTGTTTTTCTGCTTTAATGGCAGTACATTTCAAAATATTATAGTTATTTCAATTTATTTGGCCTACATAATAAGATTCAGTGATTTTACTTATTCCAAAATTTTATATATACCGTGAACGCACGTTTTTGGCGGTACTTAATTTACGTCTAAATTTGTATTTGACATTAAAAAAGATTCTTGTTTAATGTTGATTTCTTAAATTTATTAGACAAAAGAACCGTGTAGTATTACGAAAATAATGTCTTTTCATCTAAATGAAAATTCTGTAGAAATGAAAATAATTTAAAGACAAAGATATATAATATATATATGTTACAGGCCAAACCCGATTTTAGGCCAAACTAGATTGGTCTAGGCCAAACTAGTCTATCCTAACGCCCATCGGATAAACTAGTTTTTCCTAGGCCAAACTAGTCTATCCTAACGCTCATCGGATAAACTAGTTTTTCCTAGGCCAAACTAGTCTATCCGAATGCCCATCGGATAAACTAGTTTTTCCTAGGCCAAACTAGTATATCCGAACGCCCATCGGATAAACTAGATTTTCCTAGGCCAAACTAGTTTGGCCGGACGATCATTAGGATAAACTAGTTTAGCCTGTTATTCATTGGTTTGAATTAGCTTATCCTAGGCCGAACTAGATTGTCCTAGGCCAATTCAATTTGGCGTGTTTTTTTTTTTAATCTACAGACCGCCACGGCGCTAACTTTCTAGTTTTGATCTAATTTAGCCTAGGCCAATGCAGTTTGACGCGATTTTAGCTCATAGACTATCAAAGTATGAGAGCTAATGTGCTCGCAGATTCTGTGTGCGTGTATGTAACCATGTACGTATGCACGTACGTATGTACATAATGCGATAACTCCTGATAGAAATATCCAATTTGCTTCAAATTTTGGACATAGATTTACCCTGATGACGAACTTTCTTCATTAGTTTCAGGGGTTCATTTGATAAGAATAAGGGAAGGTGAACAAAAGACTAATCCGCATCCCCCCCACTCTTTAATTTAGTTAAGTCAGTTTTCCATGCAAAAGTATCAGATTTTATTAAAATTTTAGGTGTAATATCATTTTGATAAGGTACATTCATGATTAGTTGTGGGTGTTCATTGTTTACATATAAAGAAAGGAGGAATGGGGGGGGGACACTCTTAATTTATGTAAATAGGTTTTTCACGGATAATTTACCGATTTGTTTCAAATTTTGGATGTAGGTTTCTTCTGATAAGGCGTTTACCTGATTAATTTTGGGGGTTCTGAGTTTAAATATAAAGATAGAGCGGATTATATTTTCAATCGGATAGAAACTTTTGGTTTTATGAAAAGATTTTTAATTCGTAACAGATATTGGTTTTCACACATATCACTTCACGCGATATTGTTCATATTAAAAAATTAATATCCGAATCCTTTTAAAAATAAGAAAAAGCTTAAATAAAGCACGATACTTGAAATTTAGGATGAGAGGGGGGGGGGGGGTAGAGTAAGGGGACGCTAGATTTTTTTTTTAAGCTCAGCTTTTTTTAAAGTTTTAGCTGCTAATTATATATTACCATTTTTTGAAACTTTTAGAAACATAATAAAACACGATCTTAAATATTTAAGAAAAAAGATGCCGCGTTAAATGCCACTATTTTCTATTAGTAATTTTTGTAAAAATGTTAAATTCTTGTTGGAATTGTTTGAAGTTTTGTGATAGTTTATAACACATGATAAAAAGTTGTAAAAAAAAGTCCCATTACGAAAGGGAAAGAGGGGGGGGGGGGCAAACAAAATCAGGAAATATAACGGAAATTCTAGGTTGATCTATTTGAAACTTTAAGATAGTTTATGACACATGATATAAATTTATAAAAATATATTTCGCGTTTAATGCCACTATTGACGAATAGTGATTTTTGTAAAAATCTTAAATTCTTGTTTTGAAGCACCGCGACATCGAGTAACATATCTACACATAGATTCTTTAACGAAGTTTTCTTAAGATACAGTTTTGTTGGTAATAGGGTGCGCTCCCTGGTGATGGAATGTGGAACTAATGCGAGCACCCTGGTGCTGGAGTTTGGAACTAATACAACGCGATTTAGGTATGGACGAATGTTGAATCGAAGAGAAAGAAACATGATGATAAATATTTAAGAAAAAGGATTCCGCATCAAAATACCACTATTTTCTAATAGCAATTTTTGTAAAAATGTTAAATTCTTGCCGGAACGTTTTGAAAATTTCGTAACAACGTCTTTCAAATTCTAATTCTATCTGAAATTTAATGAAAATCTGTGTATTAGTACTATTTGAGATAGAATTACCGCAGAAATCATAAAAAAAAACTGGATAGAAGCACTACCTATTGAGCCATTTACTCTAAAAACAAAAGAATATTAATTTATATCAGGGACTAACTGAATTTGAAGTTTGATGAAAATCCGTTCATTTCTTTTTGAGATAGAACTATTGCGATAATCATGAATAATGCCACATAGCAGCGCCACCTGTTGCACGATTTACTCCAAAAACTAAAATTACTTTTGTACTTTTTTATATCAAGGACTAACAGAATCTGGAGTTTGATGAAAATTCATGCATTAGATCCTGAGATAGAGCTATTGCAATAATCACAAATAATACCGTATAGCGGCGCCACCTTTCAAGAGATTTACTCCAAAAGCTACAGAATACTAATTTATATCAGGACTTACAGAATCTAAAGTTTGATGAAAATTCGTGCACTAATTCTTGCGACAGAGCTATTTCAGGAATTGGGAAAATTGAGCACAACAGCGCCACCTATTGAACAATTAACATGAAAACGTAAAAAGAATTAGTTCATATTACGGATTTACTGAATCCGGAAGTTTGATTAAAATTCGTAAATTAGTTATTGAAATAGTGTTGATGCAAATCAGTAAAAATGCACTTTAGAAGCGCCATCTGTTGAACTATTTACATGAAAAACTAATCAGCATCGATTTATATCAGGGACTATCTGAATATAAATTTTTATTAAATTCGATTCATTAGTTCTTGAGATACAGCTATTGTGAAAATTGTGAAAAATGTAGCATATCATAGCCATGTTGAGTGATTTACTTCAAAATAGAAACAACACCAACTCATGTCATTGACGAACTGAATCTAAAGTTTGATGGAAATTTGATGGTATTAGTTATTAACATAAAGCTGATGCGTAAATCGTAAAAAAATGCAAAACAGCAGCGCCACCTGATGAGCGATTTACACCAAAAACTAATCAGCATCAATTTAGATCAGAGACTACCTGAATATAAATTTTTATTAAATTTCGTTCATTAGTTCTTCAGCCGTGTCCCCACAGCCTGCGGTAGCGTATAGCAGGTGTGCTGCTCGCGTACTGCCGAATGCCTTCTTCCTTTTCGAACGAACTTCGAAGCGAACAAAATTTAAATCGTAGCAAGCGTGCTGAGCACGCACCGCCGAATGTAACCTTCCTTTTCGAAAGAACCTCGAAGCGAACGAAATTCGAACTATATCCCCACTGTCCACACCAGTCCGATAGCGGGCGAAGCCAGCAAGTTTTAACTAAGCCACGTTATATTAGTTCCTAATTCCAACACCAGGGAGCGTACTCTATTATTAACAGAACTGTATCTGAATGAAACTCCGTTAAACAACCTATTAGTAGATATGTTATTTGAGGTCGCGGTGCTTTAAAACATAGAATTTCCGTTATATTTCCTGATTTTGTTCGCAACCACATCCTCTTTCACGCTGAAATGTAACTTTTTTTTATAAATTTATATCGTATGCCATAAACTATCACAAAGTTTCAAAAAGTTCCAGCAAGAATATAACATTTTTACAAAAATTACTATTAGAAAATAGTGGTATTTCGATGTAGAATCCTTTTTCTTAAATATTTATCATCATGTTTTTTTTTTCGATGAACCTCTTCGAGGTTCGTCCGCTTCAACATACGTCCGTTTCAAGATTTTATATAAAAGAAGGGGCCCGATAGCGGGCGAAGCTGGTTTGAACTAAATCGCGTCCAAATTCCAACACCAGAGTGTCGCGTTATATTAGTTACACATTAGTTCGTTATATTAGTCCTACATACGTACTTACATAAGTATGTACATAGGTACGTACATAAGTATGTACATGGTTACATACACACACAGAGAATCTGCGAGCACATTAGCTCTCATACTTTGATAGTCTACGAGCTAAAATCGCGTCAAACTGCATTGGCCTAGGCTAAATTAGATCAAAACTAGAAAGTTGGCGCCGTGGCGGTCTTTAGATTCGATAAAATCACGCCAAATTGAATTGGCCTAGGACAATCTAGTTCGGCCTAGGATAAACTAGTTCAAACCAATGAATAGCAGGCTAAACTAGTTCATCCTAATGACCGTTCGGCCAAACTAGTTTGGCCTAGGAAAATCTAGTTTATCTGATTGGCGTTCGGATAGACTAGTTTGGCCTAGGAAAAACTAGTTTTTCCGATGGGCGTTCGGATAGACTAGTTTGGCCTAGGAAAAACTAGTTTATCCTATGGGCGTTAGGATAGACTAGTTTGGCCTAGGAAAAACTAGTTTATCCTATGGGCGTTAGGATACACTAGTTTGGACTAGGCCAATCTAGTTTGGCCTAAAATCGGGTTTGGCCTGTAACATATATATATATATATATATATGACGATTTAAGGAGAACTCGAATTATTTCCACTGGTTAAAAAGAAACACACAGTCATGGCAAGCGAGGGAAAAAACAAAATAAATAAATAAATGTAGAAGATCCAATAATTAGTCATGGGCTGCTGTAAATTCATTTATTAAATTCGTAATAATGAAGAAGGAAAAGCTCCTTTTGCAAAAATTCCATCATTATTTCAGCGAGCTGTCCTCATCGAAGAAGCAACCCAAGAAATCTTCTTTTTCATCTCGAGATTTCCACCTTTTTAAACTAAAAAGAAAGTTCTGGAACATTCTGTAACCTTAAACCATCATTCTTTTATGTAAACAGAATTCTTGTCCAGCTACGAGATTATTTACCACAAACGATAAATTTATTTAAAAAAAAAATATTATTTAACCAATTTATAATTGAATCGGGATTTTAAATATCTTAGGCAGACGATTTTTATAAATGATTAATTTTAAGAGAAAAAGAAAAGAAATGAATTTATTAATATGCACACATCAAAGGTTGACGTAGGAAAAATAAATAAATAGATAAAATAAAATAATGATATTTTTGAAAGGTATGGGTTTGGAATAAATTTAATAAGACTTTCTTAAAAAGGGTTGATAAAAACATAGAAGAAATCAGTTTTATTTGGAATATTAAGAAATAAAGTTTTAATTAAGAATATTTTTAATTTAGAGCCATCTTTTTAAATTTACGCATACTGGAATAATGTTTTTTAAGGCAAATTAATAATTTATATCGTCTGCATAAGGATTAACAGATTAGATTTAGAAACAAGATTTTAATTTAATAATTTGAAGTAAGTACGGAATATTATTATAAGAAAATTAAGATAGTATAAAGGTTACTTTTGGCGAAAAAATTTTAAATTTGTAATATTATCCCCCCTCCCCAAGACTTTGTATGAAATTGATAGTTAAATAAAACTACAAGTTCAGACAACAGAAATATAATAATTTAGAAAAGTTAAATATTGGAATAAAACTGTCAAACTCAGGAAGCCAAGAGATGAAAGAAAAGAAAATTAACGCAATATAAAAAATATTAGCGATTAAAATAAAATAGTTAAGAGAAAATAATTCTGAATTAAATTTAGGTAGGAGCATTTCCCTGAAAGAAATACAATAATGTTACAACATCACTTACCATTTGTAAGTGCATAGGAGATAATACATATAATAACAGTAAATAAGTTATGAATATTAATAAGCAAGAGATAAAAATATAATAAAAACAATAAAAATTCGTTCTCATGGAAGTTTAAATAATTACAATGACTTAATGCATAGTTTATTTTAAATAAGTCCTTTAAATGAAACAAGTCTTTCAATAATATATATAAAAGAGTCTTTTCCAATGTTCTCTGAATACAGTCTCTTTAACTAAAAATCTTCAAACCTAGTTTAATCTTTGGTTTTAATGTTATGTTGGATCCAACATCTTTCAGTAATATATCAATTTTTCAATAATAAATAGCATCACTCTCAATATCAATAATAAATAATATAGAAAAATTTAAATAATAACAATAACAACAATAATAAGTAATAGTATAATAAGACTCCATATCCTAATATTTTTCAATAAGAGTATAATTAATACTAAACTTCATTATAGAAATCATAATAATAATAATAATAGTAAAACAAGAGTATAATCAAAAGAAAATATCACTATTTGTTTATTATTGATAGGGAAAATATTGGTTGAGGATAAAAATAATTACATAGCAACTAAATAATTTCCTTATCTTCTAATAGCATAAGAAAGTATTTTTTGCTAGCCGAAAGTATAAATAAAAAAAAAATCATAATAATTCCGAAATCCAAATAAAATTAAATCTAACTATTTAGAAAATGGACTCTCAACCAGTATTTCCTTACAATAATTCCTCTCTGATACTCTTTTACAACATTGTCAAATTTGGTTATAAGTTTTCAAATGCCAAATGTAGAATAATGTTTTATCTACACATGGTTTATAAACTTTAATAATAAAATACAATAGGAATAAAAGGTGTTATTCTTAATTGAGAAATAGAAATAAAAATAGTGTGCTTTTCTGAAAAACTCTTAATATCTGTAGTTTTCACAATCACTGAAAATCACATATTATGTTATAGGTTTGAGTAGAATCATTAGATTTTATAACTGTTATAACATAAATATCTGCTGAATAAATAGAATAATACTAATGTCAAATACATGAGTAAATATAGTTAGACTTAAACACCCTTAAAATTAATTTATCAACATCAATTTGAAAGCTTTTACAATCAAAGTGTTCACCTTATGCCTGCATAAGGAGCCCAATTTAACCCCAAAAACTCCCAAAAACAAGTAATATTCTTGTAGGCCTCCAAGAACATACCTGCTAATGTTGAAAATTATGGTGATAAACTATTTAAAGAATAAAAATTAAACTTAATCTACTGTCTTGACTTTAGTTTGATCTAGTGATTGTGATTGTATCTGAGGTTTTGTTTGTTTTTTGGGTTGCTCATGAAACATTTTAAAATCTTCGGGTGAAAAATAGGGTCTTAATTTAGAAACATGCACAATAACGGAATTCTGTCCTGTCTCATAATTAAATTTATCTATTTCATAAGTTACATCAGAAAGTTTATTAATAATTTTATATGGTCCAGAAAAAGTAGGTTCTAATTTTCGAGTATTAGGGTATTTAAATTCTTCATAAATTACAGAGTCTTGTATTTTTAATGGGCATTCGACAAAATTTCGATCATACAGTCTTTTACTTGTAAGGTGAAATTCACGAGTTCGCGCTTTCGCAATCTTGAGGGCTTTGTCTGCTGGAGTTGTATACATTTTAACTGCCTCACGCAAAACCATTACCCTCCCTTTTAAAAATTTGAATCAAAATTATCGTGAAAATTATAACTATATTTAGCTGCCAACTTTAACCAGAAATTTTATCTAATAAAACAGAAATTGTAAATATCATAGATATACCTTAAATTGGGATCAACTTTTAATTCTATTATTTTATAGATCATAAACAGATTCAAAAATTTTAACTATAGGTAATTTCTTACTTAAAATCACAAAATTTACTGACAAAATTAATCATATTTATCAGTGAAAATTCTAGCAACAGCCTTGCACAGTTCCATCTTTCTTACTGAATTTAAATAAATTATAAGAATCCGGGAACCAAAGCTCACTGTAACCAGAAATTCTAACAAATAAAATGAAAAACATAAATGTTAACTTAATTTTCAGCTCAAATGTCTAGTTGTAGGAACATTATCATGAAAATACTGCATTCTGAGAATAGTTCTTGATAACAAACAAATATCAATAAATTAGGAAATGTACCTTTTTAAAAAATAACTTAAGCTTCTAAGTTCTTTTATACTTCATTATTATTAAGAACTTATCTTTAAACGTGCATAAAAATATCATAATAATCTTAATACGTAACAGTAAATATCTTAAGAACATCATACTCCTCAATTAAATCCTTACGAATAAAAATATTTCAATCTTCAACAAATAATAATGATAATAATAATACTCATAAATAGATTAATAAATAAGACTCAAAAAAAAACAAAACAATAAATAAATAAACCTCACAAATAGAAAATAAGCAATCTACACAAATGCTTAAAAAGAATACAAATAATATTCAATTAATTTGAAATAACTCACTCTTAAGAAGAATTTCTCAAGATGATCCTAGGAGAGACAATAATAACGAAAATTATGAAAGTAAGTTGCAATCGGCGTTCAATTGTCTCTAAACGTTTTTTTTTTTTTTTTTTTTTTTTTTTTTTCTTGTCATTACTACCAGTAATATTTAAAGTCAATGATCGCATATTTGGGCCGCAACAAGATGAATGGCGCTTCTATTCCTTATTAAATCCAATTCGAAATCACCAGGTCTCAAAAATTTATCATTATGACCAAAAATATCAAGCTTCAGGAATTCACGAGAAGTCAATTATCGGCGATTCACAAACCTATCATCATTTCGTTCCACAGCCCATTCCATTAGCAAGCTGAAAATACCATATAGACTGTCCTTCAATCGAACTTTGGCGATAGCATGCTTTTCTTCGTTCCATCGCAATTTTCTTTAAATATCATTCATTAAAAAGGCAGCTCAGATAACAATCCTGTCCGACTTTCCGAATAGTTGTGACGATTTAAGGTGAACTCGAATTATTTCCACTGGTTAAAAAGAAACACACAGTCATGGCAAGCGAGGGAAAAAACAAAATAAATAAATAAATGTAGAAGATCCAATAATTAGTCATGGGCTGCTGTAAATTCATTTATTAAATTCATAATAATGAAGAAGGAAAAGCTCCTTTTGCAAAAATTCCATCATTATTTCAGCGAGCTGTCCTCATCGAAGAAGCAACCCAAGAAATCTTCTTTTTCATCTCGAGATTTCCACCTTTTTAAACTAAAAAGAAAGTTCTGGAACATTCTGTAACCTTAAACCATCATTCTTTTATGTAAACAGAATTCTTGTCCAGCTACGAGATTATTTACCACAAACGATAAATTTATTTAAAAAAAATATTATTTAACCAATTTATAATTGAATCGGGATTTTAAATATCTTAGGCAGACGATTTTTATAAATGATTAATTTTAAGAGAAAAAGAAAAGAAATGAATTTATTAATATGCACACATCAAAGGTTGACGTAGGAAAAATAAATAAATAGATAAAATAAAATAATGATATTTTTGAAAGGTATGGGTTTGGAATAAATTTAATAAGACTTTCTTAAAAAGGGTTGATTAAAACATAGAAGAAATCAGTTTTATTTGGAATATTAAGAAATAAAGTTTTAATTAAGAATATTTTTAATTTAGAGCCATCTTTTTAAATTTACGCATACTGGAATAATGTTTTTTAAGGCAAATTAATAATTTATATCGTCTGCATAAGGATTAACAGATTAGATTTAGAAACAAGATTTTAATTTAATAATTTGAAGTAAGTACGGAATATTATTATAAGAAAATTAAGATAGTATAAAGGTTACTTTTGGCGAAAAAATTTTAAATTTGTAATATTATCCCCCCTCCCCAAGACTTTGTATGAAATTGATAGTTAAATAAAACTACAAGTTCAGACAACAGAAATATAATAATTTAGAAAAGTTAAATATTGGAATAAAACTGTCAAACTCAGGAAGCCAAGAGATGAAAGAAAAGAAAATTAACGCAATATAAAAAATATTAGCGATTAAAATAAAATAGTTAAGAGAAAATAATTCTGAATTAAATTTAGGTAGGAGCATTTCCCTGAAAGAAATACAATAATGTTACAACATCACTTACCATTTGTAAGTGCATAGGAGATAATACATATAATAACAGTAAATAAGTTATGAATATTAATAAGCAAGAGATAAAAATATAATAAAAACAATAAAAATTCGTTCTCATGGAAGTTTAAATAATTACAATGACTTAATGCATAGTTTATTTTAAATAAGTCCTTTAAATGAAACAAGTCTTTCAATAATATATATAAAAGAGTCTTTTCCAATGTTCTCTGAATACAGTCTCTTTAACTAAAAATCTTCAAACCTAGTTTAATCTTTGGTTTTAATGTTATGTTGGATCCAACATCTTTCAGTAATATATCAATTTTTCAATAATAAATAGCATCACTCTCAATATCAATAATAAATAATATAGAAAAATTTAAATAATAACAATAACAACAATAATAAGTAATAGTATAATAAGACTCCATATCCTAATATTTTTCAATAAGAGTATAATTAATACTAAACTTCATTATAGAAATCATAATAATAATAATAATAGTAAAACAAGTGTATAATCAAAAGAAAATATCACTATTTGTTTATTATTGATAGGGAAAATATTGGTTGAGGATAAAAATAATTACATAGCAACTAAATAATTTTCTTATCTTCTAATAGCATAAGAAAGTATTTTTTGCTAGCCGAAAGTATAAATAAAAAAAAAAATCATAATAATTCCAAAATCCAAATAAAATTAAATCTAACTATTTAGAAAATGGACTCTCAACCAGTATTTCCTTACAATAATTCCTCTCTGATACTCTTTTACAACATTGTCAAATTTGGTTATAAGTTTTCAAATGCCAAATGTAGAATAATGTTTTATCTACACATGGTTTATAAACTTTAATAATAAAATACAATAGGAATAAAAGGTGTTATTCTTAATTGAGAAATAGAAATAAAAATAGTGTGCTTTTCTGAAAAACTCTTAATATCTGTAGTTTTCACAATCACTGAAAATCACATATTATGTTATAGGTTTGAGTAGAATCATTAGATTTTATAACTGTTATAACATAAATATCTGCTGAATAAATAGAATAATACTAATGTCAAATACATGAGTAAATATAGTTAGACTTAAACACCCTTAAAATTAATTTATCAACATCAATTTGAAAGCTTTTACAATCAAAGTGTTCACCTTATGCCTGCATAAGGAGCCCAATTTAACCCCAAAAACTCCCAAAAACAAGTAATATTCTTGTAGGCCTCCAAGAACATACCTGCTAATGTTGAAAATTATGGTGATAAACTATTTAAAGAATAAAAATTAAACTTAATCTACTGTCTTGACTTTAGTTTGATCTAGTGATTGTGATTGTATCTGAGGTTTTGTTTGTTTTTTGGGTTGCTCATGAAACAGTTTAAAATCTTCGGGTGAAAAATAGGGTCTTAATTTAGAAACATGCACAATAACGGAATTCTGTCCTGTCTCATAATTAAATTTATCTATTTCATAAGTTACATCAGAAAGTTTATTAATAATTTTATATGGTCCAGAAAAAGTAGGTTCTAATTTTCGAGTATTAGGGTATTTAAATTCTTCATAAATTACAAAGTCTTGTATTTTTAATGGGCATTCGACAAAATTTCGATCATACAGTCTTTTACTTGTAAGGTGAAATTCACGAGTTCGCGCTTTCGCAATCTTGAGGGCTTTGTCTGCTGGAGTTGTATACATTTTAACTGCCTCATGCAAAACCATTACCCTCCCTTTTAAAAATTTGAATCAAAATTATCGTGAAAATTATAACTATATTTAGCTGCCAACTTTAACCAGAAATTTTATCTAATAAAACAGAAATTGTAAATATCATAGATATACCTTAAATTGGGATCAACTTTTAATTCTATTATTTTATAGATCATAAACAGATTCAAAAATTTTAACTATAGGTAATTTCTTACTTAAAATCACAAAATTTACTGACAAAATTAATCATATTTATCAGTGAAAATTCTAGCAACAGCCTTGCACAGTTCCATCTTTCTTACTGAATTTAAATAAATTATAAGAATCCGGGAACCAAAGCTCACTGTAACCAGAAATTCTAACAAATAAAATGAAAAACATAAATGTTAACTTAATTTTCAGCTCAAATGTCTAGTTGTAGGAACATTATCATGAAAATACTGCATTCTGAGAATAGTTCTTGATAACAAACAAATATCAATAAATTAGGAAATGTACCTTTTTAAAAAATAACTTAAGCTTCTAAGTTCTTTTATACTTCATTATTATTAAGAACTTATCTTTAAACGTGCATAAAAATATCATAATAATCTTAATACGTAACAGTAAATATCTTAAGAACATCATACTCCTCAATTAAATCCTTACGAATAAAAATATTTCAATCTTCAACAAATAATAATGATAATAATAATACTCATAAATAGATTAATAAATAAGACTAAAAAAAAAAAAACAATAAATAAATAAACCTCACAAATAGAAAATAAGCAATCTACACAAATGCTTAAAAAGAATACAAATAATATTCAATTAATTTGAAATAACTCACTCTTAAGAAGAATTTCTCAAGATGATCCTAGGAGAGACAATAATAACGAAAATTATGAAAGTAAGTTGCAATCGGCGTTCAGTTGTCTCTAAACGTTTTTTTTTTTTTTTTTTTTTTTTTTTTTTTTTTTTTTCCTTGTCATTACTACCAGTAATATTTAAAGTCAATGATCGCATATTTGGGCCGCAACAAGATGAATGGCGCTTCTATTCCTTATTAAATCCAATTCGAAATCACCAGGTCTCAAAAATTTATCATTATGACCAAAAATATCAAGCTTCAGGAATTCACGAGAAGTCAATTATCGGCGATTCACAAACCTATCATCATTTCGTTCCACAGCCCATTCCATTAGCAAGCTGAAAATACCATATAGACTGTCCTTCAATCGAACTTTGGCGATAGCATGCTTTTCTTCGTTCCATCGCAATTTTCTTTAAATATCATTCATTAAAAATGCAGCTCAGATAACAATCCTGTCCGACTTTCCGAATAGTTGTGACGATTTAAGGAGAACTCGAATTATTTCCACTGGTTAAAAAGAAACACACAGTCATGGCAAGCGAGGGAAAAAACAAAATAAATAAATAAATGTAGAAGATCCAATAATTAGTCATGGGCTGCTGTTAATTCATTTATTAAATTCGTAATAATGAGGAAGGAAAAGCTCCTTTTGCAAAAATTCCATCATTATTTCAGCGAGCTGTCCTCATCGAAGAAGCAACCCAAGAAATCTTCTTTTTCATCTCGAGACTTCCACCTTTTTAAACTAAAAAGAAAGTTCTGGAACATTCTGTAACCTCAAACCATCATTCTTTTATGTAAACAGAATTCTTGTCCAGCTACGAGATTATTTTCCACAAACGATAAATTTATTTAAAAAATATATATTATTTAACCAATTTATAATTGAATCGGGATTTTAAATATCTTAGGCAGACGATTTTTATAAATGATTAATTTTAAGAGAAAAAGAAAAGAAATGAATTTATTAATATGCACACATCAAAGGTTGACGTAGGAAAAATAAATAAATAGATAAAATAAAATAATGATATTTTTGAAAGGTATGGGTTTGGAATAAATTTAATAAGACTTTCTTAAAAAGGGTTGATAAAAACATAGAAGAAATCAGTTTTATTTGGAATATTAAGAAATAAAGTTTTAATTAAGAATATTTTTAATTTAGAGCCATCTTTTTAAATTTACGCATACTGGAATAATGTTTTTTAAGGCAAATTAAGAATTTATATCGTCTGCATAAGGATTAACAGATTAGATTTAGAAACAAGATTTTAAATTAATAATTTGAAGTAAGTACGGAATATTATTATAAGAAAATTAAGATAGTATAAAGGTTACTTTTGGCGAAAAAATTTTAAATTTGTAATATATATATATATATTACCGAAAAAATACGTGGTATTTGTAAATGAAATTTACAAAAACATATTGCTAAAAACAAAAATAAAACGATCAATTCCTTTCGAAGATATATCCTAGTTACCCAAAAATTATAATTTACATATAAGTGAAAATCATAGATGTCTGATTTAAATTTATCGCCTAATGCTTGATTTGTATAATGTAAAACATTTTAATAATTTTTTAAAGCATTTAATTTTTTTAGAATTAGCTTGAAAGTTGAATGTAAATCTGAAGTAATTAATGATGAATTCTTGAATGATTCAGATGAGAAAAAAAATTTGAATAGCACATTTTAAGCACACGAATTTTTTTTAATGTCAAAGAGTGAAATACTCTATTATTAACTCCTAACCAGTAACCAACAATTTAGAGAAATTAAATCAAATCAAATAAGCATTATCATAAAAAAATCAGCAAAGCAATGTTATTTATTGTTAACTTATTTGTTTTAACTGTCATAAGTTATGTGTCAGTTATTTAGTTTTTAAAATAAGAAAGATGTCATGCTGGAGATTTTTACTATATTTCAAATTTATTAAAAAATAAAATTTATGGTTTTTAAAAAAAGCATAACTTTTCAAAATTTTGTCAACAATAATTTTTTGATGTATACTTCCAAAAACAAACATAAGTATATAACAAATTTAAAATATTGTAATAGTGATTTGGTCGAAAAAAAATCTTTTATAGAGTATCAATTACTGTGATTTTCACCCTATATAAATGATCATATATATATATACATGATCATGAAAAAAAATATATTTGCCGACTTTCACTAATAAATCATGTAACAATCTGTCCAATTATATCGATAACACCCTATAAGAATCTTATCTGGAAAATTAACAGAGGCAAAAATAAATATTTAAATAAACTATCTTATTTAAGATATACTTTTTTCAATAATTTCGATATGTTCAACTGAATAATTATGGTCAATAAATATCATACAATAAAATCGCCATTTACGATTCATCTGGAAATCTGACAGTGGCAAAAATAAATATTTAATTCAAATTTAATCATTTACAATATGATTCGCTCTCTCTCTCTTTCTTTTTTTTTTACTTTTAAAAATAAATAACAGATTGTTTAAGAGTATAATTATGTCAATTAATATCATGAACAAAAATCCCCATTTTTACATTGGTTTTTAAGTGGTGTAAATTTAAATGATGTTTTACCTTGTTATATATATATATATATATATATATATATATATATATACATATATATAGAAGTCTAATAAATATAAAATATACCGAACAAATCTTTTACATATTTTTAAAATACTCTTTAATTCAATTTCTTCAAAAAGGACATTTTTTGATCAATTGCTTTGATCAATTAAACAGATAACTTTGTGTAAAGTGGTTTTCTTCATTAATTACTTGCATAATATTTTTTGACTATGGATGTTAAACATATATTACAATGAATGAAAAAACTTTTTTTTGTTTTACTCTCACTTTGAAATATTTGTTTGAAATCATTATCACAATGAGATAGAAAATTTCCTGACTGATATTAAACAACTTCTATGAGGCTCATTCTTATTTTTCAAACTTATTGCCACAAAATTTAAAAAATACTACATATAATATTTTTTTTACCGTTTACTTTATATACATGATGTTTCATTACTGATTAATTTGGAATATAACTTTAAGATGTATCACCTGAAACAGTTATTGTAGATAATCTATAATGAATAATCAATATTTAAAATAAAATAAATTGTTTATTTTAGAATTATTACATAAAAGAAACAGCAAAAAATCTTTTAAAAAGAAAATACTCAAAAATAAAGTTTAAAACTTCAGTATTCTGACAAAAAATTTGAAAATAATGATGGTATTTGAAGTCTTCAGTTTTCAAACTGGAGAAGCAAAGTTTGAGACTTGTCTGATAATGAGGTGTAAACAAATGCTGATATTTTTCTTTAGTTATTTATTTTTGTAAGACACTGCAAACTTTTTTTTTTCATCTATGACATGAAATATTTTTATACTTCACTACACTTTTAAATGATTTTATTAATTACTGCCTATTCTTAACTCAATCAGTACCTCATGTTTTTGAAACAATTAAAGGCATTATTTCTTTTTAATTTTTCTTTTTAATTTTGTTGAAACTCTGATCATTACTAATAGAAATATCAAGTCGTTTCGACTTTAATACCAATATAAGCAAACTTTCTAGAAAATATTTTATATAGCACATTATAGCGATTAGTGTAAATAAGTATTTATTTATTTATTTATTTACACTTTTGTAAAATCCTTAAACGTTAATGCTTATTAAATAACCAGTTGATAATTTTCGCAACGCATTTGAAATAAGAAAACTTGTTTCAATTTACTTATTTTTTAAAACTTTTACTTGCTTGTATCAAGACTGTTAGAATTGTTAAATTATTGCTTATCTTATAGTTTTTAAAAGAATTATTTCATGATGCAAATTCAAGAAATTGTAGATTATTACATTCATTACGTTCATTATAAATTTTTTTAAATTTTTAAACATTCAAATTCTTATCGCACACAAATAATTTTCTTTTGTGCTAACAATTTTACAGAAAAAAACTAAATAGAAAATCAAAATATACATATATACGTTTATAATATATTTTCTTAATATGTAATATGGGTATGATTAATAACATGACTGATACTTTCTTTTAAAAACATATTTGCTTTCAGTGAAATTTCCCAGAGATCAGGGGTCGGAGCACGTAGGACAAATGTTACTATTCTAACCAGTTTATTTTAACATTAATCTTCATCGTATGTTCCTGTATCTGTTTCTTATAAAATTTTCTGTTGAAGATTGTTGATAAAAATTATTGGTAAGAACAATAAAATTTGTCCTATATGCTCCGACCCCTGAGATATGGTATTTAAGTGTGATGATAACATGCAAATACTGACATTATTATTATTATTATTATTATTATTATTATTATTATTATTATTATTATTATTATTATTATTATTATTATTATTATTATTATTATTATTAATTTTGTTATTATTATTATTATTATTATTATTATTATTATTATTATTATTATTATTATTATTATTATTATTATTAATTTTGTTATTATTATTATTATTATTATACGAATATGGTAGAAAAACATGCTTAGTAATGTTCTGTTTCTTTTCTTTTTTTCAGAAGCAAACAGTGCGTCCCTATGCCAGTTTTCAACAACATTTGTGTTTTATTTATTTATGTGTCTGAGTTTGTTTTGTAAATAAATAACTGACATATGTTTGAAACAAAATTATCTCATTTGCAAAAATGAATATGTACAGACGAATCTTTTTTTCTGTGAGAAGAAGGCGAAAAAAAGCTTGTATATCAGAATTTGAGAGAAATATATACATTGGAAACTCAAGAGTTGATAGCAATACAAGGAAAAAAAATTGACTACAAACTGTAATATATATGTATTTTTGGAATATAAGCTCAAAAGGTTTATGTCTAGGATTGTTCACAAATAATGTTATGGAACGTTCTTAAAAAACAAATACAGTTATTCTCTATAAAAAGGATTTTTTTTTAGTTTCTGTAATAAACAAAATATGCTATTTTTGTTTTTATATTGAGTTTTTTATGTTTCTGTCACTGAATAAAAATGAATTTCCAACTAATATAATATTATGATTATTATTTTTAAAGTAAATAGTAATTTTAATGAAAAAAATAGATTTATGTACTGTAATATGACAATTGTCATAATTAATGAAATAAAGAGATAAATTTAAATGTGCGAGTGTATCGAAAAAAAAAATACTTTTTATGCCTTTATGAACTGCTTGTTTTTGATTTACTTTTCTCTGAAATTAAGTTTATTTAGACAATATATATGTCTACTATCATTTAAAAATGGCTCGTATTTTTTTTTTTTTTTTTTTTTTTTTTTTTGTGAATGAAAAGCTGACATTATTACTATATTTTTTAGCACGCAATAATTTTGATGAACATGATCTATTTCATTAACATAAAAATTGAACTATTAAATTAAAGAAATGTATGCATAGAAAATAAAATGTTTAAATTTTCTTCATATAAGTATGAATAAAATAAATACATAAAAAACCTTTTAAACCACTATATGCAGTTTACATTTGTATCTCCATAAATTTGTTTTTCTTTGTTCAATAAAGTTGACGGTTTTAAATTTCATTTATATATGTATGTTATTTAAAGCATATCAATTTGACATTTCACTTGCTTGTTAATGTTAAAATCTATGGTAATTTTAATAAGATATTTTTACAGAAAATTTTATTGAAGGAAAAACACAAATTTCAATATAAATATCGAAAAAAACAATCATTTATTCATTTATTTGTCTTTAATTAGTTTTAGAAAATCAATCCATTACATGATAATATCCCAGACATAATCCTATTGATTATTAGTTTAGAATTGGATTAAAGCCACAGAACAATGGGTATATATATCAAAGAATAACAAATTGTATAAATGACTATATAAACGTTTTCCATTTGAGTGCCAAGATTGTAAAATTAAAGAATAATGGATATATGTGACGTCCGAAAACTGAAGCATACTGTAATTTTTATTTATAAATTTGATTATTAACCATTCGATTTTTGTATTTATTTTCTTTTTTAATGTAATTTTAATTAAAAGTATTTACTCACATGCTATTATGTCTGACGTAAACAAAAATGAAAATGATATAAAAATTGATCCTTGCCTTTATTTTAAAGCACCCAAGTAGAAGCAGATATCAAACATTAAAAATATTAAGCTAAAATTGTATAAATGCATAATGGAAAGATCTTTTGTGAAAGCTATGCTGTTAATTCAAACAAATAAGAGAGTATTTAAGTTATTCTTCTCGCTTCTAACTTTCTTATTATTCAAACGCCCCCCCCCCCCCCAAACAAAAAATAATATTTTTTATCACCAAATAATCGAAGAGAAAAAAAACACATAATATTCATTCTATTGAGAATTATTTGTTCTTTAGAGATTTCCTTCTTTTGTTCATTTGTAATCTCATCATTGAAAGTTTTGAAGTTTCAATGCTAATTCTATAATTTTACATTCTTCTTTATAGTAGGTTGATTTTTAAATTTTCATACAAATTTGAGACAAAGAAATTTAATACAAATTGCAGAGTTATTGTAAATTTTTTTTTCACAGGTTAAATAATTATTTAATATTTTGTTTTGTAAACTCTCTAAATTCTGTCTAATTGGATAAAAAAAATATTTTGTGTACATCACATTTTTTTTTTATTATTCTGGCTTTTTTGTGGTATCATTATTATGTAGGACAAACCTAATTATGTGATTTTCATTCATTTAAGAACATGTGAATTATGCAATGATTATTTGAAATGTTGAAGACGTTCAATTATGTTTTGTGAATTTATCCCAACATTAAATAATCATCTCAACGAGTTACATATTTCGTAAATCTCTTTTTTTTTCAGACACTTTTATTTTTGTAGAATAAGTGTTATATATTCCAAATACGAAATTAAAAAAAATCTGATTTTAGAAACTGCAAGTATGTGTAATAAAATTCATCTAATTCATGTAACTACATTATGAATCATGTTTAAAATACCGACAGCATATGAGTTTGATTACACGTATTGTTTTTGAAAAAAAAAATCATTAATTTTTTTAATAAATGTTGTCAGCAGTATTCTAAACAAATTTTTGCAATTTTTATGTAATTTAAAAACTGCTCAAAATATTATTTATATAAATTGGAAATGCAATGGGATTTAAGTGATAATTATTTTTAACAAAAATTCATCTTAATAAAATTCTAATGATGATTAATTTTTTTTTCGTTATACTTGTCAGTACGTCATAAGATATTTTTGAAAAACGATTCCACAATAATTTAACTAACCATATAATTATTGAAAAAGAGCTCATTTAATAAACACTATTGCAAATGTATTTAGCATTAAGTGTGGCAAACACAATTGTAATTTGATCTTCATGAATTTAAAAGTCTAAATTATATTATTATTATTTATAATATAACTGCCTTCAACTTTAATTTTTTTTTAAACGAAACTTAATATTTAGAATATTGCAACAAATATAAATAAAATTTTACGCATTTCGTCAATTATTTTATTATTTCTGCCTAACACGAAACAGCGGAAGTGTATCAATGGCCATAAAGCTTTTTGAAAAAAAGAATAATGGTAATTGTAGAGTAAAAATCACTAATAATAATTGTAATTATGCATGTAATTTATTAATTATTAGTTTATATTTTAAATAATTGTACAATAACTATAATTAGAATTTATTTTCTTAATTTTCTACATTGACACCAAATTCTTTTCTTTGAAAATAACTATATTGCTATTTATAAAACAAGATCAGTTAAAAAGAAACTCATTAAAGTATAAAAGATAAAGAAATGTTTATGATAAATTATTTAATTGAAATGTGAAAAGTTAGCAACAGAATTCACTTTTTTGTCTTTAGGAGAAATTTTAAGAAATTCTTGGAAATTTTGTATTTTCTACCTTTCTTTGTTTAAACAATAGATTTTTAATTATTTCATTACTTACGGTTAAAATATTTAGAAATTTACTGTTAAATTTTATATACATTTTATTGATCATCTATATTTCTTAAACTGTTTATACATATTTTTATTGCTTCTTAGAGATCTAACCTGAGATTTAAAAAAAAAAAAAAAAAAAAAAAAAAAAAAAAAAAAAAAAAAAAAAACCATACACATGTTAGAGATATAGATTTCATTAAATCAAATATGAATGTTGAACATCATTAAGTAGATAAATAATCATTGTATTCACAAAAACAGAATATGTTCAAAGAGGAAATCATGTGTAACACATAAATGAAGGTAAACGGGGATATCAACGCTAATTAGAATATAAATATATACATCATCATTCCTTATTTTGTATATTTTTAATATTTTTTAAACTATTATGTAAACTTTAAATAAATAAATGTTTTCCAAAATCCAATTACCATGTAGAATTTTTTAGGTTATTATTTCTAAAAGGGTTTATGTGTATATGTAAATTTTCCGTTTATACACATACAGTATACACGCATAAAGCTTATAAAAATACAATTATTAATAATAAAAATCCATTCAAAAGTCATAGCAAGATTTTCAGTCGAAGCGGAGATTAAATAATTCAAATATATAAAATCAATAACAAAATTTTAAGGAGCAAATTACTCTTTAATTTATTTAAAGAAATTCATAGCCAATCAGTACTTACAGCCTTTGTAACTTCAATAAAATGTAGTGATTTTTTTTGTTTATTACAATAATATAAAACATATCTATAAAATGTAAAAACAAAATATGCCCCCATATGTATATATACCCATGATAAACCCACACATTTCAATCAGTAATTAATTATGAAAAAACATAAACTAATCATTCAATTAAGAATTACTTGTTAATTTTTTTGTTAAAAAATATTCATATGAAGATATAAAAAATAATCATATATATTACAAACAAAATTACTGATTATGATCATGAAAATCAATCAATACTATTTAGTTAACATGTAAATTTTCAAGAAATATCTCTGATTCTTTCTAAAGGATATCAGTATATAAGTTGGATTTATTATGGTGACTCTCTAAAAGTGAATGTTGTCAAAAAGCTTATGGATACAGTCGGTTTCAAAACATCATCAGTCTCATGAAATCACTAAACAAATGGGTTATATATTCTAAAAAAAAAACTATGATAATTATTTTAACTGTTAATAGTTTCAAGTACATTTATTCAATTCAATGACTAAATCGCCAATCAAATTCTTGGGAAGTTATTGTTTTATGTATAACTATTAATGTCCTTAAGAAAATGTTTAAAAAAATCTATTTACACATATTAGAGGATTTCAAATGTTAGTTTTCACTTTAATAAATCATAGATAAAAAGCCGTTATATTTCAAATAATAATTATATATTCAAAATGTTTAAAATAATTATACATTAAAATCGAATCATTATTGCATTTCAGACACTAGTATTAAAACTGCATTTTTTAATAGTGTTTATCATAGTAATAGTTTTTTCGAAGCTTACATTGCCAATCAAATTGTTGTGTTTTTGGTGCGTTAAATACAACTCTTACAGTTCTTTATGAAATGCTATGACATTTTATTTAAACACATTAGAAAGTTCTAAATCTCAGTCTTATTTTATTTTTTTAATCACATGTTAAAATGCATTATGTTTCAAAAAGTAATTCCATGATTGATAATTTAACAATTTTCAAACTGAAAGTCGAATCGTAGTTGTTTAGGTAACAAAATAATTAAAAGTCTATTATTTTAACAAAGAAAATTAGAAAATACAAACTTTAAAAAAGTGTTTTTTATTTCTTTATATTTCAGCTAAAAACAAATAAAAAGTCAATCGATTATCATTTATCTGTAGCTAACTTTTCACATTTTAATTAAATAATTTAGTATAAATATTGCTGTATAATCCATATGTTTAATGAGTTCCTTTTTAACGGATCTTGTTTTATAAATATCAATACAGTTACGTTTAAAGAAAAGGATTTGGTGTCAATGTAAAAAATTAAGAAAATAAATTCTGATTACAGCTATTGTATAATTATTTTAAATATAAACTAATGATTTATAGGAAAGATTAATGCAGTAATATTTTAAAAATATATTAAAAAAATTATCCTTAAAATTAAGTATGGTAAATATATTTTAATAATCTCGAATGTAACATGCTACTTAATAATTATTTTATTGTTTTGAAGTGCAATTAGTATTACGAAATTTATTTATATAATCATATGCTATTTTAACTTTCAAAATTTTCTTGCAAATATAATTTCATGCCAAAATTTGTTTCAATGTTTAAATAAAAATATCTAATTTTGTAAAACCAATGTAGTTTTACAGTAATATTCTATTTGCAAAGTTTTTTTTTTTTTTTTTTCATATCAGATGTGTTTGATAAAAATTGAAAATTACAATTAATATAATTTTTGAAAATGTTAATAACTTTATGTTCCGACAACACGTTTTGTTTAAAATTTTAACTATAGACGCAGGTTTCACAAATACAAAAACATAAATTCGTATGCATATACTCTCACATTATGTAATGTATGATAAATAAATAATGTAAGGAATAGAATGTATAATTTATTGGTATATTTGAGTTATGACTTGACATATTGAAAATAGATTAATTCAGAGACACAAAAATAAAAAGTAAGAAATAAAATACCCCCCCCCCCTCATTCTTTCTTTTTATTAATGCTGAATGGAAGGAAATTATTTCAATTCGTTTGTGATTTGGCACTAGGCCTGCAAAAAAATATGTGCTTTGAAATTTTTTCCATGATAAACATTGTTATATTTATATGCTTTTATCTATTCAAAAATACCTAAAATCTTTCAAGAAAGAGTTTTATATTTTAAACAATTAATCTATTATTAAATCTTTAATTTATGTAACTAAAATATTCATATTCTTGCAACTTTTCCTTTAAGATTGTTTTTGTCTGCATTATTAAAAATTGCAATTGTTTAAAAAATCATGTTAGATTTTTGTTATGCATAACATAACTGTAGAAAATTTTACATATTTTGTTTGGTTTTGAGATGAAGTGTTCCATATTTTAAACTGAGTCTAAAACATTTTAAAGCATAAGAACATTATCACGTTTTTCTTCAAAACTGAATTTCTTTATTACATGAAAACATGTGAATATTAATGTTACATAGATTATGAAACTTAAGCAAAAGCGTTTATGTACATACATGTAAAATTGTTTGCTGCTCACAGTAACTTTGTTCATTTTCTTAGTTCAAATTATGTACATGTGTCCTGCACTTCTGTTATATTTAATAAACTCTTTTTAAAACAACCTTGTTTGTTTTAAGTAATTTCTTCGAATCATTTAAACATCGATCTTAAGAAAGAAGTATTAAAGTATATTGGTATAATCAATAGATTTTCAAGTAGAAAGAAATATTAAACATTTAAAAATCAGTTGTTTAAAAAATATATTTATTAACTTTAAGTTTAAAAAAGTATTTATTACAATATATTTCTAAATCACAATTGAATTAGTTTGTAGACCTTCCTTTAATGCCTCAAACTATTTTTTTACTTAGAAAAAAGAAAAAAACTTTACAATAATTAAAATGCTACGAAATAGTTTCTTAAATTCCTATTTATGTGATAAAACTTTTATATAATTAGTAAAAGAATATTTTATTATTTGCTAAATCCAATATTTTATAATAATGATAGTATTTAAAATTTTTCCGAAGTAATATTTAAAGATATTAAAATAGTGAATTTATTTTTACACATTTAATTAGTTAAAATTGCTGTTTACTTAAATATGTTCAATTAAATTAAGATTGTATAGTTACAGATATTTTATAGACAAATATTTTGTTAGGAATTACTGATATTTTTAGTAATTTTTTATAGATCTTTTGAAATTCATAATGTTTGGATTTTCAAGTTGAGCATTTTTGCGTAAGCACATTATCATACAAATAGTTACCACTTTAAATAATGTATAATTACATTTAGATATAGATAATGTATAGCAGAAATGGGATTTTACTTAATAGTTTTATTTTTAAATTTTAGTGATTAGCGATATGTTAGAAGTCTAATTTTGAAATTTGTAGTCTAAATTTATATATATATATATATCTTGTTAATAATCATAAGTAATAAATTACATTATAAAACAAAAATTATATGAAAAGCAATTCAACTTTTTTTAGATATTACTTACCACAAACTTTAAATAAAAGAAATAATTAGAAATAATTGGTACATTAAATATTCCCTAACAGTTGTTCCCATTTTTATTTCAAAAAAATTATTTAATGATTTCAAATTGGAAATTATTTTATATTATTAGGTGTTTAATATATAAATAAAAATTTTCTTTAATATTTATGCTAACAACATGATCAGGATTCAAATTTGGAATTCCTAGTAATGCACGTTTATTATTATTTTATAATCAGATTAGGATGAGTTTAATGATCACTCTGTTATGACAAATGATTAAAGTTTGAAGAATTTCATGTGAAATTCAAGAGAAAATCAGTTCTTTATGAAGTTACATTAAAATATTCATTTTAATCATTTATCATCATTTATCATCATTTATCATCAATATCATCATCAATTACAATAAAATAACTTTACAAGGGTTAATTTATATTACATTGAATTTCACAAGGAAAATTTAACGATTTGAAAGTTGAAGTTATTTTAGTAAATTAGGTATATAATACATTAATAAAAGTTAGTAATCAATCCAGTTTATTTGATATTTTCACACACACCTTCTTCAGGATTCACATTTTGAATCCCTAGTATATATACGCGTAGCTTCATTTTATAATGACATTAGGATATTTTTAATGATCACGCTATCATAGCAAATGAACTAGTGTTTGAAATATTTCATATACAATTCCGTTCAAAATCAGCGCTTTATGGAGTTATATTAGAATACTCATTGAATTTTAGAGGAGTTTATATTATACGGAATTTTACAAGGGTTAGATTTAATATTTTAAAAATAAAAATGTTTTGCAATGCTGTTTTCTAATTTTGTAGTATTTTTGTTTGTATTCTGAAACTGAAAATAACGTTATATCATTCCCCTGTAAACAAAATATGTATTTGGAAAAATAGCTATATTAAAAATCTCAAATATATATTATAACAACATCATAGGTGTTATATTAACAAATCTTAAAGGCATATTCAAAATTTGAGGTATCACAGTACTGTTAAAGTATTAAAGGTACTCAAAGAAACGATTTACTTTGCGGGCATTTGTATTCGATTCTTTTGGATATTCAAATGGAATAACCGTTGAACATATAAATGACAGCACACAACACATTGACAACAGCATTTAAAATGTAATTATTATACATGTGCATGCGTGTGTTTATGTGATTTATATATTATAAATAAAAACATGGCCTCTAGTAAGGCTAATATAATATTAATAGCATGAACTACTTTATTAGAGAAAGTCTATTTTAATTCATTTTTTATTAACATTTAAACATTCCCAAATTTAAAGATTTATACGGTCGAATGGACAAAAGAAATATACTTTGAAGCACAATTTGTTTCAATATTGTATCTCAATTTGCCAGTTTCTTATTATTTTTGAAATAAATTTTAAGCATTATTAAAAAAATATATATATATATGCATGAAACTTCATTACTGAAGCTTAATTCGTTTGCTCTCAAATCAATGTAACTGATTCAGAATTTGAAAGAAACGAAAACGAAGCAAACACGAAATGAAAGAAAATACATTCTGCGTGAAAATGTAAATAAATACACATCATCTTTTTTTTTCTTTATGGAATTATTCTTAGAAGTATTTTCAAGAAACATTGAATTTCGAATTTTCTATGTACCGTATTTACTCGTGTATAAGGCGCACTTTTTTTCCAAAAAAGTAGGGCAAAACTCCTAGGTGCGCCTTATACACGGAATATTTTTTTACTGTTAGATGCAGTCGAACAATATACCTATGAAACAAGAAATTATTCAAAGAAGATATTAATATTCAGAAAATGTTACTTAATTGAAGTATTACTGCATATTTATTTCATTCCTTGCAGTTTTTTATACAAGATAGCTATTGACATTATCTAAACGCTAATTAGCAACTCTCTTTACCATCACTCATTCCTATTTCCCGTCATTCTCTTACAACCCGAAGTCTAAAAATGCATTTTCGTCTTGTTTTCTGGACTGGTGTAATGTTTGTTTCGACTTTTTTCTTAAAGAAATTCATTTGGTCATTACTCATTAGTGTAACAAATTAGTGGTGCGCCTTATATACGAGATTTTAAGAAATCGGCATTTTCACTTGTAAAGTAGGGGTACGCCTTATACACACGTGCACCCTATACACGAGTAAATACGGTATTTATATTCATTTGCACCCAGACTGTATTTTCTTTCATTTTGTATTTGTTTCATCTTCGTTCAGAGTAAGTATGTCAAAAATAAGAAATACTCTGCAACATCATATTTACATCTGATAAAGAACTAATATGAGCGGGAAAGGAAAATACCATTCATTTTCAGTGACAATCTCATTTTAACTATAGAAAATTCTTTGTAAAATACAGAGCTTCTTTCCTTCCTCATATATGTGTTTTATAATATATAAATATTCATTAGACTTAAAATAAAATGAAAAAAATAGCAAAAAAATTTGTACAGCATGACAAAAGATCCTTTGCTTTGCACATATCATAGTGTAGCATGCCAGAAAAATGACAATCTGAAGTTTTAAGTTTTTAATTGTTTTAATTGTTTTATTAAAAATTTTATTGAAATGCTTGTAAGAATAATTCCACAAGGAAAAAATGATGTTATGTATTTATATTCAATTTCACCCAGACTTTATTTTTTTCATTTAGTGTTTAGACCCAGAGTTGATAGCTTCTGAAAAGTATACTGCGGCAGCAGCCTTGCTAACACATAAATGATAAACTGGATGCAGCATGGTTCAAACCCGTGTTTGAAAAAATTTTCTCTCTGTATGTCTTAAGCGTTCAAGTCAAATTAAGCCCCTGACCGCCGAGCAGAAGGGCAATATTGTAATGTTGTTTTCTCCTTAATTTATTTTAAATGCTATAAAATAAGGGATTTTCGAACATGGTATGATTTTTTTGTAACGTATATGCTTATAAGCCTTGAAAGTATTAATCATAACTTAATTTCCTATAACTGGATTATATTTGTAGAATTATATGAATTTAAATAAAGCTTCAAGTGCAGTAAAATCTGCAGCCTAGTGAACGGATATATCCGGTCGCGGCAGTAGGAAGGTTAAGTAAAATTTTAAATTATTAAAAATATAAGCGCAATTTTTCTCCAATTATTTCTATTCATATATATGAGAGAATACCACGAAAACAAAAAAGCAGGTCGTACAATAAAATTCCTGTTAAATGTTTTGCATTTTTCTTTTTTTTTTTTTTTACATACTAGTAAAATGTATTGTTAGAAATATTTTCATAATCATTGCATTTCTAATAACACAAATAATGCAATTAAAAGTTAAAAGTATCAGATTGTTATTTTTCTGGCATGTCACACTGTGATGTGGGCAAAGTAAAGGATCACCTGTTGTACTGTAGAAATATATCTTTCTAGTTTTGGTACAATAAAATTCCAGGTACAGGTGGTACAGTAAAATTCCTGTTAAATGTTTTGAATTTTTTTTTTCATGTCACACTGTGATGTGGGCAAAGTAAAGAATCACCTGTTGTACTGTAGAAATATATCTTTGTAGTTTTCTTTCTTTTATTTTTTTTACTTCTGTTAATATTTATACTTCATAAAACACATACATGAGGAAGGTAAAAGTTTCTGTATTTTACAAGAAATTCTCTGTAGTTAAAACATTATTGTCACTAAAAATGAATATTATTTTCATGGCACGCTTGTATTAGTTCTTTATTAGGTATAAATATGACGCTGCAGGGTAATTCTCATCTTTGACATACTTGAATTCGAACAGTTGTACGAACAGTTTTCTCCTCCTAACTAACACTAAATATGAAATAAAAACTTTCAAATAATAATTATAATAATTATAAAATATGCTATTTTATATTTCTTACTTTATAATTTGAGCTTTTATTGTAATAGTTGACATAAAGATGGTATTTTAATGAAATTACCATAATTCGAAACTATTATAGACATCGTCCCATATCATCTATTTGTAAGTATTTTTAACTTTCAAACTTCGAATCAATGTAAATATAGTTAAAAATAATTTATACATCAATACTGTTTGGCTCATAATCAAATAGAAATCTTTAAAAAATTTTCATTTCAAGCTCCAACATATATTTTTGCTAATGCATATTCCATACAAAAATATTTAAATAAACATGATTATTTTAATATTTAACTCAAAATATTAAATATAAGTTCTTAAATTTAAGAATATTCATACAATTCTTTGTATTCTGAACTTTTTTTTGTAATACTTGTAATGAAAAAGATAGTTTAATGGAATTACCTTAACTATTAACTATTATACACTTTTCCTCATATAATTTATTAATAAGAATTTTCAATTTCTAGACTTAAAATAAAAATAATTCTAATTAAAGTTTTTCTTTTTATAAATATATATTATTTTGCTCATAATAAAAGAACAAATCTTTCAAAAGTAGATATTCTAACATATATTTTTGCTAATGTATAACTAATACGAAAATACTCAAATAAACATGATTCTTTTCATATATAACACAAAATTTTAAATAAAATTTCTCAAATTGAAATAAATTCAAGCAATCTATATTCCCAACTTTATATTCTGTTTTTTTTTTTTTTTTTTTTTTTTTTTTTTTTGGCCTCATACTTGTAATGAAAATGATATTTTAATGAAAATACCTTATTTTTGAACAGTTATAAACCTTTCTCCATATTCTTTATTTATAAGCATTTTCAGCTTCTAAAAGTTTAATAAAAATTATCCTACTTAAAATTATTTTAAATATCAATTCCCCAAATTTTGCTCACATTCAAACAGCAAATTTTCGAAAAATGTTATTTCAAAATGTAGATGGTCCAACATATATTTTTGTTATATGCAATATATAGAAAAATATTCAAACAAACATGATTATTGTCATATTTAACTTGAAATATTAAGTAAAATTTCTCAAATTAAAATAATAATAATAATAATAATAATAATAATAATAATAATAATAATAATAATAATAATAATAATAATAATAATAATAATAATAATAATATATATACATAAAATAAAAATAAATAAATAAATAAAAAATTCAAGCAATCTATATTCCCATCATTGTGTTCTTTTTTTTCTATTACTTCTAATGATAATGATACTTTAATGAAATTATCATAATTGTAAATTGCTATAGATTCCTTTATCATATATCAGCAAGTATTTTTAACTTCGAAACTACTAAGAAATATAACTCAGTTAAATTTATTTTCTACATCAATACATACTATTTGGCTCGTGCTCAAATTGAAAATCTTTCAAAATTATTATTTCAAGCTTCAAAATATCCTGTTTGTTAATACATAATATATATAAACATATTCAAGCAAACATGATTCTTCTCATAACTAACACAAAACATTAAATAAAAATTTTTAAATTTCAGAAATTCAGGCAATTTACATTCCTATCTTTGTATTCTAATTCTATCCATAATTAGCACAAAATGTTAAATAAAATTATCAAGTTCGAAATACTTCAGGCAATTTATAATCCCATATTTGTATTCTGAACTTTTTTCTAATACTTGAAGTGAAAATGATAGTTTAATGTAATTACCATAATTATAAACTATTATGGCTTCTTTGCATATCATATATCAATAAATATTTTCAACTAAGAAACTTTTAATCAAAATAATCTCAGTTAAAATATTTTTCTACATCAATACACACACTTTGGCTCATATTAAAAATAAAATAAAATAAAATAAAATAAAATAAATAAATAATCTTTCAAAATTTTTATTTCAAGCTCCAAAATATCCTTTTGCTAATACATAATCTATATAAACATATTCAAATAGACATGATTCTTCTCATAACTAACACAAACTATTAAATAAAATTGTTTTTTAAATTTCAACAAATTCAGGCAATTTACATTCCCTTCTTTGTATTCTGATCTTCTTTCTTTCCCCCACACACATACCATTTTTCCGCAAAATATGTTTCAAAAGAGGTGATTCTAAAATCTAAGCATGTGAAAATTGTGAGATGCGCTTCACAAAAGGATAGATGGATATAGGGGGAGAAAATAAAGAGGAAAAAAATATGAAGGTAATAATAAAAAAAGCAATTAAGCAAGAAAGAGAGGAAACTTCCAGCTAGCAGCTTTCCTTCTTCCCATATGCCCCCTTCTATGCAAATACAACATTGAATGGAGCATTTATATCGGAACTTTTATATCGTGTGAAAAAGAAATGGTGTAGGCAGTGCCGCCGTGAGGGATGGAATTTTTTTTCGCGAGGGTGTTGCATGGGAACATAAGCAGGAGGTGAAGGAAAAAAAAGAAAAAAGCATACATAAGATTTTCAAACTGGCATTAATTCTGGGGGGATTTCAGGAGAACGAAGAATAGTTCCGCTTTAGTGATTTCTAGCGAAGATGAAAAGGGATTTAGAGGAAGGTGTTCTAGATGAAAAATTCTCGAAGAAAATCTGAATTTAATTTTGAGAGAAGTGGAACTTTCTAGATTTTGTCGATTACGATTTGAGCGATGAAATTATATCTAAGAGCAATGGGAGAATTTTGATTGCTGTGTGTGTGATGTTTCATGAAGAAAAGAACCAACCATATGTGTTTGTCAAAAAAAATTGTTTTTTAATCCAACTTCAATTTTTTGAATGAACAACATTTTTGAATGTTATTGAATGGAATGAGATACTTTTTGCTTCCTTCTCAAAAAAAGGAAAAAATACATACATACATATATTTATATATATATACATATATACATAACTAAAGCTGTGAGAAATATTGGATTTTATTGGTAACAGTGTCTCTTAGATGAATAGTGAAACTCCCAGGTTTCATATTTAACTACTAAAGCTTAAAAATTACACTATATGTAAACTACTTAAGAAGATGACAAAAAATATTTTAAAAGATGTTAAATGACTGTAATTCTTATTACTTTCAACTGTAAACACGCCATCTTCAGAGAATACAAAAATAGTGTTATTAAATGTAATATTATTAAATGTTTCGAATGTCATGTAGTTGGTATCAAATCGGAGTAAAAATGAAAATAATTTTTTAGACCTAGAAAATTTTGGGAAAATAAAATATAGATATTGGGGAAATTAAAAATATTACCTGTTTATTTATCCACTGTTTTTTGGATCTAAAAAATACCTTTCTCTTTTATTGTTTTTGGTACCAACTATGTAATATTTAAAAAGTAAGAGGTCAATAAAGACGAAGTCTGCTGAAAGCACTAAGAATTAATGTCTTTATCGATATTACCATCTTTTTAAATAGTTTTGTCATATTTTTAAATAGTTTACCTTTTGAAAAAATGAAATTAGCATTATATTTATGTATTTATTTATTTCAATATCTACTTAATAAATTATTCAACCTTATTTTATAACATATTGAGAATGTAGACATGTTTTCACATTGCTACAAATTTCCGTCTAGTCAAAAAAATTTCCAGCCATTTGATTATTGTTATTAACAAAACCGGTTATGTAATTTTAAGGCAGCTCTATTCTGATATTTTTACTGTCCGAATTACAGTTAAAATAGACTTAAAAGTAAAGAACATTATCCCACATTAAATAAAGTAAAAAATTAAATAAAAATTAAGCCATATTGGTTCTTTTAATAGTAATTGCTGCTTTAATAAATGGTCGTTTTATAATTAATAGCTTATCACATTGCTTGAATTTTTAATTGACCAGAACAAGAATTTGAGAAGCACTTTTAAACGACCCCTAGTTAAACGCTTTGTCTACCGTATTATTTATTAAGAAATAGCATTACATCAATAATTGTCTTCTTTAAGGGGACAGTGGAGCTTGTAAAATCGTCCATAGCAAAAGCTTCGCAAAAATGTCTATTTCTGTTGTATAATAATGCCAAAACAATTTTTTCTTATAAAAATATCATTTATGAAGGTATTAAGATGAAAATAATAAAGGTAAGTGTATTTATATACTTTAAATCTGTTTTTCTCAAAACTGATTTTTCTGAGTTTTTAGATTTTCGAAATGCTCCTTGCGACGTAATTTTTGAGAAATACTTATGAAATAATTAAGGAAGTTTCCTGACATTGTTTAGAAAGAAATTGTGTAAGCTTTTTAAAATTCGTCTTCATTAAGATAGTCAAATTTGATTTTTTTTACTTATCAAAGGGCAAAATTTTGATGAAAATCGACATGCAATTTAAAAAACAAAATCCGTAAAATATTAATTATTCAAGATATGAAAAAAATCATACACAAATTTGTTTATAATGGAGTTTTAAATGATAAAAACGCAAAAAGCAAGAAACTATAAAAAAAATTAAGACACGAGGAGAATTTTAAAATTTCGTTTAAAATTTTAAAATTTTTTAATTAAAAATTTTAATAAGATTAGAAAATTTTTTGAAGGTGTTCTATATACTTTTGGTGAAATTTAAGCATGCACAAAATTTCATATTGTTATGATGAAAATTAGAAAAGAAAAATTTTAACGTCCACCGTCCATATCTGAAGATATACTGGAATTTTTAAATAATAATAATGTCAAATTTAGAAGCGTTTTTTTTTCATTAAAACTGATTAAATATACCGGCCTATATATATATATATATATTTAAAATATTTACAAAAATAAAGAATTTAATTAAAAAAATACTCTTATGGAAATATTATAATTCTTATAAAAGCAATGTATTTTAATGTATTATGATCCTCTCTGGAAATGGAAAAGGATTTTACCGTCGAAAATATTTCAGATAACTTTTTTGCAAAGGAAAAAATGGCATACCTATGAAAATGATTAAGAAAATTACCTTTTTTTAAAAAGATATTTAACTTCGACTGTTTTTCTATTCTATTTAAATTAGATCAAGCGAAGTATATTATGTGGTAAGAAAAAAACTTTTTTTAATAGACTGATTAAATACGTTTTTTTTTATTAAATTTTCCACAATGATACTTATAAGTACCGTCCGTAGATAAAGAGTTAATGTTAAAACACTTTTATCCGTACAAGATACGTGGCATTTCTTTTTTCTTTAATTCTATTTTTTTTTTTAATTTCTAAAGTTTTTGATTCGAAACTTTAAAAAAAACATTAAAGCTCTAAAAAATATATATGTATTAGCCCTTTACTTTTAAAGTGAAGTGAGCCCATTTTGCGGAAGCAAAATGTTTCAATCTATATCTGATTAGAGATTAACAATATTTTGTGGTTTTTGTTTTTAAATTTAAATATAAATACAAAACTTTTAATACAAAAATACTTTTTTCACTAGTAATTCAATTAACATACGATATTCCATATGTGTTAATTCTGAAATATTAAGCAAGTACATCTTGAATAGAATTATTTTTTATCAAGCAATTTTAACAAGAACAGAATTTTATTTTGGATACTTTAAAAATCTGAATTCGGAAACTAATTCATGAATGTCTGTATTTAACTTATTGTAGATTTCCTTAAAGATAGTGACACTTGCATTAATGTTATGCATTCACATTTTATTTTTATGATTTAACATTCATAGAATAATTTTATTTTAATACAATCATGGCCTGTGTATCTACACATGAAACACGATAGTCTAATATAAAACTTTAGAAATTTTTAAATTTACGTGATTTTTTTTTCAATAAAATTTGGTTAATTTCTACATTACACTATTAATCTCATCTAAGAAGAAGATTTGTATGCAGTTGTGCATGTCATAATAAACCATATTCTATCAATAAAATATACATAAATAATTATTTTAAATCAACACTGAAATCTTTAAAATCATTTTTAATTTCTGAGTTAGTGTGAACGCAAATGAAATGCAATCATTTCACAATCCGGCTATGTTTGCCAGTACCGATGAAATTGATTGAACCAATTAGAAAGCAGTATTGCCGACGCGTATATCACAGTATATCGCCCGGTTAACATGCATATGGGAAATACGCTACCGAGTCATGTGTTTCTATAAATTCATTAAAAAATAACAATAAATAAGGAAAAATCCATATATTTTAATCGGAAAATTGCATATTTTACGAAATTAAATTTCTAAAATTTATATATTTAGAAAATTAGTATAACAAATATTATTTGCAACCTGTGTTTTTTCTTTCTTTTCTTTTTTTAACGATTTGAGAAGTTTTAAATGTGCAAATCCAGAGTTATAGTTAATTTCCCTTATTACTATTAGAATTAACCTTATGGAAATCTATAAGCATAGAAATATTTTGCAGCAATATAAAATGAATGTAATATTAGTAGTTCCAACTTTTAAACATTCATAATTTACCATCTATTTCACTGAATCATTTCCTGCTTTAGGTATTATAGTAAAATATAGCAAAAATCTAAATATGATGTAAAACTTAGATATTCTTACCAAAAAGTGTTAACATTTTAGTTCGAAAACTACTTTTTAAATTCATTTTATAAAATAAAAATAAAGAAGGGACTGTTTTCAATCGAATGTTTATTTTTTAAATCTATTAATTAATTTCTAATTAATTTATTTATTCACTTATTACTTTTGCGATTAAAATGTATGATGTATTTTTTTCACCCTCTGTGTATGATATAGTAATGGAATTAGAAAGGACAGTAAAAGAACTATTTTGGACTTTTTACATGCAGTTTTTTTTATGCGGGTAACGACTTTATATATATAAAAAAACAGTATATACATACACTGGTGTCCAAAAGTTAAGCATAATTGGTAATTAAGTAAGTAATGAAAGAAATATAAATCGAAATGTGGTGAAACTCCAGGTGTGTAAGCAAAATAGTATGCGTCATATATTTTCGCGAAGAGTTTTCCCCGAAATCGAACAGGGGACCGTCAACAAATTGAAAAAGAACGAAGATCTTTTTTCTAACCCTGTCAAAACTAATGTAGCAAAAGCGTTCAAACTGCACATTATGATTAAGTGGCTTATTGTAGTGTACTGTGTTTATTTTTATAAGGATAGAATTCATACTCGTAGAGAAATTAAGGTTTTTATAAAAACAGTCCTAAGTTTTTTGCTTATAATTTGCAGAGTTCTTAATATAAAATAATGTTATTTTCTGAAAATATGTCAAACATCATTGTACACAATACCGTGTCATCAGAATTTAAAAATAATAAAAATTGTTTGAAAAATGAGTAGGTTTAGTAAATAATTTTTCATTGCGCATGCGTCAACGATATCAAAATTTCATTTGCATATTGTGTTAGCTAAATGTATAGAGCAACTTCTGTAAAAGTTTCAAAAACATAGCTTGAAAATGCTGAAAATTATCGTCTATAGAATCAACTCAAAATCCGTTATTCCTGAAAGGAAGCAAAACATTAGGGGTTTTATCCAAATACAGTTGTACGTGCAATATTGTCTAGGCACGAAACAATGGAATATGGATACAGCCCCTCATCTTTTTGCTTCATTAGGGAATAGCGGATTTTGATCTCATTCTATCGACGATAATTTTCAGAATTTTTAATCTATGTTTTTGAGACTTTCACAAAAGTTGCTCTACATGCGCAGTAAAAATTATTTAGTAAACCTGCTCATTTGTCATACAATTTTTATTATTTTTAAATTCTGATGACAGGGTATTGTGTACCATGATTTTTCTCATATTTTCAGAAAAGAACATTATTTTATATTAAGAACTCTGCAAATTATAAGCAAAAAACTTAGGACTGTTTTTATAAAAACCTTAATTTCTCTACGAGTATACATGCTATAATTATAAAAATAAACACAGTACACTACAATAAGCCACTTAATCATAATGTGCAGTTTGAAAGCTTTTGCTACATTAGTTTTGACAGGGTTATACAAAAGATCATTGTTCTTTTTCAATTTGTTGACAGTCCCCTGTTCGATTTCGGTGAAAACTCTTCGCGAAAGTATATGACGCGTACTATTTTGTTTACAAACCTGGAGTTTCACCACATTACGATTTATATTTTTATCATTACTTACTTAATTACCAATTATGCTTCACTTTTGGACACTAGTGTATATATATATATATATGTATATTAAAAAAACATTAATTTTTAAACAGACAAGAACTATTTTAAGGTAGATATTAAAATCAAAACCCTTTTCTTTAGCAATTCGACAGTTGGGATATAAAGCAGTATGTATTTTCTACCATTATTTGATATTTCTAATTTTCTACAATTCTGGTATAATTAAATAATCGTGCTAAACACTTTTTTTCAGATATTGCGTACTTATTTAGTTTTATACAATTTTTTAAAAGAATTTTCGACAAAAAACTAAGTTTTTATTTATTTATTTATTAAAATTTTCACCCTAAATGAACTTTTATTCTGTCTTCCAAATCTTGTAAACAGAAATAAAATATTTTTTTATGATTTTAACGCTGGCTTATTATTATACAAGTATGAACATATACCATAAAAGAAAATTAAAACTAAAACAAAGAAACAAAAAAAAAGAGAGAGAAAAGATATTTTTAAGGACAAAAAGGACATTTATTTTACAGTAATATGTACAATATCTCAAACTGCACAATGTTGACTTCACAAGGACAGATACATGCAATCTTGGCACATATTTACATAAAGTTACGTTTTTACACATTTTACAGAATCTTTATTTCATTCAAATTACTGTATTTGATATTATTATTATTATATGGGTATTTAAAAAAACTCATTTCGAGTTTTAAAAAAATGTGCGTCAAAATAAAACAACACTTGTTTTTGTATTAATTTGAAATAAGTACTCCGAATATTATTTAAGCTGGTAAAATATAAATATACAGAACATATTGTATGAATTAAGTTAAACATGTGTATTAAGATTTTCTTTGAAAAGAAGGTAATTATGTTTACTTTTTAATGACAAAAATATGGACACATTTCAATGACTCAAATTCAATGTCTTTCATAATACGAAATATAATAAAAATATTTTAACTAGTAAACAGCAGTATCAACTTATTTACTTTATAAGCAATTTGAAGTTAATAGTAGAAAAAATGGTTTTAATATATTTAATTTAAAATGGTAAAAAATAATATATTTTAAAATACTTTTTAATGCTGATGTCTCAAAGTAAATTTCATAAATTTTAGAAAGTTCCAAAATATAATAAGAAATATACAATTTTATGCACGAATTTAATCTTGACATAATCATATTGATATATACTAACTTCAGTTATATTCATCTAACCATGATTTACTAAATTAAAGCAAATAAATAGAAGAAATTCATTTCAATTAAAAAGAACTGCAGCAATACAAAAAAGAAAGTATAATTTTATAAATAATATTAAATGCATAACATTTTTTAGTCGATAAGTTTAAACAACAACATTTTAAAACCTTCTACATTTTAAAAGCATAATGGAATGACAAGTTTGAAAATAACAGTAATATAAATACAAATTGACAAGATGATAAAAATTTATTTGTTGTTTAACATGATATGGTAATATTTATAATTTTAATTTAAAATTCTGCATAATATCCATTGTGTTTTATATAAGTATTTTATGAAGCCTGCACATTTGCTTCATTGTTATCTTTCAACTTGGTAATTTAAAATTTTATGTTTTGATTTCCGAAGCAATTTTTCAGCGTATGTACCAAAGTTTTAAGGATTTCATGACAAAACATACAAAAAGAATTTTTTCACAAACCTTTTATAAATAAATCAGATGGATTTAATTGCTCTTTTGTTACGATATGCTTGAATGCATCTTTAGATACTTTTAAAAAAAAGTTTGAAATGAAATCTCATAATCTACAATCTTTATGTCTTTAAATAGCTGAAAAAAATATAAAAAGATTTTAAATAACATAGGGTGACACATACGAAATTAAAAAAAAATACATTAATACTTTTCAAATATCTTTTTTATTTCAAATTAACGAATAGTTTTTATTTCTTTTTATAATTAATATCACTAATGTTTCAAAAGAAATAATACTTTAATTATTTGGATTTTCTTCTTTTTCAATTTCTGCAAACACAATGGATATTATTTTGTATTGAAAATTATAGTTTAAGTTCTCAAAAATCATGTCATTCAAATATGATACCTTCATAAAATTTTGTATAAAACAAATCACATTTATCTACATAATAAATTAATAAATATATAATCATTATTATTTTTTTCTTTAATGGAAAAAGTGGTGCCATTTAAATTCTATTACTACGTACGTTACTTAAAGTTATAAAATCTCAATAAGTTTTAGAGATGAATAACATGATATATGAAAAAAACGGTTTTTCATGGCAGAAATTTAACAATAATTCGATAACTGTGGATGGGTAAATATTTTAATGATTGGTTGAAGTGTAATCTAACAGTTCTTCTATATTTTCTTTATAATGAAATGTTGTCAGTCTTAGATTTTTTTTTACGGATTTATTATACATTATCTGAATTCTTTGTTAAAAGTACTTCACATTGCTACGAATTACAGAACAACAACTTTCAATAAGTTCTTTCAAACCATCTTTTTTTTTTATTGCGTTGCCATCCAAGCGTGTTGTCCTTTAAGAGATGTGAACGTTTTGAGCTTTATGATATTTACATGGTTAAATAGTTCCTTGAAATAAAGAACAAGGGCATCAATGCAATTACTGATGTGTATAATTCCACATGATCACTCGTTCCAGCAGAAGCTAAAAAAAGAAATAAAATATCGATTATTTCTTTGAATCCATTTTTAAAAAAAGTTTCGAAAAAATATTAAGAATATATATATATATATTTGATAAATTTGAAGTAAAAAAAAAAAAATAAATAAAGACAGCATGTTATTTATATATTGAAAAGTGAAACAAAAAACTTAAAGACAATTTATTAAAATTAATACAGTTTATAAAATAAATTAATTAAATAAAGAGTGAATTTTTTGTCAATTTAAAAATAGATTAAATAAATATCCAATTTAAAACCCAACTTCTAGAGAATATATAAAACACAAAAACGTCCCTGTGGTGATTGAACACACACCGATTCACACCTTGGGCTCTGAAATATTGCATATTTACCAACCACACCACGGTTCAGTCGAAGAACATTAGCTTAAAGATTGAAAACCAACAATTATAAATGCACAAATAATGTATGAAAAGGTAGCAAACAGCTGTTTCGAATCTACTATCAAGAATCTTCATCAGTGCAAAACTCCGCAAGCTAGAAAAAGCAAAACTGAGCTTTGCAACATTTCATATATTATTTGTGCATTTATAATCGTTGATTTTCCTATTTTTAAATATTTTCCCACATAGGCTTCATTTGCTATTTTAACATCAGCTTATTTCTTATTTAGTCGACTGCTTATGATTTAAGATCGGTTAAATTATAGTCTACAAATAATCTGTAAAATTTTAATTCAAAATATTTTTTAGCATTTTTCCATTGTGCGTTTATTCTACCCCTTCAATTACATTGAAAATCATAATTTAAAATTTGGCTGCAAAATATCTTGTTCGAAAAAAGATTAAAATTAGTAGGTACGACGTCAATTTGTTTAATTTTTTTACAGTTGATGTATGTACACAAAATGAAATGAAACAAGTAAGTACGATCTTCACATCTGACTGCAGAAGAAGAACATTTTGCCGTTTGAATAAACAGTAAATCTAATTGAAGTGTAAAGATTAAATAACAAAAGAATTTAATTAAATAAATACTAAGAATGTATTTGTTAAAATTACTTATCCTTGCTCATAGTTGCAGAAAAATAAGAAATTCCATATGAACTCGTACAATTAAAATCAAAATAAAATATAAAATCAACGTTTCGAGTCGTCTTCTGCAGACGTCGTCAGGAAAATATAAATGTGAAATTACTATAAGTTCAGAGATGAATACTTTCTGCGTAAGAGATCATATTTATCTAAATATTATAAATATTACCTCTCACGCAGAAAAAATTCATCTATGAACGTTTAAACATTTGGCCATTATATTTTCCTGAATACGACAAACGTTCATTTTATATTTTATTTTATTTTTAATTGTACAACTTTATATTAAAGATCCTGTTTGTGTGCATCAGTGTTCAAGGCTATGTATTTTTAACAGATACATTCTTAGTAGTTATATTTTATGGTGTGATTGTCAAGTACATATTCATTAATTTAATCAAATATTAAGACACAAGTTGTAATTAATTTTTATTCTGGTTTACCAAAATAGCAATTATTAAAAAAAAGATTTTGCACTTGTTATTTAATAAAAACACAGGAAATCTAATCAACGCAAAGTAAATTAGTTTATACTTTAATTATTAATTTCTATTTCACACGTCATCGGAAAAGTTTTTTGACATAAATAAATTAATGTATTCCGTGATATATTTATAGAGATAAGAGAAATCATGACAAAGTTATTGATTTGAATATTCAAAATAAAAAAAACATAAAATAAAAGATACTAAATGCAACATATTTAATATTCTAACATATTCGATGTAAAATAATACTTTTTCAGAGAATAAACAATTCATTGTTTGTATATAAAAGTAATTGTAAGTAAAAATATCAAGAATTATCAGTAATATTTAGTCATTGAACGGAACGAAAGAAGCTGTTAAACACCCACTTTAATAGTATATTTGTGATTCTACTCCTAGTATTTGGTACCCTTCATTCATCGAAAATATCGAATTTTTCAATGTGTGTTTTTCGAATAGGTGTATTAAAATGAACCTTTTAATATCCTAATGAAACTTTTATTTATGTTTTACAAACATTTTTTTTTATCCTTATGATCTATTTGATAAAAATAAACATCCAATTTATTATAAAATAAAAAAGATCTTACAATTTTATATAATTTGTGATTTAAATATTTAGATTTTACATTTCAACCACTTGATGGCACTTTCAGAATATAGGTACTTTGAACAGCCTGAAATATCTAAGTGAATTTTTTGTAATTTCAAAAAGCAAAATTTGCCATCTTTACCATCTTTACCATAGAAGAACTCTGTAAACTTCCCAAATGCACAATTAATGATTTTCTTGTTATTTGTTCACACTAAGATTATATCATTGCTGTACTGCAATTGAACGTAATTATAAATTATAATTTTTTTGCTACTATTGTATCAGAGTTAATTCCTAACAAAAAGGGGAAAAAACGTTTATGTTTTTTTTTTTTTTAGACCAAAGAAAGGAAGTGCAAATATTTTAATTAAAATACTTTTTTATGTTAAGAGCTGGTTATAAATATATATCACATAATAAGCACTCTGTCATTGAAAAAAACTGCTACTATCTTTAAAAAAAAAAAAAAAAAAAAAAAAAAAAAAAAAAACAGAAATCTTTCAAATTTAATTATTCAATTTTCTTGATATTTATATTATTTATTTCTATCAAATACTCTAAATTTTACATACCAGTGTTATGTATAAGATCCATACGTTTTGATATTTTCACATTGATTTCAAATCCTCGACACATTATGCACTTGCGTTTCATATGGATAAAATTGATTTAGGCAACTAATCTTAAGTTATGGAATGAAAAATGCAGTTTTCATTATTTATGTTACATTCCTATATTTAAAAAGAAATGTAAAAACTTTTTCTATGCATTAAATAAACTTTTGAAAATATTGTAAAGAAAATTACTGATCTAAGAAAATTCATAGCTAACAAAAATCTTTTTATTATTTGTAAAAGTACATTGAAAAAAGGTAATTGATGTGTTTAATTTAGAATTAAAATCACGTTATATACGTCACAGTTAAGTATTCTAATGGAGAAAAATGAAAAGAAAGGACCATCTTCAACATTTAGTATCTTTAAAGATATATGATATGTAATCGAAAAAATTAAAAATATAACCAAGTTCTTTCATTACATACATTTAAAAAATTGTAAGATGCGAATTAGAATTGGCAGGATACTCCAAACTGTTAGGCATTTGAAGAGCAGAAATTTGGTATAACAACTTCTGCTCACGATTACAAAATAAATTATTACATCTAGAATGAAAACTTTGGTGTCTATTTGCGCTTCCCATTTTCATTATTAACCTAAACCTAAATAAATTTGTATTTTAAACATTTTATAATTTTAATACAAAGTTGCATTTCACTAATGAAAATTTTTTAAAACTTCAATAACATAATCATCTAAAAATATATATTTAATACAATAAAAATAAAATTTAGTTTCATTTATACAGATTAACAGAAAAAGTATATTTTGGAAATTTTATCAAACAAAAATTAAAATACCAATTTCCTAATTTCCCACTGGGAAATTCGGAATTGTCTCCAAAAAGTTTTTTGAGACATTTTGCGCGTTATGCCCACAAAAAGCAGGCAAAAAATCCACAAAAGCCCGCTTTGGAGAAGAATGGCTTCAAAGTTTCGGAAAGATCGCTTCAGCTATTGAGCGGTTTTAATTCTAAAAGCAATAACTATTGTTCTGATTAGAATTTCAAGGAAACATTCAGAAAATGTGAGTATTTAATATAAAAAAAATAATTTCGTATGTTTTGAAGCTTTAAAGGTAAATAGCAATAAGAAAAACTACCTGTCTTTTTTGAGTGATTCAAGTTGTAATCTGTCGTGCGTTTTTGCTGTTTTTCATCTTCCATTCGACTTTCCACTTTCCCTGGTAATAACTGCTTTTCTGAAATAATGGATTGAAAATTTGGGATTTACAAAAAAGTAATTAAATTTTTATATAGTACGTCAAAACATACAAATACATTTTAATATAATATGCATTAAAATTTAAAGAAAATACTTTTAAAACATTTGAAAAAAAATTATATTTTTGAGAGAGGTATTAAAAAATAAATAAAAAAATAAAAACAAATAACATTTACATGTTTCAGTCCCAATAATAAAAGATTTTATCAGAAAAAACCGAAACATACCAATGTTATTTGTTTTTAAATATTTGTAACATCTCTCTAGAGTAATATAAATTATTTATTCAAATGTTTATATAAAAGGTAAAGTTTTAAAAGCTTTTTATTTAAAAATCTAACGGATTTAATAAACTTCTTGTGGACTTTAAGAAATTAATTAAAATTTTTATAGTCAGATAATATAAAAAGGTTTAAAAATACAACAAAGCAATTAAAATACAATTTGTAGACGTTTTGGACCAAACAATTGGTCCATCCTTAGTACAATAAAAGGTTATAGTGATGAAAATTAAAATTGAAACATTTTGGAAAAGTACACATATCAAAATCATTCCGAAATGAAGTTAAAGTTACTGCAGTACTGTGTATTCTGATGGAATTTGGACTACTTCATTAAAAGGTGAAATAAATAATTTTATAAACCATGACTATAGAAAATTGCGATTTAATGCAATTCATTTTTATTATTGCAGAATTCCTAAAATCCTTGATATAAACTAGATAATCTAGAATTTAAATTGTGGAGTTTGAATGCATATTAATGTTCTTTAAAACTGATAAGACACGGCCAGTTTCACTCATATAATGCGTCCAATTTCCCCATATTTTTAAATAATTTATATTGTCTGACTATAAAATGTTATTAGTTGTATAATTTTCACTGCAAAAATTAATCTGTAAAGTTACTAAACTTAAATAAGTAATGTTACTATTAAAAGTAAATTTTAATTTCACTTCTGCATGAAATGCATGAAATATTGCTTTTGTCAAAAAAAAAAAAAAAAAAAAAAAAAAAGAAAAGAAAAGAAAAGAAATAAATGATGTAACAAGCGTTTTGAAAATTTCCAAAACAATTGTTTGTATATTTGTCAAATTTAGAAATTACATTTTCCTATCGCAATATTTTCGTTCAAAAAGATTTGTTATAATTATTAATTTTGCATAATAGCCTTTATTAAATAAACTGAAAAAATCAAGTATTTATATCAGTACTTTTATTAACTTCTATTGAGCTCTTTGATTAAGTCATGCATCAGCTTTCATCTATTGATTTGTACTTGTTCGTAATTTTACCATTTAATTCATATTTTTTTCATTTTTAATCCGTGAAAATTTCTGTTAATATGCCTTAAAAAAACACATATTTTCTAAAAGTCTGTTTTAAAATAGGTAAACATTACGTCTCAACAATTCTGTAAAAAGAAATCTCTAAAGTTACTTAACTTTCTCTAGGAAACTGGGATTTCTAAAACTTTTCATGTAACGAGAGCAGCGAAAATACAGCCATCAGAAATGGTTACATGATTTTTTTTACATGAAAAGTTCTAGGAATCCCAGTTTCCTAGAGAAAGTTAAGTAACTTTACTGATTAATTTTTACAGAGTTGTTGAGACGTAATGTTTACCTATTTTAAAACAGACTTAGAAAATATGTGTTTTTTAAGGCATATTAACAGAAATTTTCACGGATTAAAAATGAAAAAAATATGAATTAAATGGTAAAATTACGAACAAGTAAAAATCAATAGATGAAAGCTGGTGCATGACTTAATCAAAGAGCTCAATAGAAGTTAATAAAAGTACTGATATAAATACTTGATTTTTTTCAGTTTTTTTTAATAAAGGCGATTATGCAAAATTAATAATTATAACAAATCTTTTTGAACGAAAATATTGCGGTAGGAAAAGGTAATTTCTAAATTTGACAAATATACAAACAATTGTTTTTGAAATTTTCAAAACGCTTGTATGAGCATATATTTCTTTTTTTATATGACAAAAGCAATATTTCATGCATTTCATGCGGAAGACAACTTAAAATTTACTTTTTACTACTTTGTATCTACAATACTTTGTTTAACAAGTCTGTTATACATGCAAAATATCTTGAATTTGTAATAGTGTAATTATTGCGAGTTACAAATCAGGAAAAGGACCCATTCGTGAAAAGAAGAAAATAAAGGATACTCTCTATTCTTAAAAAAAGTTAAAATCATTAATATTTTAAGCTTTATTAGGGGTTCCTACAAGCGAAATTCTAAAATGGAGGGCCAAAATCACAGTCCGGTGAAATCCAAGCGCATTATTGGTCATTGAGCCGCGTCCTTTTCAGAGATTAATCTCTTAGCGGTAGGGGAAATGTCCTCTTACTTCTTTTTCTGAGAAAAAATCGTAGCGGCAATTTTGAAGTAAATCTGATCTGTTTTCATTTATAATCAAAATTTTTCACTTTCGTTCTATAAAATGTCATCAAAATACCTTAACTGAGTTAATTTCGATGGTTTATTGTAAATAAGAACAGACGGTAACAATCGCTTGAAAATTACTTTACCCCTCCTTCTTTTTCAAATGGAGAAACAAATTCGTGATTTTCATCCTTTCCACACGACCAATGAGGTGTCTGGATTTTACTTGACTGTGAACATGGCCCTCCATTTTAAAATTTCGCTTCCTACAAAGAGGGAAAGTATATACCGTCTTCGCTGAGAATAAATAAATCGTCATTTTATGAATACCTAAACTAGAAATATAGATTTCCTAGCAATACGAATAACGTAAACAACAAAGCTGAATAGACGAAATGATATAGATAGAAAGATAGAAAGATAGAAAGATAAATTAAAAGATAATATTAAATGAAAAATATTAATAACTTATTAAAATGAAGCTTCGAATTAATAATTAGTTTTTTTTTAAATTAGCCACATGCAATTTATAGAACACTAACGATTGAGTAATAATTTTGGTGATTCATAAATGACTCACCAAAGCTTGAACATGCAGAGGATTTTTTTTTAATTCTAATAATACCTGTGGTTTCAGAAAGTTTTTCGATTGCAGTGCAAATCTATTGATTTGTACTTTATTTACATTATTTTATAATTTTATTAATTTATATATTCTGTTGTAATTTCGTTAGGGAACATCAAACCGGAAAAAAATGTTAAAGTATTCATATATTTTTTAAATGCAAACGGATTATTCTTTCATAATGAGACTGCACATGATAGACAGATTTAAAAAGAAATATTGCTTAAAACTTATTTTAAAAAGTAAAATAACAATCAGTTATTTGAAGAAACATTATTTTCTGTTTTACTAAATAAAAATTTAAATCGTGCTATATGTAGGTGTAAACGGTGGTCAAGTCATTATTTATTGATGGCCAACTTTAGATGTGGCCAACTTTATTTATACACCAGCTTTACTCACGTATGTTATTTTCACTTGATAATTTAGAAATATTTTATTTAACCGTAATCACAGTATGAACTAAATATATAAACCTTCCATAGACTGTATTAAGCATAAATTCGGTTTCTATTTATCAGAATTAATGCTTCAAAATTTCCTGATATTAATTTCATAAATCACTTTTACATTTATTGAAAATCTATTACGTCAAAATAGTGTTAATTAAGTACATTAATTAATATCATAAATCCATATTTATTCTACCAATGTCTATAAGCATTTAAATAATATTAAGATATTATTTTTTAAATAAATATATATATATAATGTAAGAAGTATGATACACATTTATAAATACTTTAAAATGAAAATTTATATGTATAAACTTTAATATGATACAAAATTGCGCATGATGAAATGTGATAGTTAATTAAAATTACATATATATTGCAAAATATATAATTTATTACTCGAATTTATGTATGTATAAGTAGATGCAGAGAATTTTTCTTACACTTAAAATCATTTAACATTTTTCACTCAGAAAACACATTTTCCTACATCTATTATTTGATAAATAATAATTCAGTACTATTTAAATGTATATATATATATATATATATATATATATATATATATATATATATATATATATATATATAATATAATATAATAGGTATGTTAAACATTTATAAATATGTTAAAGTGAAAAAAAAATATGTATAATTTATTATGATACAAAATTATGCATTAAGAAATATGATATTTAATTAAAATCACATAAATATAGCAAAATATATAATTTATTACTAACATTTATATATATATATATAAAAATAGACACAGGGAACTTTATTTACGCCTAAAAATTCATTTAACATTTATAACTCAAAAAACACATTTTCCTACTTCTAATACTTGACCAAATAAAGTGAATGGATAAATAAAATAAGTAGAACACATTTACTGGAGAAGTTAGGCTATAAGTAAGTTTTAAAATGCAAGAAATAAAAATCTGATCTTATTTTACCTGTAAATTTCATTTAGAACTTTTACACTAGCCTCCTTTTACTGAATATATATATATTTTAAACTATCTTTCCTTTGGAATAGATATCCCATTAGATATTTCAATAGCGTTTGAGAAGATTCAAAATCTGTAAAACTTATCCCAAGGTGCACTTTCACTTTAAATTTAAATTTCTAATGACATCTTAATTTAGTCAGTGGATTCGCTTGCTTTTTATTTCGAAAACGATGAGATTAAAAAAAAAGTCATTGCGAATTTGTTGCAATCGCATAATTTTTGTTTGAATTTAAATTAACTTTAGATGTTTCTTCTTGATTTTACTTTTAATTTGATTTGCATTATAGTGTATTTGTAAAATAGTTTACAGTTTAATTAATTCACTGTGAAAAATTTATACTATGGGGAAAAGTATAAACAAGGCAGATGTAGAAAGATTTATTTTCGATTTATAAATGATAAATAAAATAAGTACCTTAATAAAACATTTAAACCCCCTTAGTCCTGATTTCAACTGGAGGCGCAACTAAAAAAACGCCGTTTAAATTAATATAAACGCTTCTAAAATTGATTACATTACTTTTAGTTTTTTTTTAATTTATGTATGCATATTCGTATGCTCATCGATATATAGAGTGATGTAACTTTGTAGAAGTTTTATAACTGGTTTTTGTTGTGCCACGCAAAATTTGTCTCAGGACTGAGAAGGATATGTATTATATGAAAAAATACTCTCGCTTTGCAGTATCATTGTTAAAATATATGTATTATACTTTAATATTTAAGTGTCTGATTTAGGGCACGGCCTTCGGGGTACAGGCCCAGTTGCCCCAATTTTCAGGGGCCCCCAAATGCTGTTGAAAGGTTTTCAACTATTGCCCAAAATCAATACAACTGCTTACAAAATCTAGTATAATTTTACATTCTACTGTGTTCATATTTTATTTTTACAACATTGCACATTTTGGTTGAAACATCCGCATTTAATCACTTTATTAAAGTGAATATTTTCTTTTATCTTTATCACTTTAAAAATATATTGTATTTTTAATTCTTATTTAATCGTGTTCCTGTTCTTGTCAGATTATTTGGGGTTGGTGATTGCAGTTCATAGGCGGAAGAGTCCCATAATATTTTAAATAATTATAGTTTGGTATTGTGGAAAATTTATGGTTAGTTGTTGCATACTTTATAATTCCAGATATATAAACTTTCATAGGAAAAGATAATTATCACTACACAATTTATTGTATTACGCCTACACATTTAAATTTCATAATTGAGAAATAGTTATTTAAAAGGTAAATAAATGATTATAATATTTAATTTTTTAATTGGCATTTAAAAGTGATTCAATCGTAAAGTCAATCGTGGCTATCTTAATAAGTAACTTTTTTGGGGGGGAGGGGGTGTGGGCGGGAGCTCAATCTTTTTGAAAGCAACTTTCCAAGGGGGCCCCCATCTTTGCCCAGGGCCCCCAAATTTGTAAATCGGTCCCTGATAACAGGAGGAACTTACACATATTGGGAACAATTATGAAAACGAAAATAAAATACGTAAAAGAAAAAACTAATTTTTTTAATATGTTCTGTCTAATAGCCCTTGTTGTGAATTATTATGCTGCATCGAGATTTCTAAAATAGCAGCGCTTTTCTAAAGCTAGAAGTGAAATTTTGTTCAATTTCTCTACCACACATTTCTACTCAGCATAAATAATCGGCGTTTCTCAAAAATTTCTTTTAATTGTCTAAAAACATAGAAATTCTTTGGTGAAATATATGTGGGCTTGATTGGGATATACTTCTTTCCAGTCTCTTTTTCAATTTTTCTTTTAAATCTGACTGTATACCATTGGATGTATCTCTTTGGGATATTTTTGTTTAGCTTCTTTTGCCAATTACAGGGAAATGATCAGAATTTAACATATAGAAAAAAGGTGAAATAGAAATTTTTACAGTGCTTGAATAATAAATTAGATGTAAGTTCATAAAAAATCAGCCAATTAGTGGCAAACGTAAGTGTCATTTCTTTAAACACAACTATAACATCAGTTCATACATATCATTATTTTTGTATTTTTATAATGCACGAAACATTATAAAAATGTGTATTTCTAATTTTTTTTTGAAAGATTAATTACTACATTATAATTCTCATAACTAAAATTCATAAATAAAAATATATTATTAATAATATATTTATTATTTTATTTTATATATTAATATAAATAAGCAACAGTAACGTAATAATCAGATACAGAAAAATGCTATATTTATTATTCAATTTCACATATGCTACAAATAGCACGCAATTCAAACATTTGAGGATTTTTGGAATGAGAATAAATATTTTTATTCTCTGTACATTAAAAATGTTCCTCTATACCCAGCTTTACAATGGACTCTCCTCAATGCGTCTTCACTTATAGCGAACCTCCGGTTATAAGGTCCAATTTAGATTTCCCTATGATTTCCTATTAGGAAACAATGTTAAACGCAAGTCTTAGAGGGTAACATCCATTGAATAATGTATATAATGTTTTCATAAATTCGTCGAGCAGACTCGTAATGGCTTCTATACATTAAAAGTTTAAAATTACGTTGGAAATAATTTTAATAAGACTAAGAAAAATCAGGTGATTATGATTAAAAAGATAAGTACAACCAAAAACAGATCTAACTTTTGTAATGGGTGTCTGCCTAAATTATAAATCAAAATGTGATACAAAAGATTAAATTATTTGATTCTTGATAAAGTGGAAACCTGTTTTAAAATACTTTTTTTAAGTAGCAAAACAAATGATGAGAAATTGCTTTAATGAAAGTTAAATTATATAAGTAGGAATATTTTTTTTTGCATCTTTTGCTTGTCGTTAAACTTTATTCTTTTACATAAAAGAAAATATTTCTAAGTCGTTTTTGAATAAAAATTGATGTTAAAAGAAAAATCTGTCTATTTTACTATTTTGATGTTAACCTACATTTTTTTTTTCAAATAAGAAATTAAATCTACTAAAAAAAGATTATTTTACACCGTCCAACGGCTTATATCGTTTCATACGAATTTCGGTTGGTTCAGAACAGAAATAGCCACCTTTATAGTTTCTCGCTAAGGAGAATTTTGTGCATTATACACGACATTTCATCCGGACACTACACGATAATAAAATATATGTATTTTTTTAAATACATAATATACATGATACACGAAGTATTATAATACATAATGTACATATATACAAAATGTAAGAAGTGTATTACCCATTTTTAATTTGTTAAAAGGAAAATAAATTGATATAAATATATAAACTTTAATATAATACAAAATTATGCATGATGGAATGTAATATTTAATTAAAATCATATAAATATTGCAAAATATATAACTTTTTGCCTAAATTCATGTATATGTAAGCAGACGCACAGAATTTTATTTACACTTAAAATTTATTCAATATTTGTCCCTCAAAAAAACACATTTTCCTTCTTCTAATAAAATGATAAATAACAATAAAATATTATTTTTCAAATATATATATAAGCAAATACATAATGTAATAAGCATGTTAAATGTATCTTTATAGCTTCGGTCCTAGATTTCAGATCCAAGACATTTCGGTTTCGAGATATTTCAGTCCCTGACCATTTCGGTCAAATATGTTTGCATTTACTCTATAATATCTATTATATAGTTCATGTAATAATTTTTAAATATGTAATTGATAAATTATTTATGTAAGCAAATTTTAATAGAAGTTTTTTTTTCATTAATAAATATGTTTAATAAAAACAATTTAATTTTTGATATATTTATTTAACCATGTAACTGCCTCCATCAGCAAATGCAGGGTATCGAAACAGCATGGGACCGGGATGGCATGGGACAGAAATGTCTATGAGTCGAAAAAGGTAGTTATGAAAACAGTGAGACTAAAATGTACTTTTTTTCTATTATACTACCACTCCATGTATTTTAAGAAATTATTAATTTATATATCAGATGATTGTTCATAATAAAATCGGAAAAATAAAAAAAAAAAAAATATATGGGGATATAAAATGGATTAAATTGGAAGTATGCTGTAATTGAAGTGTACGGTAAATAAATTAACAAAAAATAACTTTCACGCAAAAAGTTTCATTTTGCTCTTTTAGAGATGATATAATGACTGTCTTTCTCAATTGTTTTTTCTTAAGTATATAACATATGATTGTTATATACTTAAGTAGTATAGAGGTAGTATAATTTCTATTATACTACCACTCCATGCATTTTAAGAAATTATTAATTTATATATCAGATGATTGTTAATAATAAAATCGGAAAAAGAAAAATATTTGGGGATATAAAATGGATTAAATTGGAAGTCTGCTGTAATTGGAGTGTACGGTAAATAAATGAACAAAAAATAACTTTAACGCAAAAAAATTCATTTTGCTGTTTTAGAGATGATATAATGACTGTCTTTGACAATTGTTTTTTCTTAAGTATATAATATATGTTTGTTATGTTTCATGTAATTATCGTTTTCCATTACCATGAAACCATTTTCCCAATAATTTTGACCTCCCTCCCCTTTTTTGTCTCAACGTGTCACACTTCACTATATCCCCTGCCCCCTCTTGTCACAAAATGTCGTATTTCACCACACCCCCCTTCCCCCTGCTCTCGTCACATATCATGCTCTACTACATAAGCATACACTTGCAGTTCAGAAACAAGGTATTAAGTTATAGATCATATTTAAAATTTCATTTTTAAATTTTAACAATGCCTTTGTAATCACATTTGTGAGCTTAACAATAAAAATGATTTATTTACTTATTTTGTATCAAATAAAATTAAGATTTACAACAATAAACATAATCAATATACAATAGTAATAAAGTATTAATATTAAAGATCAATTGTAAACAGTAGATTTTTGGAATTTGAAATATAATTTAATACATTTGGGGTTTTGAATGTTAACTTTTCTTTATTAACACTAAATGCTACAATTTCGAAATAACTTCAAAATTTTAATTTCCTAAAGTTTAATACTATTATTCAAACCAAAATGTTTGATGTCACTTTTCTTCTTGCCTTTTCCCACCCCCTTGTCACAAACTGTCACTATTTCCCAACCCTCCCCCCTTAAAAACGTGGCATAATTTATGAACGGTGCCAAAGCATATTGTCTGACGATTTTTATGCAAGATGTATCCAAACACTAATTTTAAATTTATAATTACCATAAAGTAAGGAAGTAATGCCACTCGAAATATAGACCCCCCCTTATATATTTTTTAAATTACATAAATGCTGGGAAATATTTAAATTCCAAATATATTCCCTATTCCCAATTTTGCACTCTATTACATAAAAGGTACAATGAAAAGCCTCCATTAACATTATTAGAATTTTTTGTCTTCTAAAAGGGTGACTTATTGTTGGTTCTTTAAGGTACATAACTAATTCTAATCTGTAATACAGTCTTAATTTTTGGTATACAGTTATATTATTTTTTTCCTAGATTAACAAACACTTTTTTCTTAATTTAAATAAATTTTCATACCTGATGATACAAGATGGGACTCATCTCTGAGTGAATTTGTTGTTGGTGCACCATATTCCCTTTTCTGAGTTGTTGTGCCTTCAGTGACAGTGGGTCTCTCTGAAGAAACTGAAAAACAAATTTGCTTTTTAAGGGACGAAATAAAGAAGAAATAAGCATACTTGAGCACAGAAGTTATCATTGTACACCGAAAACTTTTTTACGTTTGAAACATCGATGATACATTATTTTCACTTCCATTTCAAGTGCCGTGCATATTTCATAGTAAAAAAGTACAAGTATAGACATTATTTAAATACTAAGAATGCATTTGTTAAAAACACATAATCTTGCTCATTGGTACTCAGAAACTGGAATTTTAATATGAAAATGTATAAAAACAAAATAAAAAATAAAATATCGCTTTGAGCTGTTTTTAACAACCGTCTCAAAACGTTCATTTTATTACTTTTTTTTTTTTTTTTTTTTTTTTTTTTTAGTGCAGCAAATTAAACTAAAAATTACCTGGAATAGCAAACAATCATTATGCTTCTTTAAAACGAAAGTTACCAGATTTATAGTCAATGATAAAAATACTCAAAGTTACAACTAGCAGCCAAAAAGATTTTTGTGTTTTAAAATAGAAAGTGGTTCAGCATTATTTGTCAAAAAAGAAAAACAGGTAAAGGAGACCTAAATAAGCAGATTTCATAAAGGAATTTGATTGTGAAAATGCAGCGTTAAAGAAGTATACTGCTCTGTTGAATTCAGTGGATTAAAGCTCTTCGCTGATTTAATTAGTCATTCTCCGCAACGATTTCGAAAAACGTTCGTTTGCGAATCATACTTTTACTCGAATGCGGAGCTTGCTGATAATTATTCCATGTAGGGAAATGCTCAAGGAAACACAGCGGTTGCACACAGGATGTACATAGAACTATTCCCGGATAGGATTCAGCTGGACGTCATGCATGTGAGCGTTTAGGAGTTGTAAGCGAGTGCATGGTTTTATGCATAACGCATTATACTGGCATTGGAAGATACAGTCAAAGTTCTATAGTTCACACAAGTTGGGGCCAAAGGTTGTGTGGATTATGGGCCATTGTTATGGATTATTCGTCATTTTATTATTCCTAGGCAGCATTTTAATTCTATAATCAATATAATATGAAAAGATAAATAAAAAATCTAAAAATTAATTTAATAGGTTGTCTCAAAATATGCCTTTTTGACGTTATTTTGTTAAAAAAAAATGATATAGTATTTCTGCATTGAAATAAAAATAATTACATATGTTCTGTAATACAGTTTGTTTTTTACTATTCATAACATAAAAGAGTTCAAAAATAGATGTTTTATAATGATTAAAAAAATTTACTATGTTTTAAAAAGTGATTTTTGGATCCCGAATTTGTAATTTTTTAACTGTTTATTTCATTGATTACACTCGTAAAGTAATACGAGTTATAGAAAATTGCGGTTTATTGGTGCGCGGATTGTCGATCTTTGACTGTATTGCAGAATTCTAGCTGTGAAATAAGCAGTATTTCCCACAGTAGATGATAATACTTCAACAGGCTTCAGAGCAATTGTGCAAGGTATGTGAGACGTTTCTTTTTGCAGCTCCATACATAAAAGGCATGTCAGGAAGTTCCGTATTGATCTAATGATGCATGTTGGTCGAAATCTCTGCGAACTTTTCAAGTCAGTGAAGATCTTTTATTCGCCAAACTCAACAGCGTCTTCTACTGCCGCAAATTTTGCATTTCTGTATACATTTATACGAAACATGTTTATTTAGATCCCCTTATTTTTCTTTTTTTCTTTTGACATGTAGTTCTGAACCACTTTGTATATCGATATATCTCCACCAAAAATAATTGAAATTCAGTTTTAATTAAACTGACAAAAATCTGTTAAGAGATTTCTTTTTTTTTTTGTAGTCTTATTTATTAAAGTTGTTTTTAATGTAATAACTGACTTATTACATAAATTGCACAATAATATGAAAATTTTGACAGCACATTTCAGTTTCTTTGTATTTTGACTCTTTTTTGTGCCCTCTTTTATTGTTCCAAATTTTCTTTTTTGTTTTGATTGGAACACATTGCTGCCGTTTTACCCTTCTTTCGGTTATATATGATACCATTCACAGCCTTTATTTTACATTTATTATACTAGTTGGGCTCCGCCCCCCTGCTCGCTACGCTCACCAACCCCCCGCGTAATCGCTTCGCGATTCCAAGTTCTAGGCTACCCCTGCTTGCTGCGCTCGCCAATACCCCATGGAATCGCTTCGCGTTGCATAGACGGAGCCCTTTCCTAATTGGTCTATTCGACTCATGGAAGGTGTGGTCGACTAGGACGCTTTTTTTCCGGAAAACTTACACATCAGCATCATTTCAGGAGTCATTCCTGGAGATTTGTTTAAGGCTAGTTTTTTTTTCTTTTTTTTTTTTACTACAGAAGGATACTTCAGCCTATACTGTAAAAAAATTACTATTTTGCTGCATCGTCACTCCCCCGCTTTTATAGAATATCACTCTTTTGGCCAAGAGAATGCTCCATGATAGCCTGAAGTAGTCGTTTTTTATAAAAGCGGTGAAGTGACGATACAGCAAAAGGGTCATATTTTTTTAAAGTGTGTTATTCCCATTTGCTGCAGCACCACTCCACCGTTTTTATAGAAAACGATTATTTTACTGTGTTATGGAGCATTCTTATTGATCATAAAAGATATATTCTATAAAAGCGGTGCACTGTAAAAAAATTGACCTTTTTTTGGTGCATCGCCACTCCACCGCTTTTATATAAAACGGTATATAATTTTTATATACTTCCGTCTACACTTTAAAACATATGAGCCTTTTGCTGGATCGTCACTCCCCCGCTTTTATAGAATATTTTTCTTTTAACCCATGAGAAGGCTCCATGATACAATGTAAAAAATATGAGCCTTTTGCTGGATCGTCACTCCCCCGCTTTTATAGAATATTTTTCTTTTAACCCATGAGAAGGCTCCATGATACAATGTAAAAAATATGACCCTTTTGCTGCATCGTCACTCCCGCGCTTTTATAGAATATCACTCTTTTGGCCAATGAGAGTGCTCCATGATAGTCTGAAGTAGTCGTTTTCTATAAAAGCGGTGGAGTGACGAAGCAGCAAAAGGGTCACATTTTTTAAAGTGTGTTATTCCCATTTACAGCGTCACTCCACCGCTTTTATAGAAAACGATTATTTTACTGTGTTATGGAGCATTCTCATTGGTCATAAAAGAGATATTCTATAAAAGAGGTGCACTGTAAAAAAATGACCCTTTTGGTGCATCGTCACTCCACCGCTTTTATAGAATTTTTTTCTTTTAACCCATGAGAATGCTCCATGATACACTGTAAAAAATATGACCCTTTTGCTGCATCGTCACTTCCTCGCTTTTATAGAATATCACTCTTTTTGCCACAGCCTACACTGTAAAAAATATGACTATTTTGCTGCATAGTCAATCCCCCACTTTTATAGAATATCACTTCTTTGGCCAATGAGAATGCTCCATGATAGCCTGAAGTAGTCGTTTTCTATAAAGCGGTGGAGTGACGATGCACCAAAAGGGTCATATATTTTAAAGTGTGTTATTCCCATTTGCATCGTCACTTCCCCGCTTTTATAGAATATTACTCTTGTGGCCAATGAGAATGCTCCACGATCTCTCGCTTTTATAGAATATAATTTTTTGGCCACAGCCTACACTGTAAAAAATATGACTATTTTGCTGCATCGTCACTTCCCCACTTTTATAGAATATCACTCTTTTGGCCAATGGGAATGCTCCATGATAGCCTGAAGTAGTCGTTTTCTATAAAAGCGGTGGAGTGTCGATGCGATCCCGGTTGGAATGGAGGATATTCCATTTACGTATTGATCTCGTGGTCAAGGCAAAAGCTTCTAGCGTAAAGAAGAGAAAGCTTCGTTAGATGCAATGTAAATCCCTACCAGCCAATGAAACAGTTTATAGAGAAAGCAGTAGCAGCCTCCCTGCTTATCAGTTAGAAGTTCTTTTGGGTAAATTACCGGTAACACATGACCTTTTATAGCCTCGAACGCAGATTTGGAATATCCTCCATCGCTTGGCGATGCACAAACGGAGCCCTTCCCCGATTGGTCTATTCGACTCATGGAAGGTGTGTTCGACTAGGACGTTTTTTTTCCGGAAAACTTACACATCAGCATCATTTCAGGAGTCATTCCTGGAGATTTGTTTAAGGCTAGTTTTTTTTTCTTTTTTTTTACTATAGAAGGATACTTCAGCCTATACTGTAAAAAATATTACTATTTTGCTGCATCGCCACTCCCCCGCTTTTATAGAATATCACTCTTTTGGCCAAGAGAATGCTCCATGATAGCCTGAAGTAATCGTTTTTTATAAAAGCGGTGAAGTGACGATACAGCAAAAGGGTCATATTTTTTAAAGTTTGTTATTCCCATTTGCTGCAGCAATTTCCACCGTTTTTATAGAAAACGATTATTTTACTGTGTTATGGAGCATTCTTATTGATCATAAAAGATATATTCTATAAAAGCGGTGCACTGTAAAAAAAAATTGACCTTTTTTGGTGCATCGCCACTCCACTGCTTTTATATAAAACGGTATATAATTTTTATATACTTCAGTCTACACTATAAAAAATATGAGCCTTTTGCTGCATCGTCACTCCCCCGCTTTTATCGAATATTTTTCTTTTAACCCATGAGAATGCTCCATGATACAATGTAAAAAATATTACCCTTTGCTGCATCGTCACTCCCCCGCTTTTATAGAATATCACTCTTTTGGCCAATGAGAATGCTCCATGATAGCCTGAAGTAGTCGTTTTCTATAAAAGCGGTGGAGTGACGATGCAGCAAAAGGGTCACATTTTTTAAAGTGTGTTATTCCCATTTGCAGCGTCACTCCACCGCTTTTATAGAAAACGATTATTTTACTGTGTTATGGAGCATTCTCATTGGTCTTAAAAGAGATATTCTATAAAAGAAGTGCACTGTAAAAAAATTGACCCTTCTGGTGCATCGTCACTCCACCGCTTTTATATAATTTTTTTCTTTTAACCCATGAGAATGCTCCATGATACACTGTAAAAAATATGACCCTTTTGCTGCATCGTCACTTCCTCGCTTTTATAGAATATCACTCTTTTTGCCACAGCCTACACTGTTAAAAATCTGCTGCATTTTGCTGCAACGCACTCCCCAGCTTGTATAGAAAACGGTTACTTATCCGTGAAATGGCGCTTTCTCATTGGTTGGAATAGAGATATTATATACAAGTGGTGGAGGGCGTTGCAGCAAAATGCAGCAGATTTTTAACAGTGTACACTGTAAAAAATATGACTATTTTGCTGCATCGTCAATCCCCCACTTTTATAGAATATCACTCCTTTGGCCAATGAGAATGCTCCATGATAGCCTGAAGTAGTCGTTTTCTATAAAGCGGTGGAGTGACGATGCATCAAAAGGGTCATATTTTTTAAAGTGTGTTATTCCCATTTGCATCGTCACTTCCCCGCTTTTATAGAATATTACTCTTGTGGCCAATGAGAATGCTCCATGATCTCCCGCTTTTATAGAATATAATTTTTTGGCCACAGCCTACACTGTAAAAAATATGACTATTTTGCTGCATCGTCACTTCCCCACTTTTATAGAATATCACACTTTTGGCCAATGGGAATGATAGCCTCCATGATAGCCTGAAGTAGTCGGTTTCTATAAAAGCGGTGGAGTGACGATGCGATCCCGGTTGGAATGGAGGATATTCCATTTACGTTTTGATCTCGTGGTCAAGGCAAAAGCTTCTAGCGTAAAGAAGAGAAAGCTTCGTTAGATGCAATGTCAATCCCCACCAGCCAATGAAACAGTTTATAGGGAAAGCAGTAGCAGCCTCCCTGCTTATCAGTTAGAAATTCTTTGGGTAAATTACCGGTACCACGTGGCCTTTTATAGCCTCGAACGCAGATTTGGAATATCCTCCATCGCTTGGCGATGCACAAACGGAGCCCTTCCCTGATTGGTCTATTCGACTCATTGAAGGTGTGGTCCACCCGGAAGCGTTATTTCCGGAAATCTTACACATAAACATCATCCAGGAGTCATTCCTTTTAAGGCTAGTTTTTTTTACTATAGAAGGATTACATTATTTTTCAGAAATAGACACGATATTGTATTTATACTATTAGTGCACTATAGTACATATAAATGCTCATATTAGAAACAAATATTGTTATACTCTAGTCATTTGATTATGAACGTTAATATAGAAAATCGTTTTTGCTGAAAATCTTTTTTGCATATTGCTGAATAATGCAATATGCAAAATTAAAATGAATGGCTAATGTTTCGTGCTTGAAACAAGAAAAGTAGAAGTCAGGTAGGTATTAGACTATGTCTTCAGTTTTCATGTAATCTTCATTAGTTTAGGTATTGAGTGCTATCTAATTAAATTGATTTCTTCAGTACTACAAAGAACGGCTACAATGGTTAGAACAGTACTATGGTTAGAATGGCAATTAATGTTTTTCACAATGACACTGGATTTACAATGCAAAAAATCGGAATTGCCAATAAAATATTTCACAATTTCGGAACTGTAACATCTCGGATGATATTGGAAATAAAATCTTTAACTGCTTATTTAAAAATGTATATTTTTAAATTTTATTGAACTTTTTACTTTGTTATGCCTCAAAAATGACTTTTTTATAAATAACCATGAATGTAGGATTTTAATAGAAATAATAATTCGGTTTATTCAAAAAATGTGCTATTTCTTAAATATAACAGGATTGTACGGTTGAAAATTAGATTTTGACACAAATTAAGAAATTTATTAAGAATGGTATTTGAACACAAGAACTTTCATTAAAAAAGGCAACGATCTATCTTTTGTGCTACTGAAGCCGAGACCGACTGACAATAGGCAAAGTGTTGAGAATTTGAGGAAAAAGACTTGCATTCGATTAACGTCCTGCAAACATTTGCTTTGAGTTGGAAAAATGTAAAATCATATGGTATCTTTAGTAATCAGCGGTTTAAAGTTCTTAATTCACACATAGGCATCTAGAATTTAATGCAGCCTTACTTACGGTATAGATTTTTATAAAGTGGACCAGATGTTTTCTCCAAAAATGTTGGCTGAGTGAATTGAATCAGCGGTTTCCGGTGCATGCTCCTCAATATGAAGAAAATAAGCTTTTTTAATAAAGTTCCTGAATGTTACTCCTGTGTTAGGCATTTTTTACGTCAGTTGGGAAAATGTTAAATCATATGAAACCTGTACCAACCAGAAAGATAAGGTTAAAAAAGTGCATTTACGTATACCACGATTAATGCAGTATCGTTAACAATGACCTAACATGTTTAAGTATTTACGTAACATATCAGATGCTATTATCAAGTGGTTGTCTGAGTGAATTGTGTCACGACTGTTCGTTTAAGGATCTGAATATGCAGAAAATTGGCTATTTGAGCCAAAGTTCTTGATTTCGGTTCCTGTCTCAGATACTTTTCCACTCAGATGTGGAAATGCCAAATTGTATACAATCTTTACCAAATAATATTACACAATTAAAGATATGTAAAATAAATTAATATTTTTTCAATGCATTTTTCAATCAAAACATGAATTTTATGATTAAGAACCTACAAACGTCTCTTCTGCATTATATACCGAAAAGAAAACAAAGATTAATTTATATTTAGATAATTTAAATTTATCGTAAACAATAGAAATAAGAATTTTAAAATATAAGATGTTTCTTCGGAAGTTAAATTAGTATTTAAAAAGGAAGAATTCTAATTTTTAGAAAACTTTGACTTTTGCAAGTTCTACAAAAATAAAGATGTAAAAAGGAAATAAAATTTAATTGCAAGAAGAAATTCTTTATAAAAATAATATTTAAACTATGCAATTTACCTGAAATAAGTTTCATAACAATCACAATAAACAAGACCTCTGAGAACTAATTGAGTCTAATTAGAGATTATAAACTCTGCAATTGTCAAAAGACACTAAAAATTTAAGCGTACTTAACATGAAACAAATGTAGAAAAAAAAACAAAAGAGCGGTTTATAAAATTCCCATAGTAGAAAATTGCATTGTTACGTGTTTTTCTTTTTTTTATGTCTTCTTTGAATTTGATAAAATCAAGTAATGAGACCTCTTCCGGCTTTTCCAAATGATGTGTGACCGTTAGTAAGCTTTTCTGTAGTTGCAATTGGAATAATTCTCTTGTTCCAATGCACGTTTTGCATTCGTTTTGAACATTTTTCGGCTGAAGCCTTCTGTTTCTAAGTTGGTTATTTGTGCATAATTATAAGAAAAGTTGTTTAGTTCCTGCATAAATTTATATGGCGAAGTTGTTTCTTTTACTGTAAAATGAGGTATTCCTTTTTTATACTTTTCAACAAAATTTTATATTTAAAAAGAGTCGTAACAAGTACAGAAGAGAATAAATAAATGTCATTAATTTTTGTTTATTACCAGTCATATATATGATATTTATCGATCGTTCTCTGTAATTTTTTAAAACATAATTACTGGTAATTGAAGATTAAACAAAATAAATATGTATGAATTATACTCTAATTAAAAATAAAGCTATTTACATACGACTGGTTGTATAAATTCTACACCTAGGATTTCTTTTAAAAATATCCTTTAATGTAACATTGTTTACAAAAATAATATTAGGTTTTATACAAAACATAACTGTACACTGTACAGCTTATATATTTTAATTTCTTTAATTATTGGACACTGTAGATTAAGTTGCCATCTTTTCACCCTAATTCGAGGTGTCATTCTGGCGTATACGTAACTGTATACTGGTATTTCATGTGTTTCAAAATATTTTTAATAATTTTGTTAGTTAAAATTAAAAAAAAAAACTGTGCTATTTCTGGAAGACCGCATTAAAAAAAGAAAAAAAAGATGTTTCTTTGGGATATAAATTATTAATTATAAAGGGAAAATCCAAATTTTAAGGAAAAAAATGACTTTCTCTAGTCTTAATCAAAAGAAGATGAAAAAAGGAAATGAAATTTTATAGCAAGAAGAAATTTCTGGGAAAAATGGCATTTAACCAATGCAAAACTGTTAAAACTAATGGTGACAGATTTCACCTTTTAGGAGTGAAAGGGTTGTCTCACTGGTGACACCCCTAAAGGAATCAGAATGGCACCTTTAATTAGGATGAAATGATGGCACCCTTAATCTACAGTGTCCAATAATAAAAAAAAATTAAAATATATAAACTGACTTTTGGCCCTCGATGAATTCGAACCCACAACGTCTGATTGCAAGTTCTAACCAGTCAGCCATAGAGCTCGCCTTCAAAACCTCCTTGAAAAGTTCAAATGTCCTGAAATTCAAAGGTTGCTTTATATACGAAAGCTCGCCAAAAGTTAGCCATCCGAAGTTCTAAACGAAATTTGGATAGAGCATAGCGGTGATAGTCATCGTAGGGAGAAATTGCTGCTTTGATCCACCAGTGACGGTGAGTTGCAGGGAGAGGATACACGTCCCAGGACATGCGCAAATGAATAAGGGGTGAAAATCTTCCAATAGTATGCATTTCGCGGTACCCTAATTAGCGTGAATCACCCACTGAGAAATCAAACGGCACCCCAAACACATTTTCACGCCCACGGGTGTCAAATGGCAACACCTGTTCATCTTTGGCCGCCAAATGCAACTGGTTTGTCACCATTATTTTTAACAGTGAATTTACTTGAAATAAGTTCCATAAGATTTCCTTAAAATAAACAAGATCTTTGCGAACTAATTGAGTCTAATTTGAGAATTTAAATTCCACAAATGTCAAAAGACACTAAAACTTTGCATGAAACGTTTAATATACAAAATAAAACAATACAGAGATTTGTAAAACTCCCGCAGTAGAAAACTTCGTTGTTACTTCTTTTTCCTTTTTTATGTCTTCTTTGCATTCGTTAGACTTTCGTAATGAACTCTCTTCGACTTTTCCAAATGATGTATGATCGTTATTAAGCTTTACTGTTGTTGTAATTAGACTAATGCTCTTCTTTCTAATGCACATTTTCAATTTGTTTTCGATATTTTTCGGCTGAAGCCTTCTATTTCTAAGTCGGAAATTATAAGGAAATTTATTATGTATATTTATATATATTTATATTTGTATATATTTATATATATTTATATATTTTTTTATTTCTTTAGTTCCTGCATAAATTTATACAGCGAAGTCGTTTTATTTTATGTAAAATAAAGTATTTCTTTTTTTTAACTTCTCATCTCAATTTTAATTTTAAGAAGGGCTATAACAAGGTACAGAAGATAATAAACTAATGTCAATATTTTTTGTTTATTAAAAGGTATGCACAAAATTTTTTTATAGTTCTCTGTATTTATTAATTTTTTTAAACGAAATTACTTGTTAATGAAGATTAAACAAATAAAATGCATATTATATTTCAAGTTATACTCTTATTAAAAGTAAAAATGCTTGGCTTTTTAATTTACATGCGACTGATTGTATGACCATTAGTAAGCTTTACTGTAGTTGTAATTGGACTTACGCTCTTGTTTCTTATTTCAATTTGTTTTCGGCATTTTTCCGCTGAAGCCTTCTAAGTCGGTTGTTTGTGCGGAATTATAAGAGAAGGTCGTTTAGTCCCTGCATAAATTTATTCAGTGAAGTTGTTTTTTCAATGTAAAATGAAGTATTTCTTTTTTTTATTTCTCAACTAAATTTATTTTTAAAAAGAGCTATAACAAGGTACAGAAGAGAATAAATAAATGTCATTAGTTTTTAGCTCACAGGCTATCATAGCCTGAGAGCTTATGTGCCCGTCTGTTCTGTATGTATGTTCGTATGTACGTAACGCGATAACTCATGATAAAAATATCCGATCCACTTGAAATTTTGTATGTAGGTATATCCTGACAAGGCGCTTCCCTGATTAGTTTTTGGAGTTCATTCGATATGTATAAGAGGGGGAACGGGGGGCTCATGCCCCCCGTTAGTTGATATAGATGGGATTTTCATGCAGAATTAAGTTTTCAAAATTTAGATTAGGATCATTCTGATGAGGCGATTCCGTGACTGTTATTAGGTGTTCATTGATTAAGTATAAATAGGGGGAACAGGGGTTCTAATGCCCCCCCCCTCCGTTAGTTGATATAAATGGGATTTTCATGCAGAATTAAGTTTTCAAAATTTAGATTAGGATCATTCTGATGAGGCGATTCCGTGACTGTTATTAGGTGTTCATTGAATAAGTATAAATAGGGGGAACAGGGGTTCTAATGCCCCCCCCCCCGTTAGTTGATATAAATGGGATTTTCATGCAGAATTAAGTTTTCGTTCAAAATTTAGATTAGGATCATTCTGATGAGGTGATTCAGTGACTGTTATTAGTTGTTCATTGAATAAGTATAAATAGGGGGAACAGGGGTTCTAATGCCCCCCCCCCCCGTTAGTTGATATAAATGGGATTTTAATGCAGAATTAAGTTTTCGTTCAAAATTTAGATTAGGATCATTCTGATGAGGCGATTCCGTGACTGTTATTAGGTGTTCATTGAATAAGTATAAATAGGGGGAACAGGGGTTCTAATGCCCCCCCCCCGTTAGTTGATATAAATGGGATTTTCATGCAGAATTAAGTTTTCGTTCAAAATTTAGATTAGGATCATTCTGATGAGGCGATTCCGTGACTGTTATTAGGTGTTCATTGAATAAGTATAAATAGGGGGAACAGGGGCTCTAATGCCCCCCCCCCCGTTAGTTGATATAAATGGGATTTTCATGCAGAATTAATTTTCGTTCAAAATTTAGATTAGGATCATTCTGATGAGGCGATTCCGTGACTGTTATTAGATGTTCATTGAATAAGTATAAATAAGGGGAACAGGGGTTCTAATGCCCCCCCCCCCTTAATTTATATAAATGGGTTTTTCAAGCAGAATTGTCAGATTTCGTTCAAATCTCTGAATAGTTTTGGAAGTTTAATGGTTAAGTATAAAAGAGGGGGATAACTCCTTTTAAATTATATAAATGCTAAATGGGTTTTTATTAAGAATTATCTCATTTGCTCTGATTTTTGGATATAGATTTTTTATATGATAAAGCATGTCTTTGATAGTATAGGAGTTTCAATGATTAAGTATAAAAAAAGAGAAAAGGGGAGAGCTGTTTCCCCTTCTTAATTTTTTTTCGAACGGAATTAACCCTTGAAAATATAAGGCTTTAATGTACAATTAGTATTTGTAGCCTGTGAGCTCAATGCCATCAGTTTAACTGGGCAGTATTCTTTATTGTTTATTATTACCAAGTAAACGGATGATTTTTTATAGTTCTCTGTATTTTTTTCTTTGAAAACGTAATTACTGGCAACAGAAGATTAAACTAAATAAAATGTATATTATTTATGAAACTTTACTATAATTAAAAGTAAAGCTATTTGCCTTTTAATTTATTTACGACTGATTGTGTAACTTTGATGTGTGTAACATTGATTACAGAAATAATAATAGGATTTATAAAAAAATGCATACTGGTGTGTAACATGTTTCAAAAATACTTTCAATATTTTTGGTATTTAACAATTTAAGAAAAAATTGTGCTATTTTTTGAAGACAGCATTAAGAAAAAAATAAGATTTTTCTTCGGGACTATTTGATCATAAATAGAAAATTCAATTTTTCAGAAAATTGGACTTTCTCTAATTTTACTCATATAAAGATGAAAAAAGAAATGAAATTTTAGAGCAAGACGGAATTGCTTATAGAAATGGTATTTAAACAATGCAATTTACCTAAAATAAGTTCCATAAGATTTGCTTGCTATAAACAAGACCTCTGAGAACTGATTGAGACCCATTTGAAAATTTAAATTCTACAAATGTCTAAATACACTAAAAAATGAGGCGTGCTTAACATGAAACTTTAAATGCACAAAATAAAACAATAGAGAGATTTATAAAGTTCCCGCAGTAGAAAACATCGTTGTTACTTGTTTTTCCTTTTTTATGCTTTATTTGCATTCGCTAGAATATCGTAATGAACTCTCTTCGACTTTTCCAAATGATGTATGACCGTTAGTAAGCTTTACTGCAGTTGTAATTGGACTAATGCTCTTGTTTTCTCTGCACGTTTTCAATTAGTTTTTGGTATTTTTCCGCTGAAGCCTTCTATTTCTAAGACGGTTGTTTGTGAGGAATTATAAAAAAAATCATTTAGTTCCTGTATAACTTTATACAGCGAAGTTTTATTCTTAATGTAAAATGAAGTATTCTTTTTTTATTTCTTAAATCATTTTTTATTTTTTAAAAGGGCTGTAACAAGATACAGAAGAGAAAAAATGAATGTCATTATTTTATTATTTTTTTTATAAAACTTATGCATAGGATTTTTTTATAGTTCTCTATATTTATTTTTTTATTTTATTTTTTTTTTTAAACGTAATTACTGGTTAATGAAGATTAAACAAAATGCAATGCATATTATATTTCAAGATATACTCTAATTGAAAGCAAAAATGCTTGCCTTTTAAATTTACATACGACTGATTGAAAAATTTCTACTTCAGAAAGTGGTATACATTTCACACACACACACACACAAAAAAAAAAAAAAAAAAAAAATATTCACGTTTTACTAACAACTTGAACTTTTAAATGTTTTATTATTTTTTTTTTAATTTTAAATAGAAGAGACAATAGAGTGTTTCGATAACGCGTTGAGTATGTGTATTTGTTATATTTGCAGCTTAACATACTCATAGTTACAGCTTAATTTACTCATATATTAGATTATGGACGTGAACATTGAAAATCTTTTGTGTTGAATAATTCAACATGCAAAAAAAAAAAAAAAAAAAAAAAAAAAAAAAAAAAAAGTGGGCAGATTTTCGGGTTTGAAAGATGAACAGTAGATGTCAGCAATGTATTAGACAATGACTTCACTGATAATTTATTATTTATTAGTTCATGTGTTCAGTATTATAGAATTTTTATTTATCCCTCAAGCACTGTAAAAAAAGGTTAGAATGACAATTGTGTTTTGTCACTCTAGGAATGGCTTTACATTGGGAAAAATGGGGATTGCAAATAATTTATTTACAAATTTCACAATCGAGCGATTTCCGTGACAATGAGCATCAAATTCTTAACTGCACATTGAAATATACCGACTTTTCAATTATCTTTGGACTTTTTAGTTTGTCATGCTTGAGCAAAGATTTTTCTAAAAGAATAACTTTTAATGTAACATCGTTTACAGAAATACCATTTGGATTTATATAAAAATAAACTGAAAAGTATTAATTAATATGTTTTAAGAGTATTTTAAATACTTTCGTTATTTATTTATTTCTTTTTTTAATGTTTTTTAAGACAACATTAAGACACAAAATAATAATAGTTTTCTGCGGGAGCTAAATTTTAATTAAAAGGGAAATTTAAACATTTTAAAAAGAAATGGCTTTGTCTAGCTTTACTTAAACAAATGATGAAAAAAGGAAATAAAATCTCTTAAAAAGACAAAATTGCTTATAAAAATCTTGTTTAAACAGTGCAATTTATCTAAAATAAGTTTCATATAAGTTACTTATGATAAAGAAGATCTCTGACCTATAATTGGCTCTAGTTTGAGATTTTAAATTCCACTAATGTCAAAATACACTAAAAATTGAATCGCACTTAACATGAAATTTAAATGTATAAAATATAACAATGGAGCGATTTATAAAATTCTTGCAGTAGAAAATTTCATTGTTACGTATTTTTCCTTTTTTATGCCTTTTTTGCATTTGGTAGAACCTTGTAATGAGTTCTTTTCCGACTCTTCCAAATGATGTCGGAGATTAGTAAGCTTTTCTTTAGTTGTAATTGGACTAATACTCTTGTTTCTAATGCAAGTTTCTCTTTCGTCTAAAGCATTTTCCGCAGAAGCCTTCTGTTTCTAAATCAGTGTTTTGTGCAGAATTATAAGAAAATTTTGTTTAGTCCCAGCATAAATTTATACAGCGAAGCTGTTTCTTTTAATGTAAAATGAAGTAGTCTTTTTTTTTCTTTTTTTTACTTTTCAACTAAATTTTATTTTTATAAAATCTGTAACAAGGTACAGATAAAAATAAATAAATGTCATTATTTTTTGTTTATTGAAAGGTATAGGTACGAATTTTTCTTGTAGGTCCCTATAATTTTTTGAGGTAATGAAAGACTAAACAAAATCAAATGCTTATTATATGCGAAATCATATTCTAATTAAATATAAAGATATTTGGAATTTTAATTTACAGATGACTGATTGTTTAAATTTTACTTCAAAAATTTTTTTTAACAATAACATTTAAAGTAACATTGTATGAAAAAAATATTGAGATTTATATTAAAAAAACTGTGTACTGGTATTGAATATGTTTAAAAAAATATTTTCAATATATATCTGTATATTTAAATTTAAAATAATTTCTTGAAGACAACATTAAGACAAAAATAAGATTTTTCTTGGAGAGCTAAATTACAAAGGGAAAATTCAAATGTTTATAAAAATTAAACTTCCTTTTATTGCACTTAAATAAAGATGAAGAAAGACAAACAAAATTTTAAAGCTAGACGAAATTGCTTATAAAAATAGTATTTAAACAATGCAATTTACCTAAAGTACGTTTCAGAATATTTGTTTTCATTTATTTAAACAAGACGTCGAAGAACTAATTGAGTCTAATTTGAGAGTTTAAGTTCCACAAATGACAAAGGACACTAAAAATTGTGGAGTACTTAATATGATACTTTAAATGTACAAAATAAAACAATAGAGAGATTTTAAAATTCCCACAGTAGAAAATTTCGTTCTTACGTATTTTTCATTTTTTATGCCTTTTTTTACATTTGGTAGAACATTATAATGAGCTCTCTTTTGACTTTTCCAAACGATGTCTGACCGTTAGTAAGCTTTTCTGCAGTTGTAATTGGACTAATACTCTTGTTTCTAATGCACGTTTCCCATTCATCTTGAACTTTTTTCTGCTGAAGCCTCCTGTTTCTATGTCGGTTGTTTATGCAGAATTATAGGAAAAATGGTTTACTTCCTGCATCAATTTATACAGCTAAGTTGTTTCTTTTAATGTAAAATGAAGTACAATAAAACCCCGATAATTTGGATTAATTGGGATCGGACCGAATCCGGATTATTCATAGACTTAGAAAAAAAATGAAATAAAATAAAACACACTTACAGTAAATCACCTTTATGTTAAATTTGTTGAATATTTACAGACAGTAAAAATGTTTACTTTGCTTTATTCTTCCGAAACGATTTCAGGAAAAAGTTTTTTTTATTCAGAATACGACGATGCATTAAGTTAATGTTACGGAAATTAGTCAATCGCTTCTCAAACTTAAAAAAAATGACCAAACCGATCCAAATTATCCGGAGATCCAGATTAACGGGGTCCGAATTAGGGGGGAACTACTGTTGTCCTTTTTTTAGTTTTTAACTAAATTAATTTTTAAAAATAGCTGTAACAAGATGCAGAAGAGAATAAACAAATGTCATTATTTATTTATTTTTACCAGGTATATGTATATACAGGGTGTTTCTAAATTCATGGTACAAACTTTAAGGGGTGATAGTACACATCAAGGCAAATAATATTAAATAGGAAATTAAGGGCCCCAAACGTCTTCCGAAGGAGATAGGCGCCATTAAAGTTTAGGGTCCAAAAATTCAAATGATTATAAAAAACAGAAAAATTGGTCGATTTGTTTGCGGTTTTCACTAAAAATATTTTTTATATCAGTACAGTATTGTCTTGAAAATAAATTATAAAGATAAATTTCCAAAATATCCGATAGAGGGCTCTTTAGACTTTGGAGTGACGAACAACTACTTTTTACCGTTACTTTTTGCATCTCATTAATTTTTTTAGAAGCTTAGACAAAAAACTTAAATTTTGAGATGAAAATCTTAATCGTTGGGAGTGGTTATGTAGCGGAAACTGAACTGTGGAGGGAGGTTCGAATTTCAAATTATTATAAAAAACGGAAAAACTGGTCAATTGATTTGCGATTTTCACTAAAATTATTCTTTATGTCAGTATTATCTTGAAAATAAATTATAAAGATAAAATTTTAAGTAAATGCAGATAGAGGGCGCATTAGACTTTGGAGTAATATACAACTATTTTTTACAGTTATTTTTTGCATCTCATAATTTTTTTTAGAAGCTTAGACATAAACTTAAATTTGGAGATGAAAATCTTAATCGTTCTTAGTGGTTAAGTAGCGCAAACTGAACTGTGCTCAAAGGGGGTGGGAAGGTTCAAATTTTAAATGATTAAAAAAACGGAAAAATTGATGGAATCGTTTGCGGTTTTCGCTAAAACTGTTTTTTATGCAATATTTACTTGAGAATAAATTTTAAAGATATCTTTCAAAAACATCCGTCAGAGGGTGCCTTAAACATTAGAGTAGCCAACAATTATTTTTAACAGTTATTTTTTTTAAATCTAATTAAATGCTTGTAAAAGTTCAAAGTTATATTTTGAGCTCAAAATCTGCATCGTTGTGAGTAATTAATTAGCGGAAAATTGAACTGTGTTCGAGGGGTGAGCAGGGTAACATTTCAATTACTGAACACAGTTAGTTTGCGATTGTTAACCCTCCCATCGATTTAGAATTTGAGCTCAAAATTTAAGTCTAAGCTTTTACAAGAATTTAATTAGATGCAAAAAAATAACGGATAAAAATAGTTGTTCGTTACACTAAAGTTTAAGTCGCCCTCTAACGGAATTTTTTGAAATTTATCTTTAAAATTTATTTTAAAGGAAATATTGATATAAATAATAGTTTTAGCGAAAACCGCAAAAGAATCGACAAATTTTTTCGTTTTTTATAATCATTTGAAATTTTAACCTCCCCAAACCCATTGAACCCAGCTCAGTTTGCGCTACTTAACTACTCCCAACGATTTAGATTTTCAGCTCAAAATTTAAGTGTATGTCTAAACTTCTAAAAAAAATTTATGAGATGCAAAAAATAACGGTAAAAAATAATTGTACATTACTCCAAAGTCTAAAGTGCCCTCTATCGGCATTTTTTTGAATTTCATCTTTATAATTTATTTTCATAATAATGCTGACATAAAGAATAATTTTAGTGAAAATCGCAAATCAATTGACCAATTTCTCCCTTTTTTATAATCATATGAAATTTGAATCTCCCCCACAGTTCAGTTTGCGCTATTTAACCACTCCCAACGATTTAGATTTTGAGCTCAAAATTTAAGTTTATGTCTAAGCTTCTAAAAAAAATTAATGAGATGTAAAAAATAATGGCAAAAAATAGTTGTTCGTTACTCCAAAGTCTAAAGCGCCTTTTACGGCATTTTTGGAAATTTATCTTTATAATTTATTTTTAAGACAATACTGATATAAAGAATAGTATTAGTGAAAATTGCAAACGAATCGACCAATTTTTCTCTTTTTTATAATCATTTGAATATTTGGACCCTAAACTTTAATGGCGCCTATCTCCTTCGGAAAACGTTTGGGACCCTTAATGTCCTATTTAATATTGTTTGTCTTGATGTGTACTATCAGCCCTTAAAGTTTGTACCATGAATTTAGAAGCACCCTGTATATATTTTTTAATAATTCTCGGAAACTTTTTCCAAAACGTAATTACTGGTAATTACAGATTAAGCAACATAAAATGTATATTATATAAGAAATAATGTTCTATTAAAAATAAAGCTGTTTGGCCTTGTAATTTACAGATGACTGATTGTATAACTTCTACATCTAAGGTTTGTTTTAAGAATAACCTTTAAGGTAACATTGCCTACAGAAATAATATTATGATTTATAGAAAAATAATATATAAATATACTGATATTTTATATGTTTTAAGACTATTTAAAATACTTTCTTTATAAGAAAAAAAAAGTTGTGTTCCTTAAATACAGCGTTACACAAAAATAAGGTTTTTCTTCCCGTGCTAGATTATTAACTATAAAGTAAAAATTCAAACTTTTTGAAAACTTTAACTATCTCTAATTTTACTCAAACAAACAATAAAAAAGATCAATTATAGAGCAAGACGAAATTTCTGCAAAAATGTTATTTAAACAATGCAGTTTACCTGAAATATGTTCCATAACATTTGCTTACAATAAACAAGACTTCTGAGAACTAATTGAGTCAAATTTGAGATTTTAAGTTCCACAAATGTCAGAACGCAATAAAAATTGAGGCGTACTTAACATGAAACTTTAAATGCACAAAATAAAGCAATAGAGAGATTTATAAAATTCCCGCAGTAGAGAATTTCGTTGTTACTTGTTTTTCCTTTTATTGTGACTTCTTTGCTTTCGCCAGAATCTCGTAATGAACTCTCTTCGACTTTTCCAAATGATGTATGACCATTAGTAAGCTTTACTGTAGTTGTAATTTTACTAATGCTCTTCTTTCTGATGCACATTTTCAATTTGTTTTCGGTATTTTTCCGCTGAAGCGTTCTATTCCTAAGTCGGTTGTTTGTGCGGAAATTATAAGGAAAGTTCTTCACTTTCTGCATAAATTTATACAGCGAAGTTGTTTCTTTTAATGTAAAATGAAGTATTTCTTTTTTTTTTAACTTCTCAATTCAATTTTAATTTTAAGAAGGGCTATAACAAGTTACAGAAGAGAATAAACTAATGGCATTATTTTTGTTTATTAAAAGGTATGCACAAATTTTTTTTTTTAGTTCTCTGTATTTATTAATTTTTTTAAACGAAATTACTTGATAATGAAGATTAAACGAAATAAAATGCAGATTATATTTCAAGTTATACTCTTATTAAAAGCAAAAATGTTTGGCAAAAATGTTTTAATTTACATGCGACTGATTGTAAAATTTCTACTTCAGAAAGTGGTATACATTTCACAAAAAAAAAAAAAAAAAAAAAAAAAAATCTTTACACATTACTAACAATTTGAATGTTCAAAGGTTTTTTTTCAATTTTGAATAGAAGAGACAATAGAGTGTTTCGGTCACGCTTTGGCTATCTGTAGTTTTGTTACTTGCAGCTTAACATACTTATAGTTGCAGATCAAATTACTCATTCATTAGATTATGGACGTAAATGTAGAAAATCTTTTGTGTTGAATAAATCAACATGCAAAATCAACATTTATGGACAGATCTTCGTGTTTGAAAGAAGTGCACTGACGTCAGCAATGTATTAGACAATGACTTCAGTGCTAATTTAATATTTATTAGTTCATGTGTTCAGTACTATATAATTTTTGTTGATCCCTCAAACTACTGTAAAATATGACAATAATTTTTTGAACATTTAGGAATGGATTTACATTGTGAAAAACGGGGATTATAAATAAGTTATTTACAAATTTCGCAACCGAGCTATCTCCAGTGACATTGAGCATCACATTCTTAACTGCGCATTGAAATATACCTACTTTTAAATTTTCTTTAAACTTCTTAGTTTGACATGCTTGAGCAAAGATTTTTTTTAAGCATAACCTTTAATGTAACATCATTTCCAGAAATGATATTCGGATTTATACAAAAATAAACTGTATACTGATAATTAATATGTTTAAAGAGTATTTTTAATACATTCGTTATTTAGTTTTTGTAGATCATTAAGACTCGAAATAATAATATATTTCTTCAGGAGCTAGATTATTAATTATAAAAGGGAAATTCAAATTTTTAGAAAAAAATGACTTTGTCTAGTTTTACTTAAACAAATGATGAAAAAAGAAAATAAAATTTATTAGAAAAACTAAATTGCTTACAAAAATCTTGTTTAAACAGTGCAATGTACCTGAAAATGTTTTTAATAGTTGCTTATGATAAACAAGACCTCTGACTACTAACTGAGTCTAATTTGAGATTTTAAATTCCACAAATGTTAAAATACATTAAAAATTGAGGTGTACATAACATGAAACTTTAAATTTACAAAATAAAACAATAGAGGAATTTATAAAATTTCCGCAGTTGCAAATTTCGTTGCCACGTGTTTTTCCTTTTTGTATGTCTTCTTTGCATTTCGATAGAACCGAGTAATGAGCTCTCTTCCGACTTTTCCAAATGATGTTTGACTGTTAGTAAGCTTTTTTGTAGTTGTAGTTGGACTAATGCTCTTGTCTCTAATTCACATTTCTCATTCGTCTTGAGCATTTTTCCTTTGAAACTTTTTGCTTCTAAGTCGGTTGTTTGTGCATAATTATAAGAAAAGTTGTTTAGTTACTGCATAAATTTATTCAGCGGAGTTGTTTTTTTTTATGTAAAATAAAGTATTCTTTTTTTTTTTTTTTTTACTTTTCAACTAAATTTTATTTTTTAAAAAGATCTGTAACAAGGTACAGAAGAAAATAAATAAATATCATTATTTTTTGTTTATTAAAAGGTATGCATATGATTTTTTTATAGTTCTTTGTAATTTGTTTTTGAAAACACAATTTCTGGTAATTAATTTTTAAACAAAATAAAATGCATATTATATAAGAAATTGTACTCTAATTAAAAATAAAACAGTTTGGTCTTTTAATTTCCATACGACAAATTGTATAACTTCTTCAAAGATATTTTTATCATAACCTTTACATTGGTTATAGAAATAATATTATGATTTATACAAAAATTAAACTGTACAGTGGTATTTTATATGTTTTAAGAATATTTTCAATTTTTTTTTTATTTAAAAATTTTAGAATACGCGCTGTTTCTTAAATACAGCATTAAAAAAAATTCGTGAGCTAAATTAATAATTACAAAGGGATAATTCAAATATTCAGAAAAAACCGACTTTCTTTATTTTTATTCTAATAAAGATAAAAAAGGAGATAACATTCATGAGTAAGACAAAATTGCTTATAAAAATAGTATTTAAACAATGCAATTTACCTGAAGTAAATTCTATGTAGTTTGCTTAAAATAAACAAAATCTCTGAGAACTAATTGAGTCTTATTTGAGATTTTAAATTCCACAAATGTCAAAAGACACTAAATATCGAGGCGTAATTAAGATGAAACTTTAAATGTACAAAATAAAACAATAGAGTAATTTATAAAATTCCTACAGTAGAAAATTTCATTGTTACGTGTTTTTCCCTTTTTTACGGCCCCACCAGTGGCCGAGAGGTACGGACCTCTCAACTGGTAGACGGCAGGTGCTGGGTTCGAACCCAATCGCGGCTGTCGGCCTAACCGTTCGGAGTTTTCGTGGTTTTCTTCGAACCTTGCGTAAATACGGGTTAGGTTCCCTTAGAAAGACCCCCACGAAGGGCACTCCCCCCCGGTCCTATATCCCTAGCGCAGATAATCGGACGTCAAAAATAAACCAAACCAAACCAAACCTTTTTTACGTGTCTTCTTTGCATTTCGGTTGAGTCTCGTAATGAGACCTCTTCCGGCTTTTCCAAATGATGTCTAACCATTAGTAAGCTTCTCGGTAGCTGTAATTGGATTAATACTCTCGTTTCTAATGCACGTTTCCCTTTCGTTTTGATTATTTTTCCGTGAAGTTTTCTGTTTCTAAGTTGCTTGGTTATGCATAATTATAAAAAAAAAGTTGTTTAGTTCATGCATAAATTTATATGGTGAAGTTGTTTCTTTTAAAATTGAAATGAAGTATTTTTTTTATTTAAAAATTGCACTATTTCTTGAAGAAATTATTAAGACAAAATAAGATTTTTCTTTGTGAGCTAACTTAATAATTATAAAAGGAAAATTCAAACATTTAGAAAAATTTGTCTTTCTCTTGTTGTACTCAAATAAAGATAAAGAAGGAAAATAAAATTTTAGATATAACAGAAATTGCTTATAAAAGTGATATTTAAATAATGCAAGTTACCCGAAGTATGTTTCATAATAGTTGCTTACAATAAACAAGACCTCTGAAAATTAATTGAGTGTAATTTAGATTTTAAATTCTACAATTGTCAAAAGACACTAAATATTGAGGCGTACTTACCACAAAACTTTAAATGCACAAAACAAAACAATAGAGTGATTTATAAAATTCCCGCTGTAGAAAATTTTATTGTTACGTATTTTTCCTTTTTATGTCTTTTTTTCATTGAGTAGAACCTCGTAATGAGCTCTCTTCGACTTTTCCAAATGAATTTGTTAGAATATATAATTTGACTTCATTAGAATTTTTTTTCTGGAAGTCGTAAATCACTAGATTTATGTAAATTCTCTGTATGTTAAAAAATTCAAATCCAATTTATCGCATGACAGTACGTAAAAACATAAAATTCGTTCAATAAGACCGATAAAGAGTTCCTCTAATCATGGCAGTTCTTTAAAACTTGACGTATTGTTAATAGCAACTATAACAACTGCATAAATAAAAAAGTAATATTATGTAATGAATGTATCAATTTGGTCTATCTGTCCTAAAATTCAAATACATCGATGCATGTGTAGATTTTTTTGCTGTCATTGTACTTCGATGCACACAAAAATTTACGTAAGATACATACACACCAAATTATCTATACTAATACTAGATTTATACTAATGATAATTTTTGATTTTTAAGAATGTTTTCCGTGTTTATAATAAAAAAAAAATATTTTTAGTACATTCCTTGAAAAATTTAATTATGTTTGTCCATCTGTTTTTTAATTTGTCTATCGTATATCCTTGCTCTATCTTTAGTGTGTATTCTCGAATAGACATGCAATCAGAATATGCTTTTAATGTTTACAATAGATTTCTCATTATTAAAACTGAGGCGTGAAGCATTTAGAGTTATTTTACAGGGATATAAAAGTTAATTTTATTACAGTATGAATTATGAAAAAAATCCTATTCGGTACACCTTATGCTTTTAATAATATATCAAGATAAATACAAGATAATGAAATTTATATGAATCACTACGTGAATAATAATAAGTTTTCTCATAAGTAAATAATCAGTAACATTTATAGTTCGTTTTACAGGTATACACAAAATCAAATTAAAAAGGATCACTTAGTTACACTTCAACTTGGATACTATCCATTATGCCGTGCATAGCACTTTTAGTTTATTTCAAAATACGCACTAAATAATTCGTTTAAAAGATTCACTATGATTGGTAATTGATGAAAGTCCAATTACTACTCTGGTATGCTTTTTCAACTCTGCAAATATTATATATAAGTATTTTTTTATTATTATTCACTAGTAAAATAATGAAAATAAATTATTTCGTTTTCCATTAGACATAATAACATAATGTCACTTATGAGTTTCATAACAAACATTGCTCAAAAATGGTTATTTTATATTATACACGTTTTTTAAAGTCTTTATAATGTTCAATTACAACTATTCAACGATAAAATAATTTTTATACAGCTTTAATATTTTCTAGAATTAAATATTACTAGCTTTTAAAAATAAAGAAAATATGCCAGTCAATGTTTCAATAAAATAATTAATTTCATGTAATTGTAGATACCTAAAACAAATTACACAAAATTGCATGAAATTTAAAATGAAATTCTATTTTTTTATGTATCCAGAAAACATCAAGACATTATTAAGATTTAGGAGGAAAATTGCTTTTTATTACTATCAAATAAATCATTTACGGAACGCAATTAGAAAATAAAAGTAATAGAAAATTTGTCAAACAGGCTGTTAGAAAGCGAAATACATATAACTGAGGATTATCTATTCCACAAATTCTAAAAATAACGTAGAATAAAATTTTATAAACAGAAAATAAAACACTACTGAACTTTAGAAAAATCTCTCAGAAGAAAATTTTATTATTCTGTGTTCTTTTACATGTATTTTTTACATTTCAAGAAACTGGGTATTATTTTTTCTACAGCATTTCGAAATGTTGTCTCACCATCAGTTAGCTTTTCCGTAATTGTAATTGGACTAATACCCTATTTACTAATCTATTTTTCCTATTCGTATCTAGAATTTTTCCACTGCTATTTTTGTAAGTTGGTTATTTGCTCAGAATTCCAAGAATTTCTGAATAGTTCTTACTGGAAATTTTTAGAGGAAGAGGTATTTTTTTAAATAAGAAATACAGTTATTCTTTTAGAAATTTAAAGTCTTTTTTTTCTTTTCGAAATTAATTTATATGCATACATACATACAGATAGATAGCTAGACAAATGTCATTTTTTTCTTTTAAAAGAATACATCCCATACAAGTAAACACGAAGAAATTATTGTAATTTTTTTGTAAATTTTCTAACCGCATATTTATTATTAATGGAATTTTAAATATGAATAATGCATGGAATAGTATTAAAAAACATGCTAAATTAAAATTGGAGAACTCAGAAATTTTGTAAAATTAACTCTCAGTATATGAACATATAGATCCTGCAGTTGTGATATTTGTATTATTTTTATTTAATTAGGATGGCATTGGAAGCCTAATTGCATAGTTATTAGTGCGTGCCCTTAACACTCTTCTAGCCAGATCAATTTCGGACTCCGAACTCTGTAAAGTTTAATTGACCTTTCTTCAATTTGGGGGTCTTTTAAAATAATTCCAAGTTTTCTTTGGAAATGAACATTGATTGTCCTGTGTTAAGTTGACTACCTGATCAGGTATATGCTGTATACACCTTCGTATAAATGGTAGAAAAAACATGACTGGCCGCTTTGAAAGACCATGATTCTTAACTATTTCAGGCCTTGATTTTTAGGTGCGTTCGTAATTATGTAAATACGTAGCACCTATTGTTGTCGCTCAGTCCGTCCGTCCGTCTGTCTGTCCGTCTGTCCGTCTGTCCGCATATAACAACGCAAAAACTACCCGACCGAATCGTTTGAAATTTAAAATACATAATTATAACATAATTTTGGCGAGTCATTTCAAATGTTATGAAAATCGGATGGATAGAACAATTACAGGGACATTCAAAAGGATTCCGTTACATTACGGTCAATAGGGAAAAAAGTTTTAAATGCATTTTAATCGTTTGAAATTTAAAACATATAATTATTGCGTAAATTTGTCGAGTCATTTCAAATGTTATGAAAATCGGGTGTATAGATCAATTACAGGGACAATCAAAAGGATTCCGCTACATTACGGTCAATGGGGAAAAAGTTTCAAATGCATTTTAATGGTGTTACACTCATTCGAACATAATAGAATTGGCATGAATCTATGAAATATATACAAAAATATGCATTCTGTACAATCTGTGATGCAAAGAATTTTTATTATTAAATTACAGGGCCACACAAAAGTATTCCACTATATAATGCTATACGGGGAAACATGGTTTGTTACGTGTTTTAATTATATTCAACTATTTCACATTTTATGATAAGATATACGTTGCTGAGGTGTAATAAAAATTACTTCCTGCATATTTACAGGAACGTAAAGATTTCAACTACTATACTGTATCCGGAGTACGCTCTACTATATCAGCAAGATCTGAATATTTTTAAAACTTCGTTATCGTACGAACGCACCTCATTTGCTACGTTCACGTGCAATTTCCAACTTGTTAATTTATTGAGACGCGATTTTTATTTATCTGCTTTTTATTATCATAAGTGAATATTTTTCTCACTAGATAAACGTTTAGATACCACAGAGAATGCAGTTAAGTTACATTTATTCTACTGACGCGCTTGACTATTTTACATAAAGAGAAAAGAAGACTGGTAGAAGGAAATAATTAACAACATTAGATAACAAGGATGATTAAAAATTGTAGAAGTCATAAAAAACTTTCCACGAATGAAGAAATAAAAGAATTAAAATTCATAAATCATTAAATTAATAAAAAAGTAAATATTTTTTACTGAATATGTAAACATGGCATAAATGAAAGTAATTTACAAGGGAAAAAAAACCTTTATCAATTCTGCTTTTTAAAACTTTTATATGTAAAATTAAATAAAAGATTTTTATATGAAAACTGTATGTACATAAATCATGTCAACAGGGTTTATACAATAAAATGAGCCCCTATACAGTCTTTCTTTATGGGCCATTTTCACCATTTTCTTACATTTAAAAATTTTATTTTATTATTATTTTTTTAAAGCTTAATAATTTCTTTTAAGAATGAAGACAAGTATTAAAGTAAATGTTTTAGGTACATGAAAAAAAAAATGTTTGTGCATTTTGCCCAGTAATATAGTATGTAAATGCTATTTAAATTTGGCTTGTAAGACAAATTGTCAAGTCCGTTACCATACAAAATTATTTAAAATATTAAGCAATAAATTTATTAATTTTCCTAAAATCAACTTACTTTGAAGTGACTTATGTCCCTTAAAGTTTTTAAACATGATATTTATCAATAATACTTAAATTATATTGAAATGAGAGACAATTTTAGCCACAAGATTTTGATCACATAGAAATTATACAAGAACTTTATCTAATAATTACAGTATATATCAATGTAAATTATTAAATTTTAAGTAAATTGCATATTTGTTTCTTAATTAAAAAAAATAAAAGTAGAATTATGGAAAAATGATAATCATTAAAAAACCTTGCGGTAACAGACTTGAGATTTGGTAAAGGATTTGACAATGGAAAATAGCCGTTAAAAATGGCCGATATAAATGATTGTTTGTGCCAAATCCAATTGCATACTTACTTCTTATTGGGATAAATACATATGGAATAGTAGAGGCCGTTGTTGTAGTTGTGGGAATAATCTCTGAAAAATAAATCATTTTAAATTTTCAAAAATATAATATAAACATTTAGAAAAAAAATCTATTCAATAGTATAACTATATTTTCGTAATGCACGTATATTATTTATAAGTTAAGTGTGCCATATTTTCAGACATTATTTTTTCAATACAAAAAAATACTGCGATATTTGCGATAAAACTTTAATGATAAACTGGTTTTAAGACGAAATATTGTAATTAAAGTTTTCATTATTCAACTTTGAAGACAATACAGACACTATATTTAATGAAATTAAACGGATATATATATACCGAGAGTCCCAAAAATGACTCATGAATTTTAAAATTCAATAACTTGCAAACGGTGACAGCTATTTAAAAAAAAATTTGCAGGAGGGTTATGTTTAATGCCAGGAGTTTTTTTTACCGTAATTTTTTTTATTTTAGTTCGCATCTGAAACAATAGGTGGCGCTGACGGCGATTGAAGACCAGGTGATCAATGCTGAGTAAAGCATCGACCTGGCCTTCAATCGCCGTCAGCGCCACCTATTGTTTGAGATGCGAACTAAAATCAAAAGTTACGGTAAGAAAACTCCTAACCTTATACATAACCCTCCTGCAATTTTTTTTTAAAATAAATAGCTGTCACTGTTTGCAAGTTAGCAAGTTTGGTTTTAAAATCCATCAGTCATTTTTGGGACACCCGGTATATACGTATATATGTATATATATATATATATATATATTGTAGACTTTAATTATTGTTTTTAAGACGATTATCTAAATGTAAATTTCTTTAATAAACAAATTGAATGCAATTAGTTTCTAAAAAAGAAATTACATAGCATTTTATAATATAAAGGGGAAAAATGAAAATCTTTATAGTGAAGGGTTTTTGTATTGAAAAAAATGTGCCTGAAAATAAGGTACACTTAACGTATAAATAATAAAAACACTTTGTATGGAATGTTATAATAAAGTAACTAATAGAAAAAAAGACCTTTATGGTACTAAAATATTTTTGTTATGAAAAAGTAAATGCATTTTCAAATGTGTAGGTTATAACAATAATAACTACTTATTTATGAACAACGTTTAGAAAAATTGGTCATAGAATCAAATGCCAGAGGAATATTTTATCAAAATATGAAATTTATTTGTTTTATGTCATCACAAGCAGACACATTTGCTTATACTGAGGACATTTTATTGAATAATAACAACAACAATGTAACATTTGATATATAAACTTACATTTCAACTTATGTTAATTAATAAAATCTTGAAAAATACCAGCTTAAACATCTAGGAATTTCAAAATAAACATGTTTCAAGCAACATAGTTTAATTTGTTAGAGGGGTGGAAAATTTTTACTAGATATCACTTATAGGACCGGGAGACCGTATCAAAATTTAATTTTCGTAATTTTTTATTTATTATTTTTTTTACCTAAATAGCTTAAAAACAACTCTTTACCTTTTTTAAAGCATTCTTGCAATTGGAACTGTATATCTATGACTAACCGTTTAGAAATTAGCTATTGGCCACCGTTGAGAGTGGACACACTGTATATTGTTTTATGTTCTATTTTTTTTTCATGATACACAACGAAAAGAGTTTTATAATAACATAGGGATAATGTCTCTTATATATTACAGAAAATATAAATTATACGAACTGATTTAAAAATTGGGTGACAAAAAATTTTTTTTTTCAAATCCATTTTAATCTTAATCAACTGTTCAAGCTTCACATGTATAAAAAATGACTTTTTATATATGATTTTTTATTAAACGTATTTATTATTTTTGATACACATAAATACTATCCATAGTTACCCTAAAATATGTACTATTAAAAGGTACCGGTATATAAATCTTAGTGGGATTTTTCGTTAAATATTTGGTTTTTTTGCGATAGATAATTCTCACAAACATTTTTTTTAATTGTTAAATGCTATACAATACACTCTCATTAATTCTCATCTTACGTTTCTTAAAATTTCATGGTGTCTTAGTAATAATAGTGATTTCTTTATTACAAATTATATTTTATATCACATATGTTGCTAACTTTACATTATTTAAAAACTTTTTTATTTCTTTTCTACATTAATACGATCGGTTTATTTTTATTGAATTTTTACAATCATATCTTAATTTTACGTCAACTTTATTCGTATCAGCTGAGATGTTATTTTATTTATTTTAATTTAAATATCGCGTTATTTATGACTTTAAAATTTTATAATTCATGGACTATTGTAAATTATTACGTTATAAAAATGTTTTCTACGTTAATTAGAATATCTTTAATAATACACATTTGGTCTAGAAAAATGGACACGGCCTTATTTTTGAATTATTATTATTATTGCTACTTTTTAACAATAGTACTACTATTATATGAACTTATGTGATGAACACTAAAATAATGTTATTATTATGTGTGTAAACCCGTTTTCTTATGTTTAGTTTATAATCAATGTTTACTAATTTTGTGCCGTAAAATATGAATATATTTGCAGAATATTGTTATTAGCATTAATTTATAAAATATAATATTATTGTCATACGAACTTCTGTAGTAGAAACCTATATTGTATGATTACAATATAAGGGTTCGTACGGGTCCTGGAATTTTATGGCTTGGAAATTTTTCGGTACCAGTATTTTCTTACAAAACATCTCTGACTAAATAAAAAGAAATTTCGCACTTTTGAACTATATTTATTTTTCTGTAAAGAAATGCTGGTATTTCGTCTGGAAAATAACGGTACCCGTACGAACCATGAATATACGGTCAGAATTAGAATTACTTTTAATCCATGAAATGTAAAGGATAGTTATAATTTATTTATAAGTATAATATATAATATACATTACCTTATAATATTGTTTATAAAAATATACAGATTCATACATTCATATGTTTTTCGTTAAATTTTCTATATTTTTCACAGCATTTAATTATCTCATGTTTAACTGCCATATTTATTTGAAATATGCCCGAATTAAATAGAAACTGCTATTTTCGTGTTAAAAAGCACTTCCATTTTTAACTAATTTTCATGTTTTAAATTTCCATATTAATTAAATTTCTATAAAAGAAAATCAATAATTTTATAAACAATTCAATAAAATATTTTTATACTACCTATCAACCTTACAAAGCCCTCTTTATCACCAAATGTGTTCTTGGCAACACACTTATAAGGTCCAAAATCTTGTTTTGAAACATTCTTTATTTTGAGCTCCATTAAAATTTTATAAGACTCATCTGTCTCTCGAGTTTCGTACTTATTGTTGTTGATTAAAACTGCTTCATCAGGCCGAATCCAAGATGTCATAGGCTTGGGCGATGCTTCTAAATTGCAGGCTAATAGAGCTTCTGAACCAACTACTGCATATACCATTTGGTTTTGAACACGTATCTTTGGCTGAACTAGAAAAAAAAAATACATGTATGGTATTGCATACAAATATTTACGACATTAAATTATATAAATATTTTTGTTAAAGAATTTTTTTAAACATTCGTATAAATCGCAAACGAAAAGTACTAAAAATGCTTTCAGATACACACACACATATATATAATATAAAAACTATATATAATGCATTGAAATACCTTCAAAATACATTAAAGGAAATTAAATCCCAAAACATTTTCGGCCAACTTTCACGTTCATCGTTAGTGTTTTTAACGCTATTATTATGTAAGCGCAAACAGATATAACAAATTAAAAATACCACTGAAGATGTCCGTGTATAGTTGGCCCAAAAGATTTGGAATTTTATATTTGATTTTAATATATTTTAAAGTATTTTAATGTAGTTTTTTTATTTCACATATGCATTTAAAAACATATTTAGAACATTTTTTGTGATTTATACTAATTTTTTCCCAAGGTGTTTTTAACAGTAAAATTTTTACATTCATTTTCTGAAATATTTTTTTTTTATTTATCAGTTAAGATGAATGAGTTAAGAAAAATTACTTAAATAAATCCGTTGCGTTTCAGTTGATTAAGTGACTAAAAGAACGATACAAACTTAAGAGTCAGGGTTAAAACAATGAAAGGGCAAGTTATGGGAAATTTGAGATCACAGTGTCTTTTCTTGTATTGCGATGCCGAATACTTTTAAATGTTTTAAATCACGACAGAAATGAAATTAATTCGGAAGTACACTTCACACAGCAAGAAATATTGTTCTGGCATCTAGATTCTACACTGTAAAAAAAAGGGTCGATCTACTAAAAAAAACTTTAGTGATCCTTGTAATTACTAAAAAATTTTTAGTAATCTTAGTCGGTTACAAAAAAATCTGTAAGAATTACTAGAAAAAAGTTAGCAACGAATAGAGTTAATAGTTTTATATTTTTAATAGCTCTTACTAAAACTCAGTTGGTGTGGCCTTGATAACATAGTGGTTATAGTAACAGGCTCCAGGCTAAAAGGTCCCGGGTTCGAAACTTGCCACCGCCAAATACGCCCCGAATGTATGTAGTGTCTCGTTAATAAAGGGATTCTGAAAATCCTGTCGGAGCAGGTGGGAATGTTTGGTGCTGCTATCTATTGCGGTTTTGCCGAAAATCTTCCGCTTCAGAAGTCTGGATGCAGCTCGATGGAAGCTCCTGCCCTTCGGGCGCACGTAATGGTTATTAAAAATAATTTTGGAGCTATTACTAAAATTTGCTTGGTGGCTCATACTAAAAATTTTTAAGTTAGTTATACAAAATATTCTTTTGTTCAGTTTTCAAAAGAAATGCTTGTTTCACTTGCAAAAAAAAAGTTTGTAATGGTTACTAAAAAATTCTGTGGAATACAAATTTACTAAGAAATTTTTAGTAACCTCTTGAATTTTTTTTTTTTACAGTGTAGGATGTGCTTTAAGAAAAAGTAGTCCCATGCCATCCTAATAATTCTAGTTACGCTGAGAGTTACGCTGTTAAACATTTTGTTGTATCTGGAACCGAACTTTGGTGCTCAGTATCTGCCACCATAAGATGGTGAAATCTCTTATCACTATTTGAAGCTTCCTACTTCCGCCTCGTTCCAACTATTAGAACTATTTTTCAACGGGAGCCCCAGATATCGGTTGACGATTTCACTATCTTACAATGGCAGCTATTGAGCACCAAAATTTGGTTCAAACTAGGACAAGATTCTTAGGAAGGAGTCTTATATTAGAATTAAAGATCGTTTGCCTATATTTTCGTGACCAAACCTATTTAAAAAGCCTCGCAAATAGATGCAAACTCTAGAGGTTAGTTTTAGTAACTAGAATTCAATTTTATGAAACAATTCCCGAAATCAAGCAATAATTTCTCGTTACTGAAACGACTCAATATCGTTTTGTCATTTAGAAAACTAGCGGTTAGAAATTCTAGATCATTTCGTCTATTCAGCTTAGTTGTTTTTCCGCTATTCGCACAGCTCGGAAATATATAATTATGATTTAGGGATTCAAAAAATGACTATCTATTCATTATAGGTGAGGAGGGTATTTTGTTCTCAATATTGAAGACAGGTATAAAACGATCAAATTATTTTTAAAAACACACCTAATCCTACTATGCATGAAAAGAATGATGAAAGACAACGCATCTCGATAAATAATGCATGACGGGATAAATGATAAATAAATATTATCTAAATTTCTATGACTATTATTTTTTTCACATTAGCAATCCATTTTTTTTTTCAATAAAATGCAACTTCTTAAAATAAACAGCATTGTTCTCTTGCAAGTAATAGACATTCATAAATAAAAAGGAGTTATTCAAAGGGAAAGTGCGACATTATTATTAATTTTTTTCTCATCTTGATAGTCATTTTTATTCATTGAATATCATTAAGAAAAACACTTAACATTGTAATCCTCAAAACTATGTTCCGAATATTTTTTAGTGTATTTTTTGACATTTCATCCAAATTCACTTGAAAATTTTACAGGTTATCTTAAATCAATTATCTGGAAAGAAGGGGTTTTTGTCAAAACATAAAAAATGAACATAATTATTACAATTCATAAACTTTTTTCTTCAGTTATTGTTAGCTGATAATGTTATATTTTAAATAATAGACTAAACGCACACAAATATGCATACATTTGAATGGTTAATTTACAAAAGCAATCTTTTTGTTAATGGCACAAACAATATAAATAAAATTTCATTTTATTCTAGATATAAAAATTTATAATGAGTATTTAATTTTATTTTCTTATTATTTTGATTCATGAAGCATTAGTCTCAGAAAATTATATTTAAAATTAGCCTTCTTTTAAAAAATATTTATTACAAACTTTATGAAATTAAATTTATATATATATATATATATATATATATACATTGATAAAAAAATTTCTGGAGAAATGCAATATAATCTCTTACAAGAAAAAAAAATAATATAATCAATAAATATACGTTAAAATGGTGTTTAATGAATGGAATTGGCGATATCATTATTTAATAGCAATATAAATGCACCCAATATTTACAGTGAAAGGTAATAAAATTTATATGGAACATTGTGAGCCTAATTTATTGTAGTTGAGTATTTTAATTAAATACAGCATATGTATTCAAAATCACATAGGAAATTTATTAAACCTCTCACATAGGCTGGTAGCATTTTAAAATTATACAAAGTAAGCAGTAGAAAATTTGGCATTTAACTTAAACATTGTAAAACAAATTATACTCTGTCATTCTCTGTGTCATTACTGTAATAGAATGGTGTTATTAGTATGACCCCTTTCCAAATTTAATCTTGTTGCATAAAAATTTCATTAGTATGAATAAATAAAACCAAGTTCAGTAGTTGGAAACAATACATTGTTTTATAAATTATGCATTAGATTGCAATTCAAAAGATTAAAGAACAAATATAATATTTATTAAATATAATATATTTTAGGACACCTATAACATACGATTCAGTATTCACCTATAAACACACTATAAAAATGAATCTTTCAAATTTAAGGTTTTTGCCGTAAAAATTGTAGTAAAGTTAGATGAAAAAATGCACATCTAATTTTAATGCAATTTACGGCAAAAATTTACAGGCAGCATTGCTTCCATCAGTTTTTGCCGTAAATTATTTATTTTAGATATAAGGTTAATTGTGAAGTTTAATCATTACTGCGTATTTCTCTTTGATGTATTAATTCCTGGAGAATAATATGATAATTTAAGATGAATATGTATATAAGTAATGAAAACCTGAAAACTACTTGAATTTCAACACATAATTTTCATTACTTTTTAATTCATATACTATTGCACTTTGTAGTAGATTGAATCAGAATTTGTTGCTGCAATAACTGTTATGGTTTAACAACAGCTCCAAATATTGGGCACAGTGCTACTGGCTTACATGGATGGATACACTACATTTCTAAAAGTATGTTGAAACCATCACAAACATTTAACCGTACGAAATTTTACGTGCAAATAATCCTTAAAAAATATTTCCCCGATACCTCATTAAATTCAATGATTATTGATAACACTTAATAAAATTTAATCATTCTAGAATAATATTTATAATGCTACAAACACACCAACTAAATCGTTGAACTAGTATTTATACCAGATATATTTTATTAAATTGCATGTTGTTGTTTTTTTAATCGTTTCAATAAAAAAAAAATGCTAAATAGCATAATTTCATTTTTTTTAAATAAAAAAAAGATAAGTAATATAAATATTAAAATATCTTATTATGCCGTAAAAAAAAAGAAAGAAAGACGTTAATGTAGCCAAAACACTGAAATACATCTACTAGATAAATTTTCTTAATTTAAGTGTAACATTAATTATATTTCACTTAAGCACAATTTAGTCAATTTAATAATAATCAGAATAATAAAATTTAACAGCAATATCTGTTAAGTATTTTTTTAGGAACATGAATTTGAGATTTCTTAAAAACATTTTATGATTTTGTAATTGGATTATCCAAAACCTTTTTTTTTATAAATAATTAGTATAAATAGTATAAATAATTATATTCTTTGCTGATCATTTGTTTTATGACAATAAACTATAAAAAAAAAAAACATTAAAAAATTCAAACTTATAAGCATCCCTGGTAGCGAACCAATATTGGTCCAACGTTGCGCCAATACTTCATTAATTGGAAATATTGCCAATAAAACGTCAATATTGCTCCAATATTGGGATGTTTACATTTTGCCCTTATTTAGCCAATATTTGCAGCCAATATTATGCCAATATTGGAGTTTCATTCGAAATATTGCTAATAAAACACCAATATTGTACAAATGTTGGCGTTACATTCGAAATATTTCCAGTAAAGTTCCAATATTTAACCAATATTGGCGTTTTATTGGCAATATGTGCAATGAAACCCCAATATTGGCTAAATAAGAGCAAAATGTAAACACCCCAATATTGGAGCAATATTTCGTGCCAATATTACGCCAATAAGCCAATATTGCTCCAAGATGTAGCCAATATTGGTCCAATAATTTTTGGCTACTGGGGATGAATACATATTTCTTGAAGGCATGAATAAGTTTTTATATTAGGAGATTTTTCTGTCCATTAAAAATTTTAGACTAAATAATGCCAAGAATTGTTTCTCTTACCATAAATTGACGTTTATAAATTTTAACAAAGAGTTAATAACATTTATAATATATTTTCACTGATGAAAAATAAAATAATTATTATATTTATACATAATATTTCAACTAAAATACTGAAACCTTTCACCTAAATGTTGTATTTCCTAAAGCTATACATTATTATAACTACATTTTTTAATTACTAATCAATAAAATAATACATAAATAGAGTAATAGTTATAATAAAAAATTTTCATATAGATAATTGAACAAAAGTTAATTATAAATTTGTAGTAATAAACAAACTTTTAATTATTGAATAGGAATTTGTGAGAATATCTCAAAGCTTTTCGACCGAATTTTTTTTCATTTTATAAATTATGTTTTTATAATAAATGAGACACACAATAAAAACATTAAAAACAATGTATTAACTATATAACCCATACATAATTATTATTTATATCCATATCAACAATTGTCTTTATTGCTCTGAAATTTTGATACTACATTAATGCAAATTGCTAAATCTTTAGTTAGGAATTATTAAAATAATGTAGATGTATAGATTCTTATAATGCTACCTTAACAAAAATAGTACAATACTTTACCTAGAAACACATTTCTTTAATATTTACTTCATTTTACAGACATTTAACTAAATGAAATCTCAATAAATTAAGTTGCAGAAAGAGAAAAATGAAATAAGTAAAGTATAAACAAAATAATTGAATGAAGAATTTATAAATAGAATAATGATATAAGGTACCCTGGGGTAATAACGCCAGGCGGGGTAATAACGCCAAGTGCTTATATTTTGCGTAATTATGAAATAATCAGGTAAATGACACCCATGTGCTCTGCGCAGAAGGGTTTTGAGTCATATAAATCGCAAAAACAGCTTCAAGTTAATTTGTTTCACTTTTAGGTCTTATTGTTTTTACAAACAACTAAAATTAACGCTTGATCTAAAATTTGCGAGATACGTTTTGTGATGTGAAGACTATCTTTTTATCCGGAAATACTTTGTTAATTACATAAATTTGTAGTGCATTTCGTGTACATTTAAAATGTTGTTGAAGATTTTGGATATCTTCTCGAGATAATTTGTAATTTAAAATGTACTGCGCAATAACTATACCGGGGTAATAACGCCAATCCTTGACTTTAGTACCCCGGTTGATTCCCTACAGTGGCCGAGCTACATCCTAAATACTGATTCAAATAAACACAGTTAAAGAAAGTTTCTGTCCAATGTTTCTCATATTTCTATTTAAGCGGTCCTTTTTAAGCAAAAAGAAGCTCACGGTCTGATGTTCTTTTGCCTCATCCCCTCCTCCCACACCACACCTTTATTTTTCTTACACTTTCACAAAAAATTGAAATTTTTCAATAGTTTAGAATGCAATTTGTCAATTTCTAAGTTTGTAGAGTTTGTATTTTTTAGAACTGGGCTATCTACATGCAATTATTCCATCATATTTCATAGTTTTGTTTGCATGGCGTTATTACCCATATAAGTGGGTAATAACGCCAAATAGCATTGGTCAAGAAAAAACGCCATTACATTTTATGAACACATATCTGTTAAATTATTTTATTTTATATAGATAGTCAATGAGTTGCTGTATCAGATCCTATATTTGTTTGAAAAATACAATCTAAAACTAAGCCGTGAAAATTGGTAGAACCTTAACATGGCGTTATTACCCCAGGGTACCTTAATTTGTTTATAAACAGAATAACGGAATAAATAAGTTATAAACACAGTAATAAAATAAATAATTTGCAAAAAGAATAAAGAAATAAGTTAAAAACTGAATAAATAAATCAATATTTTAAAAACAAAATAATGAAATAAATGAGTTTTAAACACCACAATAAAATAAACACCATATAAACGAAATAACAAAACTGGCACGTTATAAACAGAATAACATTTCCAAGAGAAATAAATCAATTAGATATTAAAATTGAAAAAAATATATTTTATATAACTTTAATGGGTTTATCTCAAACATTTTTCTTTTAAATAATCTGCTTTAAAATATATTCACTATTACTAGTTCTTGTTATCACAATAAAGTACACGTATTAAACATTAAAAATTCTTAATTCTAATTTTCCCAAACTATTTTTTATATCAACAAATTTCACCTAATTGCACTGAAACTTTTATGGACAATTAATGCAAATTGCTTGAAAAATGTTTCCCTCACCCGACATTAAATCTAATAACCTTTAGGAGAGAGTTAATAAAACCGGAAAAAACATTATCACTGCAGTACAATAAAATTATTAGGATATCATTCATAACACCTCAACCAAAACACTGGAAATAGTTCTTCTACCACAATCCGAAATTGCTTTTGTTCATGGATTCATAATTTCAGAAGAATCATAAATACAATTTTTGTTTGAGCTCGAGAGAATTTATGGGCCATTAAGAAAGAATGGCGAGAGCAGGCATAACCGTAGATCACAAAAAGTGCCCTAAATATCTGAACTTACAGTTAACGTTAAGCAGTATCCTTTTGCTAACAGAAGGAGGGACGCCGTTCGAAGCTATGCAGAGATAAGCTCCCATATCTTCTCTTGTGACTTGAGTCAGGTTGAGATATTCACCTTCCACGCGCTGAACTAAAATAGATATTATTATATTAGAATATAATAAAGAATAAAATAGGAATGAAATAAATAAATAATATGTATGTAATATAAATATACACTAAAAATTTACAAATAAAGTTATAATTGATGCATGAACTTGTATCAAATATAGTTTAATGAGTACAAAACTACATAAATGATTGAACACTTAAAAGATGATTAAAAAATTCTAAAATATTTAAAATCGAGTACTTTTAGCTGATACTAAGCCAGTATAGGAAATTTCAAATAATTTAGACAAATTTTATAACTTTTCATTTCAGAAAAATACGCGCTGAATTAAAATAGATATTATTATATTAGAAGATAATAAAGAATTAAATAGGAATGAAATAAATAAATAATATGTATGTAATATAAATATACACTAAAAATTTACAAATAAGGTTATAATTGATGCATGAACTTGTATCAAATATAGTTTAATCAGTACAAAATTACATAAATTATCGACACTTTTGATTGTATGATTAAAAAACCAAAATGTTTAAAATCGAGTACTTTTAGCTCATACTAAGCCATTATCGGCAATTGCAAATAATTTGGACAAATTTTATAATTTTTGATTTCAGAAAAACTGAAAAAAGTTACAATTTATACGCAATTTATAATTCAATGTAGCATAATAAATATAAAATTGCATAAATAATTCAAGAATGAAAAAAAAGTTTAAACAATTAAAACATGTAAAAAATCGAGTACTTTCAGCTAATATTTAAAAAAAATAAATAAACTATAAAATAAAATAGAATAAAATTAAAAAAATTTCAAATTTTAAAATTAACAAAATTTTAAAATGTAGATTTTTTTTATTTAGAAAATTTATTAAAATAGAGTTGATAAGGACTGTTTAAATTTTAAAATCCTGATCATGGCTAAATATCAACTGAACATACTCGATATTTAACATATTCGTAGTTGTTAATTCATATTTCAAGTTTTGAATCATTTATTTAATTTTATGTTATATTACTAAGATGAATTTTAGCATTCGTGCCTAATTTAGTTAATTACATTTTCATGTAAAGATGCATTTTATTGAAATTTCCATAGAGTTACATAAAACTTGCAAATAGAGATTCTTCAAAATAAGTAATAATATTGTAATTTAATTCGCGTTCGAAATCGTCAATTTTATTTTTATTTTAGTTATTATTTAACTTGATTTCATTACACATGTTATATTGTGATTTTTGTTAACAAATTCATAACAATAAATAAATAAATAAATAAATAAATAAATTAACCTAGAGCAAATATTACTTGCGCGTTGAAATGTAACCTGTGATAAATATATTAATTAGTATCTGTATTATTTAAAAAACTTGTTGCTATAAAAATAATAAGACATTCTAAAGCGTACGTTTTTCTGATTCAATCAAATAAACCCCGATTATAAAAGATTAAAAATTCTGCAAAAAACGCGTAAAAGGCTTATTTAAAGTTTTTTTTTTTTTTTCAAAAATATTTAATAGGTTATTAAAATAATAAATGGTTAATGGAACAGTAAACATAGGTCAATTTCTTCGGTAAAATCTAAATTTCCATTAATAAAATGTATAACTCATTAGAAATCTAAATTATTCACTTTCGTTATGTCATAGAAAATTATTCGATAATTATATATATACATATTATATATATACATATTACTAATAGTTATAAATGTATTTTCTAGACTTTTTCAAAGTAGTAAATGAAATTTTCATCTGGATGTAAGATTCGAAACAAATCAAATCAATTTCCTTCAAATCACTATTGCATACATTTACTCCTAAACGCGAGAGTTTAGCTAAAGTACTCAATGTACAAAGCATTCATTTGAGAGGAGACTTAAAGTGCGGGAAGGGCATCAACTGAGGTGCAAATGCCCATTAGTTGCTCTTTCTGAAAATACTGTTTAATATCCCTTCTTCTGAGGTCGCATAATTCTGGAATAATTGCAGGAAATAAGTGCTTAATTCTCATAGGTTATTAGTACATTGTACGAAATGTTTAATAAAAGCGTATTAGAAAATGCAAATGAAAAGACAGATGTTAAAGTATTAATGCAGAAAAGAGCATTATTGAGCAAAAATTATGAGTTGTGGAACATTATTAGAATTACTTGAGTGGAAGTAGTAATTAAAGAAATTCATTTTCGCAAGTTAAATATTTTCTTAAATACAAATTAATGTTTTTAATTTAAAATAGAATAGATTTTATTATTTTTGAAGTACAATCTTGTACTTCTAATTTTGGATTAAAAAAATGCAATATTGTGTAATAGAATATAAAGCTCTTACGCTATGTATAAGAGTAACATTTAAATGGTCCCTTAATAAATCCAACATTTGAATGAATTTTTGCGAAGGCGAAAATTAACTGTACTACCTAAGTTTCAATATGCAAAATAATTTGATAATAATATTTCACAATTAAATTAATCTTTTTAAGCATTGCTAGTAATTTTATTATACATTACTTTTTAAATGTTTTCTTAATATTTTAATGGAGCAGTAAATATAGCTAAATTTCTTCAGTAAAATCTAAATTTCAATGAATAAAATATATCATTCCTTAGAAAGTATAATTATTCATTTTATGTGTAATAGACAATTAGTCGATAATTTTATATATTTTCTTATTACTAATTGTTATCCCAGAATGTTCCAGACTTTTCAAAGTGGGAAATAAATTTTTCTTCTGCATTTAAGAATCGAAACACAAATCAATTTCCTCCAAATCACTTTTGAATATATTTATTCTTAAATGTAAAACTTTAGCTAAAATACTCAATGTACCAAGCATTCATTTGAGAGGAGACTTAAAGTGCGGTAAGGCCATCAACTGAGGTGCAAATGCCCATTAGTTGCTCTTTCTGAAAATACTATTTAATATCCCTTCTACTGAGGTCGCATAATTCTATAATAATTGCAGGAAATAAAGAGCTTAATTCTCAAACGTTATTAGTGCCTTGTATGAAAAGTTTAATAAAAGCGTATTAGTAAATGCAAATGAAAAGACAGATGTTAAAGTATTAATGCAGAAAAGAGCATTATTGAGCAAAAATTATGGGTTGTGGAACATTATTAGAATTACTTGAGTGGGAGTAGTAATTAAAGAAATTCAGTTTCGAAAGTTAAATATTTTCTTAAATACAAATTAATGTATTTAATTTAAAATGGAATAGATTTGATTATTTTTGAAATAAAGTCTTTTACACGTAATTTTGGATAAAAAAATGTAATATTATGGCAAATTAAAAACTAAATTAACAAAAAGTTATATAATTTAAAAAACGAAAAAATATATATACATTTTAAGTATATGTAAGATAAACTAAAAAAAATTGTTGTTTAAAAAGATGATAATAAAAACTAAATAAAAATACATTTTAGAATTTTTGTTTGACAAATTAAACTTAAAAAATATTTTAACTTTTTCTTTGTTTAAGCAGAAATATATAAATTATCGTAATAAATGTAATCTTTATCAACGTTTCTGAGCCAAAGGATTAAATATATATCTCAAAATAGGCAATACAAGCGTTATAATAAAAAATATTTTATTATACAAAATATTACAGAAATATTTAAAATAAATTATATATGTAAAACCTAAAGCTTCTTTTTTCCCGTTAAGCTTTAAATACTTGTTGACTTAAGCTTTAAAAAACTGACAAACTTTTAATTTTCTTGACTATTTACTTTTTCTGAATCCGCCCGAGTGGTCACTGTATCTGACTACAGCACAATAGGTCTAGAATTTGACGGCCGACAGTCTCACAGCCTTTCATCCCTTCGAGGTCTATAAAATGAGTACCAAGTTTGCTTTTGAACACTGAGAGTCTCGCGTCAGGCTGACCACCTGTCCAGGACGTGTGCTACATAGCATTTCGGTACTCAGGGTTTAATAAACAGAGATAGGCACTGTCGACGCTGATCCTTTATGCATTGTAATGCCACTCAGTTTAGTTTAGTTTGGTTTGTATTTCCCCGGCTTCCATTTCTTCAGAGTCACCTTTATTTTGAATTTACCAATCTAAAAGTCTATTTTACAGAATTGTGAATTACATTGATCATGAAAGTGGAATTTATGTTGGTAAATCTGAAATGTCTTTCAATTTTGCAAGCGGAAATAACCGCAGTGTGATCCAGCAAAGGTCATGAATTAACTTTAGCCAAACTAAAATTCAATAGGTTAAGATTTTATTTCTCAAGTTTTGATGCCAAAATCGGAAAATCTGTGTCAATTTTGGTTAAATGTAACATTTTGGCTTGGTTTGTTGTCATAAGTTTTTTAAGAACGACATGCTCTAAAATAAAAAAGAAAAAAAATGCACACTTATATCATTAGTTTGTCGATGTTTCACGTGCAAAGAAGGTAGAAGTAATTAGGCGTTATACAAACATGATAGGTTTTGTAAAATTTATTTTACATTGTTACATCTGAGCAGACAGCTGTCGAGTCATGTAAACTTTTTGTAGAAAACGGCTATGTAGCCCTAATTTATCCACATTCTGAAAAAATATGTAATTAAAAATTTGCAGAAAACTGCTCTGTAATAAGTCATATTTAAGCTCCGTAACCATAATTTTATTTGATCCTAGTTATAATATGATCATATTACCTTCATAATAATGTCAAGTAACATCCATTAAACAAAAAAGTCAAATTTCTGGAAGTTTGCTGTGTATGATTACAGTAAGAAAATGATTTGTAATATGATCCAGTAACTATTACTTATGAAAACGATTGAATAATTGAAAAGTTTCCAGGCGATTTTTAAAATATAGCTATGTGAGATTACATCAATATCGGTCAAATCTAAGTTCTAATTGTAATGATCTAAAGCTGTCGCCAATTAATCGAATTAGCATTTTCAATGCAATTAGCAACGTTTAACAAGAACTTATTAATGCAGCTAGTAATTTCAGATAAACCCTGTTTGACTGGGTTTACTACCTAATTACCTACTCTAAATTTTACGAATTCTGAAAATGTATTTGCACAGTTAATATTTATAAAATATAATAATACATGTCAATTTTCAAAAACATTGACTTCTGTATGTAGAATATGATAGTGAAGATTTCTTCGTTTTCATCATTTATGAAAAAACTAAAGAATATTTTAACTAATTTTAACTTTTATGAAATGCAATATATTTCGTTACGTTCGCGTCAATGGGACGATTTTTTTTTTACCAAAAATACTACCAGAGTGAAATGTGCTTGCCGGTTGTGAGCATAATTAGCTTAAATGGAATAATATTAGCAATGTAAGCCAAAGGTCTGGGTTCGAATCTAGCTTATACATATTTTCGCTCAGTTGCAGAACTCAACTCAGATAATAATATTAACAAGAAGTATGATTATATAATTATTGAGACGTACCTTGGCTTAGTACAACATATATGTAGAAGTAACACATTGAGAAAAAAAAATCATATATACCTTTTACATAAAATGAATAGTTAAACACTTTTTGAATAATTAAAATAGAAATATAGATGACTGAACTATACAAATAGGTAAACAACTAAGCTGAATAGGCGAAATTATCTAAAAATTCTAGTCTCCTGTTTTATAGGTAACGAAACAATATTGAATCGTTTTAGTAGGAAAAAAAATCACTTGATCTCGGGGAAGGTTTCATAAACAAAAATTATAGTTACTAAATCAAACTCTTGTGTTAGCATGTATTTGCAAAGGTCATTAAATAAATTTGACAACGGGAATATAAAAAACGCACTTGAATTTTAGTAAGAGACGCTACAACTCTCTAAAAAGGGAATTAGAATTTATAGGTATGACATGGAATTATTTTTTATAGAGCGTGAATTTAGATTCTAAATTCACTAATTATGTATATATTTTTTCTCAGTTCACAGTTAAAAGCACCAATTGCGTCAAATCAAAAGCATACCGATTTCGATAGCAAATAGTTTAACGTCATCATTGCTAGAAAGAGTAGCTGCCAATTTTAAATGTCGGCCAAATAATTTATTTTCTATTTTTGAAGTAGAGAGACGAGTATTTTTAATAAAGTACGTAGAATAGCGAAGTAAGATTTACATATAGCCTTTTTGAAGTTTAACCTTCCCACTGCCGCTACCGGATATATCCGTTCACTAGGCTGCAAGTTTCACTGCAGTTGAAGCTTTATTTAAATTAATATAATTCATTAAATATAATCCAATTTTAAGAAATTAAGTTAATATTGATAGTTTATAGGCTTATAAACATATACGTAACAAAAAAATTATTCCTTGATAGAAAAACCGTCTTTTATTAATATCTATACTAATAAAATCCGTGTGCCTCTGTGTGTCTGTCTGTCTGCTTGAAGACGATTACAGTTCACAACGCGGGTGAGTTGGAAGAAGGTTGGGGTGAGAAGTCTCGAGAGATGTCTTTCGATTCGAAAAATTACGGGAAAGTCATTTCGGGCATTTTCGAGACCGTGGGACCAAAATAAAGAAAGTTATGAATTAAAAACCCCTCGGGAAATGGAACGCAAAACGTCTCATTTCCCAAAAGGATCTCCCAAGCAGATATACTGCGCCACCTTTCCGTGAATGACTAGAACTTTTCCCATTTGGCTAAGAGCGCAAAAAGAAGAACCAGCCGAAAACCTCTTTTTCTCCCCGCGCTAAGTGCGCTTTGTTCCGCATCATTTTTTTTGACTTGCCGTCGATTATTTATCGTAGTTTTCGCTAAAATATTGAACTTAGAAATAAAACAGGCCGCCGCAGAGAAAATATATCGAAACTTTTTTTTGCGCGTTTTTTCTTAAACCATCATGCAAACAGTTTTTAAAGTAAAAAAAAAAAACTGATAACATATTCAGAATCTGTGTAAAAGTCTCCTTCTGATGAACCAAAAAATACAAAAAAAGTCTTATGGGCGCGTAGCGCCAACCGTGCAAAACCAAATATTTTTAACGGGACGATGGGCGCGAAGCGACCATGGCACCGATCCACAATCTTTTTTTTTCAAATGCGCGTAGCGCCCACCATGCGAAATCACATATTTTTAACGGGATAATGGGCGCATAACAACCATAGCTCTTTAATTTACTTTTTTTGTGCTTGAGGATTCGAACAACAAGACTTGCTTATTAAATGAATATTTTTGCTTATTATATACTGCTTAATATCGAGGTTCGTTTGAAAAAAAGTGGCCCAGCTAGTGGGCGTAGCTCGCTAGTTTAAAATAAATTGCAGAAAAAAACATTACATTTTTGCCCTTTTGCTCAGCGGTCAGGGGGTGACGGACTAGAAATACTGCCTTTTAAAATTACGAATTTAGTGATGAATCGTTGATGTTTGCATCGTAGAAAGAATTTCAACTGATTGAGTGATTTCAATCTTTTTGCCCGTAGGCGGAAGAAACGACTAATTAGCTTTTAATGCATAGTCCATAATTAAAAATATAGTTTATTAGAGAAATTCCATGTATCTCTTCAAGATGATCAAATTCGACGAAGGTGGTAAATGCTTTTGTTAACTTGCCCAAATCCTGGATATATTTTCTTCAGACAAAATAACTCAAGCCACACACTTATATAAAGTTTAATACATTCTAGAGATATATTGAATAATAAATATGGGTGTGGATAGCGTTGTTTCGCAAAGTAAACATAGACATGTTTTTCTGTGAGTAAAAATTTTTCATTTTACAGTCACCGCCAAAAAAATCTTGACACTTTCGATTTTTTAAGGTTTTGTTAAATATCTAGAAATATACACAAGGAATTATTCTGAAACTCCTGGTGTGTAAACAAAATAGTACACATCATATATTTTGACAAAGATTTTTCCCCGAAATCTAACAGGGGACGGTCAATAAATTGAAAAAAGAACGAAGATCTTTTGGATCACCCTGTCAAAACTAATGAAGCAAAACAGTTTAAACTGCAGCTAATGATTAAGTGGCTTATTGTGATAAGTTGTGTCGATTTTTATGAATATAGCTTGAAAACTCGTAGAGAAATTAAAATTTTTATAAAAACGGTCCAAAATTTTTCCAAGTTTTTTGCTTATAATTTTCAGAGCTCTTCATAAAACACAATAATCTTTTCAGAAAATATGACAAATAACATTGCACATAACACCCTGTAATCAGAATTAAAAAAATAATAAAAAAATGTATGAAAAATGAACGGGTTTACTAAATAATTTTTTTCTGCGCATGCGTCAAAGCTATTAAAATTTAATTTGCATATTATGTTAGTTAGATGTATAGAGCAACTTTTGTGAAAGTCTCAAAAACATAGCTTGAAAACTCTGAAAATTATCATTAATAGAATATTGTCAAAATCCATTATTCCCAAAATGAAGCAAAAAGATGAGGGGCTGTATCCATATTCCATTGATTAGTACCTACACAGTATTGCACGTACTACTATATTTGGATAAAACTCCTTATCTTTTTGCTTTATTTTGGAAATAACGGATTTTGACCATATTCTATTGACGATAATTTTTAGAGTTTTTAAGCTATGTTTTTGAGACTTTCTCAAAAGTTGCTCTATACATTTAACTAACATAATATGCAAATGAAATTTTAATAGCGTTGACGCATGCGCAGTAAAAATTTATTTAGTAAACCCGTTCATTTTTCATACATTTTTTATTATTTTTTAATTCTGATTACAGGGTGTTATGTGCAATGTTATTTGTCATATTTTCTGAAAAGATTATTGTGTTTTATGAAGAGCTCTGAAAATTATAAGCAAAAAACTTGGAAAAATTTTGGACCGTTTTTATAAAAACTTTAATTTCTCTACGAATTTTCAAGCTATATTCATAAAAATCGACACAACTTATCACAATAAGCCACTTAATCATTATATGCAGTTTAAACTGTTTTGCTTCATTAGTTTTGACAGAGTGATCCGAAAGATCTTCGTTCTTTTTCAATTTATTGACGGTCCCCTGTTAGATTTCGGGGAAAAATCTTTATCAAAATGTATGACGTGTACTATTTTGTTTACACTCCAGTAGTTTCAGAATGATTCTTTGTGTATATTTCTAGATATTTAACAAAACATCAAAAATCGAAAGTGTCAAGATTTTTTTGGCGGTGACTGTAGAAAAATGTTGATTTTTCATTTTTTTTTTAATTTGAAACTAATTATTTAAAAAGAACTGTATGCCATAAAAAATCTCATATTTATGCTCCATCAAAAAAAAAAAAAAAAAAAAAAAAAAAAAAAAAAATGCAATTATGTTTAACACCAAAATCACTTAACTGCTTTATCACGTAATGTTGTTTTTGTCTGAAAAGTTTTCAGACACGAACCGCAGACATTTCTAACTTGTGTGAAGTTATTAGACAATTTTATCAAGTACAGTGGAACCTGCTAAAATGACCACCTTGGTAAAATGGCCACTTGGGTAAAGTGACCGTTTTGGGAAAAAATTACGGGTGATCATATAAAATAGTATGTTAATTGCATGGTAACGTAACCACCTGTCTAATATGTCCTCCTGTGTAAAGTGAACAGTTAGCCTGTCTTTATCAATGTTACTGAACACGTAAAATGTGACCATCTATTTTTCTGCGTGCCAAAAATTTTCCAACTAAAAGACTAGAGTGGTCATTTTCTGAAATTTTAATTTGATCCATTAAAAAACGTGCAGGTAGGCATCTCTTATAATCACTATTTGCTTATTCAATAAAATTACCACTTTGCCTTCTATTGTAATGATATTTGCGCTTATCTAAGGTGATTATTAAGGAAATTTTTATTTATGTAAAACATTGTACAATTACAAGGGAAATAAAAATGCTTTTAAATCTCAGTTTACTTTGTAGTTATGTGTTATTTAAATCAATCACTGCGGAATTTCAAAAGTATTTAAAAGAAATAACGAGAGTTTTGAGTAAATTATCTTCTAGTAGTAAATTTTAAATTAGTAATTAAGTTATTATAGTTGTCAATTAATCCGTTTATTATTTTTATTATTAAATATTATTAATTTATTATTATGTTTTTAAGATCACAAAAGTTTTAATGTTCCATTTTAACACTCCATCAAGCGCGCTGTATCTGAGAGATACATGCGTAAGTAATTCGTCAATTTCGAAAAGAAAATGGAGTTTCACGACCTTGACCTTCACAGTATCTATACTTCCGGTCATTTCTGTGCCTGGAATGCAGTGGTTTCAAATTTTTGTCGATAGGAATTTCCGGTTTCGCACTTTGTTAAGGATTTGTATCTATTAGATACATGCGCCCGATAGTGTTTGTAGTTAGTTTCCCACTGATACTAGATTAGAATACGTGAATACCTCAGTCTCTCCTGTTTAACTTTCGGCTTCGAAATGATAAATACTAAACGGTTTTTGGATTTGAATAACCCTAAAGACATAGAAATTGCCCATAAAATTTTATTTAACGATGACAATGAAGATTCTGAACAGTTTGAAAAAAGTGACGATGAAACTCATTTAAAACTCATTTTTAAACAATATATGATTCTGAAATACAGGTATCTGTCAGATACAACGCGCCCGATCGTGCAACTTTTGAGGCGCGCCCGACGGAGTGTTAAAGACACTCCTTTTAGTGACCAACTCTATACAGTGACCATTTTAGCCAGTACCAAAGGTGGTCACTTTAGATAGGTTCCACTGTATAAACAAACACTTGAATAAAATGTCCGTTTCATATAATAAATGAGGTTAATGTTTGAAACATTATCGGTTCTATATCACATCTCACGTGACTAAAAGACCAGCATTTCTTTCATGAACTTTATTCGGTCGACAAAAAAACTTTTAATTGTATGTTGACAACATGTGTGTGCTACAATATTTATTTCAAAACTATAGTAATGCGAATAGTTTTAAAAATAAAATAGAAAAAGTAAAAAAAAAAGTTTAAATTAATATGAATGGCCACGGCGTCCGAGTCGGTATCTTCCCTTGAATTTTTACGATTATTTCTAATTGTCTGATAAAAATGGGCTTATCAATGGATTCAGGAAGGTGCAAAAACTTTTTAAACCAATAAAAAAAAATCATTTTTTTTCCAAAGAATTTCACTTATGTCTTTCCCTTATAAACTGCGAATTTAACAAAAGGGTATCTACTTATTTATATATATCAAGAAACTCATTTTGTTTTATCAATTTGAAGCTGTCAATCATTTTTTAATAAAATCAGCAAAGTTGATCAACTGGAAGCCCTTTGCATTCGCAACACTTCATGTGTGCTATTTTAACATGTAGTTTAATCACTTTTAATGCATGATACGTTTGCGATATCTAACGTTTTAATGACATTTATTTCTTGAGTGAAAATCTTTTTAATCTATCATACGTATTTTCTGAACTGGAGATTAAATATAAATAATCCGAAAATTGCTTTAAGTTTCCTGAAAAAACTTCATAGTCAAATCATTTATTTTCTATTAGCGCAAAGTACTTATCATTCTGATTTGTAGTTTGGTTTATAACTGTCAAGTGTTTTTTCTATTGCACGTAATTTCTCAAATCTATTAGCGAATGATAAACGACATACAGCAAAAGTATTTTGCTTTATTTAAACAACGATCTTGTCAAAAAATATTATATTTGTCTTCAGATTTACAAGATAATTGTAGTTATTTTATAGAAAATCATAAAAAACAAATTCCCTTGTCTATCTGAAATATTCTTGGAGATTTGCCATTTTCGTCTATTTATTTGAGAAATGACAGTATGTTAAATATATCATAGAATAAGTAATTTGTAACACAATTTATAAATTGAATGTTATTATCACAGAATCAGTGGAATATTTCGCAAACGTTAGTAATATATAGATTTTATTTAAGGCTATATTATATGGATATTGATAATACTAGTGTGAAGTACATTCTCACACAATTTAGAAATTTCTTTCTGGCTAATATTGCAGTAATGTTGACAGGAAATATTTTATCATTACATATACACAATACCTGCGATTTAGCAATATGTACAGACAATAATTCAGAGCTAATATATCATAATAACGTTATTCATTCTAATTGATTTCTATATAGTTAATATTTGTCGAATATTGACGCATTATTGGAAATATTTCCAAAAAAATATTGTTGCAAGATTTGGTGAAATATAATTCATATATGCTTGAAACCAAGTTAATTTATTTCATTATTTATACTTAATACAAGACTATTACAAGTAGGTTCAAACTAGAATTATATGAGTTTTGGGGAAAGTCTTAAGGTTACATTACATGGATATTGATAACATTTGTATGAAGTATATTCTCACACAATTTAGAAATTTCTTTCTTACTAATATTGCAGTAATGTTGACAGGAAATATTTAGTCATTGCATATAGACAATATTTGGGATGTACTAACATGTACAGACAATAATTTAAAGCTAATATACCTTAATAACATTGTTCCATTATAATTGCTTTCTATATATACCTAATGTACGTCGAACATTGACCTGTTATTGGAAATATTTCCAAAAAATATTGCTAGAGGATTCGGTGAAATATAACTCATATATGCTTGTAACTAAGTTAATTTTTCCATTATTTACACTTAATACAAGACTATGACAAGTAGGTTCAAACTAGAATTATATGAGTTTTGGTGTAAGTCTTAGCGCTATATCATACAAGTAACAAAGAACGTTTTGAGAACAAAACTATTTATTCAAGATCGCATATAAACTTTCGTTGCATTGGGCGTACTGTCATTAGCGGGGAAAAAAAAATTCCGATTTTGTTCAGATGTATAGTAGAAATACGAAAATATAAATATAAGTTTTTTTTTTTTTTTTTTTTTTTTTTCTTATAAGAGAAATTTTAATAGTCATTTTTTTCAAAGGAATCTCAAATTAAAAATAAAAAGAATTAAATTAGAATTAAAATGCTTCCGTTCAACTGATGGCATTAAGCTCACAGGCTATTGGCAGTAATTGTATATATTGCAGCCTTATTTTTTCAAAGGATAGTACTTCTTAATAACAAATTATGGGAAAGGAGGTATTTCAATATTTCCTCCTTTTATACTGAACAATTCAATCGCAGAACATTATTAATAGATACGTATTATGTAATGAACATATATCCAAAATTAAAAAAAAAAAAAAAAAAAAAAAAAAAAAAAAAAAAGAACAATTCTGTATAAAACTTATTTATCTATTTTAAAGGTAAGGTAATCCTTGTTGCAGTTTTTATATTTATCCATTAAGCCTGTAATACTATTAATAGACTCATCTTATCAGAATCTATATTCTAAATTTGAAGCAAACCAGATAATTCTGCATAAAAACCATTTATATAATTAAAGGGAAAAATCGCCCGTTCCGTTTTTACACTTAACGAAAGAACATGCAAAACCACCCAGGGAAGAGTTTTAAAAGAATGAGCGTATAAACAAAATATGAACCAAATCAGTATATTCTGCATGAAAAACCTAATTACCTAAATCAAGAGAGGGGGGGGGGGCATTGCTTAAACTTAACCTATGAAAACTCAAAACTTATCTTGGTAGTGATCTATCAGAATAATCCTAAATTCAAACTTTGAATAAACTGAGATAATTCTGCATTAAAATTCATTTAACTATATTAACTGCGAACGTACACCTCCCCATTCCCCCACTTTAAATTTTTTCAATGAACCCCCAAAACTAATCAGAAAAATCACCTTTTAAAAAAACTTATATCCAAAATTTCCAGCAAATCAGATATTTTTATCATGATTTATCGCGTTACGTACAGTCGTGAGAAAGAAAGAAGAAGAAGAAAAAAGTAAATACACCGTAATAACTTATCGTAGAAAATAGTTACTGGTACCAAATGAATTGAAATAAAAATTACATTTAAATTACATGTATAAAATTTAGTTAGGGGACCACCTGCATAATAAAACGAACAATTTTTTTCAATAGCAGTACGCAATTCTCAACAGCATAAAATAACTTTGCACCCTTCAATTAGCCTAAAAATAGATTTTAATGCAAATCATACGATAAGATTCTAAGAAACAATTTATTTTAAAATAAGCTTCTTTTATGCGTTGTATTCAAACTAAAGTTCGTTACTTGGTTATTGACCCTTCTTGATCACAGGTCATCCGTCTATATTAATAACAATATGAAAATATAATTTAAAATTACAAGTACCAAATTTTCGATGTTAATAATTCAAACATTTATCAATCTTAAACCAATAAAATTGTGAATTTAATATCATAAATACTTAAAGATGATATTAAAATGTTTATAATTCAAACATTTATGAATCCTAGATTTGGTGTCTAACCATAGTTTGAACCGCAATTGTGAAAAGTTTTGTTAAGATTAGATGTTACCATTGAAGAAAATGATGTTTGGGTTAATTTTAATGTGGTGATTGCCTCCTAAGCAAATTTTATATACATCGTGTAAAAGTAGACTTCATTTCCAATCATTCAATTTCAGTAACATTCTGCTACAATAATTTTTTTGAGGAGTTAGTAGGGGCTGTTTACTTTATTTTGCACGACGTTATGTTTTCAACAACACAGTTTTCTCCCTGCGGTTCTCACATCTCACCTCTATCATAATATTTTATCAATATAAAAATCCCACTTGAAACACTTATGCACAATTAAAGACAAACTTTAAAATAAGTTTATAAATTTAGTGGTAATCGATTTTTAAAATCATATTGAAATTTGATAATAGCCTGCAAAATAGTTAAAATAATTTATTGCTAAATCACATCGCTTTTACGTTTTGAAGATGCTATTTTCGAAATAAAAACACTAACAACTCATCATAATTGTATTAAAAAAGCATTAAAATTATTATATTCGAAGAAATAAAACTTTTATTTATTTTTAATTTAATATCATAATTCATCATTTTTGTAAAGATAATTATCCAATCGTTATTTGGATGTCGACTTAAGTATATTGAATTTGTTATTGTGTGGGAACAATTTATTTCTTGACTAATATGAATTTCTATAATTATTTAATAAGAAAATAAAATTGTCTTGTTTTAAGTTATTGCTATAGAATGCTCTTCATTTAATTTTATTATTGTTATTTGAAATCATTTTTTATAAAAATGAATACATATAAATTCTATATCGTTCTTTTCAAAATTCCTGATATTTAAATAATAGACAACTTTAAAGGAGAAGGATTATTTTTTGAACTTTTTTATCTTATTTTTTAATATAGTTGAATTTTTTAACTCATTGTATTAAAAAAAGCACATTCAAATGCATTGCAAAAGAAATTAAAAAAAAAAAAAAATACATCGGTGAAGTCAAGTTCGTTAACAAATGTCAAGTCTGTTACCGCACGGTTTTTTAATGATTATCATTTTTTTTTTAAATTCTAATTTTACTTTTATTCAACTAAGAAACAATATGCAATTTCCTTGAAATTTAATAATTTACATGAATATATACTGTAATTATTAAAAAGTTCTTATGTAATTTCTATGTGATCAAAATCTTGTGGCTAAAACTATATCTGATTTAAATTTAATTTAAGTATTATTGATAAATATCCTGTTTTGAAATTCAGCAACATAAGTCACTTTAAACTATGTTAATTTTAGAAAATTTTATAAATTTAAAGCTAAGTATTTTCAGTAACTTTGTATGGTAACGGACTTGACAGTTCGCCTTACAAACTAACTTTAAATAGCATTTACATATTATATTGTAGGACAAAGTGCATAATTTTTTTTTCTTTCACGTACCTTAAACATTTACTTTAACACCTGTCTCCATCTTTAAAAGATATTATTAAGTTTGAAAAATAATAATAAAATTTTGAAATGTAAGCGAATGGAAAAAATGACCCGCGTAGTTAATTAAAAAAATTACAGTTTAAAAATGCCTTTTGTTTATCTTTAATACTTTTTAAAATTACTAATATTTTTTCAATTGATTTTTTTTGTCGAATTTCAAACGTGTATTACCCAAGACAGTACGTGGATTTTTTAGATGCTTATAATATTACATTTATTATATATTTTTTTACAGATGTAGCTTGTACAAAACGATAAAATCTATCGCATCCTCATACGCTTTTATTAAATATAAAATATAAGAATAGCCTGAAGGTTAATTGCATGCGAAAATTTATCATTTATGTAAAAAAAAAAAAATCAAATCTCTATCTCAAATACAATAAATTAATTAATTAATTAATTAAATTAAATTAAAATTATATCGGGAAAATAAAGAAAATATGGACATGAAAAAAAAGACCTGTTAAAAGTTTTTCCCCCTTTGTTCGGGAAATTACACTGGATAAATTAAAAAATATATATATATCACGATATAATTGCAGTATGGTTAAAAAGGAGGTACATATTTATTCACAATTAAACTGGATTTCATTAAATAATTTAAAACAAAAATAAATTTTTAAGCAATATTTAGTTAAACTACCCCCTTAACCCAAAGAGATTAAATGTCTTTAACTTATATTTAAGTAATTATTTTTAAAAGAAAAGTATTAAGTCTTGTAACCTAATTTACACATCAGGTTACATGCTTTTTTTAAGTTCAAAAACACATTTCAAAATAATTTTGAATACCTTTTTTAACAATCTCTGTATATTATGTGAAAAGGCCTGCAAAATCTCAGTCCGTTCTTCTAAAAAAATTTCTTGCGTTTAAGCCTATCATTTATTCAAGCAGTAATCATAGAAAATCATAGCGTATAACCTTTGACAAACCACTTTACTATTGATCCTTAAAATCGAAGCTTCCAATCTTAAACCATTTTAAAAGTGATCCGTTCCTCTTAATTTTTTCGAAAAAATTCTAAATATCAATTTTACAATAGTTTGTTTAAAACGAGTTTTGACATTAGTACTATATTCATAGGAAGTGCCTTAAGAATCCGATAAATGAAAAATATGAGAAACAGACTCGATTCATTATTTTTAAACTCCTTTTAACATGCGGTGGGAATAAAGTTCCCAGTTAAATTTAATCTTCGATAGCCGGAATTGTACCAAAAATTTTGAAAGAAAAAAAATATATTATGGTGCTTTTATTATTGATCCTTAAAATCGAAGCTGCCAATCTTAAACCATTTAAAAAGTGATCCGTTCTTCTTAATTTTTTCGAAAAAAATCCTAAATATCAATTTTACAATAGTTTGTTTAAAACGAGTTTTGACATTAGTACTATATTCATAGGAAGTGCCTTAAGAATCCGATAAATGAAAAATATGAGAAAGAGACTAGATTCATTATTTTTAAACTCCTTTTAACATGCGGTGGGAATAAAGTTCCCAGTTAAATTTAATCCTCGATAGCTGGAATTGTACCAAAAGTTTTGAAAGAAAAGAAATATATTATGGTGCTTTTATTATTGATCCTTAAAATCGAAGCTGCCAATCTTAAACCATTTAAAAAGTGATCCGTTCTTCTTAATTTTTCCGAAAAAAATCCTAAATATCAATTTTACAATAGTTTGTTTAAAACGAGTTTTGACATTAGTACTATATTCATAGGAAGTGCCTTAAGAATCCGATAAATGAAAAATATGAGAAAGAGACTAGATTCATTATTTTTTAACTCCTTTTAACATGCGGTGGGAATAAAGTTCCCAGTTAAATTTAATCCTCGATAACTGGAATTGTACCAAAAGTTTTGAAAGAAAAAAAAATATATTATGGTGCTTTTATTATTGATCCTTAAAATCGAAGCTGCCAATCTTAAACCATTTTAAAAGTGATCCGTTTTTCTTAATTTTTTCGAAAAAAATCCTAAATATCAATTTTACAATAGTTTGTTTAAAACGAGTTTTGACATTAGTACTATATTCATAGGAAGTGCCTTAAGAATCCGATAAATGAAAAATATGAGAAAGAGACTAGATTCATTATTTTTTAATTCCTTTTAACATGCGGTGGGAATAAATTTCCCAGTTAAATTTAATCCTCGATAGCTGGAATTGTACCAAAAGTTTTGAAAGAAAAAAAATATATTATGGTGCTTTTATTATTGATCCTAAAAATCGAAGCTGCCAATCTTAAACCATTTAAAAAGTGATCCGTTCTTCTTAATTTTTTCGAAAAAAATCCTAAATATCAATTTTACAATAGTTTGTTTAAAACGAGTTTTGACATTAGTACTATATTTATAGGAAGTGCATTAAGAATCCGATAAATGAAAAATATGAGAAAGAGACTAGATTCATTATTTTTAAACTCCTTTTAACATGCGGTGGGAATAAAGTTCCCAGTTAAATTTAATCCTCGATAGCTGGAATTGTACCAAAAGTTTTGAAAGAAAAGAAATATATTATGGTGCTTTTATCATTGATCCTTAAAATCGAAGCTGCCAATCTTAAACCATTTAAAAAGTGATCCGTTCTTCTTAATTTTTTCGAAAAAAAATCCTAAATATCAATTTTACAATAGTTTGTTTAAAACGAGTTTTGACATTAGTACTATGTTCATAGGAAGTGCCTTAAGAATCCGATAAATGAAAAATATCAGAAAGAGACTAGATTCATTATTTTTTAACTCCTTTTAACATGCGGTGGGAATAAAGTTCCCAGTTAAATTTAATCCTCGATAGCTGGAATTGTACCAAAAGTTTTGAAAGAAAAAAAAATATATTATGGTGCTTTTATTATTGATCCTTAAAATCGAATCTGCCAATCTTAAACCATTTTAAAAGTGATCCGTTCTTCTTAATTTTTCGAAAAAAATCCTAAATATCAATTTTACAATAGTTTGTTTAAAACGAGTTTTGACATTAGTACTATATTCATAGGAAGTGCCTTAAGAATCCGATAAATGAAAAATATGAGAAAGAGACTAGATTCATTATTTTTTAACTCCTTTTAACATGCGGTGGGAATAAAGTTCCCAGTTAAATTTAATCCTCGATAGCTGGAATTGTACCAAAAGTTTTGAAAGAAAAAAAATATATTATGGTGCTTTTATTATTGATCCTTAAAATCGAAGCTGCCAATCTTAAACCATTTTAAAAGTGATCCGTTCCTCTTAATTTTTTCGAAAAAATCCTAAATATCAATTTTACAATAGTTTGTTTAAAATGAGTTTTGACATTAGTACGATATTCATAGGAAGTGCCTTAAGAATCCGATAAATGAAAAATATGAGAAAGAGACTAGATTCATTATTTTTTAACTCCTTTTAACATGCGGTGGGAATAAAGTTCCCAGTTAAATTTAATCCTCGATAGCTGGAATTGTACCAAAAGTTTTGAAAGAAAAAAAACATATTATGGTGCTTTTATTTTTCAAAGTTTCCGGTGGCATTCGATCTATTAAATGTTTCAGGAATGTAATTGATTTCTCTGTTTAGTATTTGAGTGATTCAGAGATGCAATCTCTCAATTTGTTTCTCTTTATTTATAATACTTAAATACAATTCTTATTTTCTGAATGACAAAGCTTCAACAAATATTTTTCTATTTATTCGCCAGTTTTGGGGGAAGTTCATTAAAGTTTATTAATTAAAAATAACAATTAAATATTAGTAGTATAAATATATATATATATATTAAATGCCAAGTAGGTATCAATTTCTATGTATTTCATGACATTTATTTGTAAACAAATTATTATTTTTTTATTTATTTCAACCTTCACATAACGATCTTGAAAGAAAAGCTTGTCAGAAGTCAATCTTTCATAAATTTGAATATGAATGATAGTTTTAATATTGAAAACTTTTTTACAAACTAACTCCCAAAATTGCAATTTATATTATTGTTATTATTATTACTATTATCATACTTACAGTCATAGGGCATGTTTCTTAGAAAAGTACGGATGAGAAAGAGAAAACTAAGAACAATCGATATTATAAAATACGTAAAATTGTAAAAGAAAATGTGATTTAAAAATATTCTTAATTTTTTTAAGTAATATTTTTTTCACTTTTTAAAAAATGTATTTATTCTTGTCCAAAAGATTTTTTTTTCATAAGTCATTCAATATAATATGAAAACGATAGTATAAAATACTATAAAAATAAAGAATATTGCTCGAAGCATAGAAGAAAACATAATATAGAATACAAGAACAAAAAATAATTTTGTATATTAATTAATATAAATATACTTCTTAATGTATTATTTAATTACTTTTCTTTTTATTAAAATCGTTTCTGTGATTTAATTCCAGATAAACAACATGAACCTTTTGACGAATTTTCTGACTCATTTTAATGCATAAATGCATGTTAAAAGCAAGCACGTTTATTCTTTTTATTATTATTATTTAGTTTTATGTTCCATTAGCAATGAGATATATTTTTCAACTTTCTGTACTTATTGACTATCCAACTAAAGTGTACATGATACTTTTTTTCATAAATCCTTAAATAATATATACCCACCTTCAAATCTCTCTTTTTCGAAAACTTTCTATTTCTATTTTTATTAAACTTCAAACATTGAAGATTCCGAAAATGTTTTATTTTTAGATCAGCGAAAATGAGAAGGAAAGTTATAATCAGAAACCAGGGTTGGGTTTTTGACGTCAAAAAGGGTTTTTTGACATGACGACGGTTTAAACCGGATTAAACCGTCAAAAACCTGTCGAAAACCCATAGAGTTACAATCTGCTGTGATGCACTAGAATTTGTTGTTAAATTTTTAAATTAGCAACAGTTGCCATACATTATGCTGAAATTTAATTATATTGTGGGTAATTAGCAGGTCTTTAAATATTTCTAATTAATAAAAATTAAGGTAAAAATGATAGATTTCAAATCTCAGAAATTTATCTTGAAATGGGCATGCAGAAATATTTGCACAAAAATTATGTTTAAATATCTCGTTTATTTATTATTATTTTAATATTTAAAAAAATCTGAAGTTATTTAGTATGCATTTTGTCATAGTTAGTATTTACGAGTGTTAACAAGTTAAGTGTTATAAATGCAGGATTTTCAAAAGTGCAAAACTTGATACATGTGTTTAATTTTTTTTTTTTTTTTTTTTTTTTAATGCTATACACATTATATATAGAAGCATGTAAACAGAAAATTGTGACAGGGGCAAAGTTAGAATTTGGATAGTGCCTCCTAAATTTCCGTGCATGGGGCAACTGCCCCCCCCCCCCTTCTCACAGAGCTGATTGTATACATAATATCTAATAGGTTAATTTGAATTTAAATATAATGCATATAATTTATTATATGTATGATTATTACACATTATAAACCATTTTTATCTCTACCCCACCCCACAACATACACACTAATAGTATTAAGAATACAAATAATGCTTATTTTGAAAGCAAGGTAAGACGAGAAGTAATTATTCAACAACTGAATAAAGATATTTAACAAAATTTTATAGCATTCAGTAAATTTTATTACAAAGTAGTATTTTTGTAAGCTAATTTTTCAGCATAGTAAATAAATAGGCTGAATATTGTAAATAGATACTCAGATGTTTTTTATTATCTTTATGTTAGTTATAAATTCAAAAAATGACTGATAATTTAAAATTCAGAATTACTGATTTTTTTTGAAAAACTAACAATTGTAAAAGTCAAAACAGAAAAAATCTACAAAATACTTCTAACACACAAAATATTATGTAGTTTTTTTTTATTATCTTATAAAATACATAATTTTAAAAAATAAAACATTCATTAAATATTTCCAATTAATTTGATTACATAATCTAAATCAATCCAAATGAAATTATCAAAGTAGAAATTTAGTTCAATAATGCATTTCATTTGCCCCACGTAGCATACGGTAGCACATAACCAGTTTTGAACAATTTTCTGTTTCTAATCAATTACGGAACTTGTCTATTCTTTTATATTATTTTAAACTATACACTAAGTTTGGTTATAAATAAATTTCTTTATAATATAATTCCTGGATATTTTGAATAACAAATTAAAATTTAATAAATAATATTACAAAAGATAAGTTTTCAAAAGTCTTGAGATTTTGTTTATTATTCAAAATATGTTTTTCAAAAATTTAAATTTATTTTTCCTACAACATATTTAGAAACATTTTCCTTATTAAAAGCAAATATATTTTACTTATTAAATATAAATATAGGTATATATATATATGTAAATAAATATTTTTATTTACATATAAATGTAGGTTTTTGACAGTTTTAGACATTTTTGACAAGGAGGTTTTTGACATGACGGTTTAAACCATGGTTAAAACCGTCAAAAACTGTCGCATGTCAAAAACTTGCCAACCCTGTCAGAAACATAAACCGGAAATGAACTTTCTGAAATCCGGAAGTGACCGTTTAAAGAGCCACAGGCACGTAAACAATACATTTTAATACAGAAATATACAACATATAACATGTGCAAAAATATATAAACAATTAAAAATAGTGTTGATTTTTAAATTGTAAAATTTATAAATACTTTTTTGTGCACTTTTGAAATCTTAATTTCCGTTTCATGGAAAACTCCGTTTTTCATTGGGTAAGTTTAAGGGAAACATCACTTCTTAAGAGCCCACACTGCTGGCTGAAAAAGAACCGGGTGATACTGTAATGTCTATGGGGTCGTTCTTTTCAAATATCTCGCTCAAATTTTTATATTTTGACGTGTTTTTTTTTTTTTTTTTTTTTGCATAGATAGCTGAAGACGATCCACAATCGAACTAGTTTTTACTTTTTTGATTTTGGTTACATTCTTTTTATATACCGAACCGGTTCAAACCGGTTCTAAAAGTTTTTTTTTTTGTTTAATCTAAAAACTACCCACCAAAAACAAACCAAAAACGAAAAAGTAAAAACTAGTCCAGTTGTGGATTGTCCTCAACTATCCTGAGTAAAAAAAAAAAAAAAAAAAAAAAAAAAAAAACCACGATAAAATATTAAAGTTTGAGCGAGATATTTGAAAAGAACGACCCCATAGCCTTTACAGTATCACCCGGTTCTTTTTAAGTCAGTAGTGTGGTGTCATCAAGGAAACATCCCTTCTTAAAAAGTTTTTAATGTATTAAAACAAAATTTTGTGACAAGGTTTTACTAGGTAACGCTCTAATAGGTATATCATGAAGCAGAATATAGCTTGTAAATTTGTATATCTTAATTTAAGAAGCATTTTTATTCAAAAATACACATTTAAAAAAATCATGTTTTGTATAGAAAATTTCTTATATGTTAGTGACAGTGACGCTGACATTTGACTAACATTAGAAATTAGGCTAATTAATAATAAAAAGCATTCGCCAAATGAAAAAATTATTAGCAAAATAGATTATCCGTGTAACACGAAAAAAATTATCTTTAATCCTTTAATGTATCCTCTTTTTTCAATCTGCTCTAAAATAACCTACTTTTTTTAAAACTGCGACAACGATTGTTATTAATCTAATTTCAACTATCCGCTATAAATACATTAAATATATATATACCGAGTGTCCCAAAAATGACTGATGGATTTTAAAATTCAATAACTTGCAAACGGTGACAGCTATTAAAAAAATTTTTGCAGGAGAGTTATGTATAATGTCAGGAGGTTTTTTATCGTAATTTCTTATTTTAGTTCGCATCTCAAACAATAGGTGGCACTGACGGCGATTGAAGGCCAGGTCGACGCTTCACTCAGTACTGATCACTTGGCCTTTAAACGCCGTCAGCACAACCTATTGTTTGAGATGCGAACTAAAATATAAAATTACGGTAAAAAAAACTCCTGACATTATATATAACCCTCCTGCAAAAATTTTTAAAATAGCTATCACCGTTTGCAAGTTATTGAATTTTAAAATCCATCAGTCATTTTTGGGACACCCGGTATATGCACATGTATGAAAAACGAAAAAGAAAAGAAGTAAAAAGGAAAAATTGAGCACTAGCAATTTGGCGAATCTAATGGCTTGTTTACACGCCAAATAAAGAATTTAGTCGTGATTTGGCTGAATGGCGAGCGACAGCGAGAACCCTGTTTAGTAAACTTAAAGGATTTTGCTTCGGAACAAAGTTAAGTGGTTTTCTAATATAATGTTGAAGAAAAAATGTGAAATATATAGAATAGATTTCGTTATAGAAAGTTTGGCATAAACGTAATTTTTTAATAAAATTTGCTAAAGCATTAGGAGATAATCAAATTTTTATTAAACATTTATATGAATCAATAGTTTTATTCCCTGTTTTAACTAAAACATATGCGTTTGATAAAAAATTTTAATTTTTCAAAGAAAAAGTGTTCCGAAGGTAGACACATGCCTGAAGGCTGTTCTTAAAAAATATATATATTTTTTTAGCTTTAACAATATGAGCTTTTTACATATTTTCGGATTCATTTTTATACATAAAAAGATAATACGTGCAAGTATAATGAAGTCAGCATTAACTAATATTTATTTTTAGTTTTCATTTTCAAATAAGAAATGTTATCTAGAGTTATAAGTGATTGTTTACACAGGACGACAGTTTTACGAGGGGTGATCCAAAAAAAAAGTTCACAATGCAAAGGAAAAAGTATTTATAAACAATAGAAATAAGATACAAATGGCAATCAAGAGACACACCCGGCCTTAATTTTCCTCATAATCGCCAAACCTGTTTAGGCATTTGTCAGAACGTTCGACCAACTTATTTATCCCGCCTTGGAAGTAATCAGGGCCCTGCTCACTGAGCCATTTCTTTGTTTTCACTGCATCGTCTGAGGTGAACCGTGTTTCGGATAAGTTTAGCTTCAACGCTGGAAAAAGGTAATAGTCACTTGGAGCCAAATCGGGGCTGTATGTGGGGTGATTCCAGACCTCCCACTTTAACCTTTGCAGCAATTCCTGAGTCTGGCGAGCTGTATGGGCCCTGGAATTGTCATGCAGAAGAATGGCGCCTTTGCTCAACGATTTGTCTGTGAATTTCTTATGCGGCCACATTCTTGGCCCATAAGGATCGAATTACGGCTCGCACCTCTATGCGAGACCACTTTTCTAAAAGTCGTGCCATTACTGTCGCTCTTAAGTGTCTGCGTACTGACGCTACTTACTCGTAGAACTGCTGTAGGACAACTAGCGCCATCTGTCAAACACCTTGTGTGGAAATATTCGCTCCACAATCATTACGTTTCAAATGCTTCGCCTTGTAAACTTTTTTTTGGGGTCCACCTACGTAATGTTCCTTTTCTGCACCGTCGTGTCAGGAAATTCTATTCATGGCCTAAAGTTTGGCTAACTTTTCTAAAAAATATCAGGTTTATTAAAATTTTAAAAGAAAAAAAAGCAGTTTGATTAGATAATTGCACGATTTAGCAATCGACACTATCACTTGTTTGGAAACAAAAGTTAGTTTAAACCCTGGCACTCTGTTGTCTCCGCTACGGAGACATCATCTTTCATTCCAAAATTTGTTTTTGACACCATTAATAAAGAAAAATAAAATTTTCTTTATTTAATCAGATTTTTTTTTCAAATTGTCTACTTCAAGGAAAGTTATTTTAAAAAAGTGGGGTTAATCGAATAAAAATTGTGTAAGAGTCACCGGAGTCCGAAGGGTTTAAACTAGTTAGATAGGTTTGGTTTGAGAACATCCTTAAAAAGGCTTCATAACCAACATTTTGTGAATTGTCTCTTATACATGTTTATGGTATTAGTCACAGAATCAACGCTTTAAAAATACCTAATAAAGTACTTCAAATTATTTATATCGCAATTTTTTTTCACTTACCAATATTTTTGGTCGTTCCAACAGACCCAAGATTTATATCTTTGTTGTTTTCTTTTCTCCATGATACGTGTGGGGGCGGATAGCCTGAAGCCCCACATCGAAGACTTACTTTGGAACGTTCTTCAACAGTTGTATCTGTGCTTGTCACATCTTCTTCGATGGACGGTGGCACTACAAAAACAAAATAAGAAAATTTCTTACTTACAACAATTTAAATTAGATGTATTCATGCATTATTACATATTACTTTGATAATAAATGTATTAAATGCATTATATTTATAAATCACAAGATTTTAAGAATTTCATCTTTTATAACATATGTAAATTTTTGATGTGGATGAAAAAATTCCGGGCCAGGTTTCGAACTATGGATGTATTGGCTGAAGCTGTCAATGCTCTTCCGGTTGATTCCTGGCCCCACCAATGGCCGAGACGTTCTGACCCCTCAACTGGTAGAAGGCAGGTTCTGGGTTCGAACCCAATCGCGACTGTCGGCCTAACCGTTCGGAGTTTTCGTGGTTTTCTTCGAACCTTGCGTAAATACGGGTTAGGTTCCCTTAGAAAGCCCCCCACGAAGGTCCCCCCCCCCTGGTCCTATATCTCTAGTTTAGATAATCGGACGGCAAAAATAAACCAAACCAAACCAAACCGGTTGATTCCTGGTCCGAGTTCTGGTTCGAATCCCTTTTTCGGACTGGTTTGAATCCTGGCCCGGACTTTTTTCACCCACATGGAAAATTTACATCTGTTATAATTGGTTTAACGTTTGAAAAATCATGTTATAAATTAATCTAATATAACTTCGTATGCAGCGTTTTCTGCGGTTTCCATATATTGACCTTCGATTTATTCTGTTGAGCTGATCCAGCGTATCAGACAAGTTTATGTAATCGTTAAGGTTATTTGGATGATATAGTCCTTCAGTATTTGTGTAAGGGATAGCACAGTTGCAAGAGCGTTGGCGACTTCAGCCAATACATCCCTTGCTCGAATCCTGGCTCGGACATTTTTCACCCACCTGGAAAATTTACATCTCTTATAATTGATTTACCGATTAATAAAAAGAATATTGCCAGTTAAACTGATGGCATTGAGCTCACAGGCTACGCATACTAATTGTACATTAGAGCTTTATATTTTCAAGGGTTAATTCCGTTCGAAAAAAAATTAAGAAGGGGAAACAGCTCTCTCCTTTCCCCTTTTTTTATATTTAATCATTGAACCTCCTAAACTATCAAGGACATGCTTTATCATATAAAAAATCTATATCCAAAATTCAGAGCAAATTGGATAATTCTTAATAAAAACCCATTTAGCATTTATATAATTTAAGAGGAGGTATCTCCCTCTTTTATACTTAACCATTAAACTTCTAAAACTATTCAGAGATTTGAACGAAATCTGACAATTCTGCTTGAAAAACCTATTTATATAAATTAAAGGGTTGGACATTAGAGCCCCCGCTCCCCCTGTTTTTACTTATTCAATGAACACCTAATAACAGTCACGGAATCGCCTCACCAGAATGATCCTATATCTAAATTTTGAACGAAAACTTAATTCTGCATGAAAAACTCACTTATATCAATTAAAGGGAGGGGTATGAGCCCCCCGTTCCCCCTCTTATACATATCGAATGAACTCCAAAATCTAATCAGGAAAGCGCCAGGTCAGGATATACCTATATACAAAATTTCAAGTGGATCGGATGTTTTCATCATGAGTTATCGCGTTACGCACGAACGAACATACATACAGAAGGGGCGGTTACATAAGCTCTGAGGCTATGATAGCCTGTGAGCTAAAAAAGCGTGTTATAAATTAATTTACCTTTTATGTATACATTTTATTAAACATTTTTTTTTACTTGAGAGAAGTGTTGCAATAAACAAAAAACAAATAACACTGCATGTTTCAGAACCAATCCTATAAGGACCGTAATCATGATAAAAATAAAAAATCGTCTCACGGTCAATGCAAATGAAATGCGACAATGAGATATAAACAAAAATACCACGCGCACTATGGTAAAATATTAATAATAATAATAAATAAAAAAAGACCATGATCACGGCCAATTTCATTGGAGGCCTTGGAAGCTCTTGGCTGTTAGGACGGAATATATGACATCATATCATGTTTAACCAATCGGCATAGACAACTCTTGTTTGTAACGCCCCTTACAAGGACAACTTCCTCGCGAGATTGGATAGACGGAGATTACGTCATTAATTCCGTCCTAAGACCCGCCTGAAAAGCAAAAGCTCCCGAGGCCTCTAATAAAGTTGGCCGTGCCATTATAAAGGTCTATTTTTATTTATTTGTTTTATTTATGTATTTATTTATTTGCAACAGAGCGCGTTGATTCTGTTTACATCTCACTGTTGCATGTCATTTGTATTAACCTTGACTTTATTTTTATTAACCCCTTAATGATCGCATTAAATTACGGTTAACATTGCCACCATTTTAAAATGTATATATACATTCTTCTTATTTAATGACAAATTAAAATGCTACTAGAATAAAACAATTACATTATTTTATAAAACTGGTGGGAATCAAACAATTCCTAATAAAAGCCGGGAAGTTTGCAGCCCGTGAAGCGACGATGAAGTGGTTAATATTATGATTAGGGTTTTTCTAGATTGGATCTGAAACCTGTAAATGTTATTTGTTTCAGTTTTTTCCAACACCTCTCTCAGGTAGTATTATTTGTTTATTAAAATACAGAACTTCTTATCGAATGTAAATTTTAAAAAGTTATCTTGATAACAAAATGTCTTATCACAAAAAATAGAAATAAATGAGTACATGGCATGTTGAAATGTAGAAGCCTAAATTTTTATTGTGATTGTTTAGGAAACGTTTAAAAAATACGTACTAAATTAAAGGTAATGGGTACATGCAAATATAGAAAATTTAGGGTATATTCTTGCACGTACATGCACACACACAAACACACACATACAATATATATATATATATATATATTTAAATTCAACTTATATGGATATGATGTTGTTAAAACTAAAAACGTATGCTTTCCATATGGGTTTGATTAATTATTTGGTTTAATGAAATTCGTAATGATCTATAATTAAAAAGAATCATTTTTAAGTAACAAACAAGTATCAGTAGCAATAAAGTTATTTTGAAAAATTTTATGTGTAAAAAATCCAAATTGTGTCGAGAATTGAAGGCGTATATATTTTCAGTACAACTTTTTGGTTTTCTTTTTAGTTTTATTAGTGACACAAAATGTATTGTTGTGTAAAGTGCATAGTTATAGCAATTTAAAAAAAAATAATAGCACTTGTGAATGTGGCTTATTTTTAAATTCCAAACGCATGTAACGTTTATATATAATAATTAAAAAATAAAGTTCAACTATATCAAATTTTAACGTAACCCCTTGCTGTATTAACATTTTTTGCGCAATAACTACCATTACGTATAATTTAAAACTTAAATAGCAAATATAATTTCTAACAAATAACAGAATAATATTCTTAAATAATAGAAAGTGATTTCTAAAATCTAATTTTGTAGCAGGGCAATATTAATAAATAAAAATAAGGATAACTATATTCAAATGTTCTCGGTAAATTGTAAAATTTAAGCAGTTATTATAAATTTCTAAAATTGATACCCTAAATTTAAATGCGCTTACATAAAAACTGCATTAGCTACGGTAAAACATTAAAATGATTCTTTTTTTTAAATAATTTTTTTCCTTGGTAAGTTCTTTCATATGTGAAATGAACTCGCAAATACTTTAATATTTGAATTCTTTTCAACTGAATATGCCTATTAGTTTAAATATTAAACATTTTATAGCTTAAAGAAAAAAAAAGCACAAAATAAAGAAATACTTCCTTTTTCCCTTTTTAAAAATGTATAAAATGTTTCAAATCATAAAACGAAAAGTAACGTAATTTTCTCAAATTTCGCAATATTTTCTTCTTTATTGTTTTCTGGATAACGTCACATTTTGTCGGCAGCGTTTAAGTACCTTCGTTTTATGCTCGTTTAGTTTTATAATCTACGTTTTCATGCGTATATTGAAGAAAGGATACTTTATTTTAAAGAAATTCGCATTCTGGTTTACGTATAAAAGTGTGCATAATATAATTACTTCAAAGTTAATTAAATCCAATTGATTTTTTAAATCATCAGATTTTAAAGCATTCACCTTTTATATAAACATTTTAATAAAAATTTTAATTTTTTTAAGAAAGGTGTTATAATAAAAATAAAATACATTGACATGTTTCGGAACCGTCAAATAAGTTCCATAGTCATAATATAAATCCACTTATATTATGACTATGGAACTTATTTGACGGTTCCGAAACATGTCAATGTATTTTATTTTTAATAATAACACCTTTCTTAAGAAAAATTAAAATTTTTATTAAAATAATTACTTCAATTATTGTCTTCTTGCATTATCAATCAAATGCAGATGTCAAAATTTAGTTTTTTTTTAAACGTAAAACAGTATATTTTATAATTTTCTATTGGGAAATTTAGAATATTTATGATAATTAGCAAACCTGTCAAGATTCCGGATTTTTTTATACCAGTACTTTAATGATTATAATGTTATTTTATTTAATTCAAACAGTTGAAGGATTTAAAAGAATAACATTTTCTTTAAGATAATTGTGGTGCGCAAAGAGCCGGAGACTTGGCAACTCTTATAAGGTAATTTCCTGTTTATTTCAGAGGTGAAAAAAAATATATTTTAGAAAAAGATTTAAAGTTTTATGGTCTAATTTTTTTTAAATAATTTTTAAATGCTAAAATTATTGTATTCTATCATCTGAATAAATAGTTTTGAAATTGGAGTTGATGAATCACAAAAAGTTAAATTTATGCCTGCATAAAAAATACTCACGCTCTGGAATTATTTTATTTACAACACCCAAATAAATAAATAAATACACGTTTGTAAACAACAACTTAATTCTTACAGTACATTCATTGAAATTCTGAACTTATTTAAAACTAACATGAATTAAATATTTGGTTGAATATTTCAATTTGCTCTGACGGTAAATTCATTTCCGACCAAATGTCTGCATTTTAGTCTATTGATTTTGTCTTGAAATGTTAATGTTATGCAGATCCATCTAACTAAATTGAAGTAGGGCGTTTTACGCTTATGTTGTATTCATAAGATGAAAGTTAAATTAGGTGTAAATGCATTTTCCATGAGACACAGCTAGATGGGTATTTTCTCAAGAGGCTAAATGGAAAAGAAATGTTTAATTTTTAAATATCTTGACAGCGAATTTTTTTTTATTTATAAGGATGTTAAATATTTTCTTATTCACGTTTTTTTCAATAAATTTAGAAACAATCTTTAGCTGATATTCTATAGATTATGCAAACAGCTTTTATGGTTATTTAAAATATTAAAAGTACTTTAAGTAATATTTCTGTCGATATAAAATTTTGTTGATACCCTGTACTAATATGAATTAACTGTTTCATGTATGCGGTATATATTTTTAAAAATATCGTGACAGCGACTTTTTTCACATTTATAAAAGCTGTTAAATAATTTCAATTTCACGTATTTTAAATAATACCCTCATAAATTTGGAAACATTCTTTAGCTGATATCATATAGATTATGGTTACAGCTTTTATGGCTATTTAAAATATTAAATGTATTTTAAGTAATAAAGTTGTAATATCAGTTTCCGACCACCTATAAACAATGGATAATAGATTTATTATACCTACAACAGAAGCAAAAAAAAAAAAGCTATTTGTCGCTCTTTTAAAAGACAATTTTTATTATAGTCAGTCAGTAAGTGTAGCATACATAAAGAAAAATTCTATGTAAATTTGTTGTTCATGCTATGTCTCTTATGCCGAGAATTAAGGAAGCCAGGAAAACAAGAAAAAAAAAATATAATATTTCAACCGGACAAATTTAAAAGAAAAAATTATTAAATAAAGGACATATAAATCGGTTAAGTGGTGACTTCGGTGTCTTCAAGCTACGGATGACTGCAGCAGCATCAAGCTTAATTTTTGTCTTATGTGTAAAAATAATTATATCATATCTGTCCTCATATGAGGCCCGTATAAATGAAAGGGTTAAATATTTGCTTACATAATACCATTTATTCCGACGATTTCTGACCAAATGTTTCAATTTTAGCATATTGATTTTTTCCTTGTAATGTTAATCTTATGTAGATCCATCTAACTGAATTTAAATAGGGCGTTTTACGCTTATGTTGTATTTATAAGATGAAAGTTAAATTAGGTGTAAATTCATTTTCCATGAGACACAGCTAGATGGGTATTTTCTCAAGAGGCTAAATGGAAAAGAAATGTTTAATTTTTAAAGATCTTGACAGCGACAATTTTTTTTAATTTATAAGAGCTGTTAAATATTTTCTTATTCACGTATTTTCAATACTATTCGCATAAATTTGGAAACAATCTTTAGCTGATATTCTACAAATTATGCATACAGCTTGTATGGCTATTTAAATTCAAACTTAATTTTCGACTTATGTGTAAAAATAATTTCATTGCACTTACAATACCTGAAAAAAATCATAGTTAATTAATAGTTTAATTTTGTCCTTAATAGTATGTTGAAGTGCGATATTATTATAAGAGACTTAATTATTTGTAAAAGTAACACTTGTAGAGCATATATATATATTTCAATAATTAAAGTATACGTATTGTGTTTACACTCAGCATTAATGAATGCACATGCTCTTGATAGCAGAAGTATTTCTGTTTATGAAAATTTTCATTGATACACTGAAAGCACTCTTATTTATAAACAACATGAATTAACACTTTTCATGCATACATTATTTTTCCTTATTTTTCATTATTCACAAATTTTATTTTTGTAATAAATAAGAACCCATTTTAAAATAATTTTTACTGTGTTCCTTTTTAGATATTATCTGTCCACAAATAAGATTATCATAAATAAACGGTTTTTTAATACTTTATGGGGCAATCCTTACCTGTTCTCATATGAAATTATCATAAATATTCTTTTAATACTTTATGGGGCAATGCTTATCTATCCTCATATGACATTATAAAAAATAAAAGGTGTTTTTAATACTTTATGGGGCAATGTTTATCTGTCCTCATATGAGATTATCAAAAATAAAGAGGGATTTTAAATACTTTATGGGGCAATGCTTATCTGTCCTCATATGAGATTATAAAAAATAAAAGGTGTTTTTAATACTTTATGGGACAATGTTTATCTGTCCTCATATGAGATTATCATAAAAAAATGTTTTCTTTAATACTTTATGGGGTAACGCTTATCTTTCCTCATATGAGAGTATCAAAAATAAAGAGGGATTTTAAATACTTTATGGGACAATGCTTATCTGTCCTCATATGAGATTATAAAAAATAAAAGGTGTTTTTAATACTTTATGGGACAATGTTTATCTGTCCTCATATGAGATTATCATAAAAAAATGTTTTCTTTAATACTTTATGGGGTAACGCTTATCTTTCCTCATATGAGAGTATCAAAAATAAAGAGGGATTTTAAATACTTTATGGGGCAATATTTATCTGTCCTCATATGAGAATATCAATAATAAATGGGTTTTTTAAATACTTTATGGGACAATGCTTCTCTGTCCTCATATGAGATTATGGAAAATAAATGAGATTTTCTAAATACTTAATGGAGCAATGCTTATCTGTCCTCATATAATGCCCGTATAAATGAAAAGGTTAAATATTTGTCTGAATATTTCAATTTGCTCTGATGATAAATTCATTTCCGACCAAATATCTGCATTTTAGTCTATTGATTTTGTTTTGAATTCTTAATGTTATTCAAATCCATCTAACTAAATTAAGTAGAGCGTTTTACGCTTATGTTGTATTCATAAGATGAAAGTTAAATTAGGTGTAAGTACATTTTCCGTGAGACATAGCTAGACGATTATTTTCTCGAGAGGATAAATGGAAATGCATTGTTTAATTTTTAAATATCGTGATAGCGGCCATTTTTTTACAATTTATAAATGCTGTTAAACAATTTCGTGCTCACGTAGTTTAAATATTATCCTCATAAATTTAGAAACATTCTTTAGCTGATATTCTGTAGATTTTGCACACAGCTTTCATGGTTGTATAAAATATTAAATGCATTTAAAGTAATTTTTATGTCGATGAAAAATTATGTTCATACCTTATAAAAACCCTTATTTATACTCAACATTAATTAACCCTATCATGCATGCGATATTAATTTTTAAATATCGTGGCAGTTATCTTTTTTTATATATAAGAGCTGTTAAGTAATTTGGTATTTACGTATATTAAATATTAGCCTCATAAATTTGGAAACGAACATTCGCTTTTATGCTATAGCTTATCCATGCAGTTTTTTTTAATCGCTATTTGAAATATAAAATGTACTTTAAGTAAGAAAGTTGCAAAGCAGTTTCCGACCGTCTATAAACTATTGGAGTATTAAGAGTAAGAGATTAATAATATCTACCCAGAAGTGAAGAATGTGCTAAATGAAAAAAGTTTGTCACTCTTTTCTAGACCAATTTTTATTATAGTCGGTCGCTGGATGTCGCATACATAAATAAACAATGTATGTAAATTTGTTGTCCATACTATGTTTGCTGAAGCCCAGAATAAAAAATCAAATATTTAAACCGGACAAATCAATAAATGTATATATATATATATATATATATATATATATATATATATATATATATATATATATATATATATATATATATATATATATATATATATATATATATATTATATATAAAAAAAGATGAAAGTTAAATTAGGTATGAATGTATTTTCTATGAGACATAGTTAAATGGGTATTTTCTTGAGAGGATAAATGGAAAAGAAATGTTAAATTTTTAAATATCTTGACAGCGACCATTTTTTTTAAATATTTATGCGAACTGTTAAATAATTTCATCTTAACGTATTTTAAATATTATTCTCATAAATTTGGGATTAATCTTATATAGCTTATAATATCTTTATCTGATATTCTATAGATTATGCATACAGCTTTTATCTGTATTTACAATATTAAACATATTTTCAGTAATTTTAATGTCCATGATAAATTTTGTTGCTACCCTGTAAGCACATTTATTTATAACTAACATGAACTAAAAGTTTCATGCATGCGATATTAATTTTTAAAAAGTCCTTCCGGCAATGCCGGGAGGAAGAGGTAGCTTTCATATACTTATATATTTCTTTATTTATTTTAAGGTAAGTTACATTGTTCAAAAATACTAAGCTCAAATTAGTGAAAATAATCTTATAAAATTAGTGATTTTATAAGATTGAAACTAGTTTTTCTCAAGACTGAATATTAATAGGAATTTTTAGAAATTAGTCATCTTTTATTCAACCTGGTTTTATTTTAAGCGATTTAGAGAGTCACCAAATTCCACGATATCATAAAGTGTATGCCATTTTAAAGCAACATTGTGGATCTTTCAGATCAGACCGTTTCAAAATGTCAGCCATAAGCAAAATTCAAAGTGCTATAACTCAGTCATTTTTTAAGATATAGACAAAATAAAAAGTGTTCTGGAATCTTTGTTTTAAGTTCTAACACGTAAAAGGAAAATACTTTTCAACTTTTAATTTTTTCGCATTTAATTTTAAATTTAAAAATTTAAAAAAAAATTAAAATGACCGCCATTTAGTTTCAAAATGGCGGATGATGCTGACCAACGAACTCGGTCGAGACATTTGTATGTACTATGTACATACCTAGTTTCATTCAAATCGGTTCATAAATACGTTAGTTATCGCATGACAAAAATCAGATATATATATATATATATATATATATATGGTTATATATATATATATATGTATATATGTCAACATTTGAACGGAGGGTGGTTTTGGGGTCTGGGGGTCATGATCGGTGAAAATATACCAAAATTTTCCGGAAGTGCTTTCCTCCGGACGGCTGCAATAGGTAGCTTTTTACTTTTTGTAATGAAAGCTACCTAATACCATGAGAGCAGCCATTTTTTTAGTTGTAAGAGCTGTTAAATAATTTCGTATTCATGTATGTCAAACAATATCCTCATAAATTTGGATACAATCTTTAGCAGATATTCTATAGATTATGCGTACAGTTTTTTAAGACTATTTAAAATATTAAATGTAGTTAAAATAATAAAGTTGCAAAAAGCAGTTTCCGATCATCAATAAAACTAGTCGTTGGGGGCCACCGTAATACTTACCCATCATGGATATGTATATGAAAATAAAACATGTGAAAACTATTTATACAATGCATTGCAATTCATAAATGAAATTTAAATATTGTTAATATACATAGTAATGCTATATTAAAGAACTGCAGATGTACCAATTTCGACAAATTATATAAAACGCCAAACTACTCAAGTAGTACCGAACTGCGTAAAAGAAACATCCTTATAACTCCAAAAATAATAGTTCTATTAACTAACAATTAACTTCGTCGGATTAAGCGTCTCATGTCCAATTAAAATATATCTCAGAATTGAAATTTGAATGAAATCCAAGGTCATGAAAAATCGAAGAATGTGAAAAACAAGATTACAAATATCTCGGCAACTAATAATCCGATTGACTTCGTTTTATATGCAAAATGTGTGTTATTTTATTGCCTTTTACGTCCATTCCTTAGAGCAAAAAAATTCGAAAACTTTTATATACCTTTCATCAGAACGAATTTTTCGAGAGTCCGAAAAAAAGAGTTCCGGATAATCGAGGTTGCTGATATTAAATAGGCTTCGTCCCATTCTTACATACTAACTACATACAAAATTTCAAGTCTCTATCTCAATTTATTCGGGAGATAGAGCGTTTACAGACAGACAGACAGACAGACGGACGGCAACATTTTTTTCTAAAAATATGTTTTTCGGAATCTCCACTATCTAAAACGTGTAAATCCGTCAAATTTTTTTTTTTTCGATTTTCCAAACGATTGCAAGACTTACCCTATACTACGTATGATGGGTAAGTAAAATGGATATCAGATTAATTATAGCTATAACAGAGTGAAAAAATTCTACTTGTAACTTTTTTAAAAGACAGTTTTTGTTATAGTCAGTCACTAGATGTAGCATGCAGAAATAAAATATGTATGTAAATTTATTGTTCATACTATGTTACTTGTGCCGAGAATTGCGGAAACCAGGAAGACAAGGGAAAAAAACTCCAACATTTAAACCGGACAAATTTAAAGGAGAAAATTATTAAGTAAAATACATCTAAATCCCGGAAGTGTTGAACTCGGTGCCTTGAATCTACAAGATTACTGCGCAACTTCAAGTTTTATTTTCGTCTTATTGGAAAAAATAATTATGTTACATTTACAATACCTGAAAAAATATTTCATAGTTAATTAATGGTTTGTATTTGTCCTTAAATGCATGCTGAAGTATGGTATTATTATCAGAGTCTTAATTCTTAGTCAAGGTTGGAAAAAAACCAAATAAGCTGGTTTTTTGGTTTAAACCAGGTTTTTTAGAACATACATTTTTATTAGAAATACTTGCATATTTATTGATAAAAATAGACATTGTTGGATTATAAGTAGTATAACTTCATTTGAAATTAATTTAAATTAAATAATTATAGTGAATTATGTAAAAAAATGAAGAAAAATATCATATTTTAAACAGTTATAGTAAACAGTCTTGTGTTTAAAGAATAAATTAATCTACACAGTCAAACATTGATACTTTGAAAAAATTTATAAACAATCTTTTGATAACTAAGAATAAACATTTGATGCAGTTTGATGACTATACTATTCTTTTCCACAATTAAAAAAAAATAAATTTAAAATATTTCTTGTTTTTTTTTTTTTTGTTGTTGTTTTTTTCTTTTTCAGTAGCAATTTGAAATCTCCATTTTTGGTCATTAGATTCAGCAGATAACAGGGGAAAAATTAGATTGGTAATTTTAAAATGCTTTAACTAACACCATATTTTTTAATACTCTCTTATTTAACTTCATATTTTAATTTTAATTCTTAAAGATAATTTTCCCAATTAAAAAAATCTGTTAGTTTGAACAAAATCTTGAAGATCATAGAGTTATGTAGCTCCATATTCAAAATCATTGTGCATTTATGATAGATTGCTTTAAATAATATGCTTTTTTTATGAAAATATTTTATACTAAATATTGCATGTTTTTAATCTATTTTATCTTTGATCAATTCAATTTTCTTTAGAGCAATAGAGTATGATCACCAGTGCATACTGATTTTTATCCTATATATAAAAAATGACCTAGACCCACTATATCTAATACCTATTGCTGAAATAAAATGTTAAATGTAGAAAATATTTATATCCAATAATTTGTAGGTCTTAAATTATAAAGAAAAATGGGAAAATGTCACTCGATTTTTTTGAAAAAAACCAATTGGTTAAAAAAAAAAAAAAAAAAAAAAAAAAAAAAGAATTGTTTTAAACCATGCTTAAAACCAATTGGTTTAAACCGTGCCAACCCTGATATTAGTAAAAGTAACTTGTGAAAGACATATACAATTTTTTTCAATAAGTAAGCATTTTTCCTACATGCAGCAATATTTAATGTATATGCTTGTGATTGCAGAAATATTTCGATTGAAGAAGAATTTCGTTGTCATTTTATAAGCACCCTTATTTATAACTAACATGAATTCAATATTTTCTTGCATATTTCAACTTGTTTTGACTATAAGTTCATTTCCGAACAAATATCTTCATTTTATGTGCTTATGTCAGAATTTAGAACATTGATTTTGCCTTGAAAATTTAGCGTTATTCAGATGCATTTAACTACATTGAGTAGGCGTATCACGCTTATTTTGTATTCAAAAGATGAAAGTTAAATTAGTTGTAAATGCATTTTTCGTGAGAATTTTCTGGATGGGTATTTTCTACAAAGTAGGAATGGAAAAGAAATGTTACGTGAAAGCATTCATTGTTTTTTCATTTATGAAATATGTTATATAATTTCATATTCACATATTCTAATTATTATCTTCCTAAATTTGAAAACATTCTTTGTCTGATATCCTATAGATTAAGAATACAACTTTTATGGCTATGTAAAACATTAAATTTGTTTTAAGTAACAATTTAAAATTGTAAAAGCAGTTTCTGATCACACATAAACAATTCAATAACAAGTTAATTATATTTGCATTGCGGATGCGTTTGGACTCAGTTTTCTGAGGCCGGGTCCGCACGAGTCCGACAATTTTAAATCGGGGCCTGCAGGGGCTTTAAAAATGTTTTTGCCGTCCGAGCACGAGTCCGCCCAAGCCCGACACCCAACGCAATCACGAAAAGAAAATATAAAAAGAATTGCGTAATATTTAAATTTTCAGCTGTGAAATTATGCTTGAAATGAATGAATACGAAAATTATCACTTGCTAACTAAGCGTAGAACCAACATTGGGAAAAATATCCAAACCGGGGTTCGAACCCGGTTCAGAAAGAATCCCGTTTTGAGCACCTTATCACCAGAACAACGATTGGCGCGGAGATAAAGTCAATGCTATGCACCCTTTCTTCTTTGTGACATCAAACACCTAGAGAACAGAACCCTTCCTTCTGCAAAGAGATTGTGGTTATTGTTCATTTATTTTTCCGTAAATGTTATCAAGCAAAGCATATATTATGAGGAAATGTTATTCACCGTTTTTTTACAATTAAAACATAGTTTAAAACAAAGAGCTTTTTCAGATTAAAATGATTTCGGATTTGAAAATCAAAACAAAACGACGATTGGCGTTCGGCGATGCAGCTAGCTAAACGTCCTCACTTTCGCCAACTCGCCAAGGCTGGTGCTCAAAACGTGATTCTTTCTGAAAATGCAACCCGGAACCCTTAAAACAGCACTCCAAGTGATCTACCATTTAAACTACGAGGACGATGCGCAGCTTGTGCGGCAGGAGCTGTGCATCGTCCTCTTAGCTTAAAAGGTAGAGCACTTGGAGCGCTATTACAAGAGTTCCGGGTTTGATCCCCGGCTTGGATGTTTTTCACAATTTTCGTTCTACGCTTAGTAAGTCAGTGGGAATTCACGTATTAAATATTGAATTACATAATATTTAACAATTTCTCTTCTTACGCATAGATATGTAAATTAAATTCAGTTTTTTTACTGTATTTTTAAACGTTTTTGCACATTTTACTTTTTTTAATTATTAATTATCATAGGATAATCCCGAAACTTTAAATTACGTCGTACAGCGTACTTCTACAAATAGTTTTAAACAATACCCGAAAATGTTTAAATTTGTACGGGAAGATATGTATTAAAAATTACTTTTTTTTTTCTTCTAAAAAAATTATTTTTTTCCAATTAATTTAAAACAATTTCTTGATAGAACCATTTTTTATTATTATTATGCCAAAAATATATTTTAAAATATTTTTAAAACGTTTTTGCGATACCACGTTTTTTTTAAAACAATTAAAAACTTTTCTTAAGTTATTGCATTTGAGATGCTTTCTAAAAACGGAGTACAACTGCTTAACAATGCTTAACAGTGAAGTTACTTTGCTGTATCATTACCTTTTAAATACAATATCTGTAAAATTAAGTGGCAGTTAATAAATAAATTAAACATTTTGGAAATTGCGAATACATACAGAAGTTAGTACTTTAAAAAAAGTATTTTTATTTTCACATATTTCCACATATAGATGAAAAAATATATTTAAAATTAAATCTTTAAGAATTTTTAATAAATGATGAAAGATCATACTGTTCATTTAAAAATTTTGGAAATACAATCACTAGTATTGGAATTACAATCACAGTATTGGAAATACAATCAATGCCTCCGCAAATATTTTCACAATAACCTTTCATTAGCAAATTTTATAGAAAACAATGCAGATTATTCCACATATTTTTAGTATAAAAATAATCTTTCGAGTTAAAAAAAATAATAACAAAACGAGCAACTTATTTCCGAATATCAATATTTTTAAAAAAGTGCCGAAAGTGTTTAAAATTCAAAATATTGGACGATGCTAAAATTTTAAATATTGGATATTCAAAAAGCTTCGACCATAAAATGTAAAATATTGATATCCATTTGCCAAAGAAGTAAAAAACCAAACTAGTTTTGTGAAAATTGTTACATCCTAGAAGAATTACTCCATATCTGTATATTAGTTTTTAGTTTTTGTTAAATTATTTTATAACACCTCATATTTTTAAGAGAAAATAATATTAAACTACATTTTAACTAAGAATGTCCAAAAAGCACAAAAATATACAACTTCATTTTTTTTACATGAGTAATATTAAGAATTTTAGACAATACAAAAAAGTATTTATTGAGTCTATCGGAAAATAAAAGTAAATAAGCAGAATATCTAATAACAGGTATAGATATATTTAGATATCCGTTAATGTGTCAGACTATTATGCATCGCTAAGTAAAGATTAATTGCTAATAATTGAAGATTTTTGCAAATAGAACATAAGGATGATATATTACTACTGTTAATTTCAAAAGTAGAAGCATTTTGTGTCATTATTAGTAAAGCTGTCTAGTTAGAAACTAAAATTTTAAAATGAGTATTAAATGCTATGCATTCAAAAACGTTTAAAAATTGTTATTGATTTTTATTATATATAATTCTAAATTAGTAATAAAACTGTAAAAGTCGATTTTTTGATCAGTCACATTTATTTATGAAAATAAAATAAACAATAGTGAGATGAAAAATCCAATAATGGCTTGTGCAAAGTGTCAAAAAATCATGCACCACTAAGTAAACATTGATTGCTAATAATTGAGATGTTTGTAAATAAAGCATAAGGATTATTAATTTCTGTTTAATTTCAAAAGTAGAAGCACATTGTATCGTTATTAAAAACACTGTCTACTTATAAACAGAAATTTGAAAATGAATATCGTCTAATATGCATTCAAAAATCTTTAAATTAATTATTTTTATTATTTATCATTCTGAATCAGTAATAAAACTGTAAAGACCTTTTTTTAATTATTTCATATTATTTACTAAATTAAATAATTGGCTTTGAGATAACAATCTTATAATTGTTTTACGGTTCCATGCATAAAAAGTAAAAAAGTTACCATTATAAATCACTCGGGTGTCTGTTTATCCATTTGTCACTGCTTGGTGTAAAACAAAAAAAAAAAATTCACTTGGATGATATGAAAACACTTGCGTTATTTACGCCGTTTATTTCGTGAGATCACATAAGTCAAAATTTCATTTTTTAAAATTACTTATTAACTATACAAAGAATAAAAATGTTTTTAACATTTTATTTAACCTCTTATGTCATTAATTATAAATGTATAATTTAACATTATAAGTTCTCCAGTGTCAAAGCAATTATTTTCTTAATTGTTCTGCCAAAATTAATATGCAATGACAGACATACAAATAATTAAAATCTAAGAGAAAGCAGATGAGCGGATCATTTTCTTTATTAAAGATCACAAATTTGCAACATAATAATGGGAATTTTTAGTTGTTTATTTTGAATTTATCTCGGTCTGTGCAATGTGTCAAACTATCACGCATTACTAAGTAAAGATTAATTGCTAATAATTGAACAGTTTTTTTTTCTAATAAAGCATAAGGATGATAATTTTCTGTTTAATTTCAAAAATAGAACCATATTGTGTCCTTATTAGTAGAACTGTCTAATTATAACCCGAAATTTGAAAATGAGTATTGCATATTATGAATTAAAAACAGTTTTATGAAATTAATTATAACTTTTTATTATTTATTATTCGAAATTAATAATAAGCTTTAAAGGCCGATTTATAATTATTTCAGATTATTTACTAAGTAAAGTAATTAATTTTGAGAGGAAAATCACTTAACCTTTTTAGGGTGCCGTACATGAAAAGCAAAAAAGAAACCATTATAAATCATTCGCGTACCAATATGTCCAGAAAAAATTGCACTTGGGCAATATGAAAATAATTTATTCCGTGAGATAACATAACGCAATTTTCATTTTTGTAAACTATCTACTAACCAAGCAAAGATTTTTTTTTTCTTTTAACATCTTAACCTTTAATGTAATCTCTTAGTCATTGATTATAAAAGAATTATTTAACAAGTTTTCCATTGCCATGGCAATTATTTTTTTTTTTTTCATTTTTCTGCCAAAATGAGTACATAGTGGCAGACACAGAAATAAAATTAAAATGTATGAGGAAGCAAATGAGAGGATCATTTTCTTTATTAAGGATGACACTTTTGTAATATAGTCTGTCTCAAAAGTTTAAGCACTCTGTAAGTTTGGTTTAAAATAATTGAAGAGGAAAATAATTTACAATAAATACTCGACATTTAATCAAAATATAATAAAATAAGCCATTTTGTGTAGTTAAAATAAAAAATATATTACTTTTATTTAAATATTCTTTTTTTATGAAGAAACGCTGTCTCAAAAATTTAAGCACTTTATCCAATTTTTTTAAAAAAAACACGGGATCGGCCGTGTGTAATGACGTTGTATGACATGATATTGCAATTTTATAAAAGTATAAAGTGTGGACAACTTATTTCCGTTCATTTTAAAAATGCCAAATTATAAAGAATTCACAAATTGTGAGATTTTGAAAGTTTTTAAATTGAAATCCTAAAATAAAACTGTTTTTGAAATTACAAAAGATTTAAATCGATGAAAGCGAGGTATATATCAAGTACTCTCAAGAAAAGACAATTTTAAATGGAAACCAAGATGTGGACGACCATGTATGACGACTGTTCAGACTGATCGGAGGATACGGAGATTGATATCTAGGCAAAATATGTCCATACGACAAATTAAAAATAATATCAGTGTACAGATGACAAACCACACAGTACATAGCCGTATTAAAGAGTATGATTACATCATACTAAAGAAAATAGCTCGCAAACCATGTCTTATATTACATCACAAACAGGCAAGAATGAAGAGGGCTACACACGCTCTACGGGGACAAATGGCTTACTATTTTATTCAGTGGTGAAAAAAAGGGAAACTTAGATGGCTCTGATGGTTTGAACACACATTGGCATGATTTACGAAAAGAACCAAGGGCATTTTTCAGCAGGCAGCAATGCGGTAAATCTGTCATGATTTTGGGGGTGTTTCGATTCAATGACCAGACCTCTCTGGATTTTTAAAAGGAAGACAAGATTCAAAAAAGTATCAAAAGACGTTAAACCAACATTTGCGTCCATTTGGTGACACTTTGGGGGATCCTGTGTGGACTTTTCAACAAGACAAACCATCAATCTACGTATCATATGCTACAAAACTTTTATTTTCTGAAAAAAAATTTAAAGTTCTTGATTGGTCATCTTTAAGACCTGACTTAAATCTGGTTGCGAATGTTTGGGGCATTTTAACCTGCCAGGTTTAGGGCATTAGAAAGCAGTACAATTCAATTGAAGAACTCCAAGAGGCCATTAAGAAAGCATGGTACCATTTGCCGACAGGAACCCTACAAAAAAATTAATAATTTGGACGGACGTGCGTTTATTTGAACTAATCCTATATCACGGAAAATTAAGCAATTAAAAGTTCCGTAAAAATTATAAATTTGATTGTTTTTGGCATTGTGCATATACTTTTGAGACAGTTTTTTGAGCATTTTTTTAAATTAATATTTTTTAATATTATGTAATTTATTTTTTCCTACTTTTGATATCATTTATTGAAAATATTGTTAGGAAATCTGCAAATAAAAAAATGTCTTCATTCTAACATTTTTTAATTCTTTGAATATCGAGATTTTATGTGTGTGCTTAAACTTTTGAGACAGACCTTATGATAATGGGAATTTTTAGTAGACTATTTTGAATTTATCTCGGCTTGTGCAATGTGTCAAACTATCACGCATCACTAAGTAAGGATTAATTGCTAATAATTGGAGATTTTCTCATAAAGTATAAGTATGATAAATTTCTGTTTAATATCAAAAGTAGAAGCATGTTATGTCGTTATTAATAAAGCTGTCTAATTATAAACAGAAGTTTGAAAATAAGCATTTGATTTTATGCTTTAAAAAATTTTTAAAGAAATTATCATTAATTTTTATTTTTTTATAATTCTAAATTAGCAATGCTGTAAAAGCCAATTAAATGAGATATTATACAATATTTATCAAAATAAAATAACCAATAGTGAGATTAAAGATTAATAATTGGATATTTTTTCTATTAAAGCATAAGGATGATGAACTTCTGTTTAATTTAAAAAGTAGAAGCATGTTGTGTCGTTCTTAGTAAAACTGTCTAATTATAAACCGAAATTTTAAAGTATCATATATTATGCATAAAAAATGTTTAAATTATTTAATTTTTATTATTTATTATTTATAATTTTAAATCAGTAATCCGAAAACAAAGGCCAAATTTTAATTACTTCAAATGATTTACTAAAATAAAATAAACAATTTTGAGGTGAAAAACATTTAATCTTTTTACAGGGTTCGAATATTAAAAAGGAAAAAGGAACCATTATAAAACATTCGCGTGTCTGTATGTCCATTTCTAACAGCTTTGTGTACAAGAAAAAATTGCACTTGGGCTATGAAAATAATTTATTTCGTGAGATGACATAGCGCAATTTCCATTTTTGTAACCTACACTGTAAAAAAAAAGGGTCTATCTACTAAAAAAATTTTAGTGATCCTTGTAATTACTGAAACTTTTTTTGTAATCTTACTCGGTTACAAGGAATCTGTAAGAATTACTAGACAAAAGCTAGCAACGAATAGAGTTGATAGTTTTACATTTTTAATAGCTATTAGTAAAACTCACTTGGTGTGGCCGTGATAGCTAAGTGGTCATAGCATCGGACTCCAGGCTGAAAGTACCTGGATTCGATGCTGGACACCACCAAATATGCACCGAATGTATGCAATGTAAGTACTCGTTAAATAAAGGGATTATGATAATCCTGTCGTAGCAGTTACCATGGGTAATTATCTCTGGACTATCCCTCCCCTTTAGAAACATGTCAAAATAAAGCAAGTAGCAATGTTTGGTGCTGCCATCTATTGCGGCTTTGCCGAAAACCTTACGCTTCAGAAGTCTGTCTTTTTACACACTGGATGCAGCTGGACGGAAGCTACTGCCCTTCGGGGACACGTAATGGTTACTAAAAATAATTTTGGAGCTATTACTAAAATTTGCTTCGTGGCTCACACTAAAAAGTTTTAAATTACTTATACAAAAAAAAATTGTTCTGTTTACAAAAAAATGTTTGTTTCACTTGCAAAAAAAAAAGTTTGTAATGGTTACTAAAAAATTCTGTGGAATACAAATTTACTAAAAAAAATTTAGTAACCTCTTGATTTTTTTTTTTTTTTTACAGTGTACCTACTAACTAAGCAAAGAAAAAAAAGTTTTTTACATTTTAACCTTTAATATAACTTCTTTGTCATTAATTAAAAAGAATAATTTAACAAGATCTCCATTGTCAAAAGAATTAATTTTTTTGTCTTTCTGCCAAAATGAATACATTATGACAGACACAGAAAAAAAAAAAAATTAAAATGCAAGAGGAAGCAAATGAGCGGATCGTTTTCTTTATTAAGGATGACACTTTTGTAATATGATAATGGGGATTTTTTACCGGATGTCCCAAAAATGACTGATGGATTTTAAAATTCAATAACTTGCAAACGGTGACAGCTATTTAAAAATTTTTTGAATAAGGGTTATGTATAATGTCAGGAGTTTTTTTTTTTTTTTTTTTTTTTTTTTTTTTTTTTTTTTTTTTTTTTTACCGTAATTTTTTATTTTAGTTCACATCTCAAACAATAGGTGGCGGTCGACGGCTATTGAAGGCCAGGTGATCAGTGCTGAGTGAAGCGTCGATCTGGCCTTCAATCGCCGTTAGCGTAACCTATTGTTTGAGATGCGAACTAAAATATAATGTTACGGTAAAAAAAACTCCTGACATTATACATAATCCTCCTGCAAAAAATTTTTAAATAGCTGTCACCGTTTGCAAGTTATTGAATTTTAAAACCCATCAGTCATTTTTGGGACACCCGGTAGTTGCCTATTTTGAATTTGCCTTCGGCTGTTCAATGTGTCAAACTATCATGTATCACTAAGTAAAGTTTAATTGCTAATGATTGAAACTTTTCGCAAATAAAGCATAAGGATGATAAATTTCAGTTTAATCTCAAAAGTAGAAGCATTTTGTGTGTTTATTAGTCAAAATGTCTACTTATATACAGAAATTTGGAAATGAGTATTGCAAATTATGAATTCAAAATAGTTTTATGAAATTAACTGTATTTTTTTATTACTTTATTATTCTAAATTAATATTAAACTGTAAAGACCGATTCTTAATTATTTCACATTTTTACTATAATAAATAATCAATTTTCATGTAAAAATTACGTAATCTTTTTAGGGTTCCGTACATGAAAAGTGAAAAAGAAACCATTATAAAACACTCGCGTACCTATATGTCATTTTCTCGCAGCTTTGTGTACGAGAAGAATTTGCCCCTGGGTATTAAGAAAATATTTTATTGCGTGAGATAACATAACGCAGTTTTCATTTTTGTAACCTATCTACTAACTAAGCAAAGAAAAAAAGTTTTTAACATTTTAACCTGTAATGTAGACTTTTAGTCATTAATTATCAAGCAATTATTTAACAAATTGTCCAGTGTCAAAGCAATTAATTTTTTCATTTTTTTTTGCCAAAATGAATGTATAATGTTAGACACAGAAAAAAACTAAAATGCAACAGGAAGCAAATAAGTGGATCGTTTTCTTTATTAAGCATGACACATTTGTAATATGATAATGGGGACATTTAGTTGCCAATTTTGACTTTATCTCGAACTGTGAAATGTGTCACACTATCGCGCATCACTAAGTAAAGATTAATTGCTAATAATTGAAGCTTTTCGCAAATAAATTACAAGGATGATTATTTTCTGTTTAATCTCCAAAATTAGAAGCAATTTGTGCCGTTGTTAGTAAAACTATCTAAATATAAAAAATTAAACATCAGTACTGCATATTTTGCATTCAAAATTATTAATTTTTTTTTATTATTTTTAACTCGAACTCAGTAATAAAACTCTAAAAGCTTATTTTTTGATATTACACATTATTTATCAAAATAAAATAACCATAGTGAGATTAAAATTATGAAATACCCTGTGCAATATGTCAAGCTATCATGCATCATTAAGAAAAGATTAATTGCTAATAATTGAAGATTTTCGCAAATAAAGTATAAAAATGATAAATTTCTGTTTAATTTCAAAGTAGAAGCATGTTATGTTGTTATTAGTAAAGCTTTCTAATTATAAGCCAATATTTAAAAATGAGTATCGTATATTATACATTCAAAAATATTTAAAGTTATTAATTTTTTTAATTTATAATTCTAAATAAATAATAAAATTGTAAAGGCCGAATTTCAATTACTTCACATTATTTACTAAAATAAACGATTTTGAGGTGAAAATTACTTGATCTTTTTAAGGGCTCCCTACATAAAATGTGAAAAGGTAAAATTATAAATCACTCGCGTGCCTGTATGTCCATTTATCACAGCTTTTTGTATGATGAAATTTTGCACTTGGGCGATATGAAAACACTTACGTTACTTCAGACATTTTTTTCGTAAGATCACATAACGCGATTTTCTTTTTTGTAAACTACCTACTAACTACGCAGAAAAATATAAAACCTTTCCAACATTTTAACCTTTAATATAAGATCTTAGTCATTAATTAGAAAAGAATTGTTTAACAAGCTATCCAGTGTCAAAAAATAATTTTTTTTCATCGTTATGCCAAAATTAATATATAATGTCAGACACAGAAAAAATATTAAATGTAAGAGAAAGCAAATGAGCGAATAGCTTTATTTATTAGGGATGACACATTTCTACTATGATAGATGGAGTTTTTTCGAAACTTATTTTGAATGTATCTTAGCCTGTGCAATGTGTCAAACTATCACGCATCACTAAGTAAAGATTAATTGCTAATAATTGAAGATTTTGCAATTAAAGCATAATGATGATAAATTTCTGTTTAATTTCAATAATAGAAGCATGTGGTGTCGTTATTAATAAACCGGTCTAATTACAAAACAAGTTTTGAAAATGAGTATCAAATATTATGCTTTTTAAAATGCTTTGAGAAATTAATTATAATTTTTATTATTTATAATTCTGAATAAAAAATAACATTATTAAGGTCGTTCTTTTATATTACACTTTATTTAATAAAATACGATAATCAATAGAAATGTTAGGATTTCTTTAGCTTTTTTGGAGTTTTGTACTTCAAATGTAAAAATTGAACGATTATGAAATTATTTGTAAATGCTTTGTCCGTTTGTCAAAAACTTTTTTTTTTTAAGTAAAATATTGGACACAAATAGTTAAAGATTAATGATTTATAAATGCTTTTGACCTACATACTCCTAGATTGCTAATTTTTACAAATGTTTTTTATGAAAAATTTAGAAAGGTGACTAATTAAATTCCCCGTACATCGTGTGTAGTCTATTGCTCAAAAGATCTCATAACACGCAGCTGCAAAATATATACATTGAATGAGAGTAGTTTTGCGCCAAATCAGGGAAACTTTGTTCCACCTTTAAAAATCTTTGATCCATTCTTCTAAGGTGGAATCTTGACGTATTATGTCCAATGTATTACCAAAGTCACATTACTACTGCTATCAATATTTTGAGATCAAACTCAAGTGATGTAGTAGATTTAATCTCTTTTTTTAATCTTTTGGCTCAAACTTACTCCGATTGACTGTACCTGTTTAATTTCAGATTTTTTCCAATGTACTGGCCCCTACCGCTATTTACCAATCTAATATTTTAAAAAAGAGGGTAGTAGAGTTTATTTGAATTTCGCAGGGAAAACTGTAGTGATTACATTATGCCATGTAATTTTAGAGAAAATTCCATATTTCCGTTACTTACAAACATTACCTTGCGGTCCCTTGGGCGGGGTGTTGATAATCGCTCGAAATATCTATCAAAGCGGAATCTTCCAAGGATTGTTTATAATGATTTTGAATATATACAGGTTATTGTCAAGGTATTAATTATAAATTTATCAATAATAATAATTATAATAATAGTAAGTAAAACGCGGCATTCCTACCTTCTTTCAAACAGCGCATGGCATAATGTGAAGTTTAATCTTTATGCGATGTATTTGTTTCTTAAAAGAGAATGATAACTATAAACCAACGTACCAACGCACTTTGATAGTAAATTTACATGCAAATCTGCTTGCGTGCTAGTCAAACTTAAACTTCACTGATGGAGTTATTAAACATATGTTTAATGTAAAGATATCATATCGTTTTTTTTTCTTGAAAAAATTTAATTATTATCCTTAAAAAACTTACTTTATTGGTGTTTTTTCTCTGATTCCATGATGGAATACTGATATTTATACTGTTTATACAGTTCTATTACGGAAATTGTAGTTATCTAGAAATGAATGATATTATGTCCTTAATCTCAAAAACAGAAAAAAGGTATACAAAATTAACGCCTATAAAAATTTCAGTCAGAAATGAAGTCCCTGTATCTTACAAGTATAAAGTACTCTCTAGAATAAGGTTAGTGATAGAAAGTTTTACTCACCGCTCAATTTTAAACATACCATTTTGTATGTGTGCTTTGAAAAAAAAGAAAGGCTTCTTTCAAATGATGTGTATGACATTCGCATTAATAATCTTGATATATTTTTTATATTAATGATATTTTTTTCTACTGAGTGATTCGGTATCGGGCTCAGACGACTTTGGCTTTCAATATGCATGAAAAAGTTGTATGATTTAAATTTTGTGTGAAAGTTTCAATGAAATCAACTTTCTTTGGAATATGGTAATAAGAAATAAAGGGCTTAATCGCTAATACCAGAGACACTAGCAGCTATAATGAGAAATTTGAACGAGAATATTAGTAAAACTACTTTAGTAAAATATTTTTATTTGTCTTTTTTTGGACTGCTTTAACTAAATTTGGTTAGCATAATTGGTTGTCTTAACTCAATTTTATTTTTGTATGTAGTGATGTTATATTGTAACCGATTTTTATCCAACTTATTCATATACTACGATAATAAGGCAATGTACAAAGGCATGTTTTTGCGGATAATACAAAATTTTTTTACATTTTTAAAGCCTAATTATTAATTTATGATTTAATTTTAAAGTATTTTCAAATTTTTTTGCCACAGGTAATAAATTTCAAAATACTGTATGTAATTCAAACCATGTATGAAAGTTTCAAAAACAATAAATTATTTATGTGTCGTAATAAGCCAATTGCTACGAAACTGCGAGTATGAAACATTTAAACGACTTAAAAGAAGATAATTTAAAATATAACATCGCTTGCCTTTAATAATGGACCTTAACGCATATATTTTTTAAACAAATTATAAAGAAATTCTCAAAATATTAATATTATTATTTATGCTGATGATATATGAACAATAATTATAGTAATAATAATTAAATTGATAGCCAATATTGTTCTGATTTTACAAAACAGTGAATATTGATCATTTTTAAATCTAAATTTTTATTTGTAAAATAGATGAAAAACATAAAAGAAATTGTTTTCTTGTTCTTAAAATATTTTCAAGATAAGTATTATAAACTCTATAGTACTTATAAACATATTTTACTTACTTATTAATCAATTTTCTCTCTTGAGAATCTATATTGACATTGGAAACACCTGCCACCGGTAAGGAGTAATATATTTCTCATTTATATCTCATTAATTACGCATATTTTCTTTCGTATCTCGCACCTATGTCATTAAAAGGTAGGATGTAACTTTAAGCGGTAGAAATGTTGCGGTAATTAATAGAAAACATTATTGAATTTTAATTAGTGCTTTTTCTGTCAGTTATATTTTTTTTTCATCTTACACTGTTTGCTAATAGATATAACGCTGAATAATAATAAAGAAAGATGTTATTAATATTAACATAATATACATATACCCTTTTATTGAGAAAATGAAAATGGCAATGCATTAGTACTGTTTTATATTTTAAAACCAAATGCAACATTCAACATGCAAAAACATGCAAATAATAATAATTGAAATAATTTATCCATTTTTATATATTTCGTATACACATATATAGATAGACAGATACCGTATTTACTCATGTATACCGCGCATGCATGTATAACGCGCACCCAGTATTCTAGAATGAAAAATGGCGATTATTTGTATCACTTATATAACGCGACCATAAATTTGACTTCCAAGGGAATGAATGATCAAATGAATTTCAGCAAAGAAAATCGAAACAACTGTTACTTCAGGCTAGAAAAGAAGTCGAAATTCTTTTTTTTAGACTGTGTGTAGGAAGTGAGTGTTATAACATTAAACGGTGACGTCACTTGCGAACGAAATATCGAAAAACGTCTACATTGAAAAAAAAAAGAAAATGTAACTCTACAAATGTAAAATTGGAGAAATCTGTATTATTGCTACAATTTTATCAGTACACTGCAAAAAAAAGAGAAATTTACAAAACTAGCTTTTATATATCTACAAAAATCTGTAGTTTTACAAATAAATGTAGTAAAATTATACCAATTTTATTAAAATTTTATCTGTAAATTGGGCCGCAGTTAGATAAAAAGTTCTAGATTCCCATGTTTCCTAAAAAAATTCTTAAGATTTTTTTTAACCTTTCAGATTTTTTAAGAAGAAGTAATTTTTAACATAAAATTTTACATAGAATTGGACAAAAACTTGTCCAAATAATGTACGACTATTTAAAAATAAGTTTTATTTGTAAACAAACATTATTTAATAAAAATCCTTTTATGTGGTACATTTCAAAGCACAAAGAACAACAGCACAAGTCTACAATAATTTCGAATTGAGTTTTGATTCCACATATTTTCATGCATTGGTTACTATTTAGTGATGTCAGCTATTTTTGAAGAAAGTAAGTCAATGTTGAGGAAATACAAATGTAAGAGAGTACAAAACGCATACAACTGTTCCAAGGCCTCTAACACAGTACATACAATCAAAGATAAAATTTCATTATAATCGTGAAATAAAAGGAGAGGATAGAAAAAAAGAATAGGCGGACAACCGGATTGACAACGGTGGGATACGACATAGAGGAGACAAACAACTGCGGAGTCAATCTCTCGCACACACGAGGAAACCAATCAGAATTGAATAGCTGTTAAACACAAGTCTAAACAGAAAATAAAGGGAAGGGGAGACTTCTTTAAATCGTTCGAGGTTCAGATCTCAAACTAGTAGACGGTATGTGCTGGGTTCGAACCCAATCGCGATCGTCGGCCTAACCGTTCGGAGTTTTCTGTGGTTTTCTTCGAACCTTGCGTAAATACGGGTTAGGTTCCCCTAGAAAGACCCCCACAGAGGGCATCCCACCCCATAGAGCCTATATCCCATAGTGTAGATAATTGGCCGACTTCAATACAAACAAACAAACAAAATCTTTAAATCGTTCTTTTCCCTCCAACGTCTATTTTATTTTTATTTTTACGCACTGATGATGAGATTTTAGAGTGTCTCGAAAGGGCTGAATGCGTTTTATACCTACTTATATTTATGTCTTCTCAATTCTGTCTTTCTTTCTTCATGTATTGAAACAAAGTAAAATCCTTCCCTCCTTTTAATGTATTTATTTTTTATTAAATAAAATGTTCGTAGATAGTGTTTGAAAATAACACTAGCGTATATAGTAGGCATTTTTATAGTTAAAAGAATCGAAAATCAACCCCGAAAGGCTCTCAAACTTAATCCCCTTTACCAAAAACGACAAACCGAGTGATACTCGGTTTCAAACCTGAAAATGATAACCGTAACTAATGAACTAATGAAAAAAATTGTGTATTTTTTTAATTAATGAAACATCATTTAAATTTCGCCAACTGATCGACATTTATAAACCATTGAATAAGTGAGCATTATGCTGCAGAGATTAACATTGTCGAGCTTTAAAGTAGTTTTACTCTTTGTTATTGTTATTTAATTTAGTATATATTATATTTATTTAAGATGTATCTGAATGTACAAACCATCATCTCATCAAGTTGCAGCATGAAATTCCAGAATTACTTGACACTCGTTTGGCATATTGAATTGCAACTGGTTTATCATTTCATATCTTTATAGAAACAACTTGCAAACCCATTTTTAGTAGTGGACGTATTTTTATTTAACATAACTCAGTCAATGTAACAAGAGAAATAAATGAATGCATTTTTATCAATAAATTTAAGCTGCACAGTACTCCAGCTGTATTTTTTAAAATGTACTCTGGAAAATAATAATAATATTCTTCAAATATTTAAAAAATGGCAGTTCTTTGAGCAACTTTCTATACAATATTAAACCACATGCGTCCTGCAGGAAAGATTTCCTTCAGAAGTAAAATCTTTATAAGAAAAAAATTTAGTTAGATATATACCACTGAAAAGATCATATTATTTTTTTAAAAAAATCTGAAAACAATTTAAAACATATTAAATTCCATCACATAAACAATAATATAACGTTCAAAATAGTATTAATTACACAACAAAGCATTTAGTTATAAAATATGAGCTATGTTATTACTAATCGTCAATATATATTCTATGTTAGAATATAAATTAGAAATACTTTCAACAACATTTTAATCTACTTCAAAAGCTACATCAATTATGAGAAAAAAGCTTAAATGTTAATGAAATAATCTCGTGACAGAGGTGTCATTATCTCTTGTTTGGAAAACTGGCACATACAAAAAAACCATTTTCAAACACCACCTCTGCTATCAACGTAACCTATTAAAACGCCTTGATTGCTAGGTCATGTTTTACATAAGCTTGAGTTCCAGAATAAGTTTGATTTATAGCTCCCGTAAAAGCAGTTGAAGATTAAATAACCTCCTGATCTTTATTAATGGTTCTGGGTTTTCTCAGAGACATTTAAAAAGATATGATTATTAAATCTATAGAACCCTTTTTTTTATTTGGAGCATGATTATTCTATTTTACAAGGTGGCTACGAAGTCTGTTTACAATTTGAAATGTCAATTAAGGAAATAAATGAACAAATGCAAATATCTGGAAGAAAATGCAGGGTGTTTATAAAATTTTTTAATGGTACGACGGCTTTTCGAAAAATAAAGATACAATGTCGCAAAATCTCTCAAAAAAATTTTACTTTTTAGAATGTTTATTACAAAATATTTACAGCTCTATACCTTATTTTTCAACATGATTTCCGCCTTTCTCATCGCATCTGTTTAGTCTGGGTAAAAGCTTACGTATTCCATAGTACAGAGGTTTGCCATCTTTTGTCGTAAACATATTTCAACTTCAATTTTGATCTCATCATTTTAGTGCAAGGTTTATCCTGCAAGGCGTCTCTTCAGGTAATGCAATAAGCAGAAGTTACTCGGTGCAAGTTCTGAATTATATGGTGAAGGGCTTAAAACATAAATATATACAGGACAGTTGCACCATAAAATTTAACTAATAAGAATGTATTTATTAAAATACAACACATTGTTCATTGGTGCACAAAACAAGAATTTTAATATACATTTGTACAATTAAAATAAAATAAAACTGAGAAGACGGCGCGAAACGTTGATAGCAATGTGTTGTATTTTAATAAATACATTCTTATTGGCTTAAAACATTTCACTTAATTTACTTTTAACTTAAAATTTAATTTTTTAATTGTGTTTTGGTTCGAAACTCCTCTCGAAGACGAACATTGTCATAAAGTAAACAGATTCCACTTGTCGGCATAACCATACTTTTGTTCTGAATTGCTCAAAATTCACCGTATCCTAAAATCACAGAAACAATTTTAAAAAGATTTTTCATAGACACTTTAGGTATTATTTTACACAACTTTATCATTATGAGATTCCTATTTGCTCGAACAGCTTCTCCCATTCTTTGAGAAAGGGCAACAGAGACCGCATTTCTTTGTAAATTTCCGCTGGACACTTCTCTTTTACATGAAAAAATGCATGACTAATCGAACTTCATATTTATCCGGATTTCTAATTAATGCAGCCATTATAAGCATTTGCCACACGAAGCAGGATCATCTTAAAATTAACGAATGATTGCGAGCGAAAACCAAAGATTCAAGGTTAAAATCTGTGCTGCCAATGCGTTCATGAAAACTTTTTCCCCTATTGTCTTCGTTGTACCTTTACTTTCGGAAAAGTCCGCACATTTTGCAACAATTTAGTTTAACCATATATAAAACCATACATAAATTTAAAGGTAAACGAACCTAGCTTTTCTTACAAATGTTCAGTGCATGCACGTTTATTTTACTGCAGAATACATTTTTTTTTAAATTTTTATTTCTTCTCAGCTTTGGCTAATCATTAGGTAGAAACATACCATAGAAAAGATCTTTCAGAAAGCCCCAAAGGAAAAAAAATCGCATTGGTCTAACGGCTTTTCAATTTGAAACCTAGCAATATCAGTTTACACTCAGAAATTGTTATTTGGGGTATGCATTAGTGCAAGCGAGTAAATAAAAAAGCATTGCTCACGTAACCTTATCTAAAACAGTTTGAGTTCCTTTTTAACATTTTCCAACAAAGTTAAAAAGTGTTTATACTTTCGGTTTGTCCGCGCTTTAACTCTCGTAAATAAACTCAGATTACCTCGATTTTTTGGAAATTATTGAAGTTTATCCTAGCACAAACCCTATTTGAAATAAAATTTCTGACATGATTAGTTTATTTACAGGGTCATTCAAAAGTTTTTCATTACATTATGGCCTATGGGAAAAATCGTTTAAAATGAATTTCATAGATATTGCATCCTATCAAACATATTCAAATTTATATGCATATACGAAAAGCAGTAAAATATATGGTGAAATATTAATCAAAATATCTTTTACACTCTTAAAATGAAACAATGGATTTGGTTTCACAGGAAAGGACTAAAATTTATTGGGTCGTGACTGTTTTTGTTTTTTATATGGTTTATTTATCTTGGTTTAAGCTGCTTATATAAATTATTCATCTTTATTTTAATTGCTTACAAACAACCCATTCACTCGAGTTGTTTAAACGCTTTCCACAAATTTGATTTTCAAATTGTGATATGAGTAGATTTCGGCTCAACTTAAGTTATTTGTGGCTGAGGTTTTCAGAGAGTAAAGGGAATTATTACAATAGTTAAATAGAGGTGTGTATACATAGAGCTAAAATATCTCTTAATTAAATGGAATTCCTATATTTAGAAAGTCTTTCAGTGTCGTAGAAGAATTAATTAATATATTTTATTTTATATAAAAATTTATACACTGTAAAAAATTTTGTTCTATTTTGAACCAAAAAAGTTTGTTTTTTGGTGCTCAATAGCTGCCACCATAAGATGGTGAAATCTCGAACCAAAATTTGGAGCTTCCTAGTTCAACCTCGTTCCAAGTATTGGAACTATGCTTCAATGGGAGCTCCAAAGTTTGGTTCCAGATTTCACCATCTTACGGTGGCAGATATTGAGCACCAAAAAACAAACTTTTTTGGTTCAAACTAGAACAAGATTTTTAACGGTGTAGTTCTGTGTCTAACGCACAGACAGTCAACTTGTGCTAGAAATAACATTAACGAAACATTAACATGTTATATAGACCAATATTAATCCATGCATTTTAAATACTGTGGAATGTTTTGAGTCATCCTGATGTACTTTAAAGTTTACAGTCGTTGGCAATTTTAGTTTCTTTTGCATTGATCAACGCTAAAATTGAAAAAATATTCAACCTTAAACACATAAGACAGATAAAAAGTTATAAACGCCAATAATATCCCATGTACTTAATGACCCATAAAACCATTATTTCTATAATAATTCATCGTTTAAGTATGTAACATGTTTCGATCTTCGAAACTTGATGACAAAATATTTAATAAATCTATTCAGCGGTATCGTAATCCCTTTTTAGTTTTGAGAATAATAGTTTGAGCATTTATAAAGCAATACCGAGACTAGTGTTTTAAAATTTTTTTGTAAAAGTTACACATTTTTTATTATAGGAATAAACGAGTTTCAAAAAGCTTCTATGCAAACAGACTAACGTTGCTGAAGTGCTCTAATAATTGATTATGTTTAACACATTTATTATTATCTCATTAAGTTTGATTAATGAATTCTGGAAAGACATCTGTGAGTCAAAGAAATTTCTTGACTTTATTAATGTTTCTATGTCAAGTGCATGACATGCAAAGAGATAAAGGTTATTAAATTTGCAAATAAATTTGCATTTTTTTTTAAATTTTTAAATTAGCAACAACCTTTTTTTGTTACAAGCACATCAATATATGCATGTGTGAGCGTATGTGTTTTATTGACAGATTTACAGATAATATGCCTGAAAAATTTTTGTAGAAATGTAGAAATATTCAGGTATGCACGCAAGATAAAAAATATTTGGGTAGAAAAGAGTGTTACTTATATTTGGTTTAAATTGCAGGTTGTTTTTCTGTAAATAAGTGGAATATTTTATCATAACTCTAACAGCAGTGAATAAATATTTTATCGAAAATTTCCCTACATTTTATTTTCACGTGAAATGTGGTATAAATAGAAAAAAACACGAATCCATTGTGCGAGTTAATTGCAGCTGTAAAAAAGTAATAATAATCATAAAACCGACGCAAGTACCTGCTATTATGTGCGATTTAAGTTCAAGCTAGGATAAATTTAGCTAAAAGTTAAAGAATTACAATGAGAGTTAAATTCTAAATACTCGAAAAATAACTTATAAAATAATTAAGCATGTATTAATTTTATTGAATTATATTAATATAAAACTTAATTCATCTAATAATATATAGGCAGTTCCATAGCAAAGTATAATTCAAACATCGTATTTATAATTCAACGTCTTCGTTGTCTCATTAAAGCTACAGACTTAAAAGAAAATTTTTAGATTTGAAACAGTAGAAATTTTTCATATACTCTTCGAAACAAATCTAGTAAAACAAATGATCTGTTACGTAATGTAATATAATTTTTCATAATGTGTATGAATAAAACTATAGGATCTCTTAACTAAATTTAATTTCTTCAATTAGAAAGTCTTTCTGTATCGTTGAGGAATGAAATGTTTTATTTTACATGAATATACAGGGGTTGGACAAAAATATGGAAACACCTTAAAAAAACACGTTTCCTTGCCTAGTATTGTGTACGGTACCCGTTGTTATTCAAAGCAGCTTGCAGTTTTCTCGGAATGGATAAATACAGTTTCTGTATGTTTGCGAAGGGAATATTGTACCATTATTCCTGCAAGACGGTGGCAAGTTCAGATAACGATGTTGGCGGTGGATAGCGAGAACGCACTTTCCGCTCCATTGTAGACAACAAAGGTCGTCTGTCGTCTGTCACGATCTTAGTACACAATTTCGTCCGCGCTATGATTTAGCGGATAATGTTTTTTCCGCATTTCAAATATGCGGAATAAATCTTCGACACAGTACCTCTTGAAACACTAAAAACCTCGGCTACCTTGCTTACGGAAGAACCCACCATACGCGCGCCAACAATTAGTCCACGTTCGAAGTCTGTTAACTCTGAATAATGCAATGATAATCTCACATAACACTGCTCCAACAACGACTGAACGGTGCAGCGGTTTTACGAAGTTGTATAGGTGATGTCAGTAGGCGAAAACTCAAGTGCCATCAACATAGTTCATTATAATCAGTCTTTCTTTTCAAACATGCATTTCAAAAGGTGTTTCCATATTTTTGTCCAACCCCTGTATATAGTTTTGGGTCTAAGGCATATACCGCCAACTTGGGTCAGATATATAATTAATTAATAATCGTGCATATTTAACAAATATGCATAATTAATTGATAATTATGCATATTTAATAAATACGTATAACTTATTAATAATTATGTCTATTTCTGTATGCATTAATAACTTTAACATATATAATTTAATTACTTTAATTTTTTTTTTCGTTTTCGGCCGAAAACTGGATATTAACGAAATTCGGTTTTGCTTCCGTTTGAGTCTTAAAAACTGTTTCGGTTGATCCTTAATTTTAAGAATCATGCAGCATTTAGTGTCACCCTGTATATTAAAACTCACAAGCATTGATTTTTTTTATTTAAAGATTTTTGACATTAACCCTTTATCCACCGACGGTACTTATAAATACCATTAAAATAACTTATTATAAAAGTCTTTTAATACGTTATTTAATTGTAATACTCTTTAAAATGAGTTACACATGCATTACTTTATTTTGTTCCAAAAGCATTATTGGTTACACAAAAGAAGAATATTTTTAAAAGAATGATTTATTTTGCCTTTGCTTCTGTTCAGCTTTCTTGGTGCTGAGGGAGGGGGATGGAGATTTGTCAATGCGGAAATATTTTTTATATTCATATTGTAAGAACATCATATTTGTACATTTTATAATTCTACAAAATACTAAGAAAATAATTTAAAAAAATGAGTGGGGTTATAAAAATTGCACAAAATGTCTGTAAATTTAAACTTAATTAAGCATTCTAAATCCTTCGGTAATTCTAAAATTCTTCAAATATTTATTAAATTAATATGTAAATTTTTTTATTAAAAAATTTGTGTAAAATGCTTTAGAATGTAAAATTTTCATGAATTCATAATACGGTAAATAAAGGGTTAAGAATATTCGATATATTAACAATTTATACAGACTAACAGTAACGCATGTATTATGGAGTATTTGGAGTCATCCTATAGTTTAAAATTTACAGCAACTGAAAATTATAGTTCCTTTTACATAGATCAAAGTGAAAATTGAAAAATATTCGACCTTAAAAATATGAGACAGATTAAAAAGTTATAAAAGCCAATAATATCCCATGCAATTAATGATCTATAAATCATTAGTTCTATAACGCGGATTAATTTATCGTTAAGTATGTAACATGTTTTGATCCTCATTGCTTGATGACAAAATATGTAATAAATCTATTCAGCGGTTTCTTAATCTCTTTTTAGTTTTGAGAATAATAGTTTAGGAGCTTATAGAACAATACCAAGACTAGAATTTTAACTTTTTTTTTAAGTTATTTTTTTTATTATAAGAATAAACGAGTTTCAAACAGCCCTTATGCAAACAGCCAAAGTGTTTTAATAATTGATTATGTTTAACACATTTATCATTTTCTCATTAAGGTAATTTTTTTCTGTGCAAATAGGTAATATTTTATCATAACTCTAACAGCAATGAATATATATTTTATCGAAAATAACCCTGCATTTTATTTTCACGTGAAATGTGGTATAAATAAAAAAAGCAATCCATTGTGCGAGTTAATTGAAGCTGTTAAAAGTAAGAAAAATCATAAAACCTACGCAAGTACCTGCTATTATGTACGGTTTAAGTTCGAGCAAGGATATATTTAGCTAAAAGTTAAAGAATTACAATGAGAGTTAAATTTTAAATACTTGAAAAACATCTTATAAAGTAATTAAGCACGTAATATTTTTTCTTAAAATTATATTAATATATAAGTAAATTAATCTAATAATATATAGGATGAGGAATTAAATATGTCTTATTTTATATAAAGGTGTATAGTTTTGGGTGTAACGCATAGTGCGCCAGCTTGGGTCAGATATATAATTAAATAATAATCGTGCATATTTAACAATTATGCATAATTAATTAATAATTACGCATATTTAATAAATACAAATAACTAATTAATAATTATATATATTTATGCATGTATTAATATTTTTAACACATGTAATTTAATTGCATTAAAAGTTTCCTTTTTTCGTTTTCGGCCGAAAGCAGGAAGTCACAGAAATTTGTTTTTCTTTTAATTTGGGCTTTAAAAATCTGTTTCGGTTCATCCTTAATTTTAAAAATCATGCAACATTTAGACATACATATTAAAACTCACAAGCATTAATTTTTTTTCGCGTAGATGAATTTTAAAATTTTAATATTTTCAACCTTAAAAAGATTAGATATACTAACAATTTATACAGACTAACAGTAACACATGTATTGTGGAGTATTTTGAGTCATCCTGTATTTAAAAATTCACAGCCACTAAAGATTTTAGTTCCTTTTACACAGATGAAATTGAAAATTGAAAAATATTCGACCTTAAAAGTATGATACGGATTAAAAAGTTATAAAAGCCAATAATATCCCATGTAATTAATGACCCATAAAATCATTAGTTCTATAATGTGGATTAATTTATCGTTAAATATGTAACATGTTTCGATCTTCATCATTTGATGACAAAATACATAATTAATCTTTTCAGTGGTTTCATAATCCCTTTTTAGTTTTGAGAATAATAGTTTAAGAGTTTATGAAACAATACTAAGACTAATATTTGAACATTTTTTTTTTCTTTTTTTGTAAATGTTGCACATTTTGTATTATAGGAATAAACGAGTTTCAAACAGCTTTTATGTAAACATCCAGAGAGCTTTAATAATGGATTATGTGTAACACGTTTATCATTTTCTCATTAAGTTTGATTAATGAATTCCTGGAAAGACATCTGAGAGCTAAAGACACTTCTTAACTTTATTAATGTTTCAGTGTCAACTGCATGACAAGCAAAGAGATAAGAGTTATTAAATTTGCAAAATAAAATTACAGTAGAATTTGAATGAACGATAATTTTTTTTTTGCATTTTCTTACAGCCACATCATCATATGTATTACGAATATATTTAAGTAGGTAACATTTAAAATTCAAAGATTTTCGACCTTAAAAATATTAGACATAAACAAATTATAGACCAACAATAACGCCTGTATTTTAAGTACTCTGGTGTATTTTGAAGCATCCTGTATTTGAAAATTTACAACCACTGAAAGTTTTAATACCTTTAACATAGATCAAAGTTAAAATATTCGAACTTAAAAATATGAGACAAATTAAAAAGTTATAAATGCCAATAATATCCCATGTAAATAATGACCCATAAAACAATTATTTCTAAAATGCGGATTAATTTATCGTTAAGTGTGTATCATGTTTCGATCTTAGAAACTAGATGTCAAAATATATAATTAATCTCTTCAGTGGTTTCACAATCCCTTTTTTAGATTTGAGAATAATGATGTAGGAGTTTGTGAAACAATACCAAAATTAGTGTTTTACATTTTTTTTTTTTTTTTTTTTTTTTTTTTTTTTGTAAAAGTTACACATTTTTTATTAAAAGAGTAAAGAAGGTCTAAACAGATTTTATGCAAACAACTTGACGTTGCTGAATTGCTTTAATACATAAGTTCCCAACCTTTTCTGGACCACCGCCCCCTTTACAAGAAAAAAATATTCCAACGCCCCCCTCCTCTTCCGTAAAAGTTAATTATAAAAAATATTAAATATTATTATATTTATCCATACTAAATTTTATTTTTTTTTATTATAACCACTTCATACGTTACAGGTATTGGAAAACAGTGCTTTTACCCCCGACTTATCTCGGGGAAAACGTTGAAGTGATTAAGAATCACAACTTAGAAATTAATTAAAACGACAATCAAATGTATTTTTTTTTAAATACTTACAAATAAACGAAAAATCAGTAAAAGATAAAATAAGATGAATGAGGTTCGTAAACTTTTAACAATTTTTTAATACTGGGTTCCGGTTTTGTTAAAATATTGCCAAATTGCCACGCTCAGTCATGTGAAGTCTGTTCCTTTTCTTAGACAGTAAATTAGCTACCTAACTGAACCCATGCTCAGCCAAATATGATGAAGGAAAACTTTTTGGAAATAAAAAAATTCTGTACTCTTTCTCACAATTCAGAGTAGAGATCTTGTAAGTACTGATATTTGTAGCCAGAACTCTTGATAACCATTACGTTAGTTTAGAGCTCTACGAATTCCTCCATTAAATTTAATGATTTTGCTGTATCTACATTTGCAAAATAACAGCGAGCTATTCATGCTTGAAAAGCCAGAATCATGCCAGAATATTCATGCTTAAAATATATACTAGAGTCGCTCCGGAAATTCAGCATGAAGATGTCCAAATGTTAGCAGAATGCAGTTAAATATTCTTGTTTTGCAGAAACTCCTAAAAATGAAGAAAGGTGCTTGTATTTACTTCTACTTACATTTAGTTTGAACAGAAGTTTGTTAGAGAAGCAACTATGACTTTTTTTTTGTTTTAATTAAATTCACTTCATTAAGTACTCTTAATAGAGAAGAGTGGGGATGAAAAGGGCATTTTGACTGTATCTAAAAATATAAAATTAGAGATGTCTACCTGCCTGACCGCGGATAACGCCGATATAACACCTAAGTCTCGGAAGTTTTTATCATGAGTGGATGCTAACACCGGAAAGTGCTCTTCGCAGCTGGATTTTTAAATTTCGATTTAGATTTTTTTAAACATAAAAACTCACTGGATAAGAGGATATTTGCAGCTTTCCACCAATCCAAGGCAACGAAGCAGCCAGGTTAGAGGTTGTTTGCAGCTCGCCACCAATCCGCGACAACGAAGCAACCAGCCAATGAGAGCAGGCGGTAAACATGGGATTTAACGACTGCATTTCATGGCTAAATTATAGCATTAAATGCACGAGCATTTGTGAATTTTTTCTGTTTTGATGATTTTATTTTCCCTGATTGATTTAAATTGGATCTTCAAAATCCATCCATGGCACTATCCCAAAAGAGTAGAAATTAGGTAATTATTCCTTTTATGTTTTCTTAGGGTTTGTTCAGATGTACAGAGCACGTCGTGCGCATGCTCAGAAGATATTTGCATGGAGTAAGTCTCATAGAAGAAAAGAATTTTAAAATAATTCAATTACAGCATTATTTTTGTGATTCAAAACAGCTAAAATTAACGACTATATTTCTTTATCCTTCCAAAACATGTTTTTCGTAACAGATATACATACCTATGTTCACTATTATAAAATTTAAAATATTCTTCAGATAAAATTTTAATTTTTTTTCTATTTTAGTATGGATGGGGATTTTAAATATTCGCAATTTGTTTGAAAACATCTATGGTCCCATACAACGCCGGGTGAATCAGCTAGTAAGCTTATAAAATAATGAAATTAAAAAGTATCATTCTCATATTTATGCCTGCCCAATTCTCGTCAAAACCTTGGCTTTGATACTAGTAAAACCTCTTATCCCCAAGTGCAGCAATTAAAAAATCTGCACTTGAAAAAGACACACATAAATAAAACGCCTTTATGAACATTTTGTCTTTCTATTTGCGATTATATTATTCTAAAATAAAAGATAACAACACACGAATAAAAATAAAATATATTGCAACATATGATAAAACAAAAACAAGTGTCTCAACAACAGTTATGGATTTAGGTAACTCCTTTAAAATGTATTAATAGGGTGGGAAGTGATCAAGGAAAAACGCAGTCAAAAAAAGAGGAGCTACCAGTATTTTCCTATAGAAAATACTTCCAATAATATAAAGGGATTAAAGAACGAGATTTTCTCTTTAACAAATTACTAGTATTTTATGCATTCTTTGACTGTGGTTTCCCCGGTCCCTTTTAACTCCCTTAATTATTATCCCTTTTAGCCCCATACCCACCTGGCGAAATTAAAAATGTATTCAGGCATGACAGTATTTTAGCTAACAAAATATACTGGTATTTACATAAAGTGCACACCTTGCGCTGCTAAATAACATACATATTATAATATTAAACTCAATATTAATTTTTTAGAGAAAACACAAAAGCAAAATCAAAATTTACTTTTTGATATCAGAAATAACTTTTGTTTTCAGCACTTACAACTCTACAATTCCGGACGTTAGCTGTAAGGATCATTAAGACAGATTAAGTGTCGGCATCAATTGAGCCAATGTTGATGGTACATTTTATTTTCTTCCTGAAATTTTAAGCATCCCTTTCATCCCCAGTTTCCCTTAGGTCTGTTAAATAAGCTATGTCATTTTTGGATGTAATCCGGTTTTCGCTCTATTTTTCGTCTATGTTTTCAAAGAAGTCAAGTATAGAATCCAAATACAGTGGAGACGATGTATAATCGATTTTCACTTCCAAAAGTAGAATTAATTTTGTTTTCACTTAATTTTAATGTTTAACGTGATGATTTGCATGAATTTTTAAATTAAACAAACCAAAATAAACAAATAATCCTAAAAACGGGGGGGGGGGGAATTAGTAAGCAATTTAAAAATGCGTAGCTTTATGTTTCACTGAAAGATTCCCCATTTGCAGTACATCATTTCCTTTCCATTTAAAGTTAAAGATCACAAACCCCGCGTGGCCAACTAAAAGTCGCCAATACTCATAACAGTTAGAAGGATAGTCTATTTGCAACTTAAAACAGGTCGGGAAAGCTGACCATCCCCGAAAAAAGAATGACCCCTCCCAATGTAATCTGTTATACATAAGCTGATTTTACAGACTCATCGAACACGAACCCACATTTTTATAATGTGGAGTGCAATTAAACGCGCTCTTTGGTGTCATTCATAGCTGCTAATTTCCGCTCGTTCCTAAAATACACAAGAAAAATAAACAAAAATAAACCTATACAAAATCGAAAAATCGACGTATAAACGATTTTGGACGTCGTAGAAAACATATATTTTTACATTAAAATGAATAGGAATAAATCGGGACCACATTAAAACGTCGCATAAATGTAAACGTCGTATAAGTGATCGTCGAATAAATGATGCTTTACTGTAGATTGAAACACGATTCAAACAAATACCGACTGTGAATCAATGAACTTCTGTGGACAACAGCAAGTGATTGTAATCTTCATCATTTCCACTACAAAGTTAAAAAAATAATCTGTATGTCATGCAGTGAAACACTTTTAATTTTATCGGTAACCTGTAACATATGCGTCCATTAAACTATTTTATAACCTATGTCTGACAATGAATAATGTACATCGAGTACAAGTGATACTTGCTTGTTCCAAATGCACCCTTATGATGCTCCGTAATTGCTGGAGAACCATCAGTATCAGTGGAATTTTTTTTTTCCCATTCATAAAAGAAATTAGATTTTTGGGACCCAGCTGTAGGTTCAATTGTATAGATTTTCATTCAAAGGTATATTTTGAGTTTTTATCTTGGTCCAAAAGAAACCCGTCGAAGTAAGCTAATTTTACTACGCGTATCTTAAATTACTAGGTTCGCCACGGCAACGCCCCCTTTGACTGTCTTAACGCCCCCCACTTGCCTCTGGACCCACCACCGCCCCCCTGGAAGGTTCCAGCGCCCACTGGGGGGGCGGTACCGCCCCCGTTGGGAACCTATGCTTTAATAATAGATTATGTTTAATACATTTATCATTTCCTCATTAAGTTTGATTAATGAATTATGGAAAGACATCTGAGAACTAAAGAAATTTCTTAACTTTATTAATGTTTCTATTTTAAGTGCATGACGTGCAAAGACAAAAAGGTTATTAAATTTCCAAAGTGAAATTACAGTAGATTTTTTTCATTTTGTACATTTTTGAACCAATGATAACCTGTTTTTTTTTCTATTTTTTAACGGCACTATGCGCGAAATTGGTACAGACATATAATTAATTAATAATTGTTTATATTTAATAAATACGCATAATTAGCTAATAATTGGGCATATTCATATATTTATTAAATACTTTAACATATACAATTTAATTACTTTAAAATAGGAAATGACAAGAAAAAAAAGGGGAAAACCATCGAAATCTGGTTTCGTTTCGGCTTGGGCATTAAAAAACTCTTCCGGTCGATCCTCAGTTTTAAGTATCGCGCAACATTTAGAGTTATCCTGTATATTAATACTCACCAACATTGAAAATTTTATAATTAGTTTTACTAAGTGAAATTTAAAATACAAAGATTTTTCACCTTAAAAATATTAGATATGCTTACAAGTTATGTAAACCAATAATAACCCATGTCTTTTACATAGAGTCGTGTGTCTTGAGTCATCATGTATTTTAAAATTTACCGCCTTTGAAAATGTTAGTTTCCTTTACATATGTCAATGTTAAATTTGAAAAATATTTCACCTTAAAAATATGAGACAGATTGAAAAGTTATAAATGCCAACAATATCCCATGTAATTAATGACCCATAAAGTCATTAGTTCTATAATGCGGATTTATTTATCGTTAAATATGTAACATATTTCGATCCCCATCGCTTGACGACAAAATATGTAATAAATCTATTTGGCGGTTTCTAAATCTCTTTTTAGTTTTGAGAATAATAGTTTAAGAGTTTATGAAACAATACCAAGACTAGTATTTTAACTTTTTTTTTTTTTTTTTTTTTTTTTTTTTTTTTGTAAAAGTTACACATTTTTTATTATAGGAATAAACGAGTTCCAAACAGCTCTTATGCAAAGAGCCAAAGTGCTTTAATAATTGATTATGTTTAACGCATTTATCATTTTCTCATTAAGTTTGGTTAATGAATTCCGGAAAGACATATGGGAGTTAAAGAAACTTCTTACCTTTATTAATGTTTATGTGTCAACTGCGTGACAAGCAAAGAGATAAAGGTTATTAAATTTTCAAAGTAAAATTACAGTAGAATTTTATGTATATTTCTTAACAACGATTTTCTTTTGTTTCATTTTTAACAGGGATATCATCATATGCATATGTGACCGTATGTGTTATATTATATATACATTTAAAGAAAGGTTGTCATAACATTTTTACTAGAAATATTTAAGGGTACACGCATTACAAAAGCACACACACATACTAAAAATCTGCAGAAAAGAGTGTGTTACAGATATTTGGATAAAATGACAATTTGTCTCTCTGTAAATAACTCGAAATTCTTATCTTAACTCTAACAACAATGAATGTATAATTTTGTGAAATTTTTCATGGATTTTAACTTTACGTGAAGTGATATGTAAAGTAAATAGAAAAAAATCCCCTTAATTTGGTGAGTAGCATCTTCCATAATTTCAGGTATATTCTAAGTTATGGAGAATAAATCCAATGGATTTCATTTGCTGGATGATTTTGCTTTGTATTATCAAAGACTGATTTTGGATTATTGTTGACTGAATTAGGTTTAGACATATTAGATGAAAAATATTAATCTTGATATTTTTTTAAAATATATTTTTAGATACTACTAGATTAGATTAGAAACAAATAACATAGTTCTAATCAGTGCTGTAATCCTAAACAATACTTTTGTGAATTTGGAGTAGGGCAAAGCATACACTGTAAAAAAAGGGCCGATCTACTAAAAAAAAATTTAGTGATCCTTGTAATTACTAAAACATTTTTTGTAATCTTACTCGGTTACAAGAAATTTGTAAGAATTACTAGAAAACAGCTAGCAACGAATAGAGTTAATAGTTTTACATTTTTAATATCTATTACTAAAACTCACTTGGTGTGTCCATGATAGCCTAGAGGTCATAGCACCGAACTCCAGGCTGAAAGTACCTGGGTTCGATGCTGGACGCCACCAAATGTGCACCGAATGTATGCAATGTAAGCACTTGTTAAATAAAGGGGTTATGAAAATCCTATCGTAGCAGTTACCATGGTTAATTATCTCTGAACTTTCCCTTCCCTTTAGAAACATATCAAAATAGAGCAGGTAGCAATGTTTGGTGCTGCCATCTATTGCGGCTTTACCGAAAATCTTCCGTTCGAGAAGTCGGTCTTTTTACCCACTGGATGCAGCTCGAAGGAAGCTCCTACCCTTCGGGCACACGTAATGGTTACTGAAAATAATTTTGGAACTATTACTAAAATTTTCTTGGTGACTCATACTAAAAAGTTTTGAGTTAGTTATACAAAGAATTCTTTTGTTCAGTTTACAAAAGAAATCTTTGTTTCTTTTGCAAAAAAAAGTTTGTAATGGTTACTAAAATATTCTGTGAAATACAAATTGACTAAAAAATGTTTAGTAACCTCTTGAATTTTTTTTTCCAGTGTAGGTAGGTTTTAGCTATAGTATTTTCTTGAAAGGCACGTAGTTTACAGTTTTTCCAGGTTTAATTTTACGTTTTTTTTTTCCTAAAATGTAATAAAGCAGCTTCGTAAATTAACGTTTCTCTTATTTTTAGCAATCTGACATTTAATGTTATTTTCATTTTAATTGATCAAAGAGTCAGTGATTATTTATGATCTGGTAAAAAATATTAACCATTTGCACTCGAGAGATGATTCCCACGCTCCAATCATGTTGTCAGGTGGCCATCATAAATAGGAAAACCAACTGCTTTGGAAACCACTAACATACTATTCTTTGTTTCGCCATCTTTATTTACACTAGGTAGAACCCGTGGAATTTCGACGAAACAAAACGCTTAAGAAAAATCTGTTCATTGATTTATATTAAATCTACAGTTTTAATAAAAAAATGCACCTTATATTGGTAAGTCTATTTCCTAAACAAATAATATTTAACCTATAGTTAATAAAATACTGATTCTGTAAAATTCAGCTGTAGAAATTATTAAATTTATACTTTAATCGTATATGTAAGCTGAAAAATATAATAAAGATCTGTTATTATTATAAAGTTATCAAATAAGACTCTTATACTGGTATTCCAAAAATGAAAAGTAGTAAAATGTATTCCACTTTGACTAAATCATAGTGTTTGTCTCCCGCGAAATCGAAACTCGACACCACAAAATTTACATGCGCACCTTACATATCCATATACATCTTTTTTTTTTTTTTTTTTTTTTTTTTTTTTTTTTTTTGTATTTTAATTTGATCATTTTAAAATCATATTAATTTGAAACTTGCTTTTAAGCATAAATGAAATTTTCAAAATGATCTGCATGCAATAAATACGATTGAAAATATTCATGTGACGTCATATAAGGTAAAATGGCAATTTTTTTTAATTTTTAGTCTCCAATTAGAATTATTGCCAAGATTTTGTTTATTGCTTGTTTAACTCAGCGAAATGAATTCATCCAGTTGAGAAAAATCAAGTTCTGCAACATGAATCTCTATTTGTTGGACAAAAACATCTGAATCCATGGCTTTTTTTCCATCGAGTAAAAAGAAAGAATAGAGATGAAATACAATAGCTGAGGATGACGCCAAAAATGCAATCCTAAAATGCGTTAAATTAGACCCCAACGATAACGCGCATCATATTACAAACCAATTTTACGGCATACTGCACCTCCATCTGTCTTTTACCTCCATGTTTTTATTTCATTTACGTTTAATAGAAATGAAGTTCATCTGTTGCCACGATTGTAAAATTGTATTTAGAACTGCAAAAAAATAAATATTTCAAAAATAAATTAAGATACAGTTTTCAAACAAATTGCATTTAAAAGTATATTTTTTCCTCCATATGATGATATAAAAAATGAAAATTCGCGATGTTTAGAAGTATAAAATTTACAGTACCGAAAATTGAAACACCGAATTGCATGTGAAAGTGTTGCCATGATGTATGCGTTAAGCACAGATACGTTTGGCCTTTATAATATAGATACAAGCTGACCCGCCCGGCATTGCTCGGGTCCGTGACAAATGCATCGACTATCTTATAATATTGAAAAAAAAATGTTAAAAAAACATTTCTAAAAGCACAAAAACCCGACAAACCGTTAAAGATTACTTCGAAAATCACATTGAAAATCGTATTAAAAATAGATAAAATTAAAAAATAGTGGCAGAGAAAAAATACTAAATTAGGCTAAAATTTTAAAACAATTTTATTTTTATCAATGTTAAAAAATCAACGAAAAATATGAAAAAATACCAGAAATCTCATGAAAAGGTTCGTAAAAAATTCAAAAATCGCTGCACGTATTCCCAATAAACTTTATTAAAAAGAGAACTAAATTTACTATGTTCGGTTAAAAAATGAAGCAGTATATCTTTCACTAATCCGGAAAAATCGCCTCAAAACACAAAAAGAACGTTAAAATCGAATAAAAAAGTAAATAAAAATATCTAATCGAAAAATCGAAATTCAGGCTTCGAGATGCAAAACTTCATATACAGAGGAACCTTCCCCCCCTCCAAATTTTGTGACTCACCGTACACCGATCTCTTCAGAACAGCGCTGACACACTCTAAACTTGTATCTTTATTATTATAGATTACTGTGAATATTCTAAATGATTTCTTTATTGCTGAGTCATTAATTTTATGTTTTTCGCCTTTTCTACATTCGGTTTAAAAATGGATAAAACCATGATTCCTTAAAAATCAATAATATTGAGAAAAATGAAAAAGAAAATCGATTCTAAAAGCACAAAAACTTGTAAAATCGTTAAAAATTAGTTCAAAAATCGCACTGAAAATCGCATTAAAAGTCGATGAAATTCAAAAATTTTAGCAGACAAAATTTAGTAAATTAGGCTAAAAGTTTGAAACAATTTTCTTTTTATCAATGTTAAAACATAGCTGCCAAATGCAAAAAAAATCTAAAAAATGGCATTAAAAAATTCGTTAAAAATTAAAAAATGAATGTATGATTTCTTAATAAGCTTTACTGAAAAGATAACTAAATTTATTATGTTAGGTTAAAAAAATGAAACCACATACCTTTTGCTAATCTGGAAAAATCGCCTCGAAACATAAAAAGAAAGCTAAAAATGACTAAAAAACTAAATGAAAAAATATCATCCGTATTCCGTTAAATTATGGCTGATGGGGAAAATAGTTTTAGGTGGATTTTAATAATGTTACATTCTTTCGAACTTAATGAAATTGATATTACATCTATGAAGTATATACTAAAGGAACTACTTGGTTATCCCGTTTACCAAAAAACTATCGCCAATGAATAAGATTAAATACCAATAATGGATGATATGTGAATGTCACATGCCATGACTTTAAATACGACACGCGTGTTTAAAACGTCTTTAAGTTATTTTTACTTCGACTTTTTATTTGTATTTCATAGTATTCATAGTATTTGTTTTTTCGTTGTTTAAAATAAAAATTATGTCAATAGGTATAATTTGGCTATTAATTTGGCAATTTGTATAATTTGGCGAAATTGGTTGACGGGATAACCAAGTAGTACCAAAAAAAACTTTAATTAATAACTATGGAATAAAACAGTTTATATAATTCAAAAAATAAAATAAAAATAAATGAACAATTTATTTAATAAATAAAACATCAACAGCCGAGTAGTTACCATGTTTGGCAAAATAATGTCCAAAGAATAAATTTACTAAACTTAAAAATTGTCTACATACTTTTAAAAGTTTATGATAAACAACTTCCCTACCCTGTTTCAAAAAAAAAAAAAAAAAAAAAAAGATGCTTCTGTTAAATATTCAACTAAATTATCAAATTAAAAAAACTCTAAACTAAAAAATCCCTGTCGGCTTGTTCTATAGGCGGAGGTAGATTTCGAAGAGTGTTCATTTCCACAAAAAAAAAAAAAAAATATGATTAGAGATTAACCTAGTTCAACTACTGCATTTGGCCGCTTTTAAAAAAAAAATATTTCATTTTTCTGTAAGAACTGGTTTTATCAAAATCAACTTAAGCGAAATTCGGCTAAATGCCCATTTTGTCAGCATATTTTCAAATATATTCTGACTTTATTAAAATATCGACGAACTCGCACATTATATAGTTCCTGAATAAAAAAACTCTCCATAGTATGCGTTTGAGAGCAAAATTGAATTTAAAAATAAGTCATAAAATAAACAATTTGTTATTTGAATTCATCCACAATTCTTTAATCAAGATCGCTTTGGGAAATTTTGTGCAAAGTGCCCAATTTGACAGCTTTTTTTGAATATATATTTAGCCTTTATCAAAAAACTGACCAATACAGCACATTACAGTTCTTAAATAACAAATAACTGTGAATTGAATGCGTTTGAGAGCAAAACTGAATATGAAAATGAGTCATTAAATAACCAATTTGTTATTTGAATACATCCTCAATTCTTTAATCATAATCGCTTTGGGAATTTTTTTTCCAAAGATTTGACAGCTTTAAAAAATATATATTTAGCCTTTATCCAAAAATCGACGAATACGCACATTATAAAGTTTCTAAATATCTAAAAAAAACTCTCAATTGTATGCATTTGAGAGCGAAATTGGATTTAAAAATGAGTCATAAAAATCGATTTTGTTATTTCAATGCATCCTCAATTCTTTAATTATGATCGCTTTGGGAAATTTTGTGCGATAACCCATTTTGGCAGCCTTTTTTCAAATATATTCTGCCTTTATCAAAAAATTGGCCAATCGGTCACATTATATAGTTCCTAAATAAGAGGACCTGTAAACTGGATGCGTTTGAGAACAAAAATGGATTTAAAAATGACTCAGAAAAAACGCAATTTGTTATACCTTCTCAATTTTCAATCACGATCAATTAGGGAAATTCTATTGAAAATACCCTTTTTGGAAGCCTTTTTTGAAATATATTCAGCCTTTATCAAAAAACTGGCCAATACGTCACATTATATAGTTCCTAAATAAGAGGATCTGCCATCTGGATGCGTTTAAAATCAAAATTGAATTTAAAAATGAATCAGATTATAAAAAGATTGGATTTGAGGTTTTTTCTCCAACTCCTATTTTTGTTTATTTTTGCTATAAGAATTGGTCCTATGAAAAACTTGTTAATATAAAAGTTGCAGATATTATTGATAAGATGTAAAATAAATTTAATTATATTTGATTGCTTAAGAATTGAGTAAGTTATGGATTTTTTCTTTTTCCACCCCCCCTTTTCTTTTTGTTTTTATTTTATTTTTTTTTTATCAGTAAAAGTTGGTCCTATCAAAAACTTGTAAAAACAAAAGTTTTAGATAATTTTAAGAGCATTTATAAAAAATTTAGTTGGATTTTATATCATGAGAGTTGACAAAGTTATGATTCTTTTTCTCCCAAAAACCCTGTTTTTTTTCGCCTGTTGAGCGCATTTTCAACTTGATTAAAAATCTGTCATGCATAAACTTTTGGCCCATTTTTTAGAAGTAATATAAATTTTAAACCGATTCTATATCTATTTTAATTAAGAAGTTATGGCGTTTTTTCTCTTTTCACAAAAACCCTCCCTATTTCCACCCCCTTGGTCCAATTTTGCCCATTAACGAACTTGACCGAGACATTATGCCCCTTGATTTTATGTAAAAGTTTGAAGAAGATCTGAGTAGAATTATAAAAGTTATCGTGTCCATAAAAAAGTGATATATACCGATAGATAGATAGATGTATAAACTTTTTTACTGATGGCAGTTTTAGGGTCTAGAGGAAATGATTGGCGTAAAAGTAAAAAAAAAAAGCCGCAAAACTCGAAATACTGGTAAAAATCGCATTAAAAATACATTAAAAATAACTAAATATTAAAAAATCGCAGGTGTCAAATTTTCTCTAATCGGAAAAAACATTGTAATTGGGAATATTTCATGAATAATAATAATAAAAAAAAGGTGCTAAACCCAAAAGTCTCGAAAAATCGCTTAAAAATCGCATTGAAAATCGCATGATAAGTCATTCAAATTTTAAAAAATTACCAGACAAAATTTCGTGCATTAGGGTAAACGTTTGAAACAATTTTCTTTATATCAATGTTAAAAAAAAAAAAAAACTAAGAAAACACTAAAAATCGCATAAAAAGTTCATTAAAAATTTAAAACTCGATTTAGGAATTCCGAATAAACTTTGTTGAAAAGAGAAAAAAAATTGCTGTATTGGGTTAAAAGAATGAAACCGTATTCCTTTCACTAATGGGATAAATCCGCAAAATGAACACTAAAAATCGCCTAAAAATTGTTTTAAGAAATCTAATCAAAAAATTGAAAATCGGGCTTCGAAGTTCAAAACTACATGTATAAAAGTACCTCCCCTTCAAAATTTTTTAACTTTACGTACAACACTCTCTTCAGAACAGCACAGACACACACACAAACTTGTTTCTTTATTATTATAGATTATTTGGCCATTAGATGAGACGAAGAAAAATAGTTTAAAATACTGATGTTCAGAATATGTTATGATGTTACTGATGTTATTAATTACAATTATTGTCTTACATATGAATGTAAAAATTCTCTTAAAAAATTGTTCTTTTTGGTATAGTAAGTTATTTTGAAAATTAATTATTAAGTCAGCAAACAAATAAATAGAATGTTAAATTCATCTTTAAAAGGTAAATTTAAAATTACATTATGTGCAAACTAGTGACAAAAATTGTATTCTAATGACGAAGAAAGTGTTAACAATTAAAGTAATTTACCATCTGTTTAAATATTTTTGTCATCTTATAATCAGTTTGCAGATAGTGTTATTCTTAATTAATTGTTAAATAATTATTTTCGTTATTACATAAACGTTACAAAATTTTTACTTAACGGTAATTCTTACTTTAAAATATTTATTTGCAAAACATTAAAGAATTTAACAAATATAAGATTTTTTTTCTTTTCTCCCTCTCTCTTTTTTTTTTTTTTTTTTTTTTTTAAGTAAATTTCAATTTTTTCATTTTACGTTTTGAAGTTTTCACTTCTGTTTATATATTTATAAAGTGAGATCATTATATTTCTACAGCCAAGATAAGCAAAACAAAATTGGAAAAAAGCATGCTAAAAAATAGAATTCGATTTTAATTATTTAAAATGTTCTAATGAAATTCTGACAATAAAAATTATTGATTTTATATTATGTATTATAGGTAAATGTTAAAAAAAATCTTAATTTTTATTATTTTTTTTCTTATTTGATAAGTTGAATAACTTTGAAAATTCAGTATTAAATCATTTATTTCCATTATAACATAAACATTCCATGATTTTTCTTTAACGGTAATTCTTACTTTAATATTTTTATTTATAAAACTTCAGACAATTTAACGATCTAAAAGTTCTTTTTTCTTTTATAAAAAGTAATTTTACAGTTCCCGATTCTTACGTTATTTCACTTCTTCATGTATACTTTTTAAAATGAGTACATTATATATGTACACAGCTTAGATAATTAGAGTTTTAAAGAATCATGGAAAAAAAAAAATTAAACCGTAATTTTAGTAAAATGGTTAGAGCTGTCGATTTATAAATTTAGTATTGAAAAAAAATCATTCATCAGTTCTTTTTTTATTATTTTTTATTTCATTGTTTACCTTATTTTCGTAAGGAAGGTATTTTCTCCCTAATTTTTGAGAAAATGGCGCCATCTGTTGAATCTTTGGAAAGTAAAAAGTAGAAAATACATCTATTTCAGTGGAAAATAAAAGATAAAGATTTCTTGCAAGTTTATTTATTTATTTATTTATTTAATTTACTTGTGAGAAATAAAAAAGAAAATGTCTTGTGTTGTTCATTTTTGAAGAACATAACTAAAAGATGTTTTTCTTTCTTTCTTTTTCTCTTTTTGCTTATGCTTCGGAACACATTATTTTGTGTTCTTATAAATATTTTGCTATTTATTTTTAATAAATTGTTTATCTGTTTATATATACGCATATCGCAATTAAAACTTTAATTATTAAAAAAATAATAATTAAATTTAAAATAAATTAATAAAAACAATATATTTAGCCATATGAAAAATACTTAAATATCTAATCCATATATATATATTCTAAAAAATAAAGTAAAAAAAAAAAATTATTATTATTTTAGAAAAGAAAGTAAAACAAGTAATTAATTTTCTTAGGTATTTACAAACGTATTCATTAATAATTTGTAATATTTTTTAAATAAAAAGTAAATTTTTAACTCAATAACCATGCTTTAAAAACTATTCGTTCAAATTAAAAAAATTAAATTAAAATAAAATAAATAAATCAATAAATAATCAAAAAAGAAATGAATGAATATCAAACTAAAAAATTATAACTAATCTTATACATTTTTTAATTATGAATTCTATCCCATTTTATTGTTAAAATTTTGTATAAATGTGACTTAAAGCTGTCATTGATAACTGACGATTGAATTCTACAGCTAACTGTAGTTTATCTGGTGTAATCTTTTACAAAGTATTGCATGGAATATAAAAAATACATAAAGAGTATCATAATATCAAAAAATGATATAATGGAAATCTCTTTAAATGGATAATTTTTGACACTAGATTTTATATATTCATAATAAATTAATTATTACATTATGAAGCAATTCATTGTCTATAATAAAATATGATACTCGGAACATGTTAAATTTATTTAATTGGCATACTGATACAGGTGCTTTAAAGTTGTATTTGATAACCGAAAATTTAATTCTGCACCAGTTGGTATTTTCTTTGATATAAATGTTTGAAGGATATTATACAGGGTGAGTCATAAATATCGAAACAATAGGCTATCTCCTTAAATATTGCCCCTAGACCCATACTTCCAATTGAAAAAAAATCCTAAAAAAATATGAAATTTTTGATAAGATAAGTTGCAACTCCATGAGGGGTGGTCTATTTTAAAAATTACGAAAATTAAATTTTATATGGCCCCCAGAGGATAAAACTTCCAATTAGAAAAATTTTCTTTATCCATTCCTGAACTGAACAAAAAAAATTCATCTTGATATCTTCAAAACTCAGAGAGTTATGACAATTGTAATAAATAATGAGATTTCAAGGGATCAGACACAAATTGAAATGCGGTTAATTGAAGAAACAATGTTGTTATAATGGGTCCAGGAAACATTTATTTCATTTATTTATTTAATTAAAGATTTAGAATTTTGAATGTTTTATGATGGTTAACCATACAATTTGTAAGCACTATCACATCATAAGACTTTTTAATAATTTTTTGTCTAAAAATTTAGAATAAATTAAAATTGTTATAACTCAAAAAAAAAAAAAAAAATTGCGTTGGATTTTTTTTTTTTTTTTTTTTTTTTTTTTTTGATTAAATGAAAACGTTTAATTTTCCATTTTGATTCAGCTTTTTAAATAATATATATATTTTTAAAATAATAGTATTTAAAATAGCAATATAAAGAAAATGCAATTTTTTGTAAACAAATCATATTTTTAAAAGTACATTTTCTGAGCTAAAAAAGTTCTTACGCACGCTTTCGGCTTTTTTTTTTTTTTTTTTTTTTTTTTTTTTTTTTTTTTTAAACAAAGATGGGCTCCTTACGTTTAAATAATTTTTTAAAGTTTCTAGGAGATGAACTCCGTCCTATATAGTTTCGATTTCAGATTTTGTTTAAGTTTTGCCATTCTCTCTCTCTTTAATTACTGTTTAAATGCGTCAGTTGGTTTAAACCTCATTTTTTATCACGTCGATTTCAAGTTTTTTCTTGTGCATTAACTCACCGACAGACATTTTGTAAAAATATGTTTTTCGGTATCACTGAGCCCTAAAACGTGTGAAACCGTCGAAAACTGGAATTAAAAATTTTCATGAATCCAAAATATCTTCTTGTAAAGATAGAAGAAAGTAAAAATAGGTTTAAAACCAACATAAATTTTGAAGCTGAATAGCAAAAAAGTAGATTTTTGAAAATATGTCTATGTAATTTATTAAAATATATTTCCAATGATTCCATTAACAGAAGTGTCATTATCGCTATTACTATTTTTACTTAACTTATTGTCTGCAGCAATAAGTTTATAAGACACTTTTAATGAGAGTTTAATTAATATCACTTAATTTAACAACACATATAATAAGTGTTTAATAAGAAGGTCCGGCCAATGGGTCGTACCAGTACGAGATTGTCGCCAAGGTCGAGATATTGCAGGCATCTAACATAGTTCAAGGAAGTTTAAAGCAAAAACCTATACGTTTTTATTTTATATCTAAAAGTTAAAGTATTGTCTTGAATCGACATTTAACAATGCGTAAATTTATGGTCGATCCCTAAATTGTACTTCAAATGAACTGATTTCGCTGCACTCAGAGGTATGCTTAAGTGGTGTAAGTCACGAATTTTTGAAAATTTTGGATTTTAATATCTTTCGGGGATTTGTAGATATCGAGATGATTTTTTTTTGTTGTTCAATTCAGGAATGGATAAGGAAAATTTTTTTAATTGGGAGTTTTGTACTCAAGGGGCCGTATAAAAATTTAATTTTCGTATTTTTTTAAATAAACCCCCCATGGAGTTGCAACTTATCTTATCAAAAAATTCACCTTTTTATGAAAGTATGGGTCTAGGGACAATATTTAGGGCTATAGCCTATTGTTTCGATATTTATGACTCACCCTGTATAGAATATGAAATAAATATAAATAATACAACAATACAAAATGTATACTTTTAATGCTTATTTATAGATCGCAGATTTTGCAAGTTTATTACTTGTAATATAAAAATTCGAAGAAAATAAATGTTATAATACTGCTTGCTTAATATATTGTGATATTCTGACATGCACTTGTTTATTTGGCACAAAGATTTAAGTAAGTGTAAATATGTAAAACTACTTGTTTATCTGGAGCTGAATTCTACAATTTTTATTACTTTATCACTGGACAAAATTTTTAAAGAAATAATTTTGAAATTGCACAAAATTCATCCAATACATTGATATGGCTTTAATTTTTTTTTTGTAGACAAATTGAAATTTCTCTGATTGTCTTTTTATAATAATATTGTTATGTATGAGAAATTGCTTGCATGTGTTCCCGATACCGTTCTTTTATTCTGGAATATGGGATACTAAGTTATTTCTTTCAGAATATCTTTAGATTTTTTTCATATCTGATATATAATGTTATATTTATATAAACCAAAACATTTTCAAATGTTTTCTCATGTACATTTCTCCTGTATTACATTATGTTTAAAATAATATGTAACAAAATAACATAAAAGGCAAAAAATATCTATGTTTCTGAAGTGTTTAAAATCTTTTTAAATTAATTTTGCTTTAAATTTCAAGGTTTTAAAGCTTCTCTGATAAACAATTAGGAAATAATTGTTTGCTGCTATAAATTTATAACGTAGCTATTGACTTAAAAATTGAGTAGCACTGTTAAAATAACGATAAATAAAGGACGTATTTATTTAAACGAACTATTTACAATGTATGATTTATAAATATAAAGTGTTATATATATATTTACTATTTTCCCCATTTATTTATTTATTTATTATTATTATTATTTACAAGCACTAGTATCCTAATATTATCTTCCATCCGAAAAAAATGTTGCTACTTAAATTTTCAAATTTGTTCTGTCAATATAAAGAGTAATAATTTAATTTTCAGGTAAGTTTTGATTTGTATAGTTTAGTTCTTTAACTAATGCAGAAGTTGCAAGACCAAACAATATAAGACAATCTACAATATGTCATAAAGTTTTTATTTTATTTTATGTTTAATTACATCAAAAAATAAATAAAGCCAGGCTTTTAATACTTTAGCTAATGCGTGACGAACGTAAATGCATACGGGACATCAGCTCCACCAGTGACTGAGAGGTTCAGCTCTTAAAACTGATAGACGACAGGGGCTGGGTTCGAACCCAAACACGACTGTCGGCCTATTCTTTCGGAGTTTTCTGTTGTTTTCTTCAAACATGGGATTTTCTTTCGTAAATACAGGTTAGGTTACCTTAAAAAGATCCCCACGGAGGTCACCCCGCCCCTTAGGGCCTACATACTTCGTGCTGATAATAGGCCGTCTTAAATACAACCTACCAATCGCATACGGGACGTGGAAAGTTAGCAGAATCTTTGATTTTCCTTATCCTATATGCCATAATTGTACCTCAAAGTACCATAAAATAACTTGTGATAAAATTCCTTTAATACAGTTTAGAATGAGTTAGAGATACTTTTCTTTATCTTCTTCCAAAAGGATTATTTCTTTCAAAAAACTCTTGATTTCTTTTTTTCTTTTTATCTTTTCAACTTTATGATCGTTAGAAGTGTTGAGGAGAAGTTTCAGTTCTGAAATATTTCGTCATTTCTATTGTAAGAAGATAATTTTGTATTTTTGCCAATTCTATACATAAATAAATAAATAAAAAAATGAAAGATTTGAGTGGAGTTTTAAATATTTTACAAAAATTCCTATAAATTCAAATTTATTGAAGTATTTTTTAGTGAAAAAAAATCTCCCAAAATTTGTAAAATGATAATGTAAGTCTATAAAACTTTAGTGTCAAACATTGACGAAAAGTTTATTAGAATTCTAAATTCTTATAAATTCCATACATATATTAGTGAGTCGAAGTAATTTGTTATAATGCATCAATTATATTCTTTGAAGACGATATGCGCTTCTACACTGTTAAAACTAATGGTGACACATTGCTCCTTTTAAGGGTGAAAGGCTTGTCTCACTGGTGACAACCCTAAAGGAGCCAAAATGGCACCTTTAATTGGGGTGAAAAGATGGCACCCTTAATCCAGAGTGCCCAATAATAAAAAATTAAAAAATATACAAACCGACTTTTGGCCCTCATTGGATTCGAACCCACAACGTCTGATTACAAGCTCAGCGCTCTAACCACTTGGCCATCAAGCTCACCTTCAAAGCCTCCCTGAAATGTTCAAAAGTCCATAAATTCAAAGGTTGCTTTATATAATAAAGCTCGACAAAAGATAGCCGAGCGAAGTTCTAAACGAAATTGGGATAGAGTATAGTGGTGATAGTCATCATAGGAAAAAAACGGCTGTGTTGATCCACCAATGATAGCGAGTTGAAGGGCAAGGATACATGTAACAGAGCATGCGTAAATGACAGGGGTGAAAATTGTCCAACGGTATGCATTGCGCGGCACCCTAATTAGCGTGAAACACTCGATGGCACCCCAAATACATTTTCAAGCCCGCGGGTGTCAAATAGTAACACCTTTTCACCCCTGGGCGACAAATGCAACCGGTTTGTCACCTTTATTTTTAACAGTGTATACTAGTTAAGAATTCATAATGTCACGCCGAGTTAAAAGATTAACCTTTTATATAGGACTTTTTGCAATATTTACACCAGAATTCCGCACCCTTTTTTTGTATCTTAGCAATAACTCGATGACTAATAAAAAGCTGGGGTAGGTGCTGTTGTTCTGTATCTATATCTTCCTGAGTCCAACCTTTCACTGTTTAAACTAATGGTGACACATTGCACCTTTTAGGGGTGAAAGCCTTGTCTCGCTGGTGACACCCCTAAAGGAGCCAGAATGACACCTTTACTTAGGATGAAAAGATGGCACCCTTAATCCAGAGTGTCCAATAATAAAAAATTAAAAAATATACAAACCCTCTTTTGGCCGTCGAAGGATTCGAACTCACAACGTCTGATTACAAGCTCAGCGTTCTAACCGCTCGGCCATCGAGCTCACTTTCATTCACTCATAGCCATAGATTTTACTTGCCGTCACAGAAAACAAAAAGACACACGTCACAGCGCATGCGCATGGTTTCAGTCACCCGATGAGGTGCCACATTGCTATCAATACGAAGTGTATGGCACCTTATTTAGCTCCAATCACCCAGTAAGAGACCTATCGGCACTGCAACCACATATCCAAGTCCCTATGGCACCCTAGGGCTCCAAATGCCCCAGGTTCCAATGGACCCTAGGGCCCTTTTCACCTCCGGGTCCCAAATGACACCGGTTTGTCACCTTCACTTTTAGCAGTGTTCCCGCTATTCAGTGACGTTAATTTTAATACCTTTCCATCGACTATTGATATTTTGCTTATTCTAGATAGAATATGTATTTTTCACTTTAAACGAAAAGAAGTAGATTACATTTTTAACGATATTTGTCTATTTATTAAGATTTCGAGGATAATAAACTATTTTTTCATAAATGCAGAAGTTTTATAGCTTTTATGCTTCTACATAAATTAAAGTGTATTTTTTTAAATCTTTTCAATCTTTTGTTAAAAAGAAGGAAATAACACAGAAATGCTTCTACACTGAAAAGAAAAGAAGATGATTTTACTTTATAATACTCACAGCTGGGCGCTATTTTGAAACCGTAAAATTAACACTAATAAACCGTATAATTTGTAAGTAATAAACCGTTAAGCAGTAATATACTGTTTAATTCATTTATATGATGGTATGTTATTGCTTATTTTACAGTATAATACTAGTGGCCTAGTTACCAGTTATTATGCTGTAAAAACAACACTATTTGTTTTCTTCTGTAACATATTATCCCTTTAAAAGGTTCTTTTAAAGATTGTTTTAAAAGGTTAACGTAATAAATATTATTTCGATTTTGTTAATGTAATCTTATTTTATTCTTTATCGACTTGGTATGTTCTTTGCTTGTCAGTAATACTGATCATGAATAATAATTTCTTCTTAATGCACCACATTTAGAACAAAAATAAATGTATATGATTTGAATGTGAGTCAATTTCTAATCTTAATTATGGATACTCAAAAGTAAAGCGCGAACATCTCATGTATATTTTTTTTGCTTTTTTAAAAGTTTTTAGCTGTATTTTTATAATATCATATTTGAGAATGCTTGAAATCTTATAAGTCTTTGGAGTCAATAATAAAAGCAAATGTTTTCACATAAATGTCCAAAACCGATTTTTGTATATGGTAACAATCTTTAAGTATATTACATTAAACTCTATATAATATACAATTTAAACGTGTATTTTTACGTGTAATACGAGTAACATAGTTAAATCTATTTACAAAGTTTTGGGCTAATGCTAGTTATCAAACAAACGGTTAGTTATTTATTGAAAACAAGAGCGATTCAAAGAAATGTGAAATTACTTTGAAAAATGTACTAAAGATTTCTAAAATCTCTAAAAACATTTTTATTGCACTTTTATGTTCAAAACTTCTATCATTTTTTACGGCTGTTTATTTCCAACTATTCGAAAATTTACGTAGGAAATTCCATTTCAAAGTAGGAAAGAATTCAGAAAATTTATAGCACAAAAGAAAAATGTCTTGAAATGTAAGATAACTTATCATTTGTATTTTTCGTTATTATTTCTTTAAAAATAAAATCTAAAATATTTTCTTCCCATTTTTTCGATTGTTTTTATTAAAAATATGTGCGTTTTTATTTAATAATTATTTGTAATATTATACGTATAATGATTAAAAATATACTTATAATAAGGTATGCTGGGATAATAACGCCACGTTAATGTTCTATAAATTATTGCTTCTTACGTATAAAAAACATTTTATATTTATTTACTTAGAACAGGTGTCACAAATAAAAAATTAAAAAATTGACATGTTTCGGTTCATTCATAAGAACCGTATTCATAACACATAAAATCAGTAGAAAACTAAATGACACTGGATATAAATATAATTTAAAAACCTAAAACACAAAACACTGCGCCCCCTATGATCGTGAATAGCCATTGCCACCGCGGCATATAAATATAATATATTTTGATCATATATTAAGTTCAATATGTATAAAATTAATATTAATATAAGTAGGGATATCACGATCATAGGGGGCGCAATATTTTGTGTTTTGGGTTTTTAAATTATATTTATATCCAGTGTCATTTAGTTTTCTACTTATATTAATTTTATACATATTAAATTTAATATATGATCAAATTATATTATATTTATATGCCGCGGTGGCAATGGCTATTCAGGATCATAGGGGGCGCAATGTTTTGTGTTTTAGGTTTTTACATTATATTTATATCCATTATCATTTAGTTTTCTACTGATTTTATGTGTTATGAATACGGTTCTTATGAATGAACCGAAACATGTCAACTTTTTAATTTTTTATTTGTGACACCTGTTCTAAGTAAATAAATATGAATTGTTTTTTATACGTAAATGAAAAAGGTGAAGTAATTTTTTTTTAGTTTTTAGTTTTGAAAAAACGAAAGCTAACAACAGTTTTAATACTGCTTCTTTGTTTTAATTTTTTTCTTTCAAACAGATATAGGATCTGATTTAGAAATTTAACAATAATGCGTATATGAAAGACTATTTTAGTAGATATGTATTCATAAAATGTCATGGCGTGTTTTCTTGACCAATACTATTCGGCGTTATTACCCTTATAGTTGGGTAATAACTCCACGCTAACAAAACAATAAAATACGATGAATTAATGACATGTAAATTGTCCAATTTTAAAGATACAAACTCTACAGCCCTATAAATTGACAAATATGAAAAAATTAGCAGTACTTTGGACATAACATTTTTTCTTTGTTGTTTTTGGTTTACAACAATGAAAATAATGAGCTCTCAAGCATAAAATAAAAAAAAAATCTTCTTCAGTTGTAGTTCTAAAACTTAAAATAATCAATATGAGTACATATTTTTGTTATTATTTCCTTAAAAATAAAATATTTTCTTCCTATTTTTCCATTGTTTTTATTAAAAATATATGTAATTTTATTTAATATTTACTTGTAATATTATACTTATAATGAATAAAAATATACTTATAATAATAGAAATTAAGGTTAGCTTTGGAAGATTTTTTGAAATTTGTGAATAAAAATTATATGCACTAAAACTGTGTAGTACAATCCTCGAAACAAGAGCCGTATATGACTCAGTTATTTATTTTTGTTGGTCCTTGCCCTTCTTACGGGAAAAAATAATTTAACATTTAAAAAATTGTTTTATCCTTCTTATTGTTCTAAGTTTTTAAGCAATAGTAAGGGAATTTTTTTATTTACGTCAGCAGTACGTTACACATTTCATTATAATTTCATTATAAAAAAGAAACCAATGCATTTCGCATTAAAAATGCATTTTTTTGTGATATTACATAGAATTTCTGAAAATCATTATTTTAAGTATTATGTAAAATTACAGAAATTAAAAAAGCCGAGATTCTGTTAAATAACTGAGAAGTTGCTCGGAAAATTTAGAATAGTTTCTGTAAATTTTCATCGTTAAAATTACAAAAGATTCTGTAAATTAACTTTTCATTATATATATAAAACGCCTCCGTGTACGACGATTCCGGGGTCAACCCATCCACGAGAAAAAGAAACTTATTGCAATTGCGTCCACGTTAGGCTTAACTATTCCGAGCCGTTCACAAATATTTTAATTGTTCAACTTATGAAAATATACATGCAAAAGATTTATTCATTAAGCATTTTCTTTAAAACCTACAAAAACTATTTAATTATAATGTTTAAGTTCTAAATAAAACAACCAGCAATTACGAAAAAGAACAAACAATGTAAACAAGTTAATACTGTTGCCATTTAAGAATGACAAATTCCGTGAATGAATCTTTAGAATGACTCCATTGTAATATCACGACTCAGGAATGATTGGGTGCGTTCGGGAGCTATGCGCGCTGAGCGCGCGTGTTCAGGAGACAGTTACATGGAGTGAATATTACAGCGGATTTAGTACTCGGAAGCAAAAATCCCTGAGCTCGCGCGCGCAGCACGTGTGTCTCACGAACACGCGCTGTTTACTCTTTGTTATTTTCATTTGTTTCCGATCTTATAGAGTGTTTTTGTTAAGTATTAGCTAAAAAATAGTCCAAAATAGGAAATTTTTTTATACATTTTAGCTATTTTTATTATTTTCTCTCAGTATTTTTATATATTTTTTGGCTGTAGTTTCACAATATAATCTTTTATAATTGATTTTTTGCGTTACTTTATTCTTTTAAAATTTATGTATTTACGATTTGTTCATTACAATCCCCCCCCCCCATCCACCAGACAGTTTTGTTATAGTTTTAAATGCAAATTTCTGTTAAAATTTCCTTTTTTATAAAGATTTTTTTCCGCGTGTTTAATCGCTGTATTTTTTAAAAATTGTTTAAGCCTACAGTGGCTGATTGACCACAGTTGTAATTTTTTTTATCATCCTTTTAAAAATGCAAACACGTCATTTTGACGGGCTATCTTCTAGTTATCATAATTTAATTTATTTTTCTTTAAATGAGTCAATCACTAAGTCTTAAGCAAGCTTCAAAGAATTTGAACTTTCCGACTAAATTTTAGCTGATGTATTAATAACTTTAACAAAAGTTGTTTCTAGCCGATCTGAGGTTTGAACTGGAGACCTCTTGACAGTGGAAGAGCACCTTACCGACTGAGCTATAAGAGTGACTGCAAAAAATTTCTTTTATGGTTCAGTGGGGAAAAATCCCTAATATCCCTAAAATCACAATCTAATAAGATGATTTTTCTCTTTCTGAAATATTTTAAATAAAAAAAAAATCTTTAAACTAAATTTCCCTGTTTACTGTATCTAATAAAATTACAAAAATTTTAAGTGTGTATTTTGAATTACAAAATTTAACAAAGATGAAAATAACTTTAAATAAAGATATAACAACTCATATAAGGGATTAGATATAAGACACGGGACATGTTTGTACAACGATGACCAAGATACTCAATCAAATATATTTAATCGATAACTAATGTAAATTTACTGAAAAATTCGATTCTTCTGTACTTTTACAGAATTTGTTAACAGCGTGGAGTGGTTGTTTTTGACGATAAAGTTTGTTCCAGAGATGTAGTACGATGAGAAAATAACGCCGTCGCTATTGCGAGACTCGTACATAAAATGGAGAAATTTCAAAAGAGAGAAAAAAAGAAGAAACAACAATTAAAAAAAAATGGCAGAAAAGTTACTTTTTTTGTTGAACACAATGGAAAACAACAGCATGTTATCTGTTCTCAAATCAAAAGTGTTTCGAAGTAGCCTACAACGAATATTTTCGTTCATGATTTTAGAGAGGGGAAATTCAATTTTATTAACTGCTTGATATATCTAAAAATCAGCCGTGACTATTAAAATTACATTGCGTAAAACAACAATAACACAGGAAATAGAGACTTCATGAAAAAGTTGCTCAATTATGTATGTGGCATTTATTAAGGAGAGGTAAGACTCACACTCACGCGGGGTGACCCCCGGGGAAAATACAGAAACTCTACATCCTTACAGCAGGACGGTCAGAGATGGAATGATTCGTGACATCAGATAAGGTAGCCAAAATGCATCGAGCTAAACGTAGTTGCTCGGAAAATTTAGAATAGTTTCTGTAAATTTTCATCGTTAAAATTACAAAAGATTCTGTAAATTAACTTTTCATTATCATAATTTAATTTATTTTTCTTTAAATGAGTCAATCACTAAGTCTTAAGCAAGCTTCAAAGAATTTGAACTTTCCGACTAAATTTTAGCTGATGTATTAATAACTTTAACAAAAGTTGTTTCTACCCGACCTGAGGTTTGAACTGGAGACCTCTTGACAGTGGAAGAGCACCTTACCGACTGAGCTATAAGAGTGACTGCAAAAAATTTCATTGAAATCATAGTAACCCCATACGTATAGTTCACAAAGAAAGTTTAAATTAAAAACGTGCCAATCGAACCGTTAATTTGGCGTTTAATATCTCATAGTACAAATATGCATGCCAACACCGATTGCTGGGAACATCATTTCTAATCGCATAACTTAGATTTCAGAAGCCCGCCGATTTTAATATAAACAGAGCGTTATATTTTAAGCCGAAAAGAGACTTGCAGTGTCTATTAATCTTAAAAATGAATGCTGTAAGAGTCTGAGTCACCGCAACAAAGGAGCATATGGTCTAAAATGTCTTTCTATGGACTCTTTGATCAGACGAAATTATACTCGCATAGATAATGATTTTAGGATGAGAAAAGATTTGTTTTTGATTTATTTTATTAACGGCTTCGGCTAAGCATGAGAAACCTACGTAACTGGAATTTAACGCGCAAGAGAAAAGAGATAAATATATTCTTTTTAGAAAGTAAAAGGGAGGTTTTATTAAGTTGAAATTGCGAAAGAAAATTTGAATTTTAAACTTGAGGATTTAAATTTAAAAAGGATCTAATAATAATATGTGATGGCATGTTACTTTCAACATCACATAGCCTAACAAAGTAAACACTATAGCAGCTTGTATAAATCAAAATACGGCCAATAACAGGGAAGTGTCAGAAGTTCTGTGTTTAATGATTTGAAACAGAAGAATATAGTGTAATCACCAAAAACTGCTTGTTTGGGTTTTGCTTAAAAGCATGCAAAAGTAAAAAATCTTTTTGGAATGGTGAGTCCATTAAGACATGTGCTGTAAATATGACGTTTTCATTTTGAGATAATATGAGGCCTGAAAAATTATAAACAGTTTGTTTATTTCATCAGACAGTAAGTAGAAGAACTAATGATGTAGTTGAGAAGTCCATGATTCTCTCAAGAACATTTTGGATATATGTATATTTTATTTTCTAGCCCTAGATGAGAGCACAAATACAGCTGACGTCCGACAGCTCCTTAACTTTGTCATACCAATTAACTAATATATTGAAATTTGTGAAACTAGTGCAATTGAAATCATTAGAAATGACCAAGAAATGAATTGGCATATTCTACACAATGTATGATGTCGTTTCTAAACATGAAGTTTTGTGAAATGTATAACAACTGAATCGAAGGTATTGATTTGTCACAAAATTGGATATGCAAGACTGCAAGAAAAAGCATTTTTTTTCTTTACTGCCAATACTTTTAATGATCTCCAAACAAATATTTAATTATATGTAATAAAATTTTTATTTTTAGATAAATGTTTATACCTTATATCGGAGAAGAGTATAAATTTTTTAATACCAAAATTCGCAAAAAGATATTTTTGATTTATTTTGTTTAAAACTATCTGCAATGTAAAAAGTATTTTAGGGATAGTGAGTTCATTAATACGTACTTTAAAACGGCATTTTCATTTAGAGCTAAGAAGATGGCCAATTTTTTTTTCAAACAGTTTCCTTATCTCATGAGACAGTAATTAAAAGAATCAATGATATGGTTGGAGAAGATTCAGATTCTCTCAAGGTCATTTTGGAAAAATTTGATTTTTATTTGAAACTACCGGGTGTCCCAAAAATGACTGATGGATTTTCAAATTCAATAACTTGCAAACGGTGACAGCTATTTAAAAATTTTTTGTAGGAGGGTTATGTATAATGTCAGGAGTTTTTTACCGTAATTTTTTATTTTAATTCGCATCTCAAACAATAGGTGGCGCTGACGGCGATTGAAGGCAAGGTCGACGCTTCACTCAGCACTGATCACCTGGCCTTCAATCGCCGTCAGCGCCATCTATTGTTTGAGATGCGAACTAAAATAAAAAATTACGGTAAAAAAACTCCTGACATTATACATAACCCTCCTGCAAAATTTTTTAAATGGCTGTTACCGTTTGCAAGTTATTGAATTTTAAAATCCATCAGTCGTTTTTGGGACACCCTGTTGCAAGATGAAATTAGAAAAAAAACTAGAAAGATGAATAACAATTGAGAACATGTTTCACAAATCAGGAAATTTAAGAAAGTATAAGAAAAAATGCGAAATTACAAAAATTTCTATTATCTTGATACCCTATAAAAATTGCTAATGTATAAGAATATACATGTATGGTTTAGAAATAAATAATATTAGCCATAATGTCAAACTGAAAACTATATTTTTATTATGCACGTTTTTGTCAATAACTTTCTCTTAAATGTTGATTAAGGCTTCCTAACACAATTTTTATGCATTCGTAATAAACCATATAATTAGAATGCAGTCACAGAATCAGTTGAATGGATTGCGTCTCAAGCAGCGTTTCCATAAGTATATTATTATACGAGTACACTTGATCAAGCGAACAAAAGTTGTAATGAAGCAACATTTATATGAATAAATCAATAGGAGGAAAATTTTGTTCCAGACTATACAGAAAATGAGGTGTTTTATTGTGGTGTATTTTTCTTTCTTTTGCTAACAAAGCAACTATTTGTATAACAATCGTGCTTTCACCTTTTTTTTAATAACCGTAGTATGATACTAAAACGATGCTTTATATTATCTATTATATGAATAGTATGTTTCGAATAAGTCTAAATGGAAAGAAAATATTTTTGCTTGACTAAATACTACTGCTTTTAATTATTTCCAAACAAATAATTAATTATATGTGGTAAAATTATGTATTTTTTATGAAAGTTCATATCTTATAGCAAAGAAGTATATTTATTTTTTAATATTAAAATTCACTAAACGGTACATTTTATTTATTTCGTTTAAAACTATCTAAATGAGAAAAGCATTTTAAGAGATGGTGAGTTCTTTAAGACGTGATGTAAAAATGGCATTATCGGTTTTAGACACTAAGATGGGTAAAATTTATTCAATTGATTTTCTTATCTCATCTGAAAGTAAGCAGATGGATTAATGATATGGCTCGTGAAGTTAAGGATATTTTAAAAAATTGTAATTTTATTTTAATCTTTCGCCGGGCGCGCAAATTTTCATCACATGAGCGGGCGCACGTTGTAAATTGTACAACAGGGAAAAAAATCAATTATTGCTGGTTTTTTTTTAATATTACAAATACTTTACCATACAAATATCATACATTATCTCTGATCACAATCTGTGAAAGCAGTTCGCAATACACTGATGTTGTTATACCATACTAAAGCAGAATTTTAGATATATAAAAAGCTACTTACTACTACGATCACAATAAATTAAAATTAATAATGAATTACTAAACAAGAATTAAGTAATTTCGGATTTACAGAATTAGTCCTATATTTCATGTATATTTGTCGTTTCATATATCAATCATAATATTTGCTTTTTGAAGGCTGTTTGGAGATATACCTTGCGCATTTCATGCACTATCAACTGATTAAAATGACAGGTGCAGCTAATTGCGCAATCTGAAATACAAATAACATTCAGAAACTCGGTAAAGATATCCAATAAACGAATACAAATGGTTATTAACACTCTCTGCTGCTTGAACATTGTTTTAAAGAAAAAAGGAAGTGAGTGTTGTACTTTTTACAACGGCGCGCCCGAAGGAAGGTTAATCTGGGAAGATGAAACTAGAAAAATTATCATGACAAACATTAATTAACAATATTTTTCACAAATCAGGAAAATCTTGCGGTGAAGAATATGTAAAAAAAAAAATAAATAAAAAAAATAAAAAATATACGAAGTTATGAAAATTTCTATATTCTTGATACCATATAAATATCTCTAATGAATAAGATGACACATGCATGCGTTAGAAAAAAAAATCTTATTAACCATATTGCCATAACTTGAAAAATCTAATTTTACTATACACATTTTTGTCAATAATTTTCTCTTGAATACTGTTAAGGTTTCATAACACAATTTTAATGCATTTATAATAAACCGTATTTTTATATTGTAATCACAGAATCAGCTGAATCGATTGCCTCTAAAGAAGCATTTCTATAAATATATTATTATACGAATATTGTTGATCAAGCGAACTAAAGATGTAACGATGCAACATTTATATAAATAAATCAATAGGAAGGAAATTCTGTTAAAGGCTATACAGAAAATGAGGGTGTTTTATTGTGATATATTTTCTTTCTTTTATCAACAAAGCAGTAGTTTGTATAGCAATCGTGCTTTCACTTTCTTTAATAACCATACTCTGATACCAAAACGGAACTAGATGCTTTATTATCTATTATATGAGAAGTATTTTTGGAATAAGGCTACATGGGAAGTAAATAATTTTGCTTCAGCGAATTCTACTGCTTTAAATTATCGCGAAATAAATAATTAATTACATGTAATAAAATATTTATATTTATGTACAATTTTACATCTTATAGCTTAGAAGAGTATTTTTTAATAGCACTTTTCACTAAACGAAATATAATTTACTTAAGGATAGAAATGAAAGAAGACAAAGATCATTGTTTGTAAAAAATGATAATCTAAAAGATGGAGAATACGTAACTATGATATTTTCATTCCGTTGAATTGCAAAATGAAAAATATTTTTTTTAAAGATGAATATAAAGGATTTTTCCTCACGTAAACCACACATGAATGACTCTACAATAAATATTTCTGTAATGACACAAGTATAAACAATATAGAAATTAATTTTTCGTAAATATTTTGAAGAAGGATAATTAGGCGGAAAAGTATCAGGATCAATATCAATTTAGAAAAAAAAATCTTGTAACGTAGAAAAAAGAATTTTACTGAATTACGAAAATTTCTGTTTTTTAGATACCTTATAAACAGGGCTAATGGATAAGATTACATAACTATATTACACATGCATATTTTACTCAAAATTCCAATAGCTATATTGATATAACTTGAAAAAATTTATTTTCTTATGTATATTTTTGTCGATAATTTCCCCTCTAACGCAAATTTTATGAATTCATAATAAACAATCTTATTAGAATAAAGATACAAAATCAGCTGTATCGATTGCATCGAAAGAAGCGTTTCCATAAATATATTATTATACGAATGTAGCTGGTCAAGCGAACAAAAGCTGTAACGAAGCAACATTTATAAGAATAAATCAATAGATAGAAAATTTTGTTCCAGACTATATTGAAAATGATGTATTTTATTGTGATGTATATTCTTTCTTTTGCTAACAAAGCAGTTGTTTGTATAACAATTGTGCTTTTACCTTCTTTAATAACCATACTATGATACTCAAATGGAACTAGATGTTTTATTATCTATTATATGAGTGGAATGTTTCGAAAAAGAGAACATTAAAAGTGCTAATACTGCTGCATTTAATTATTTCCAAGCAAATAATTAATTATGTGTAATAATTTTTTTATATAAATGTTTATATCTTATAGATGAGAAGAATATCGTTTTTTAATATCAATATTCACTAAACGATAAATCTGATTTATTTTGTTTATGTAAAAAGTATTTTAGGCATGATAAGTTAATTAAGACCTGCTGTAAAAAATGACATTTTCATTTTCATATGATATGATGGCTAAATTTTTTTCAAATACTTTCCTTATCTCATCAGACAGTAAATAGAAGAATTTAATGATATGGTTGGTGAAGATTCAGATTCTCTCAGGGTCATTTTATAAAAATTTGAATTTTATTTTAAACTAGCAATAGAAAACTAGAAAAAATAGCAAGTTGAATATCAATTTAGAATTTCTTTCATAAATCAGGAAATCTTGCGTACGTAGATTGCGTACGAAGAGCAAAAATGCAAAATTACGAAAATTTCTATTTTCTTAATACCTTATAACTATCGCTAACGAATAAGCTTAAACATGCATGCTTTGTAAACATGTTACAAGCCATATTGTCATAATTTTGAAAAATCTAACTTTCTCAAGAACATTTGTATCAATAATCATTGTAAGTTTACTAAGAGATGCTGTAAAAATATGCTTTTCATATGATAAGATGGCTAAATTCTAAAAGTAGCGGGTGTCCCAAAAATGACTGATGGATTTTAAAATTCAATTACTTGCAAACGGTGACAGCTATTTAAAATTTCTTTTTTGCAGGAGGGTTGTGTATAATGTAAGGAGTTTTTTTTTACCGTAATTTTGTATTTTAGTTCGAATTTCAAACAATAGGTGGCGCTAACGGCGATTGAAATCCAGGTCGACGCATCACTCAGCATTGATCACCTGGCCTTCAATCGCCGTCAGCGCCACCTATTATTTGAAATTCGAACTAAAATACAAAATTACGTTAAAAAAAACGCCTAACATTATACATAACCCTCCTGCAAAATATTTTTAAATAGCTGTCACCGTTTGCAAGTTATTGAATTTTAAAATCCACCAGTCATTTTTGGGACACCCGGTAGTTGATTTAATGATTTGATTGGTGAAATTTCAGATTCTCTTTAGGTAATTTTGGAAAAAAAATGAATTTTATTTTAAACTAGCTATATAAAAATAGAAAAACTAGCAAGATGAAAACCAATTTAAAATCTTTTTTATAAATAAAAAAATCTTGCGAGGAAAAATAAAAAAATTGCGAAAATTTCTATTTTCTTGATATTTTAAAAATATCTCTAATGAATAAGCTTACACATGCATGCTTTAGAAAAATTTTATTAGCCGTATTAATATAATTTTGAAAAATCTAATTTTATTCTGCACATTTTTGTCAATAAATTTCTCTTGAATAGTGCTATGGCTTCCTAACACATTTTTGTGAATTCGTAATAAATTATATTATTAGAATGTAGTCAAAGAATCAGCTGAATCGACTGCGTCTAAAGAAGCGTTTCCATAAATATATTATATAGGAATATAGTTGATCAAGCGAACAACAGCTGTAACGAAGCAACATTTATATGAATAAATCAATGGGAAGAAAATTTTGTTGCAGGCTATACAGAAAAGGAGGTGTTTTATTGTGATGTATTTTTCTTTCTTTTGCTAACAAAGCAGTTATTTGTATACCAATCGTTCCTTCGCAGCTGATTTTGTATTTTTATTCTAACAATATGATTAATTATGAATGCATACAATTTGAGTTAGGATGCCTTATAAGTATTCAAGGGACAATTATTGACAATAATGTACATAATAAAATTATTTTTTTTAAGTTATGTCAATATAGCTAATAGAATTTTTTCTAAAGCATGCATGTGTAATACAGTTATGCAATCTTATCCATTAGCCATATTTATAAGGTTTCAAAAAAAAATCTTAATTTCGTAACATTTTTTTTTTACGTTACAAAATTTCTCTATTTGTGAAAAAGTAAAAAATCTGAATTAATATCCATCTTGCTACCTTTCCTCCTAATTATCCTACTTCAAAATATTTACAACAAATCTTTATCCACATAGATTATACATGTATAATGGCAGAAATATTTATTGTGGAGTCATTCAATTGTGGTTTATCTGAGGAAAAATTCTCTATATTCATCTTTAAAAAAAATATTTTTCATTTTGCAGTTCAACGGTATGAAAATGTCGTAGATGCTTACTCTCCATATTTTTTAGATTATCATCATTTACAAATAATAATTTTTGTTTTCTTTCATTTCAGTCCTAAAATAAATTATATTATCATTTAGTGAAATTTGCTAATAAAAATTGAAACTCTTCTAAACTATAAGATATAAAATTGTATATTAATACAAATTTTTTATTACATATAATTAATTATTTATTTTGGAGATAGAATTTGTATTACACTTAATTTATTACTGGTTCAGTAATAAATAAAATCAATTGTATTTGCTAAAGAAAAATTATTTACTTTCCATATAGCCGTATTCGAGAAATACTTCTCTCAAAATAGATAATAAAGCATCTAGTTTCGTTTTAGTATCATAGTATGGTTATTAAAGAAGGTGAAAGCACGATTGTTATACAAACAACTGATTTGTTAACAAAAGAAAGAAAAATACATCACAATAAAACACCTCATTTTCTGTATAGCCTGGAACAAAATTTGCTTCCTTTTGATTTATTCATATAAATGCTGCTTCGTTACAACTTTTGTTCGCTTGATAAACTATATTTGTATAATAATACATTTATGGAAACGCTTCTTTAGACGCAATGGAATCAGCTGATTCTGTGACTACATTCGAAATATGGTTTATTACGAATGTATACAAATTGTGTTAAGAAGCCTTAACTGTATTCAAGAGAAAAATATTGATAAAAATGTGCATAATAAAATTAGATTTTTCAAGTTATGACAGCATGGCTGATAACATTTTTCTAAAGCATGCATTTGTAAACTTAATCATAAGAGATTTTTATAAGGTATCAAGAAAATAAAAAAAAATAATTACGTATTTTTTCATATCTTCGTCGCAAGATTTCCTGATTTATAAAAAAGATTCTAAATTGATATTCAGCGTGCGAGTTTTTTTAGTTTTATATTGCCAATTTGAAATAAAATTCAAAATGACCTTGAGATAATTTTAAACTTCACCAACCACACAACCACCAACAATCGTGCTTCCACCTTCTTTAATAACCACTCTATGACGCAAAAACAAAACTAGATGTTTTATTATCTATTATATGAGTAGTATGTTTCGAATAAGGGAACATATGAAGTAAATATTTGTGCTTGAGTATATACTAAAGCTTTTAATTATCTCCAAATAAATAACAAATTGTAGATAATGAAACATTTATTTTTATATAAATGTTTATATCTTATAGCTAAGCCGAGTATCAATTATTTAGTAAAAAAATTACTAAAAGATTTATTTGATTTATTTTGTTTAAAACTATCTGCATGTAAAAAGTATTTTAGGCATGGTAAGTTGATTAAGATGTTAGATTAATTTTGAAACACGATTATTCAATCGGTAAAATAACTATAACAGATGTAATTTTTCCATTTTTTCATTTTTGGGTGAAAAAAGTCCGGGCCAGGATTCGAACCATGTATGTATTGGGTGAAGCCGCCAATGCTCTACCAACTGAGCTATCTCGAATATTGGGTGAAATGGTCCCCAAGAGTTCGTGTCCGGGATAGCTCAGTTGGTAGAGCATTGGCGGCTTCAGCCAATACATGCCTGGTTCGAATCCTGTCCCGGACTTTTTTCACCCAAAAATGAAAAAAAAAATGGAAAAATTACATCTGTTATTATTAAGATGTGTTGTAAAAATGGCATTTTCCTTTTCATATGATATGAGCCATTTTCACGTGGCTAAATTTTTTTCAAACACTTTCCCTATCTCATCAAAGTGTAAGTAGAATAATTAATGATATGGTTGGTGAAGTTTAAAATTTACTCAAGGTCATTTTCGATAAAATTTGAATTTTACTTTAAATTGGCAATATAAAACTAAAAAAACTCACTCGCTGAATGTCAATTTAGAATCTTTTTCATAAATCAGGAAATCTAGCGACGAAGATATGAAGAAAATACGTAATTAATTTTTTTTTTTTATTTTCTTGATACCTTATAAAAATCTCTTATGAATAAGTTTACAAATGCATGCTTTAGAAAAATGTTATCAGCCATACTGTCATAACTTGAAAAATCTAATTTTATTATGCACATTTTTTCAATATTTTTCTCTTGAATACAGTTAAGTCGTCCTAACACAATTTGTATACATTCGTAATAAACCATATTTGTAATGTAGTCACAGAATCAGATAATTCTATTGCGTCTAAATAAGCGTTTCCATAAATGTATTATTATACAAATATAGTTGATCAAGCGAACAAAAGTTGTAACGAAGCAGCATTTATATGAATAAATCAATAGGAAGCAAATTTCGTTAGAGGCTATACAGAAAATGAAGTGTTTTATTGTGATGTATTTTTCTTTCTTTTGTTAACAAATCAGTTGTTTGTATAACAATCGTGCTTTCACCTTCTTTAATATCCATGCTATGATACTAAAACGAAACTAGATGATTTTTATTATCTATTATGAGAGAAGTATTTCTCGAATAAGGCTATATGAAAAGTAAATAATTCTGCTTTAGCAAATACAACTGATTTTTGTTATTACTAAACCAGTAATAAATTAAGTGTAATGCAAATTCTATCTGCAAAATAAATAATTAATAATATGTAATAAAAATTTATATTTATATACAATTTTACATCTTATAGTTTAGAAGAGTATCAATTTTTATTAGCAGTTTTCACCAAATGATAATATAATTTATTTTAGGACAGAAATGAAAGAAAACAAAGAATATTGTTTGTAAAAAATTATTATCTAAAATATATGGAGAGTAAGCATCTATGATATTTTCATACCGTTGAACTGCAAAATGAAAAAATATTTTTTTTAAAGATGAATATAAAGAATTTTTTTCTCAGATAAACCACAATTGAATGACTCCACAATAAATATTTCTGCCATTATACATGTATGGGTGATTCTCAAAATAGGGGACAATTTATGTCTTTCAGCATACAAAACAAATTGAGAGGTTTTCTGTCATGTTTTTATATTTAGATATGTTTGTCTTAATATTATTCATTATTTGCACTCAAGAATTACTCACTTTTTAGTTAAAAACACATTAAAATAACAGAATAAATGTTCAAAATGTCATTAGCATGGATGTCCACAGCAGCTGTGCCTTGTATATTACTAGCTTTTTCGAGAGTTAATATCATGTTTATAAAATAAGACAAATGTTATTCTTTCTTTAAATTAATCAAGGAGAGGATTTATCCAATAAATTTCTTTTTAAAAATAAAATTATAGTATATAAAAAAATAATTAAAGTTTGTCCTCCATATTCTATTTTCAAAACAAGATCATACTATAACAGCTGGTTATAAATCAAAATTTCATTTTCACATATGGCAATAGTTTGAAAATATAAAGTTTCTCCATGGCAACAAGTAGCCATTTTATCCCAGCCTGAAAATAGAAGCATGTATTGTATTTTAAGAATAGAATTTGAATATTAGGGGCGTACATCAATTGTATGTCATTAGAATGGATAATAATTTTCATGTTTATTTTATAATAAAAATTTTTATTTTACTTATTTGAATAGGACTTTTGTGTTTTAAAAAGCCCCAGAAAGGACTATTGCATTGTGATTATATTATGGTTCATAATCTTATTTAAATTAAAATTTGTCATTAGCATGGACAAATATCAGTGTCATTAGCATGGTTTTTCTGTTCATGCTAAAGACTCCTATGTGCATAAATGTAACCATTGCTTATATTGTATCTTTTACAAAGTTTAATTTTACATATAAATTTAGGTATTACATTTATTATCCCTAAAATATGTATTAAATCTGTCAGAAAATCACTAAGACAGCTTCTTACATTGTTAGTGTCAGAATGTTGCTCATGTAAACAAAGTTTGCTCTTTGGTAATGTTTTTATTCTCCTTATATGTATATATGTAAAAATGGAAAACATTTGCTGAAAAGGAAGGCTAATAAATATAGAAAAAAATATTTAAACACGAAGAAAATAAAAATTTCTTAATATATTTATTCCATGCAATTTGTTTTGTCATTAGCATGGCTCAAAAAATACTAATTATTTTTTTTTAAAGTTAATTTTTAAATATTTAGCTCTGCTGACTACATGTAAAGTATACCTAATACTGTATTAACAACACCTATTTTTTTTTTCGGAAATGTTGCTAACAGTAATTTTTTTAAGATTCCACTTTAGAAATTGTCCCCTATTTTGAGAATCACCCGTATAAACTATGTGGATAAAGAGTTTTTGTAAATATTTTGAAGTAGGATAATTAAGAGGAAAGGTAGCAAGATGAATATTAATTCAGATTTTTTTTCTTTTTAACAAATAGAGAAATCTTCTAACGCAGAAAAAAATAATTACGAAATTAAGAAAATTTGTATTTTTTTAAACCTTATAAATATGGCTAATGGATAAGATTGCATAACTGTATTACTCATGCATGCTTTAGAAAAAATGCTATTAGCTATATTGACATAACTTAAAAAAATAATTTTATTATGTACATTATTGTCAATAATTGTCCCTTGAATGCTGATAAGGCATCCTAACGCAAATTGTATGCATTCTTAATTAATCATATTGTTAGAATAAAGATACAAAATCAGCTGTATCGATTGCATCAAAAGAAGCACTCCCATAAGTATATTATTATACGAATATAGTTGATCAAGCGAACAAAATCTGTAACGAAGCAACATTTATATGAATAAATCAATAGGAAGAAAATTTTGTTCCAGGCTAAACAGAAAATACGGTGTTGTATTGTGATGTTTTTTTTTTTTTTTTTTTTTTTTTTTTTTTTTTTTTTTTTTTTTGCTAACAACTGAGCTGTTTCTGTAACAATCCTGCTTTCACCTTCTTTAATAACCATACTATGATACAAAAACGAAACTAGACGATTTATTATCACATATATGGGTAGTATTTTTCGAATAATGCTACATGTAAAGTAAATAATTTTGCTTTAGCTGATTATAATACTAATACTGATTTTAATTATCTCCAAATAAATAATTAATTTTATGTAATAAAAATTTTATATTTATATACACTTTTATATCTTATAGCTTAGAAGAGTATCAGTTTTTTAATAGCAATTTTCACTAAACGATAATATAATTTACTTAAGGGCAGAAATGAAGGAAGAAAAATATTATTATTTGTAAAAAATGATAATCTAAAAAATATAGATAATAAACAACTATGATATTTTCATTCCGTTGCATTGCAAAATAAATATTTTTTTTAGCTGAATATAAAGGATTTTTCCTCAGATAAACCACTATTGAATAACTCTACAATAAATATTTCTGCCGTGATACATATATAAACTATATGGATAAAAAATTTTCGTAAATATTTTGAAGTAGGATAATTGTGAGGAAATTGGGAAGATGGATATCAATTTACAATTTTTTTTTCACGGATAAGCAAATCTTGTAACTTAGAAGAAAAATGTTACGAAATTATGAATTTTTTTATTTTCTAGATACCTTATGAACAGGGCTAATGGATAAGATTACATGGTTGTATTACACATGAATGTTTTAGAAAAAATGCTATTAGGTATATTGACATAACTTGAGAAAAATTAATTTTATTATGTACATTTTTGTCAATATTTTCCCGTTGAATACTGATAAGCCCTCCTAATGCAAATTTTATGCATTCATAGTAAACCATATTATTAGAATAAAGATACAAAATCAGCTGTATCGATTGCATCTAAAGGAGCATATCCATAAATATATTATTATACGAATATAGTTGATCATCGGAACAAAAGCTGTAACGAAGCACAATTTATATGAATAAATCAATAGGAAGAAATTTTTTTCCAGGCTTTACTGAAAATGATGTGTTTTATTGTGATTTTTATTTTTTTTCTTTTGCTAACAAAGTAGTTGTTTGTATAACAATCGTGTTTTCACCTTATTTAATAACCACACTATGATACTAAAACGAAACTAGATGTTTTATTATCTATTATATGAGTAGTATGTTTCGAATAAGGGCACATGGGAAGTAAATATTTTTGCTTGAGTAAATACTAAAGCTTTTAATTATCTCCAAACAAATAACTCATTGTAGGTAATAAAAAATGCATTTTTATATAAATGTTTATATCTTATAGCTGAGCAGAGTATAAATTTTTTATTACTAAAATTCACTAAGCGATATATTTGATTTCTTTTGTTTAAACTTTCTGCATGTAAAAAGTATTTTAGGTACGGTAAGTTTATTAATACAAGCTGTAAAACTGGCATTTTCATTTTTATCTGATAAAATGTCTAAAATGTTTTCAAACACTTTCCTTATCTCACCAGACAGTAAGTAGAAGAATTAATTATATGGTTGGTATAGTTTAAGATTCTTTCAAGGTAATTTTGGGAAAATTCGAGTTTTATTTTAAACCAGCAATATAAAACTAGAAAAAACTACCAAGCTGAACATCAATTTAGATTCTTTTTCATAAATCGGGAAATCTTGCGACGAAGAATAAGAAAAAATACGAAATTATGAAAATTTCTGTTTTCTTGATACTTTATAAATATCGCTAACCAATTTGACTAAACACGCATACTTTAGAAATGTTATTAGCCATATTCTGATAATTTTGCAAAATCTAATTTTATTAAGAAGATTTGTATGAACAAAATTCTGTCAAATAAGACTCTCTAACACTTTTTTATGAATTCGAAATGAAACATATTATTAGAATGCAGTCAAAGAATCATCTGAATCGATGGCTTCCAAAGAAGCGTTTCCATAAATATATTATAATACGAATATAGTTGATCAAGCGGACAAAAGCTGTAACGAAGTAACATTTATATGAATAAATCAGTAGGAGAAAAATTTTGTTCAAGGTTATATAGGTATGAAGTGTTTATTGCAATGTATTTCTCTTTCTTTTGCTAACAAAGCAGTTGTTTGTATAACAATCGTGCTTTTACCTTCTTTAATAACCATACTATGATACTAAAACGAAAATAGATATTTTATTATCTATTATATGAGAAATATTTTTCGAATAAGGCTATATGGAAAGTAAATAAATTTGCTTTAGCGAATACTACTGATTTTAAATATGTCCAAATATAGGGTGTCCCAAAAATGACTGATGGATTTTAAAATTCAATAACTTGCAAACGTAACAGCTATTTAAACAATTTTTGCAGCAGGATTATGTATAATGTCAGGAGTTTTTTTTTACCATAATTTTTTTTATTTTAGTTCGAATTTCAAACAATAGGTGGCGCTGACGGCGATTGAAGACCAGCTCGACGCTTCACTCAGCACTGATCACTTGGGCTTCAATTGACGTCAGCGCCACCTATTTTTTGAAATTCGAACTAAAATAAGAAATTACGGTTAAAAAAACTCCTGAAATTATACATAACCTTCCTGCAAAAATGTTTTAAATAGCTTTCACCGTTTGCAAGTTATTGAATTTTAAAATCCATCAGTCATTTTTGTTACACCCGTTAAATAATAAATTATATGTAATCAAAATTTTATAGTTATATATAATTTTATATCTTATATGTTAGAAGAGTATCAATATTTAATAGCAATTTTCGCTAAACAATGATACAATTTACTTAAGGACGGAAATGAAAAAAGACAAAGATTATTGTTTGTAAAAAAGATAATCTAAAAATAGGTAGGAAAAAAAACTATGATATTTTCATTCCGTTGAATTGCAAAATGAAAAACATTTGTTTGAAGATGAACATCAAGGATTTTTCCTCAGTTAAACAACAATTGAAGGACTCTACAATAAATATTTATGTTATTATGCATGTAGAATATTTATAGATTTTTTTTCAAAAATATTTGCAAGTAATTCTGTTACAAGAATAACTAGCAAGATGCATATAAATTTAGATCATTTAACACATATCAGAAAATCTCGCAAGAAAGAATAAAATAAATTACGAAATAACGGAATTTCTCTTGTCTAGATACCGTATAAATATCACTAACAGATAAGACAAAACTACAGTATTTACACATACATATTTTAGAAAAGAAAATTTATTAGCAATATTGACATAACTTGAAAAAATTTAATTTTATTATCTATATATTTTTTCAATAATTTTCTCATGAATGCTGATACCGTAAAATGGGGTGAATAGGAACAATTTTCAACTTTAACGTTAAAAAAAACAACAACTGATTTTTTTAAATTTTTTTATTTTTCTAGTAGAAACTTCGGCCTTGTTTTGTTCTTTACGATTCAAGCAAAAACGAAACAATTTTACTGTTTATATATATTTTATTTACTTTTTTAATGGTATTCCGATTCACCCCGCAGAATAGGGGTGAATCGGAACAAATGTTATAATCTTTATTTATTCGGATTCAAACTTTAATAGAGTTAATAAAAACATGTAATAATAATGTAATAACATAACATAACATGTAATAACATAACATGTAATAACATGTAATAAAAGTAGAAAACAACTTTGAAATCAAGAAAAATTAAAATTTATTTTAAGAAATTATATTCGAATATCAGAAGTAGAATTTAATACAAATTCAGCCCTGTTCTGTGTTATTCTTTAGTAGTAGTCATTGGGTAAGTGAATATATTGAGTAGCCCCAATCGCTGTATGTATTAATACGATCTACTAATACGTCATCATCCTTAGTCCTTAGTACTGTTTGCATCCCTCTCTTTTTTAATTGGTTTTTCATTTGGAGATGTTTGTGTAATGTTGTAGATGTCAGAGAATAATTCTGTGCAATTTTTCTTAGTAATTGGCTATATTTAAATTCTTTTATTGTGTGTTCCATGTCTGTTGGATTAGGCGTAGACTTTGTTTTTTATCCAAGTAATTTCTTGGCACCTTTAAACTCTTCAAGTAATTAGAACAAACAAAATATTGTTACAATACATATTCATACATATTTTTTCATATGTTGCATGAAACTATTACTGTATATAAAAATAAACCATAGGCGAAAACGTGTTCCGATTCACCCCGTAAATCTTAAACGTCTGATGTTGTAAGCCGTTTTTCATTTTTTCATTATGTAGTTTAGAAATAAGTAGAATTTAATACAGCATATCAATTACAGGTCTATCATTAATTAAAAATCCTCTCTCTTAGGTTTAGAATTCAAAAAATACTGTAGTTACATACAAAGTTTTGAAGACGTTGAAAAAATGAGGTTTTTGAGGATTCTGTTGAAGTTTTTTTATATACCCCAGTAGTGGTACCAACATGTCAAAACTGAATTTACCGACTCTTAATGTTATAACCTTCTTATAAAAAAATTGGCAACTAAAAATATCATCACATATATTTATAATGAATTTATTTGTATGACCGGGAAGTTTAGTTCCTATTCACCCCGCTGTTCCTATTCACTCCATTTTACGGTAAGGCTTCCTAACATATTTTTTACGAATTCGTAATGAACCATATAATAAAAATGTAGTCAAAGAATCAGCCGAATCGATGGCTTCTAAAGAGGTGTTTCCATAAATATATTATTATACAAATGTAGTTGATCAAACGAACAAAAGCTGTAACGAAGCAACATTTATATGACTAAATTAATTGAAAGAAAATTTTGTTACAGGCTATACAGAAAATGATGCGTTTTATTAGGATGTATTTTCTTTCTTTTTTTTTTACAAATCAGTTTTTTGTATAACAATCGTGCTTTCACCTTCTTTAATAACCATACTATGATACTAAAACGAAACTAGATGCTTTGTTATCTATTACATGAGAAGTATTTTTCGAATAAGGCTACATGGAAAGTAAATAATTTTGCTTTAGCGAATACTACTGCTTTTAATTATCTCCGAATAAATAATTAATTATGTGTAATAAAAATTTTATATTTATATACATTTTTATACCTCATAGTTTAGAATAGTATCAAATTTTTAATAGCAATTTTCACTAAACGATAATTAAATTTACATAAGGACAGAAACGAAAGATGACAAAGATTATTATTTGTAAATAATGATAATCTAAAAAATATGGAGAATAATCACTATGATATTTTCATTCCGTTGAATTACAAAATGTAAAATGATTTTTTAAAGATGAATGTAAAGAATTTTTCCCCAGATAAATCACAATAAATTCTATAATAAATAATCTGCCATTATATATGTATAAACTATGTAAATAAAGATTTTTCGTAAATATTTTGAAGTAGTATAATTAAGAGGAAAGGTAGGAAGATGAATATCAATTTTGAATTTTTTTAAGAAATAAGGAAATCTTGTAATGTTGAAAAAAAGTTACGAAATTACGAAAATTTCTATTTTCTAGATACCTTATAAATAGAGCTATAATGGATGAGATTACATGACTGTATTAAACATGCATGCTTTAGAAAAAATGCTATTGTCTATATTAAAATAACTTGGAAAAATTTATTTTCTTATGTACATTTTTGTCGTTAATTTGTCCTTGAATACTCATAAGGCATCCTAACACAAATTTTATACATTCATAATAAACCATATTATTAGAATAAAAATACAAAATCAGCTGTATCGATTGCATCGAACGATATAAATATATTATTATACGAATATAGTTGATCAAGCGAACAAAAGCTGTAACGAAGCAACATTTATATGAATAAATCAATAGGAAGAAAATTTTGTTCCTGGCTATGCAGAAAATTAGGTGTTTTACTGAGATGTAATTTTCTTTCTTTGGTGTTTTATTGTGATGTATTTTTCTTTCTTTCCTTTATTTATTTATTTATTTTTTGTTAACAAAGCAGTTGTTTGTATAAGAATCGCGCTTTCACCTTCTTCAATAACCATGCTATGATACTAAGACGAAACTAGATACAGTAAAACCTCTAATTAACGGACACCTTGTGAATGCAGAAATTGTCCGCTATTTGGAGGTGTCCGCTTTTGGGAAAACCTCAGAGTTTCAAAATCTGCTAAGAAATGCTCAGCATTTCATTAATTGACTTTTATATGTCCTAAAACCTATGTTATATGATTAATCAGAAATTAAAATTATTTTTTAAGCAATTGGACTGAAATAAAATTGCACACAGTTTTATCCACTGTTTATTACATCCTTATGAAAAAAAAACCTGTTACAAAAGTTAAATTTTGCTTGTGATTACGTGTAATTTGTTATTCAAAGTGACTTACTAGACATTATAAAGTTCCGGTCGGGGAAAAGGATTGCACTTTTTGACTGTTAAAAGCATAAAATTTCAAAATTTTTCCGGGGGGATATTTCAATGCTCTGGAAGATGTCCGTCCTGGGCAACCCCTTCAATTCAACACTGAACTTGGGGGGGGGGGGGGTTACCCAGCCCATTTATCTATGATCACAAAATTCCGTGATAAATTGAGAGGCCTTTTTACTTTTTTTCATTTTTTTCTCTTTAAAAAAATCCTTTTTCATCCTTTATCTCCATAAATAGTGTCCGCTATTCGGAATGTCCGTTATTCAGAGGTTAAACATACAAAAATGTAGGTTTTGGGAATGGGAACTGAAAAATTGTCCGTTAAATAGAGCTGTCCGCTATTCGGTAGTGTCCGTTATGGAGGTTTTACTGTACTTTATTATCTATTATATGAGCATTATTTTACGGATAATGGTACATGGAAAGTAAAAATTTTTGCCTGAGACAATACTACTGCTTATAATTATCTCCAAACAAATAATTCATTATGTGAAATAAAAAATTAGCTGATAAGAGTATCAATTTTTAAATACCAAATATTCACTAGACGATATATTTAATTTATTTTCTTTAAAACTATCTTAATGTAAAAAATATTTTAGGGATGGTGAGTTTCTTAAGGCGTGCTGGAAAAGTGGCAATCTCGTTTGGAGACAATAAGATTTTTTAATCTCACCAGTACTTAAATAGAAGAATTAAGGGTATGCTTGGTGAACTTTCAGATTTTGTCAAGGGTATTTTGGAAAAATTTTAATTATTTTTTTTTACTTGTAAGATGAAACTAGAAAAACAAGATAGATGAACATCAGTTTAGATTCTACTTCAAAAATAAGGAAATCTTGCGACGAAGAATTAAAAAAAATACGAAATTACGTAAATTTCTATTTTTTTATACCTTATAAATATAGCTAAAGGATATGATCAAACATGCATGATTTAGAAAATAATGCCATATTGTCATATTGTCAGCCATATTGTCATGATTTTGAAAAATCTAATTTTATAAGAACATTTTTATCAATAATTTTTTACTTGAATATTCATAAGGCTTCCATAACATTTTTTTATTAATTCTTAATAACCCTTATTATTAGAATGTAGTCACAGAATCAGTTGAATCGATTGCTTCTAAAGAAGCGTTTCCATAAATATATTATTATACGAATACAGTTCATCAATCAAATAAAAGCTGTAAAGAAGCAACATTTATATGAATAAATCAATAGGAAGAAATCTTTGTTCTAGACTATGCAAAAATTATTTGTTGTATTGCGTTGTATTTTTCTTCCTTTTGCTAACAAATCATTTGTTTATATAACAATCGTACTTTCACCTTCCTTAATAATCATAATATGATACTAAAACGAAACTAGATGTTTTATTATCTATTATACGAGTAGTATTTTTCGTATAAGTGTACATGAAAAGTAAATATTTTTGCTTGAGTGAATACTACTCTTTTTAATTATCTTGAAACAAATAATTTATTATATCAAATATAAATCGCATTTTATGTAAATGTATATCTGAGAAGAATATGATTTTTTTATATCAGAATTTACTAATTGATATAATTGATTTATTTAAAGAAGTGCGGGATACGTTTTTTCCAGTTTACTATTTATTTTTTTAAACAGATTTTATCGGGTTAAAAGTATCTCTCTTTCTTAAAGCTTAAAATTATAAGATGTTTAAATTATATTTCTATCTTTATTAGAAGATGAAATATTTTTTTTTTTTTTTTGTTTCGGTTTGTTTTCAAAATCTAGTTTTCAAATGTTGGGTTTGATAGAAATGACTTCTTGTGAAAAAACGTTATTCTTTATGAAGGGATTTCTCAAAAATTTATCACATTTAAATTGCTATAACTCAAAATCCTATAAAGACAAATTCTTCAGACTTAGCAGATGCATTTTAAAATTATTTTACTTTAATTTTGGTTCATGAAATTAAAAAAATATTTTTTCTTTTGAAAATATGATTTCTTTTTTTTTAAAAAAAAGCTATATTTTTAAAATTTTTAAATGAAAAATGTTTAAATTTTTAAGAAAATTAACATTTAAAATAAATGCTGAATCATAGTTAAAATTTAGGTATTTATTTTTATTTAAATGAAAGAAATTTAAGTTCTACAATGTAAAAAATATCTGTAAACGTACTACACTTTATCTAGGAAACTGGGATTCCAAGAACTTTTCCTGTAACGGTAACAACAAAAACTCAAGTTTTAGAATCGTTTACATGGATTTTTCCTGTTACCGTTACATGAAAAGTTCTTGGAATCCCAGTTTACTAGAAAATGTTTAGTACCTTTACAGATTTTTTTTACAGTGTACAAACAATATTCCGAATTATATCGATTGAGGGGAAAAAATGAGGAGTTTTATTATGGAATGATAATCTTAATTATAGCAATGATTTTCAAAATTTTAATTCAATAAATAAAAAATATTTTAAAATGCGACCTGTACATATTTAAGCAAATAAATGAAAGAAGACAAAAATTATTATTGTAATTAATGATAATCTAAAATAGGGAGAATAATCAGGTATGTTATTTTCATTCTCTGTGCACATATATTTCGTATTTATGTAGTTTTCACTGAAAAATAACTATGCATATAAAACATTCTGAAACAAAAATTACTGTAAGGTACAGCAAACCTTTTTTTTTGTCTATTAGTACGTTACTAAATCGAACGTGAAATGAAGCTAAAATTTCTTTCGAACAATTTTAATTTATAATAAGTAATTGAGCAATATATCTTTAACTTGTCTAAAATATTTATCACATTCAATTTCTCAATAATTAAAGGTTTACTATTATTTTAACACAATCTAACTGATTGGTAAAGTTATCATACGAATTGAATATTTCCAACTGCGCGTAAAATTGCCCAGGCCGGGAATCGAACCCGGATACTTGGCTTACAAGGCCAATGCTTTACCTGTTAAGCTAACCGGGCGGTAACCAGCTGGGATGTTTCGCTCAGATAACCTTATTGGCCATAACATCTGGTCTGTCATTTAGACAGCTTCAATCTCAGCTTTCGCTCAGTTGGAAATATTCAATTCGTATGATAACTTTACCAATCAGTTAGATTGGGTTAAAATAATAGTATATCTACGTATCAATCGTTCTATGGAGTTCCATTACCTGCGGCTTATTATGCCGAGCTGTCTAAATGACAGACCAGATGTTATGGCCAATAAGGTTATCTGAGCGAAAAATCCCAGCCGGTTATCGCCCGGTTAGCTTAACAGGTAAAGTACTGGCCGTGTAAGCCAAGTATCCGGGTTCGGTTCCCGGCCTGGGCAATTTTTCGCTCAGTTGGAAATTAAAGGTTTATTGAAAATATAGGGATTCTGTAAAAAGAATTCCTGTATTCATTACATGTACTTAAAAACAATATATCTACCTTATATACTCGTGTGTAATTTGAGGAATTTCAGAGAATTTTTGCGAGCAAATTTGGGGACTTGATTTATACACAACTTAATTACAAAGGGGAAAAAATTTCGAATACTACAAAATTTTGGATTTTTATGTTTAAGTATAATAAAATAATGTATAAATTATACAAACGATAATAATTTATAATTAATATTTTTTTCAATGATTTGTTTTTCTTTACTTAATAATTTTCCGCATTGGCAAGTGGCATTTTTGGTTTGATTTTGAGCAACATTGAAGTAAAAATTTAGGGGACCGACTTATACATGGTTTTTTGATTTTTGAATTTTGATTTGAGAATTTGAATTTCAAAGTTAGGGGATTCACTTATACATGAGTCGATTTATGCACCAGTATATACGGTTTGTTGGTTATACACTTATTTTATCTTGGAAACATAAACAATTAAATTCAACACTACTAAAATTTTAGTCTTACACTGTAAATAAAATGACGGAATATTTATCTATGTCGATCCCATGTTAAAAATTGGGAACCACGAAAATAATTCCACTTACGGCACATATATTAGCGAATATTTTGAGGAACATAGTGCGATATAGTTATGATAAAAATACTATAATATTTGTAAAATATTGTTTCGCTGCTAAGTATTCCTAACATGATATGACTATGCATTGAGTAAAAAATACAAAATAGTCACCAAAAAAAAAAAAAAAAAAAAAAAAAAAAAAAACTTTTTGATATATAAATCTATAGGGACCTACCTAACTGCTCAACCAATTTTGGATATACTTATATTAATATATGCGCTCGAGATCTTGTGATTTAAATTAATAGAGCTCCCATGGTTACAGTTACAATGAAAAAACTTCCAAATTTTCGAATAGCAACACCATTTTTACTGCACAAATCCATCAGTGCATTAAAAAACGAGAAGCATTCAATAACTGTTCCCGTCCAAGTCGTAGAATTCCGAAAATGTACTGCTTTCCACAAAACATAAGAGAACTAACTGATCAGAGAAATAAATCGTGCTCGCAGGGTATGGCAGGTTGTGAGAACTCCCTTACTTAAAAATAGATTTAATCGATTAAACAAAAGAGTTAGAGCTTCTATTATGGAGTTTATTAAATCCCGTTTCAACGATTGTGTTGAATCATTTACAACACAAAACAGCAGTATTTGGATGGCTGCTTCCCAAATCCATAGGACATGAACTCACATTCCGGCTATTTACTGCCCAAATGGTACGGTTGTTAGAAACACTGAGGAAGCAGAAACTATTGCACAAAGTCTTGCGAATCAATTTTCACCGTATACAGACATCTATTACCCTTGGACTGCTCAAACACTAGAAAACATTGTCTATAGCTTCCAACAGAGGGAGTTACTGTACACACTTCGACAGACTACTCTATCTGTAATTAAGAATTACATCTCAGGCTTGAAAAAAAATAAATAAAACACCGGGAGAGGATAAAATTTCTACTAATATGTTAATTAATATACCTGTTGCGTATATGGTTTGTTTATCGGCACGCTCTTCTCTTTTTAATATTTAAGTTGTTTTCGTTGCATGGCAACTGACTTTTTATTTTTGTTGTTCTAAAGAGTCATCCATGAGAGAGGTGGCTATTTTCATGTCTGTTAAATAAATAGGATATTTTTATATAAACGAATGATCTTTTTAATAGTTTAAAATAAATAACACGCAACCCGACAATACCTTTAAATTTCATTCTTTATCTAATTATATTGATTAATTGCATACTCTATTTAAATATTTTTTTATATAGCTGGAAAAGAACAATTGTAGTCCTATCGCCGAAATGTGGCGACAGTGAGGACTTTCACGTAACGGAAAGCTATCGACCTACCTCTGTGTGATCGTTGAGGTTATTTGGGTTAATTAGTCCTCCGGTATTCGTCCTGGATGATTCAGCTGGGAGAGCATTGGCGACTTCAGCCAATACATCCTTGGTACGAATCCCGGCGCGTAACTTTTTTCACCTACTTCAAAAGTTTACATCTGTTATTATTAATTGGTTAAACATATGTGGGTTCAGGACATGATGCAACTGTATTCGGAGTAAGTATTTAAATTCGCATACATATATTGTTTATGTATTAATTTTTTATAGGATACACGAGTTTTTCTAGAAAAAAAAATAGTAAAAAATATTAATTTTGCATCATAAATACTAAAACAACAGGAGAAATATTTATTTATATTGATTTAATTTGAGTAAAGGGAAAATATGCCAATATTTCCTTTGATGGTCAGATATATTTTAAAATATATTAGATAACGTATTGCGATGTAGTCATAAAATACATTACAATATTTGCCTAATATTGTTTCACAGCTAGACATTTTTTTATGTATTTTAAAACTTTGATTTGTGCATAAATCATTTTACAAAAGAAAAAAAATAGAATATAGTGGAAAGTAATAATAAATAAATGAGCTAAGTGTTCTGAGTATAAATTTTCTTTTCTATGTTTGTTCATCTAAGTAGCAATATCTATAGAACAATCAATGTCATTTGTCTCTTACGGTGATTTTCACGAGACATACATTTTCTGCTAGGAAACTAATTTCCCTCTAGAGAATCGAGATTCTCTGCATAACTTGTTTGTTCAATTTGCCGAAAATCGTATATCAAAAAGTTACCGCTCTACGATTTCCGAAAAAAAGATTTAAGGTTGGTTTTTTTTTTTTTTTTTTTTTTTTTTTTTTTTTTTTTATCGAGATTTAAATTTAATCCTACATTTAAAAAGAAAACCATTCCTGAGGTTACTGGTGTCCAGAAATTTTTATGTATAAGTACAACAAAATGTCTAGAAATTTTTATGTATAAGTACAACAAAAGAAATGCATGTAACAGATTTTTTTTCAAGGTAAATTTTGTATTAAATATCAGTACTTTAAGTTTAAAAAAAGTTCGTTGTGTATTACAGTACTTTTTTTAATAATGCCGTGAATAAATATTCATTTTCATTGTAAGATAAAGAATCTATAAAGTTACATTATAAAAAAAAATCTTTATAAAGTTATTAAACATTTTCAGTTAAATTGCGATACCTAGAAATTTTTATGCAATGGTTACAGGAAAAATTCACGTAAATGATTTTGGTACATGACATTTTGGTGTTATACATAAAAAAATCTAGAAACACCAGTTTCCTAAAAAAAATAACATTACAGATTTTTTTACAGTTTACTAAGACCATTTTAGCAAACTTGGATGCCTAATTTTTTTAATAACTGCACCAAAACAATGCCTATAACATATACACGTTTACACTGTAAGAAAAAGAATCTGTTAGGTTACATTGTAAAAAAACATCTGCAAAGTTACTAAACCTTTTTTTGTAGGAAAAAGGAATTCCTAGAACTTTTTATGTAACGGTATCAGCAAAAATTCATACAACCGAGTTTGTTACATGAATTTTTGATGTTACCGTTACATAAAAACTTTTAGGAATACCAGTTTTATAAAAAAGTTTAATAACTTTGCAGAATTTTTTTGGTAACCTGGATGCCTAAAACTTTTTAAGTAACTGCAATAAAAGAAATAGATGTAACAAATACATGTTTGCACTGTTAGACAAACAATCTGTTTTTTAGGAAACTAGGTGACTAAAACTTTTTATATAAGTGGGGGAATTTTTTATGTAATTATTTCGGGTTACCGATAAAAATGGTAGTAAGCATGTACATTTCTGTATTTTTCAAAACCTGGCTTTGTAGAGTTACATCTTTTTTCAGCGAAGCCGTACAGATAAAAATTAACTAAAAGTACAAATTTCTGAAGTTTTTACAAAAATGTAACAGTATATTTAATTTTTTTTAACAGTATATATAATTTCTAATCACAAATGCTGCTTAAAATATTTTAAAGCTTAGTGGAATAACATGTTAAGTTACAAAAATTACAGGGGAAATTGAAAGAAATTTGTAGAAAAGTTGTAAGAAATTTGTAGGGAAATTGATTGTCGTAAGTTTAAAAGATTTGTTTAGTATTTGATACTACCTATTTAATGTATTATTAGGTATGGTAGTAAAAACACTATTAGAAAAACTTTTATTCATATATAATTAATATATATATATATATATATATATATATATATATATATATATATATATATATATATATATATATATATATATATATGTATGTATATATATATATGTATATATATGTATATATATACATATATGAAAATTATTTACAGCATTTAACATTACTGAATAATGTCTTAAATATACAAGACAAAATATAATTAAGGTATTTTCGCTCAGCAACTTGTTAAAATATCTTCTAATTCCTCATTAAAGAGATTTTTTTTCAAAAGAAAATATAGCATAACACGTTCTTCCATAGGCATTTCAAATATCAAAATTTTTGGATCAAGTAATTTTAGAAAAATAAAACTTTAAAACTTGAATAAAATTTATAAAAGCAATTATTTTTATTTTATATTTAAATGAATCATTAAATAAGTCAAAACATTGTGTTCAGTATTGTATACATTGTATAGATTCATATTCATACAAAAGTATGCTACAACAGAAATGTTTCCACATAAATTTTAAAATAGAATGTGGAAAGCAATTATTCTATAATGCTGAATTTATGTTTTAAGTAGCTTTTAAAATACAGTCACCGCAAAAAAAAAAAAAAAAAAAAATCTTGACACTTGCGATTTTTGACGTTTTGTTAAATATCTAGAAATATACATAAGGATTTATTCTGAAACTCCAGGTTTATAAACAAAATAGTACACGTCATATATTTTCGCGAAGATTTCTCCTTGAAAACCAACAAAGGATCGTATATAAATTGAAAAAGAACGAAGATATTTTGGATAACCCTATCAAAACTAATGAAGCAAAAAAGTTCAAACTGCAGATAATGATTAAGTAGCTTATTGTAATAAACTGTGTCGATATTTATGAATATAGCTTGAAAACTCGAAGAGAAATTAAGGGTTTTTTTTTTTTTTTAAACAGTCCCAAAATTTTCCAAGTTTTTCCGCTTATAATTTGCAGAGCTCTTCATAGAACACAATGTTCTTTTCAGAAAATATGACAATCAACGCTTCACATAACACCCTGTAATCAGAATTAAAAAATAATGAAAATTGTATGACAAATGAGCAAGTTTACTAAATGATTTTTTTACTGCACATGCGTCTATGCTATTAAAATTTCATTTATATATTATGTTACCTAAATATATAGAGCAACTTTTGTGAAATTCTCAAACACATATCTTGAAAATTCTGAAAATTATCGTCGATAGAATAAAATTTAAATCCGTTATTCCCAATATAAAGCAAGACGATAAGGAACTGTATCCAAATATTAGTTGTACGGGCAATATTTTGTAGGCACTAATCAATGGAATATGGATACAGCCCCTCATCTTTTTGCTTCATTTTGGAAATAAAGGATTTTGAGCTGATTCTATAGACGATCACTTTCAGAATTTTCAAGCTATGTTTTTAAAACATTTACAGAAGTTGCTCTATACATTTAACTAACATATTATGCAAATGAAATTTTAATAGTGTTGACGCACGCGCAGTAAAAAATTATTTAGTAAACCTGCTCAGTTTTAATGTAATTCTTATTATTTTTAGCCTCCGATGCTATTTCTTTCAGACAAACTAAAAAATAACGTGTCGTCAGTTCTGAATTTTCTACTCAACCGATTTTGATAATTATTTTTAAAATGAAAGCTATTTAGTTGTAGTTGTGCCCATTTTAGTTATTTTTTAATTTATTTCCATTTTTATATTTTATTTTTAATTTTAAATGCCTTTTTACGATATTTCTTGAAAAATCAAAACGGTGGCAACTCAGTTTAGCTTTTCTCTCGATAATAAAAATTCATTTTCCATTATCACTTTCCACGAGTCAGAAGCTTTATTTCATCAGTGAACATGTTCTTGCATTTAAAAGAAAAAAGTCAATTGTTTCCGTAATATTTAACCACAATAAAATGATTGCGTATAATTATGCACTAATTGAAGTAAAAAAATATATTTACTGAGAAATAATAATAATAATGTAAATAAAATAACAGAAAATAATTTATGATAAAAATTAATGTCTAAAGAAAAATTTCAAATGAGGAAAATGCAAATACAAAATGCAAATGCAACAACCAGATAAATGAGAATTACAATATTATTACGGATGCCTTTTTCATATTACAAATAACAGTAACTTTAAAAAAACATTTGAAGAGAAAATGACGTCACTATTTAAAACATCGCATTTTTTCTCATAACGATATTACATTTCAATGCTTCTTTTCATTATGAAGACTGAGATTGAGATTTTATTTTCAGATGACTTCAGTTAGTGAAAATAATGTCACAGTAAAAATAAAATTAGTTTTTTTTTTTTTTCTTTTAATAAAACTATTTTTTTGTGAGTGCATATACAATAAAATTTCGGGATTTTGCCAGCACTCAGATTACAATTTTAACTGAAGAATAATTTTAACTGCGAATATTTGCATGCAGAATTGTAACTGGCAAACTTGACATTAAGTTTGGAACTATATTTATTATATGATGATTCAATAACGTAATCACTTTTGCTTTTTTTCAAACAAAATCGATCGGGTCTTTTAAATATTTCATTCGTCGAATTCGATGGGACTCCACTCGTTTTATTGTTAAAATGCATTTCCTTTTTCTCAGAGTCTATAAAAAAGCGTTTAAACTAAAAAAAAAAATCCGTTTTTGATGAATCTAGTCAATGAAGAAGTAGCACGTCAAATTGTATGTCTTTATTATTCCACAATTCCAATGACTCAGAGAGAAACTGCTAATCAGTTGGGTATTTCACGCCGTTCTGTTTGCTATTATATTGATAAACACAACAAAAATGAAGTTAGTTCATTGCATTCTAAACGGGGTCGCCCTTCTAAAAAAACCTATCGATTTTTTTTTTTTTTTTTTAAATCGGAGGCGAAACTGAATTCTGCAATGGCAGAATGTACATTCAGCTTGTTTAATTTTGATTACAGGGTGTTATATACAACGTTGATTGCCATTATTTCTGAAAAGAACATTGTGTTTTATGAAGAACTCTGCAAATTATAACCAAAAAACTTGGAAAAATTTGAGACCGTTTTTATAAAAATCTTAATGTCTCTTCGAGTTTTCAATCTATATTCATACAAATCAACACAGTTTATTACAATAACCCATTTAATCATTATCTGCAGTTTGAATTTTTTGCTTCATTGGTTTTGACAGGGTTATCCAAAAGATTTTCGTTGTTTTTCATTTTGTTGACGGTCCCCTATACATTGTAAAAACAAAGGAGCAATATTACATTAAAATCGGGGTTATGAATTGCTGAATAAACTTTATATATACAATATTTTTGGTAGTAGCTCCGTAAAAAATGCAAGAATAATCTTGGAATGGTGGTATTTTATTCTTTAATCGCAATTATTGAATGATAACACCAAATTCAGAGTCATATATCATCTTTCTGTTTTGATTTCATATGTTTGCAGACGACACGCCGCCATTTTACTTCGCATTTAATCCTTCTTTCTAACTTTCGGATAGCAGGTGGAAAAGTAAACAAACGGTAAGCAATATTAATATTATTCTTTGTAGATGTAAGATTTAAGACTAAATAATCGTTTGCATGTGGGTTTTTTTTTTAAATTAGATAATGCTTTTTAATAATGTGTTAGTGCACTGCCATTTTAAGAACAATGGCGACATGTTCGAATTTAACGGGAAGTATGCCTTTAGTATAACAGTTGTAATCAACGTTTTTTTATACAGCTTTGTTTATTTGGTAGCTGGCATAGTTAAGTTTTTTATATTATGCATTAAAATGTATAATTGCGAGGTAATTTAATATCATATGTAGCTTATTTTTATTATTTTCTTCAGAAAACTAGAAACTCCGAATTAAACTTATAGTGATAGTTACGAGCAATTATACTTTTCGTTACAAAAATATTTTATATCGTATAACTATAGCGTTTGCCCGAACTTTAAGAAAAAATATTTTCATAAAAAATTCGTTATTATAATGTTTTTTAACTTAATGAACGCATTATTGACCTATCAAAAAGATATTTTTAAGCATGCAAATATAGGAAATTTTAGTTCGTTTCATTAAAGTTATTTCATTCAAGTTTAGTTCATATTTCGTTGCTGTAATATGCTTAAAATGAATGTTATAATAAGTTGCCTCCATTAAAAGGAAGTTTCGCTGCCTCTTTGCGTCAAACTATTTATTTTAAATTATGACTGTATTAAATTTAAAATGTAATCTCTAAATTATTTTTTATTTTGCTGTTAAAGTCATGTAAATATTAGGAAATTTCCTTTTTTACCATTTAGTGTACTTTAATAAATGGTAGCAAAATAAAAAATAATTTAAAAATTACATTTCAAATGTAATACAGCCATAATTTAAAATAAATAGCTTCACGCAAAGAGGTTGCTAAACTTCCCTTTAATTGAGACAATTTATTATAACGTACATTTTAAACATATTACTTACTTTACACCAAACATGGTGGCAACTAAGTTGCCACTAAAAATTGTGTTTATTTATACCATTTGATAGTTGGTGACTCATTACACCAATTTACAAGTGGAATTTCATTACACCACTTGGGGTGGCAACTTAGTTGCCACCCTTTTTGGTGTAAAGTAAGGGAGTTTTTTTTTACAGTGTAGGATTTCGGGGGAAAATCTTCAGCTAATGTATGACCTGTACTATTTTGTTTACACACCAGGAGTTTCAGAATAATACCTTATGTATATTTCTAGATATTTAACAAAACGTCAAAAATCGCAAATGTCAAGATTTTTTTGTGGTGACTGTATAGTAAACCTCTTTACAACAATATTTTAGGTACCAAATAAATATATTGTTGTAGAGAGGTATATTGCTATATTGAGGATCTACATATTTTGGGCTTTCAATATATATATATATATATATATATATATATATATATATATATATATATATGTATATATATATATGTGGGATTTTAAGTGATTAACTTATGATCTAAGTAAAACTAATATTCTTCAAAATATAAAAAGGTTTAATAGACATAAAATATATACGTAACATTCAAATATAACAGTAGAACTGAATAATATTCAGCATAAACAAGCTTCCCTGAGCTTTGCATTAAAAATCCACCAAACTCGCCATCGCTGAAAAATATATATAACACCTCGTTCTTTTTCACCTCACGCATCATCACACTAGTTTCCAAACTAGTGGGATATCAAGTTCATTAAATCATTGCGTTTATTATCTTTTATTGTTGAATACTTCATCCTTTATTTCCACATTCTCGGTCATCCTGACGTTTGTGACGTCCTCGTCAGCTGCTTATAAAAATTTAGACATAAATTTATACAAATAAAACAGGTAGATATAAAACAAAAACATCCCACGTTATGCAGATGCGTTACCCCACGGCTTGATGTATTCTTCAATAGTGAATAACTTGTTGTCCACCATGGTCTCCAATTCTCTTTGTATCATAATGATCATGTGAGTTTTCTATAATGTTTTTATTCGGTCCATGGAATTTTCCCTTTTTCAGTCCTGTTCCATACTGCGTTTCTTGGATTACCACGGGATCATTTAATTCATATCTGTAAGGTGCTTTTCTCATCATGTTAAATTGTTTTCTATAATTACTATTGCTCTAAAAATATAGATTTCTACGCGGGCCATTAAAATTTGTTTTAATGCTTCTTTTGCCTTTAAATTTAATAGTATCCTTTTCACACGGTTCAGCCTTCCTTTTTCAAAAATTTCATGTTTTCTTTCTGTTAGCTGTACCTCTAAATCTCTCTGTTTGCTGTTTCTCCAATTTTCATATGTGTGACGTTTTCCATCAAAATTATTTCTCGAATAATATTTGCTTTCTTCATTTCTTTCATCTTGATCACGCTTTTTATAATATCTGACAAATCTCTGTTTATTTGCATTTACTCCTTCAATATTCTTTTCTTCCCTCGTGTTTTTCCGTTTATAATGTTTTTCAACTCTCATCGTTTCATTTTTATTTTCATTGAATGCAAATTGCATTGAATTTGCATTGAATTCTTGCGCATAATTTGTGTTTTTCTTTTAGGTCACTCATTTGTCCTATTTCTAATACTTCGTTTCTTTCATCCGATTTTTCCTTACTAATTAAATTTTCTACTTTCTCATTTATTTTTTTTCTTATTTTAAAATTTCTCACGTGATTCAAATCAATTTCATTATCCTTTATGACTCTCGCGAAATTAATCATGAAATTACCACCTGCATTATTATCATTTGCAATTATAATATTTTCATCACGTGAATTATCTAACGTAGACGTTTTCATTTCATTGTTATTTCTGGCAGCATGATTCAATTTTATGACAGAATTCTTCTGAACTTCAGAGTAACCTACCTGAATGTTGTTGCGTTTGCCAAAGACCTTAATTCCGTTCTCGTCTATCGCCAAATTTAATTTGCTAATCACATCATATCCCAATAAAATATCATATGCGAGAGATTCCAACACATACAAATTTGCTTTGATTAGAAAACCATCAATATTAAATTCATAAGGAAAGTATCCTTTAGGATAAACAACTACTTTTTCTATGCCTGACAAAGAGATATTATTTGAAAATAATTTTGGCGAGCCTATCGTCATATAATATTCACAATTCACCAAACTGATATTACTTCCAGTGTCGAAGAAATCTTGTATCTTTTCACCGTTAATATCAATATTTATCATGTAATCTGGTTTGGCGCTGTTGGTTTGTTTGATTACTGCAGAATTCATCTCTTTGTGATTTGATAAACGGGGGTTTTGGCTCCGATTTTGGTTGCCATTTTTTATTTGTTTATTATTTCCATTATTAAATTGCGATATTACGTGGTCAAGACGGTTACTTTTGAAACACATAATTTTTGTCCTGTTCTTTTCATTTAAATAAGAAGATTCATTTACATTATCTGTATTATCTTTAAATTGTTGTTTTCTTAAAGTATTATAACGTTGATATGGTAACCATTGTTTTGTGGTGTTGTTTTCGCGAATTTTTGGCTGCCTTTCTTGAAAGTAGTGTGAATTTCTATTCATGGTTTTCTTGCTGTTTCGTAATCATCTAGTTTACAAATTAATGTACCAACACTTTTAATTTCGGGAAGATCATCGATAAAATGTTCCTTCATTTCTATCGGTAATCTTCTCTTGATTTGATCTATACATATTAATTCTTTTAAATCTTCAAAATTGGATACATATTGGATACAAGACCGGTAATCTATTCTTCTAAATAATTTCTTAACTCAAACGCTAGATCGCGCCAAGTGGCTGAATTTTCTTTCTTATGCGACATTATATTTTGCTAAACTCTTCTGGTGTCAATTTGAATCTTTTGAGCAGTAAGCTTTTTACGTAATCGTAGTTATTTGTTAATGTTTCTGGTTCTCTAGTTATAACATTAGCAATTTCTAGCGGAATTTAACTTAATAGGTACATTACCCAATTTTCTTTTTTTATATTCATTCTAGAAATTTGTCTCTCAAAAAAAGCTAACTACATACTAATAACACCCTTCCCGTCAAAGTGTGACATTAATTTAGACAAATCTGATTGCTTACCTGAACCAGTTACAGTCGAAATGTCACTTATGCTTGTCATATTCCCTTGAAGTTCAATTTTTCGTAATTCGTACTCCATTTCGAATTTTCTTTCTTCTAATCTTCTTTCTGCTTCTAACCGTCTTTCTTCTTTTTCTAGCCTTCTTTTTCCTTTTTCTGCTTCTAGTCTTCTTTATTCTTTTTCTGCTTCTAGTCTTATTTCTTCTTTTTCTTTTTCTGCTTTCTAGCCTTTCTTTTTCTATTCTCTCCGCGGCAATCACTTCAAGTCGAACTTTTAAAAAATTTTCTTCATAATCCTTTGATTCAGTCACCAACTTTATCAAATCAATGATTCTTGGACTCTGAGGCACTGCTATACCTAGGTCATCACACAATGTTAGCAAATCAGCCTTCCTATCTTTATTTAGAATGGACATCATTTATTTTTCTTTACACTTCAACAAAACAAAATATTGCATCTTTCAGGCTTGCTAACAGATAATTTCTAATTATTACACATATGAGAAACAGTTCCTTTTTTATTAGCCTCCGATGCTATTTCTTTCAGACAGGCTAAAAAATGTCGTGTCATCAGCCCTGAATTTCCTACTCAACCGATTTTGATAATTATTTTTTTAAATGAAAGCTATTTATTTGTAGTTGTGCCCATTTTAGTTATTTTTTAATTTCTTTCCATTTTTATATTTTATTTTTAATTTTAAATGCCTTTTTACGATATTTCTTGAAAAATCAAAACGGTGGCAACTCAGTTTAGCTTTTCTGTCGATAATAAAAATTTCTTTTCCAAAATGATTGCGTATAATTATGCACTATGAGGTAAAAATATATATATATTTGCTGAGAAATAATATTAATGATGTAAATAAAATAACAGAAAATAATTTATGATAAAAATTAATGTCAAAAGCAAAATAAGAAAAATTTCAAAATGAGGAAAATGATGTCATTCAGCAACCAGATAAATGGGAGTTACAATATTATTACGGTTGCCTTTTTCATACTACTAATAACAATAACTTTTAAAAAAACATTTGAAGAGAAAATGACGTCGCTATTTAAAGCATCGCATTTTTACTCATAACGATATTAGGTACTACTCTGTTATCCCGTCGACCAATTTCGCCAAATTATACAAATTGCCAAACTAATAGCCAAATTATACATATTGACATAATTTTTATTTTAATTAACGAAAAAACAAATAATTAGTAGAATATTAATAAAAATATTAATAAAAATCACTTAATGACACTGTAAACACATGAATCGTATTTAATGTCATTGAATGTGATATTCACGATCATCCATTATTGGCATTTAATCTTATAGTTTGGCGATAATTTTTTGATCGACGGGATAACCTAGTAGTACCCGATATTACGTTCCAATATTTTTTTTCATTATGGAAACTGAGATTGAGATTTTACTTTCAGCTGACTTCAGTTAGTGAAAATAATGTCACAGTAAAAATGAAATTAGTTTTTTTTAATAAAACTAGGGGGGCCCAGCCCCCCTGCTCGCTATGCTCACCAACCCCTGCGTAATCGCTTCGCGATTCCAAATTATTGGCTGCCCCTGCTTGCTGCGCTCGCCAATACCCCATGCTATGAATAAGCAGTTGCAGACCTTTTAAATGATGTGTCACACGACTGGTGTTGTAAAGAAATTAAAAATGTGCCCCCCTGGGGGGCAGAGTGGGAGGCGACACAAAAGACATCCATAATATGAATAAGCAGCTGCAGACCTCTCAAATGATGTGTCACACGACTGGTGTTGTAAAGAAATTAAAAATGTGCCCACCTGGGAGGCAGAGTGGGGGTGACGCAAAAGACATCCATAAAATGAATAAACAGTTGCAGGCCTCTCAAATGATGTATCACACAATTGGTGTTGTAAAGAAATTAAAAATGGGCCTCCCCCTGGGGAGAGCAGAGTTTGGGGGTAACACACAAGACATCCATAATATGAATAAGCAGTTGCAGACCTTTCAAATCATGTGTAACACGACTGGTGTTGTAAAGAAATTAAAAATGTGTCCCCCCTGGGGAGCAGAATGGGGGATAACACACAAGACATCCATTATATGAATAAGCAGTTGCAAACCTCTCAAATGATGTATCAAATGACTGGTGTTGTAAAGAAATTAAAAATTTGGCGAAATATAACAGTTATCGCCAAGTTGGCGTCACTTTTGACAACAAATTTTGGTCGCCAAATTTGGCGATATATCGCCAAGTTGGAGACAAACTTGGCGATTGTAGGCGATGGTAACCTTTCCTCTCTTTATGGTAACCCATACGGCGAGGCATAGAGGGAGTCCTTTCCTGATTGGTCTATTCGACTCATGGAAGGAGTGGACAACCCGGATTCGTTAATTCCGGAAATCTTCCACATCAGCATCATTCCAGGAGTCATTCCTTTTAAGGCTAGTTTTTTTTTACTATAGAAGGACTATATTTCTGTGAGTGCATATAAAATAAAATTTCGAATTCGCCGGCACACAGATTACAATTTTAACTGAAGATGTGCGAATATTTGCATGCAAAATTGTAACTGGCAAATTTGACATTTAGTTTGGAAATATATTTATTATATATTGATTCAATAATGTAATTACTTTTGCTTTTTTTAAAACCAAATCGATCGGGTCTTTTAAACATTTCATTCGTCGAATTCGACGGGATTCCATTCGTTTTATTGTTAAATTGTATTTCCTTTTACTCAGAGTCTATAAAAAAGCGTTTAAACTAAAGAAAAAATCCGTTTCTGATGAATCTAGTCAATGAAGAAGTAGCACGTCAAATTGTATATCTTTATTATTCCGCAATTCCAATGTCTCAGAGAGAAATTGCTATTCAATTAGGTATTTCACGCCGTTCTGTTTGCTATTATATTGATAAACACAAGAAAGATGAAGTTAGTTCATTGCAATCTAAACGGGGTCGCCCTTCTAAAAGACATCTATCGATTTTTTTTTTTTTTCTAATCGGAGGCGAAATTGAATTCTACAATGGCAGAATCTACATTCAACTTGTATAATACGTTTTAGTTTAAAAACAAAACATTCTTCTGAGACTTTTATCTTCTTAGTACAAAATAGCTTTCATCATGAAATTCAAATTCAAATATAAATCATCGAAATCATTCAATCTCGGCAACGAGCCCCCAAAACTTGTGGGATTTTAAGTGATTAACTTATGATCTAAGTAAAACTAATATTCTTGAAAATATAAAAAGGTTTAATAGACATAAAATATATACGTAACATTCAAATATAACAGAGAACTGAATAATATTAAGCATAAACAAGCTTCCATGAGCTTTGCATTTAAAATCCACCAAACTCGCCATAGCTGAAAAATCTATGTAACACCTCGTTCTTTTTACGCATCATCACACGAGTCTCCAAACTAGTGGGATATCACGTTCATTAAATCATTGAGTTTATTATCTTTTATTGTTAAATACTTCATCCTTTATTTCCATATATATATATATATATATATGTATATGGAATTTGTTTTTGTTTTATTTTGAATTTAATTATACAATAAATTACAATAAATCTTTAAAAATCTTTAGGTATCTTGACGACATTTTGATTTTCAATTTTGATTTTATTAATGAATATAATAATGTTTATCCGGATTGTTTAAAACTAAATAAGGCAAACAGTGATGATTACAATGTTGATTTTTTAGATATTTCTTTTGCTATTTTGAATAATACAGTAAATATAGATTTATATGATAAAAGAAACAGTTTTAATTTTTTTTACAAGAAGTATGCCACACTGGTACTTGAATTTACATTAAAAAAATTACATAAATATAATAATTAATCAACTAATTCGGTTTTATAAAATTTGTAATAATGAAAAATATTTTTATAAGAAGGTTTATAAGTTTATAGCAAATCTTTATTATAATAATAATTATCCAATTAACTTTTTAAGATATTATTTAAAAACGGTTATAAAAAATATTTGGCAACGTTGCCAATTGTTGGCGTAGCTTGTAATTTGATAGCATGCTTCCCTGACATTCTTTATGAAAGTTTTATTCTAAAGTCTATATTTTTAGAACGAGTTTAACTGGATGGTTTGAGTTTTTGGGAAGTTTTGCAGACCTGGATCTTGAAACTATATGCAATTTGGACTCGGAGGGAGCATTCTAGTTAATTTGTTGTTTTTACAAGCAGGAGTTTGAAACAGGTATGACTGTTCATAATTTTAATGTTTTGTTTTAGGTAAGGGAGGAGACTTACCAAATGCTGCATTCATTTTTAAAATAGTTTATTAGTTATTGCAGAGATTTTTTGCATAGTAAAGGTTATTTCACTTTTAATATTTTTTATATTATTGGTTATGTTTCAGTAATTTGTTTTCTTGTTCATCAATTTTTTTCATTTGCTTTGTTCATTAAAAATTTGGTATTTTTTTGTTGTTATATATTATTTTTGAATGCAGGTTTAGTGGGCGTTCAGAAACCTGAAACATTTCTATTTTTAAAGAGGGGGGTGGGGTTAAGTCTCGTCTGTCCTCCCTCTGAAGAAGAACAGACTGTTTTTTCTTGCCTGTATCTTGTTTATAGTTTTTTTAATTTTTTATCGTTAATTGTTTATCTTTTTGACATACACTCTATCCTTGAAATTTTGAACTTTCATTTCATAATGTGAAATATATATATATATATATATATATATATATACATCTAAGATATAGCATACTTAAAAAATTATATATAGAAGAAATTAATTAGTAGCATGGTAATAGTAGTGGTTAAACACTGCAATACATAAATAAATATATAAAACAAATTTGGAAAATAACCTAAGAAATAGTCACATACTCGAAAACCATTTTTATTGAATATTATCCAATATTTTGTTTGTTTATTAATTTTTTAAACTGTTAAGTCAACCGACCAGATATGCATTGCATCTAGGACATGAAAATTATCTTCATTTAGCGATGAAAATCTTTAAAAAATTGTCCGTAAAAAATTACTTAATTGGCGATCAAATTAATTATATACAGATATTACTAGTTATTTTATTCAAAAACATCTTAGTACTTTCAAGCCTTTAATCAGGTTCTTCCTCAGAGAATATTTTCTTTATTTATACAAATACATGATTTTGTTTTGAAAATAAACAGGACTCGTGGCGTAAAGATTGAGTTAGTAATATTTTAGGTGAACGGTAAAAAGAAATTGTTGCACCATAAATTTTAATACGCCATTTTCTAAAATTGTCAGGATTTATTTTCAGGATGTTAAACCATAAACTTGGTATATTATACGATAGGGAATGATTACATACTTGATTGTTTTCGCATATGATTTCTATGGATTGTCTGATAATGGAAAAATAATAATTGGATGTTGGGAAAATGATTTCTGTATGATCAAAATCAATTGGATATTCTGATTGAGGTATAAAGGAGAGAGAGCAGTAAAAAAAGGAGACAAAATTTTATATCTGCTTTATGTTCCTTTATTGTTTTATTCTTTTTTTTGTTTTCTATTGGTTTTCCCGATGTATTAGAAAAACAGGGGTGAAAATTTTGTGAATTTTTAATTAAATATCAGTACATGCATCTCTGCGTAAAATATAAGATTATTTATCCTTCGTCTAAATAGGAATGTCGGGTTTAAAGAACGAATAATGTCATTTATCTCTTTTGATGATATTTTTTTTTTCTAATTTTGTGAATTTTTTGTAAGAAATTTTTTTTTTCGGAAGTGCAACGGTAATTTTTTTCTAATTAAGTTGTTTTTCAAATGTGCAGATAAAGGTACAATTGTATTATTGTACGCTTTATAGAAAAATAGTAGAACTATATTAAAAAAATATATTTTTTAAATCTAATTTCATATTGAAGCTTTAAGAAAATTGCATTATGTTTAGTACGCTTGCATATTCTTATAGTACATAAAAGATAATATTTTGAGATACATAAAAGTAGTTTTTGAGTACATAAAAGATAATATTTTTAACATATTCTACAAAACACGAACGCAGGTAGTTTGAAGAAATAATAAATAAATGAGCAAAGTTTTTCAAGTAAAAGGTTTCTTCTAAATAGTAACATTTTTACCGAGATTAGTGTCATTTATTACTTAGGGTTGTTTTCCGAAAGAACATTTTTCTGCTAAAAAATTAGTTTTCCTTTAAGTAATCCAGATTCTCTGCTTAACATGTTTGTTAAATGATTCGAAAATCGAACATCAAGATGCAAAAATTCTACACATATTATAAAGAAATTAATATAATAATTTTAAAATAAATATTTAATTTTAATAATATTGTAAATACAATATTATTAAAATTAAATATTTATTTTCATAATTATTAATATTTATTATAATTATTAATATTTATTATATTAAATTCTAATGCTACTTTCCACTTTTAAAAATATATAAAAAACCGAATAAATTTTAACTAATAAGATCCGAAATTTAGGGTGAAATTTAAAAAGTATAGCTCTTTTTATTTTATTTATTTATTTAATTTTTTTTAACAGTTTTATTGTAAAATTGGTGGAGTTGTTAATGGAAAATCCAAACAGATAAATTCAAAATTTATTGTTAATATTAAAAAAGGGGTTTTTTTAATTAATAATATTTTAAAATACAAAAAAATTGTTGCAATTTAAAATGCTCTATGCGAATTTCTTTTAAATAGCATTCGATTTTTTTTCTTGATCTGTTACTTTTTAGGTATTAGACAGAAAGTTAGAATAAACTGCAAAAATTCACTGGACGTGCAAAATGAAACAAAAATATACATTTCAAAAGAATACTTTACAATTCCATGTTTAATAACGATAGCTTTTTTTATATGTAGTAAGCTTTTATTTATTATTATATAAAAGGTGCACAGTAAAATTTTTAATAGAATCTGAAATTTAGAGATGCGTATGGATTATTTCAAGTTCCATAAATGCACGAATTTTTTAATTCTGAGAAAGTAGCATTTAAATAGGCATATATATTTTAAGCAATATTTTATTATTTATTAAGTTAAAATATGATATAGTGATTACATATCATTTACCATATGTATACATATATATTTAAATAAAACATACTTGACTTTTCTTGTCAGAATCGAAAAATCGGATTTTTAATCGAATTATTGGGTTCGAAACTAAGTTCCCGCAGTTTTTTTACATAGAAGTTTTCTACCAGAATCTATATTTTGTTTTTTGGATACTAGAGCTAATTTGTGTTGAAACTCAGATCTATAAAATGGAGTGTCAAGTTGAGAAAAAGGAACATTTTCGACACCTCCTTCTCTTTGCTTTCAATCAAGGTTGTAAGGCCGCAAAAGCTGCTCGTGACATTTGTGCTGTGTATGGCGAGGGTGTGACAGCTGAAAGAACCGCCCATGATTGGTATGCCAAGTTCAAAAATGGAAATTTTGACACCAAAGACGCACCTCGTTCTGGCCGTCCAGTTGAGTTCGATGAGGAGCGATTAAACCAACATTTGCACGAAAATTCGCGTCAAACGACAAGAGGACTGGCAAAGAAAATGAAATTCTCCCACACTGCTATAGTGAAGCATCTTCACTCGATGGGAGAAGTTCAGAAGTTTGGAGCATGGGTTCCGCATGTTTTAAGTGACAACAACAAGAATCAACGAGCCGCAATCTCCGCTGGTTTGCTTGCTCGTCACCGCTCAACTCATGGAAAGAAGCAACGATTTCTTTACCGAATCGTTACTGGCGATGAAAAATGGTGCCTGTACTGTACATTAATATGAAGTAACGCAAGGAATGGCTCAGCCCTGGTAAATTACCAACACCGAGTGTAAAACAAGATCTTCACCCACGTAAAACGATGTTGTGCGTATTGGGGGCTGGGAAGGCATTATCCATTTCGAACTGCTTGAACGGAACCAAACAGTCAACGCGGAAGTCTATGTGGAACGACTCAACGTAGCTATTCAAGAGAAAAGACCTAATCGGCAGCATGGAGTCCTTTTGCTGCACAACAACGCCCGCCCTCATATCGCCAATATGACCAAGGAAGCCATTCAAACGCATGGCTGGGAAGTACTGCCGCACCCGACGTACTCTCCTGATTTGGCACCAACGGATTTTCATCTCTTTCGATCTCTATCAAACGCTATGCGCGGAGTTTCGTTCAATACTGATGCAGACTTGAAAGCTTGGTTGGATGAATTTTTCGAGTCGAAACCAGGGGATTTCTACCAACGAGGTATTGAAAACCTTGTTGAACGTTGGGAAGAAGTTGTAAACAACAAGGGAGAATACATTGTTGATTAATTATTTGTTATTTTTATTGAAAAATAAACTTTGAAATAATTTTTAAAAAACGGCGGAAACTTAGTTGCCAACCCAGTTGGCATTCCATAGTTGACATTCCATTTAAACCCTTTCGACTCGGGTGTCACTTACACAAATTTTATTTGGTTTACACCACTTTTTAAAAAAAGTTTCCTTCAAGTACACAATTTCAAAAATGCTGTAATTAAATAGGCAAATTTTATTTTCCTTTATTACTGGTGCCAAAAACAAATTTTGCAAAGAAAGATGATGTCGAGTCAGACTGGACATACGAATGCAAAGAGTTAATGATCTGAAATTTAACAGAAATTAACTCGATCAAAAAAAATGTAAATTTGGCAGAACAAAAACGTATTTAAAAACACGGCGGGAACTTCGTTGCCAACCCACTTGCTACTTTATCGCTGACATTACATTTTAACAATCAGCATTTTAACATGAATTAGGTCGATCAAAAAAACAGAGTATAGATTCCGGTAGAAAAATTGTCTTTAAACAAACGGCGGGAACTTAGTTTCTAACCCAATAGATGTTTTTTAGTGTCCACTGTCCCCTTACCATAGTGTTGAATTGAAATTATGTTTTATGTAAAACATATATGATTATATAAGAATGTACTTCTGTTCGACTAAATCCAAACTCACTTTCTTATGACAACAAAGCAAACAACTATTTTACTTTTGCTATAAAGGAACAATATTGCATTCAAATAAAAAAAATGTATTAAAAGATAATATTAATAATTTGTTAATTTAACAAATCACAACAACCATTTGGAAAATGAAGTTCCAATCAATTTGACATATTAGATACGGATTCAAGTGACGAAAGTTTACCTGATTGAGATTCGAATTTATCAAATGCAAATGCTCATGATTTAATACTCATAAACTCGGCGAAGTTGTGGTCGTTTAATAGCTTTATAGCATATAGTTTACCCTTCTTACTTTTTGGTATCTTTGATTTAATCAATTTTTACTTTTAAATTTGTCCGGTTACAATTTTTTATTTTTTTTCACCAACCTGGCTTCCACTAGAAAAATCTCTTTTCAGGACGTGTGCGTAGGAATCAATGAACCTGATTTCCGCTAGAGAGTCGCATTAAAAGAAGAAAAGCTAAAATATCATGAATGCTAAGGCTGTGGGCGAACAGCACTACTTTCAGTTACACTAAAAGAGCAATAAATTTATCTTTGTTTCCGAACGGAACAAAGGTTGCTACACTGTCAGAAAAATTCGTCAATATACACTAAGTTATCGTTATTTTTTTACAAATAACTTCTGTTATCCCAGAAAACGTATTTGTTCTGTGAGTTCATTCCGAAAGTCGAAAAATGAGGAAACGATTCCGTTTATATCTAGCACGCATGCGCATTGGGTCTGTTAGTAATAAATTCGAATTTATTTTTAAAATGAAAAACAAAAATATTCTATCGATTAAAATGTCTAATTTAGTTTTAAAAGATAAAAATGTTTTCGAATTTAAAAATAAATAACAATTACTTTCTTTATTCGTTCAAAAATTCTCACAATCTGTTATTCAAAGTTGGATAAGTTGAATAAAGTTCAATATACTAAGTTATTTCTATGATAAATATTCGCATATAAAATATACTTTAAGTGAAGACATTTAAAAAATATTTTAATTAAAAAATAAAATGCAAAAAAAAATTGATATTATTAAAAAAATCTTATCGAATAAAAATAAAACATCCATGTTTTTTCTCTGACAATCTACGTTATATATTTAAAATTCACATTTTTATACTATATTAATACTAAACGTAAAGAAAAAAAAAACAGCCACAGTTTCATTAAAGATGAAAACTTTCCGAGATTAACTGCAAAATTAAAAGCTTTTTAACGAAATACACCAAACCACACCCATATGAAATCAACACTTCTATTTTAAAGCAAAATCTTCATGAGCAATCGTAGCGCTGTGGATGAGTGTTGGCCTGGTAAGCCTGGGGTCCTCAGTTCGATCCCCACCTCTTCCGCGTTGATTTTTTTCAAGTGAAGGATATTTTTCCTCTTTTGACGGAGAAAAAAATAAACAGAAAATCGTCAATGTACAGACAATGTCTGGCAGCAGTGCTGCCAGTACTTTTTCTGTGAAAAGACGGAAGTTTTTTTGAGAGTGTAGTTTTGGAGCCTCTTTAAATGATTTTTGGGGTAAGAATCGTATCGAATTGATAAAGGAAGGGAAAGTTTATCTCCCCCATCTACAGCCGTAAAGCTGTCAAATGATTTCGAGTTCGATTTCTCTCTTGAAGTTCAGGTTCAGTGCACTGAAAAAGCAATTTTACATCAAAGCGCCGACACGAAAGACCAAAAGTAGCAAAGCCTGACACACGAAGTTAGTGCTATGTGCCCGGTCCTTAAAAAAGGTAAAAAAAATGATAATAAAGGCAGTTATTACGATTCTATTTTCTACCGAAAACAACAACCATATTTCAAGTGGTTAAAAAATATGTACACATTCTTTTTTTTCTAATAATTCTTTTATAGATATTTTTTAAAGTAAAAAATATAAAAAAAACAGCATAAAACTATTACATTACGAGGTCTATTCGCAACCAAAATCAATAACAATTTTCCAAATAAATTGAATATTTTCAACTAAGCGAAAAATTGCCTAGGCTGGGAATCGAACCCAGATACAGTACAGCCTCGATTATCCGCGCAATTGGATGGCAATAGCAGCGCGGATAACAAAAATCGCAGATAAACCGAAAAATAGAGTGAAAACACAAAAAATAAAATTTCCAACATAAAACTGTGTTTTATTGTACATACATGTGTACAGTACTGCAAAAACATTCGCTCTACGTCTAAATCACTAAAATAAAGAAGAGCAAACAAAAAAATATGCAACATACCGCACAAAAATCGAAGCATTGACGAAGCATTTGAAAAAATAATGCAAATTTTTATATGTTTTAGGATTTATTTATTTTTTTAATGTTTGAATGAAATACAAAGTTTTTATTTTTGAAAAAAAAGTTAAAAAATCCTTTTAATTAAAAAATATATTTCTTGATCATTGAGCATTTATTATACTAATGATTCATTTAGTTAAATTGTAAAAAAATTAGTTTGAATTAAAAAACACAAAGTTTCTATTTTTAAAATTTATTTAAGTTAAAAAATCCTTTTTTTATTCATTGAGCGGAGAATTATTGTTTTTTTATGCAATGATGGTTTTTTTCTGTAAATGATCTCGCGGATATTCGGGGATCTACTGTACTTGGTTTACAAAGCCAAGACTTTACCTGTTAAGCGAAACTTCGCTTACTTCGAAATATTCAACTCGTATGATAAATTTACCAATCAGTTTGATTGTGTTAAAATTAATAGCATTTCCCAAATGGTTAAAAAATATGTCCACAATATTTTTATTTTATTTTTTTATTTTTTGTAATCATCCTTGCCGATCCAGTGGCGTGGTTGGTAGCGGCAGTTGCTCCCACACCGCTGGTTCCTGGTTCGAGTCCGGCTAGCGGCAAGGGTGTCTGTGTTGTCCCTTTGATGTGTAATAAATGTATGTATTGGATTTTCTGTAATAATAAAGTGTTCTGTATTTGTTTCTGTGTATTCTGGGTCAATCGAGGCGATAGCCGTTGTAGCTATAGGCCTCAAAGCACTGTCCATTTAAACCACCCCCCCCCCCCCAAAAAAAACCAAACTTGTAATCATCCTGCTATAAATATATTTTAAAGTATGAAATATTTTACGAAATAACAAAGAAAATAGTAGAAAGTAATAATAAATCACTGAGCAAACTGTTCAAGATAAGACAGTTTTTCTCTCTAAATATCGGGATATTGAGAAGAATCAGAGCAATTTGTCTTGTACTGTGATTTTAGAATCTTTAGAATCTTTGTCTCTTATTGTATTATTAAAAAAGTATGTCACGTGATAAGAAACTAATTTGGCTGTAAAAGATTCGGGTTAGAAAAATTCTCTACATAACTTATCTATTCAATGCTTTGAAAAAAAATCAATGGGCGTATTATTCCAGACTTTTAGCAAATTTGGATATTATATTTATTTAAACGATATTTTATTTAAATGCTTAAAAGGGTTCTATAATATTTCTCAGTTTTTAAAATATATCTATAAATTAATTTTTAATGTATCATCTAAAGCCTAGTTTATAATATCTATATTTCTAATAATATATTTAATCTATATGTGTAATATATTATAATATAGTTTTCTCAGACTGTATTAAAATTATATAAAGAAATTCCTATGAGAAAGCCAATTTTGACAAATAATTTTAAAATTTCAAAGCCAAATGGTGTGAATAAAATAAGTTTAAATTTAGTTCGATGTAGCTAAAATACCATGACCATCAATGCCATATATTGTAAACGTATGTAGTAGATATGTATGTAATATATTAACCCCCACAGAAAAGTAACACAACTCAAAAAGTAGACTATTAGAGTTATGGCTGCTATTCCACATGGTTATCACTCATGTCCCAATCACCTAAAATAGAAGATAGTACACTTAAATTACAGCAAGTAGGTAGCAGTTGTAATTGCAACATATGCATTGCACTCACCACATCTTAAAACAGTTTTACGCATCTTGAAAACAATAATTAGTTATGATACTTTGAACGCAAAAATGCAATATATTTACTGCTTTGTAATTAGTCTTAAATATGAAAATTCTCTGAATAATGTTTTAGCTTAATCTGCAGAAAATCATGGTCAAACGGTGTGACACTATGTTCATTTTTAGAAAATATTATTACTAAATTTAGAAAAACTATTTTTTTTATTCCAATTTGAATTTGATGTTCTTTAAAAGCCAACGGAAAGCATTTTAAAAAATCCGTTCATAATAAACCGTATTTAGGCATTAAATTTTCAATAACCGTAACTTAAAGCAACATTTAAAAAATATATATCTAAGGCATTCCCAAAGATATACCAATTTTTTATAAGACTAAAATAAGACTATGGATTACGTGTACAAAAATTTTACAAGCAATAATGGATATTCACATTAGCCATATAAAATTATGTAACACGCTAAAATAATACTAATATACAATTTTTTAAGAGAATTGCAGTAGAGCTGAAACATGTAAACTGTAAAAATACGTTAAATGTGCGACAAAAGCTGCTGGAAGCAATCCCTAGTAGCAAACCAATATTGGTCCAACGTTGTGCCAATGCTTCAGCTATTGGAAATATTGCCAATACACCGTCAATATTGCTCCAATATTGCGATGTTTACATTTTGCCTTTATTTAGTCAATATTTGGAGTCAATATTATGTCGATATTGGGGTTTTGTTGGAAATATTGCCAATAAAACTCCGATATTGTACAAATGTTGGTGTTTCATTGGAAATATTTGCAATGAAATTCCAATATTTAACCAATATTGGCGTTTTATTGGCAATATTTTCAATGAAATCCCAATATGGCATAATATTGGTTGCAAATATTGGTTAAATAAAGGCAAAATGTAAACATCCGAATAATGGAGCAATATTTCATGCCAATATTGTGCAAATGCGCCAATATTGCTCCAAGATGTAGCCAATATTGGTCCAATATTGTTTGGCTACTGGGGATGTTGCCAGTAGTTTTTGCCGTAAATATTTCCTACAAAACTAATTGTTCTCCGGAATATCCAGATCTGCCGAGGTCTCTGCATTATATGCTTACTTATTCGTAAATAAAATTATTGAGGTTTGCATTTTCTGAAAACTGTTGTAGAAAAATATTTAGGTCATATTACAAGATAAAAATAATTGAAAAACAATTTTCACTAAAAGAAACAAACACCCATTTTAAAGTTCAGTATTTATGTAATGTATATTTGTAGGAATATATTTATGAATAAATACTATCTCTGACAATAAAGTTAGGTGAATAGTCCTGTAGCATTAATGTAGATAAAATATTAACGAAAGTTACCATACCATCCTTTAAAATAGCCATCTCCTATAACTATGCACTGCTGAGATTTGCTATACATGTCCTGGGGAATTGCCAAGAAGTCTTCTTTTGGGATGAAGGTCAAAAGCTTCGTCACATTTCGTTGGATGTCAGCAATATGGTCAGATCTCTTTCAAAGAGAGTTTTAGTCGTGAAAATAGGAAGAAGTCTGGAGGATTGAGATCTGGCAAGTATGTTGGCTGTTCAACTTTCACTACCACTCATGAATTTCTTTCGGTATCTTGCAAAGCTTAAAACCAAACTTTAAACTGATATTTTATTCGTTCATTTTCCTGTTATCAGTTAAGAACCAACACACTGAACAAGCACTTAGTAAAGCACGTCTTGCACAGAACATAAACGACGTTCAAATGAACAACAGGGGAGGGAAGATGGCCTACACTTGCTTCTATGCAGGTGCAGCGTATTGTTTCCCCATTGTTGTCAGATCGGTTGTTCTGAATTCATTCACCGAACTTCATTGTCAGAGGTAGTATTACTTTTAGATTGAAATAATAAGATTAAAATTGATGATTTTTCACAATCCTTTTGTTAAATTATGTTTGACACATAAAATAATTTCAAAGCCTAGGATCAAAACAATTAAGGTGTGTAATAAATTACAGAAGTAATAATTCGGAACAGAGTTTTATTTTTTTTTCATTGAAAAGTCAATACTTCTATAACAATTAGTGCTATTTCAAATTAATAGTGAAAATTTTCTAAAGAATTGAACTCAGAAATGAATTAACATCAATAAATTTTAGGAATAACTTGTTTCGATAAAGCGTAGAAAATCTATCATCAAAATGCATATAATTTTGGAATATTTTATTTTATAGGATATTTTTACAATATTAGTTAATCGTTTACTTATATACAAATTTCCAACAGTGCAAGAGCATTTTGAAAAAAAAAATATGCTAAATATGTAGTTTATATATTTTTCGTATCTAAATAAATCCTAAATCTACATTAATTAAAAAAAAATATTCGAAAACTGATTCCGATAAAACAGATTTATCATCTTGTAATTTTCTACATCATACAAAAGGATTTGAATTTAATCTGTCCTCTACTTCCCTAAAAATTGTTAAATCTTCCACATTCTATTTTCATATTTTTAAAAGATTTTCTTTTGATTTTATCACAGAATTTTCTATCAATCCATCTCTTTCCATGTTTTTTTTTGTAAAATTATAAGTTTTAGAATGTTATTTTTAAAAGTTTTATTACTTTACGAATGAAATATTTTTGATCTATTATTTTGTTCAAGAACGATTTATATTACGAAATAATTTGTTAACTACATAAAAAAAAAACATTGTATTTCAGTTTACAACTAAAAGGTGACCTGGGATAATTATACCAGGGTGCGTAAGAAAGCCAAGTGCTCAAATTACGTATAATTATAAAAGAAGTTGGGAGATAATATATTTTATGTTTTTTACACATAAATACTTTAGTAGACAAGAAACAAAGCAGCTAAATGTTATAATAAATTAGAGAAGAAAAAAAATCTGAGTTTAAATAATTTTCTTTCTTGTGAAAATGTCAATATTTCTATAACAATTAGTGCTATTTGGAAATTAATCGTGAATATTTTCAAAAGAATTCAGATTGGAAACAATTTTTTCTCTATAGAATTTCTTCCATTTCTAACGCATTTACTTAGAAAATTATATAAATGACGTTTTATTTAAAGCGCGGAAAATCTTACACCAAAAGATATATTATTTTGGAATTTTTTATTATATTAAATTTTTCGATTGTATTAATTTATATTTTACACCAATATTAATTTCCAAGAGTGCAAGAGCATTTTGAAAACAAAAATTTTCTAAATATATAGTATCTAAATATATTTTTCATATCTAAATAAATCACAAATCTACATTAATATAAAAAGTTATTAGAAAGAAGCTTCTGATAAAACAGATTTATCATATTGTCATTTTTCCTTGATTCAGTGGGATTTGAATTTAATCTTTCGTTTTCTTCTCCGAAATTCCTTAAATCTTCCACATTCTATTCTCGTTTCTGTCAGATTTTCTTTTGATTTTATCAAAAAATGTCTATTAATCCATCTTTCCACATCGACGTTTTTTTCTTTCATTTTGTTGTAAATTATAAGTTTTAGAAAGTTAATTTTAAAAGCTTTAACACACCGCGAATGAAATATTTTTGATTCATTATATTCTTCAACAACTATGCAATTAAACAAATAAATTGTTAAATGTATAGAAGAAAACATTGCATTCTAGCTTAAAACTATAAAGTGTGCGGGAATAATAACGCCATCGTGGGTATCTAAGTTCTAATATTATGAGTAAATATCAAGAAAGCCGGGTGATGGCATACATATTTGTTTTACGCATAAAATAATATATTAACCACAAATAAATAAGTTCAAAATTATAATAAATTACAGAAGAAATAATTTTGAGTTTAAATAAATACATTCTTGTGAAATTGTCACTATTTCTATAACAAATATTGCTTTTTAGATATTAATATTCAGCTGAGAAACGAATGTTCCTCTATTGAATTTCTTCTATTTCTAGTGAATTCACATAAAACAAATTCTATGAATAACTTGTTTCTTTAAAGCGCGTAAAATCTTTTATCAAAAGGTGCATTATTTTAGAATATTTTATTAAATTTTTGCTTTGTTAATTTTTTCTAGAATACTTAATTTATTTTAACACATATACTAATTTCCGACCGTAAAACAGCATTTTGAAAATAAAATCATTCCAAATATGTGGTATATGTATTTTTCATATCTAAATAAATCGTAAGTATACATTATTATAAAAAGTTAGTAGAATGAAGCTTCTGATAAAATAGCTTCATCATCTTGTCATTTTCTCCTTGATACAAAAGGATTTGAATTTAATCTGTCGTCTTACTTCCTTGAAAATTGTTAAATCTCTTACATTCTTGTTTCTTTCAAATTTTCTTCTGGTTTTATTAAAGAATTTATACCAATCCATCTCTTTCCATGTCGATTTTTTTTCTCTTGTTGGTGCAAAATTAGAAGTTTTAGAAAGTTAATTTTAAAAGTTTCTCTTCGCAAATGTAATATTTTTGATACATTATTTTCTTCAACAACTATGCAAATAATTAAATAAATTTCAAACTTTTTAGAAGAGAACATTGTATTCCAGCTTAAGGGTAGCCGTGAGAATTTTTTTTTTTTTGCTTCATACTTCCAGAACTATATTCGTAATATCAGATCTGCGCATTTGCTATTGAGCCGATTTTTTAAAAATTTTTTTGGGTGATTAAAGTAACTTATCTCTTTAAGATGGCATAATTTTTTAAAAGAAAAATAGCCCTGTCTTTTAGATTAAATTTTAAAATTTTACAAAAATATTAATTTATTTTTCACACATACACTGATTTAAATAAGCTGAGAGCTTTTCTGAGAGCATTTTGAAAATAAAACCATTCTAACTGAATAATATATATATATATATATATATATATATATATATATATATATATATATATATACACAATTTTATTAAAACCATTCAATTAATTTTTAAAAAATGAAGAAACAAATAAACAGTTTTTTACAGACCAATGCGCAAAATGCTACAAAAAGAAATGTAAAAAATGTATATAACAAAACCAAAAGAAATTCCATATCCCCAAAATACATGGAAGTCTTCATCAGGGAGGCCCCTCCATGTAGGGGTAAATAAAGAGAAGTTTCTGAAAGGATGTAGGCTCATAAGCTAAATTACATCCTTAGCCCCCAACTTCTCAGATTTCAGAAATCAAACTCAAACCTTCAAAAATATTATAAATATATACAAAAATTTTTTAAAAATACCAAAGGACAAGACCAAAAATTACACAAACAAAAAAGGAAAATTACCTACAAAACTAAATATAAAAAATAAAATTGTAAAATACAAACCCCCAGGAATACAAAACCCTCTTCAGCTAGTGGGGCCATTCACTAGCGCTTCAATCTCGCCCTAAATTGAAATCAAGCATCCGTAAGTAAAGAAACACTGAGACTCAGAAACTTTCAGTTAACATATAAGATGGATAACAGTTAACCATTAAAATCTTTTTTAAACCACTCAAAGCCAATTCTAGATCTGTTTTGTTATTGCAAATCCTGCGGGTCCTATTAACTTGTGAATACATAATTTTTTTTAAAACTTTATTGCTAATACATGAAAACCAGTAAGTGAGGCTATTAACTTCAAAATTAAAATCTTTCCTTTTATCATAAAGTCCAATCAACCATTTTTCCTTGTTTTTCTTAATTTTAAGATCTAAGAAAGTAATTTGTTCACCATCATCGGTTCGGTTCAGGACGAGCTCTTTAGGGTAAATGTTAAGGCTTATTTCCTCAAAATTATTGCAGTTAAAAACTATAAGATCGTCTACATATCTAAAGAAGGAAATATTATTGAAATTTTTTTCGTAAAAATATAAAAATAGATTAGAGAACGCACTTGAAAAACTTGTTCCCATTGGCACCCCCTTATTTTGTTTAAAATAATTAATTCCATTAAATAAAACATTTTCAAATAGGCAAAACTTAATTAAATCAATCCAAAACTTCTTATCTACTTTTAAAACATATTCAAATTCAACATAAATATTTTCAAATACCCCCACAATCAAATTGTGAGGAATGCTGCCAAACAGATTCTCAAAGTCAAAAGTGTTTACAGAAGTAATTTTCCATGAGTTATCATTCAAAAAATCTAAAACTTTAAGGTTATTGCCAATGATTGTATTGCAATCAAAAGTTTCTAGAAACTTTTGATTGCAATACAATCATTGGCAATAACCTTAAAGTTTTAGATTTTTTGAATGATAACTCATGGAAAATTACTTCTGTAAACACTTTTGACTTTGAGAATCTGTTTGGCAGCATTCCTCACAATTTGATTGTGGGGGTATTTGAAAATATTTATGTTGAATTTGAATATGTTTTAAAAGTAGATAAGAAGTTTTGGATTGATTTAATTAAGTTTTGCCTATTTGAAAATGTTTTATTTAATGGAATTAATTATTTTAAACAAAATAAGGGGGTGCCAATGGGAACAAGTTTTTCAAGTGCGTTCTCTAATCTATTTTTATATTTTTACGAAAAAAATTTCAATAATATTTCCTTCTTTAGATATGTAGACGATCTTATAGTTTTTAACTGCAATAATTTTGAGGAAATAAGCCTTAACATTTACCCTAAAGAGCTCGTCCTGAACCGAACCGATGATGGTGAACAAATTACTTTCTTAGATCTTAAAATTAAGAAAAACAAGGAAAAATGGTTGATTGGACTTTATGATAAAAGGAAAGATTTTAATTTTGAAGTTAATAGCCTCACTTACTGGTTTTCATGTATTAGCAATAAAGTTTTAAAAAATATTATGTATTCACAAGTTAATAGGATCCGCAGGATTTGCAATAACAAAACAGATCTAGAATTGGCTTTGAGTGGTTTAAAAAAGATTTTAATGGTTAACTGTTATCCATCTTATATGTTAACTGAAAGTTTCTGAGTCTCAGTGTTTCTTTACTTACGGATGCTTGATTTCAATTTAGGGCGAGATTGAAGCGCTAGTGAATGGCCCCACTAGCTGAAGAGGGTTTTGTATTCCTGGGGGTTTGTATTTTACAATTTTATTTTTTATATTTAGTTTTGTAGGTAATTTTCCTTTTTTGTTTGTGTAATTTTTGGTCTTGTCCTTTGGTATTTTTAAAAAATTTTTGTATATATTTATAATATTTTTGAAGGTTTGAGTTTGATTTCTGAAATCTGAGAAGTTGGGGGCTAAGGATGTAATTTAGCTTATGAGCCTACATCCTTTCAGAAACTTCTCTTTATTTACCCCTACATGGAGGGGCCTCCCTGATGAAGACTTCCATGTATTTTGGGGATATGGAATTTCTTTTGGTTTTGTTATACATATACATACATATATATATATATATATATATATATATATATATATCCATATCTAAATTGTAAATGTGCATTAATGTAAAAAGTTATTAAAAGACGCTTATGATAAAACAGATTTGCAATCTTGCCACTTTCTCCTTGATGAAACAGGAATTGAATTTAATCTTTTGTCTACATCATTGAAAATTTTTAAATCTTCTCCATTTTACTCTCGTTTCTTTCAGATTTTCTGCTGATTTTATCAAATAATTTCTGTCAATCCGTATCTATCCTCGTCGAGATTTTTTTTCGTAAAATTATAAGTTTTAGAAAGTTAATTTAAAAAATTTATCAATTCAGGAATGAAATATTTTTGATCTATAATTTTCTTAAAAAACTATGCAAATAAATACCGTAATTTCGGGTGTATAAGCCGCAGATCAAACAATTCTTTTTCGACCCAGAAATTTTTAAGAAACAAATATAACTAGTTAGATCGCCGTAATTATTTGTCTTCAATCACTAAATAAGATTTCTGGGTCCAAAGAGAATTGTTTGATCCGCGGCTTATACACCCGAAATTACGGTAAATAATTTTTTAAATATATGGAAGAAAACATTGTATTACAGCTTATAAGAATAAGGTGCCGTTAGATAATAACGCCAGGGTAGGTAATAAAAAAACTTAATAGCTAATATTGAAATAATGAATTTATGAATTATGAAATTGTAATTATGTGTAATTATGAAAGAAGCTGGGAGATGGCATAATTTATGTGTTTTGCACATAAAAGGATTTATTAGCGAAGAAACAAAACAGTTAAAAGTCATAATAAATTACAGAAGAAATAATTTTAACAATATTAATTTATGTTTTACTCATATACTGCAATTTTTACGGCGAAAACTACTGGCAGCAGTTTTTACTGTAAATTTAACGGATTTTTTTCTTTTTTTTCTTTTATAATGCAGCATTATAGAAACTTAGCCCAAAAGTGAAGCTCCACCGCTGGCAGGTGCTTTCTTAATTTTCTACTATCCAATTGTGTAAGAGCATTTTGAAAATAAAAACATTCTAGATATATAGTGTATATATTTTTTATATCTAAATAAATATAATATCTAGATTAATATAAAAATTCATCAGAAAGAAGTCTCTGAAAAATTAGATTTATCATGCTATCATTTTCTTCTTGATACAATAGGATTTGAATTGATTCTGTCGTCTGCTTTGTTGATGTTTTTAAATCTTCCACATTCTGCTCTCGTTTCTTTCAAAATTTCTTCTGATTTTATCTAACAATTTTTACCAATCCATCTCTTTCAACGTCGATTTTTTTTCTTGTTGATGCAAAATCAGGAGTTTTAGAAAGTTAATTTTAAAAGTTATATCACTTCCCAAATTTAATATTTTTGATTTATTATTTTCTTCAACAACTATGCAAATAAATATATAAATTGCAAAATTTTTAGAACAGAACATTGCATTCCAGTTTAAGGGTAGCCATGAGTAATTTTTCGCTAATACTTCTTAGGCTACATTCTTAATATCAGAGCTGCTCATTTGCTATTGGGTGATCTGTTTTGTAAAAAAAAATTGGTGATTAAAATAACTTATCTCTTTCAAATGGCATAATTATTTAAAAGAAAAACACACCTTGTTTTTTTAGATTAAATTTTAAAATTTTACAAAAATATTAATTAATTATTTACACGTACACTAATTTCTAACAGTACAAGAGCATTTTGAAAATGAAACCATTCTAACCATAAAATGCATACATATTTTCATATCTAAATAAATCATTGTACATTAATATGAAAAAAATATTAAAAGAAACTTAAGATAAAATAGATTTACAATCTTGTCATTTTCTCCGAGATACATAAGGTTTTGAATTTAATCTGTCGTCTAAATCAATAAAAAATGTTAAATCTTGTCCATTTTATTCTCGTTTCTTTCAGATTTTATCAAAGAATTTCCATCAATCCATCTCTTTTCACGTATTTTTTTTTTTTTTTTTGGGGGGGGGGCTGAAAAATCATAAGTTTAAGAAAGTTAATTTCAAAAGTTACATCCGTTCTCGAATGCAATATTTTTGATGCATTATTTCCTACAAGAACTATGCAAATAAACAAATAAATTGTTAAATATGTCGAAGAAAACATAGTATTTAAGCTTAAGCGAAAACAGTCAATAGTATTTTGCCCCATACTTCTAATGCTATATTTTTAATATTAAAACATTATATGATGTAGATTTGTTGATATGTAGATTTGGTACTGAGCCAATTTATTTTAATTTTTTTTGGTGATTTGTAACGTATCTCTTTCAGATGGTGCACTTTTATATAAAAAATCACGACTTTTTTTAATTAAATTTTAAAATTTTCTAGAATATTATTATTTGTTTTTACATATACACTAATTTTCAACACGTAAGAGCATTTCGAAAGTAAATCCATTCTAAATATATAGTGTATCTATTTTTAATATCTAAATAAATCGTAAATCACATTAATATAAAAAGTTATTAAGAACGAAGCTTCTGATAAAATACATTTATCATTTTTTTCTCCTTTATACAACGGGATTTGAATTTAGTATGTCGTCTATTTCCGCGAAAATTGTGAAATTTTCCACATTCTATACTCGTTTCACTTTGATTTTCTTCTGATTTTATCAAAGAATTTCTATTAACCCATCTCTTTCCACATCGTTTTCTTGTTGTTGTTGCAAAATTATATTCTTTAGAAAGTTAATTAAAAAAGTTTTATCACTTAGCGATGAAATATTTTTGATCTATTGTTTTTTTCAACATCTATGCAAATACATAAATAAACTGTTAATTATATGGAAGAAATCACTGTATTTCATCTTAAGGGTAACAGTCACTAGTATTTTGCTCTATACGTCTTATGATATATTCTTAATATAAGAATTGTATATTTGCTATTGAGCCGATTTGTTAAAAAAAAACTTTGTTTATTCATATAACTTGTCTGTTTTAGATTTCTTTTTCTTTTTTCTTTTTTTTTCTTTTTTTTAAAAATCTAATGAATCTTTAAATCGTAAATCTACATTAATATAAAAAGCTATTAGAAAAAAGCTTCTGTTGAAATCGATTTAACATCTTGTCAATTTCTTCTTGATACGGTGGGATTTGAATTTAATCTGTCATCTTTTCTGTCGTCTACTTCCTTGAAAATTGTTAAATCTTCCACATTCTATTCCCGTTTCTTCCAGATTTTATTAAAGAATTTCTAGCAATCCATCCTTTAATACATCGGCTTTTTTTACTTGTTGATTAGAAGTTTTAGGAAGTTATTTTTTAAAGTTACATCTCTTCGCCAATGTATAATTTTTTTATTTATTATTTTCTTCAACAACTATGCAAATAATTAAATAAATTGCAAAATTTTGAGTTAAAGACATTGTATTCAGCTTAAGGGTATCGGTCACACTGTAAAAAAAAATTCAAGAGGTTACTAAAAAGTTTTTAGTAAATTTGTATTCCACAGAATTTTTTAGTAACCATTACAAGCATTTTTTTTTTTTTTTTGCAAGTGAAACAAACATTTCTTTTGTAAACTGAACAAAATAATTTTTTGTATAACCAACTTAAAACTTTTTAGTATGAACCACCAAGCAAATTTTAGTAATAGCTCCAAAATTATTTTTAGTTAATTAAAAATTATATTTAAACTTCTGAAGCGGAAGATTTTCGGCAAAGCCGCAATAGATGGCAGCACCAAACATTGTTACCTACTATATTTTGACATGTTAAAAGGGAGGGAAAATCCAGAGATAATTACCCATGGTAACTGCTACGACAGTATTTTAATAAGCCCTTTATTTAACGCGTATTTACATTGCATACATTCGGTGCATATTTGGTGGCGCCCAGCATCGAACCCGGGTACTTTCAGCCTAGAGTTCGGTGCTATGACCACTAGGCTATCGCGGCCACACCATGTGAGTTTTAGTATTAAAAATGCAAAACTATTAATTCAATTAGTTGCTAGCTTTTTTTCTAGTAATTCTTAGATTCCTTGTAACCGAGATTACAAAGAATTTTTTAGTAATTTCAAGGATCACTAAAACTTTTTTAGTAGATCGACCCTTTTTTTACAGTGCAGTAGTATTTTCCCCATATATATTATATGCTATACATTTTAAATCAGACCTGCGCATTTTCTATCGAACCGATTTTTTTTTTTTAATCTGGGTGATTAATGTAACTTATCTCTAAGAACTTCTATCAATCAATCTCTTTCCATGTCGATGTTTTTTCATTCTTGTTGTTGTAAAAAATATAAGCTTTACAAAGTTAATTAAAGAAATATTATCCTTTCGCGAGTGCAATATTTTTGATCTATTATTTCCTTCATCAACTCTGCAAATAAACAGATTGTTAAATATATAGAAGAAGTCAATGTATTCCTGCATTAATTATAATGTGTACTGGGATAATAACAACAGGGTTTGCAAGAAAGCGAAGTGCTAATGTTATGTGAAATTATGAAGGAAGCCGGTAGATGGCATATTTTATGTGCTTTACACATAAAATAATTTTGTATCCAAGAAACAAAACTGTTAAAAGTTATAATAAAATCAGAAATTTTTTACAGTGAAAATGTCAATATTTCTATATTAATTAGTGCTATTTAAATTTATAGAGATGATTTTTTTAAATGAATCCAGCTGGGACACGTATTTTTCTCAACTGAATTTCTTTTTTTTTCTTGTAAACTCACATCGAAAAATGCTATGAATGACTTGTTTATTTAAAGCGCTGAAAATCATTCACCAAAAACCGTACTATTTTGGGATATGTTATTTTAATAATGTTTCTACAATATTATATCATGTTTTCCACATATACTAATTTCTCAGAATGGAAGAGCGTTTTAAAATAAAACCACTCTCATTATATAGTGTGTATGTTTTTCATATCAAAACAAATCGTAAATGTACATTAATATAAAAAGTTAGTAGAAAGAAGCTTCTGATAATTTAAATTTATCACCTTTTCATTTATTCCTTGATACAATAGGATTTGAATTTAATCTGTTTTCTAATTCCTTGAAAATTGTTAAATATTCCACATTCTATTCCTGTTTAATCCAGATTTTCTTCTGATTCTTATCAAATAATTTCTATCAAACCATCTCTTACCAGGTTATTTTTTTTTACTTTTTTCTATCTTACAAGAAGAAAGTATTGGACTCATGAAATTCGACAGATTTACACATTTTAGGGGTTAGAGATTCCAAAAGCCACGTTTTTACAGACTGTATGCCTATCTGCAGATGACATAAATTTTGTGGGCGGTCTATCTCAATGCTATACTAAGGCTCGGAATTTCAGAAACTTTACATTCAGGTTGATCTTTTTCCTTGTTCCTTCAGTTCCTTGACATACACTGGATCTGAATAGTTTTTGATGATTATCTCTCAACAAGTAACGCTTCTATGCTGCCCTTTTCATAATTTATGCAATAGCTATATTTCTAGAGCTGATAAACGGATTTTTATAAAAAATTTGTTTCTGTTAGGCCTTGATATAAAATGGTTCTGGTTACGTTTTAATGTAGATCACAAGTGATGCTGTTATGGGGCATTATTCATGATGATCGCAATAGCTCTAGCTCAGGAAATAATGCTCAAGTTTTCAATACTTTTCAAATTTAGTTAGTTTATAATATAAACTAGTATTCTGTAATTTCTATAGAAAATCTCCCAACAGGTGGCGTTTCTATGCGGCATTATTCATGATTATCACAATAGCTCTATCTCAGGAATGAATGAGCGAATTTTCATCAAATTTCAAATTCAGTTAGTCCCTGATATAAATTAGTATTATTTAGTTTTTAAAGTAAATGGCTCAACAGGAGGCGCTTCTATCCAGTTTTTTAAATAATCTTAAATACTAATTCACGGATTTTCACCAAATTTCAGATTCAGTTAGACCTTGAAATAAATTGTTGCAGATTACATTTTTGTGCAAATTACCTAACCGGTGACTCTGTTGTGTTTATATTTTCTGAAAGTATTAATGTGTATGAGATAGAAGAAAGTTTTAGGATTTCCACATTCGGTTAGTTTTTTTCTTTTTACTATAAAATTGTAAGTTGTAGAAAGTTAATTTAAAAAGTTTTATCACTTGACGAATGAAATATTTTTTATCTATTATTCTGTACAACAACTATGCAAATAAACGAATAAATTGTTAAATGCATAGAATAAAACATTGCATTCCAGCTTAAGAGTAACCGCCAGTAGAATTTAGTCTCACATTTCTTATGATATTTTCTTAATATCAAAACTGCACATTTACTAGTAAATTTATTCGTTTTATTTTATTTATTTATTTTTTACTGATTGATTTAACTTATATTTTTTAGATGGCGTAGTTTTAGAAAAGAAACGTATGACTTGCTTTTTAAATTTAAATGTTAAACTTTTACTATAATATTAATTTATTTTTCACCCATATACTACTTTCCAACAGTGTGGGAGCATTTTGAATATAAGATCATTCTAAAAAATTAATGTGTAAATTGTTCATATCAAAATAAATTTTAAATCTAAATTGATATCTAAAAGTTATTAGAAAGAAGCTTCTGACAAAATAGATTTATCATATTGTCATTTTCTCCTTGTTGCAAAAGGATTTGAATTTAATCTTTCGTCTACATCCCTGAAAATTATTAAATCTTTCACCCCCTATTCTCGTTCCTTTACGATTTTCATCTGATTATATGAAGGAATTCCTATCATTACATCCCTTCCCACGTCATTTTTTTTTCTTCTTGCTCTAAAATTACAAATTTTAGAAAAAAAATCAAACGTTTTATGACTTTGTGAATGAAATATTTTTGATCTACTATTTTCTTCAATTACTATGCAAATAAACAAATAAACTGCTAAATGTACAAAATAAAATATTTTATTCCAGCTTAAGAGTAACAGCCGATAGTATTTTCATACAGTGTCTGTTGTATTCTTTCCATACCTCCTATCCTATAATCTTAATATCAGATTTCCGTAACTGCTACTGAGCCGATTTGTTTATTAATATTATTTTTTTTATGATTGATGTAACTTATCCCTTTTAGATGACATAGTTTTAGAAAAGAAAAGTATGGCTTGCTTTTAAAAATTAAATGTTAAACTTTTGCTGCAATATTAATTTATTTTTCACCTATATACTAATTTTCAACTGTGTGGGAACATTTTTGAAAATAAAAACATTCTAAATAAACAGTGTGTATGTTTTTCATATCAAAATAAATCGTGAATGTACAATAATTAATATAAAAATGTTATTAGAAAGAAGCTTCTGATAAAGTAGATTTATCATCTTGTCATTTTCTCCTATATGCAAAAGGATTTGAAATTAATATGTTGTTTACTTGTCTGTAAATTGTTAAATCTTCCACACTCTCTTCTCGTTTCTTTAAAATTTTCTTCTGATTTTATCAAAGAATTTCTATCAATATATCTCTTTCCACGTCGATTTTTTTTGTGTGAAATTTTAAGTTTTAGGAAGTTATTTTTAAAAGTTTTATTACTTTCGAATAAAATATTTGTGATCTATTACTTTTTTCAATAACTATTTAAATTAAGAAATGAACGGTGAAATATATTTAGAAGAAAACATTGTAGTCCACCTATTGCAGCTTAAAACTATAAAGTGTCGTCGGATAACTGTGCCAGGATTGGTAAGAGAGTCAAGTGTAACATATTATTATACAGGAAGCCAGGAGATAGATTCCACGGGATTTGTTCAGAATAGCTCCCAGTCATATGAATTGCAAACAATCGCTAAAAGTTAATCCGTTCCATTTCTAGATGTTAATGTTGAAATGAGCAAGTAAGTATCACTGCCCAATCTAAAATTTGTGATTTAAGTTCCGTGTTCTGAACACTATATATGTAAGAGAAAATGATACATTTATTACATCTATTTATATATTATTTTATATAAATAATATATATATACATACATACATACACATATATATATGTAAATACAGGATGTGCCGCAGACCATTGGTTCACAAACTGCTTTATTAATCAAAAATACAGAGTGTAGTAGTTTAATTAAATTTGTGCTGACGATAATAACTTTCAGAAAACTTAAGTGCATTATAAAAAAAAAAAAAAAAATAACAGACATTCTCATCTTCGTTGCAAATGAGATAATAAAATCAAAGGGATAGGAGTTTCCATTATATGCGACAGCAGTATGCCATTGATGCTCTACATTTTGAACTTTTAATATGTTATCATAGATTGCTCGAGAACTCTGTTTTTTCCAAAGCTTTTTGTGATGTTATAACATTTCACAACACCTAGAATAATATCAATATAGTTGCCGCATTACATTGTTTTTATGTTTGTCAAAATTAATACCATCAATCGAAGTTCAGTTAAGATGAAACGCCTTGTATCTTTCCTTAAATAAATGGCTTTAAACCCAATCTCTCCCCTGTTCATGCCCTTTATGATGAGTCTGAATTTGGCGAATCCGACAAGTGGCCGAGAGGTTCTACCCTCGAAACTGGTAGACGGGAGGTGCTAATTCGAACCCAATCGCGATCGTCGGCCTAATCATTCTGAGTTTTCCATGATTTTCTTCGAACCTTGGATTTCCTTGCGTAAATTCCCCTGGTTAGGTTTTTTTAGAAAGTCTCTCAGAGAGGGCATCCCACCGTTTTGGCCTATATACCTTGTATTGATATTCGACCGTCATAAAACACAACAAACTAACTTGGATTTCATGTGTATATTATATTCTAAATTTTTAATAGTTTTCTTCTGTAATTTATATTTACTAAAATTATGTACTAAAATAAATACAGATTAATAAATGGTACACTTAGAAGAGTACACTATAAAAAAAATTCAAGAGGTTACTAAAAATTTTTTAGTAAATTTGTATTCCATAGAATTTTTAAGTAACCATTACAAGCATTTTTTTGCAAGTGAAACAAACATTTTTTTTGTAAACTGAACAATTTTTTTTTTTTTTTTTTTTTTTTTTGTGTGTGTGTGTGTGTGTAACTAACTTAAAATTTTTTAGTATGAGCCACCAAGCAAATTTTAGTAATAGCTCCAAAATTATTTTTAGTTAATTAAAAATTATATTTAGACTTCTGAAGCGGAAGATTTTCGGCAAAACCACAATAGATGGCAGCACCAAACATTGCTACCCGCTCTATTTTGACATGTTTCTAAAGGGGAGGGAAAGTCCAGAGATCATTACCCATTAGGGTGGTGCGAAAAAACAAAAGTTTTTATTTCCGAATCGCTATAGTGCGGAAAAGTTGAGATTGGTAAATACAAGAAAAACCAAAAAAAAAAAAAATTTGAAATCGGACATTATCTTCCGATCGCGCAAACCACCTAAAAATTCAAAAAATTTGAAAAATTCCGATTTTTTCAAAATTTTTGAAAAAATATTACATATACATATATTTTATAACTATAGTGAAAAATATTTACATATTGTACTATTTAATAATAATAATAAACTAGTTGGATGTGTCAATCCCGAAACTTTCTTCTATCTCATAAATACATGATATATATATATATATATATATATATATATAAATAAAAAAAAAAACGTGGTGACTTTAAAGTTACTTATTATCGAATTTCCTCGAACATTTGAGCTAGCCTAATGAGATTCTGGTATCCGAAAAGCCTAAAACGCAAAATGTAATTAATATTCTGAGAAAATGAGCTTAGTAGTGCCTCTTGGTGGGTAATTTATACTAAAACCTAATAAGCATCTATTGATGTCAAGACCTAACAGAATCTGAAATTTGATGGAATTTCGTCCATTAGTTCTTGAGATATAATTATAACAAAAAATTTGCAAAACGTAGCACAGCAACACCATATTTTGGACAATTTATGCCAAAATGTAAAAAAGCGTCTAATTATGTTATGGTGTGAAAGAATCTGAAGTTTGATGAAATTCTGTGCATTAGTTCTTGAGATATATCTAGTTTTAAAAAAACGTGTAAAATATAGCACAGCAGCACCATCAGTTGAAGGATTTATAACAAAACGTAATCATCGTGTAATTATGTTATATGTCATTTTGTAACAAAATCTGAAGTTTGATGAAATTCTGTGCGTTGGTTGTTAAGATATAGCTATCGGAAAAATCGTGCAAAATGCAACATAGCTGTACCACCTGTTGTAAGGTTAATACCAAAATGTAATCAGCGTCTAATTATGTTATATATTCTAGTGTAAAAGAAACTAAAATTTGATGAAGTTCTCTGCATTAGTTCTTGAGATATAGCTATCGCAAAAATAGTGCAAAATGAAGCATAGCAGCGCCACCTATAGGGAAGTTCACACCAAAACCTTATCAGCAACTATGTATCTCAAGGTATCGCGGAATCTGAAGTTTGGTGAAATTCTGTGCATTAGTTCTTGAGATATAGCTGTCATAAAAATCATGAAAAACGTGGCATAGCAGCGCCACCTGCTGGCCAATTTACACCAAAACTTAATCAGCGTCTATGTATATCAAGGGGTAACAGAATCTGAAGTTTGGTGTAATTCTGTTCATTAGTTCTTGAGATATAGCAATCTTGAAAATCATGAAAAACGTAGTATAGCAGCGCCACCTGCAGGCCAATTTTCACCAAAAACCAATAGGCACTAATTAATATCAAGGTCTAACTGAATATAAAATTTTATTAAATTTCGAGCATTAGTTCTTGAGATGGAGCGCCCACAAATTTTTTGTCACATACAGACAGACAGACTCACAGACAGACACACAGACTCACAGACAGACATTTTCTAAAAATAGTCAAAACGTGTTCAGGACCTTCTAAAACGTATAAATCCGTCGAAAACCGGAAGTCGAAAATTTTCATGAATCCAATACTTTCTTCTTGTAAAGATAGAAGAAAGTAAAAAATAAATTGCATTTAGAGAATATCTTCCGATCGCGCAAGCTCATTAAAAATCGGGAAAAATTCAATTTTCAGTGATTTTTGATGCATTAAGAAAATAATTAAATAAGTTCAATTTGCGGTCTCATGTTAAAATTTAAATGTAAATTAATACTATTGAGCATGTTATGCTATTTTTGAACAACCGAGATTTTACCACAACGAGATCGCTGCAAGGTTTAGTAGTTCTTCAAGGTTTAGAGTTTCGCGCACATCCTGTTAGCCACGTTGCGAAATCCCAAGGCATCAATCCCAAAAGTGTTTGAATGTAGAATCATTTAGCTAATTAATGCCTAGTACGATAATGTTCTAAACTATCGAAATCTTATATTCGAGACAAGGAATAGCCAAACGTTATAAAACAGTTTGATGAATTTAAAAAACAAGAATCTCAACTGTGTGATATTTCAGCCTGCAAACGTGTAATGAATTTAAATTGCTCCTGTAAAAAGTCCCCAGATCTGAGGGAGTGTCTAATTGAGACTAATTGTACGTCTCAAAAACACAACAAAATTCCAGTCATTGAGCATAGATTTATCTACCTCCAGAGAAAGGATGGAACGGGAAAAATTGGTACTAAAGTTTAAAAAAAAAGAAAAAAAAAAAACTGAGTACAAGACTTGGAAGACGAAACTATATATTGAAAAGGCAACCTTCCAAATTTGTTGAAGCGAAAATAAAAGACTTTGAGCATTTAGATGAAATACATGAGAATTTTAATGCTAATGTAGGTATATGTAAAATATCATTACCATGACGGATACAGCCTATCAGATTTAAGAAGAAATTATCATGGCAAATGAAAGTGGAATTGCAATCTACATCTTTACATTGCGATCGCAATAGTGCATCTGACAGTGCAGGTGCTGCTAAAGCGTTGAGTGTACTAGAAGATATTCCTGTAATAACTAAAACAGATGCTTTTCAAGTTATTTACCTATACAAAATTAGAAGAAAACAAACAGAAAGAAAAAAATTACGGCAAAGTCAAGTGGAATCAGAAGAACCACATGACATACATTTTGATGGAAAAAAGGACGATTATTTAGTTATCCTTCTTGGTTCTGAGACAAATATCACGATGGACAACATACACTGTTTAAAATTACTATAAACCATCTTCAAGCATGTGTCATTCTACATATCAATGCGTGTTATATGGACACATTTATTGAAAAAGTCTAGAAGTATTTTTAACGATTTTAGAAGTATTTAAATTCTTTTAAAGGATTTTCTTTGGTTTCTCGTACAAGCGCTATATTCGTGAAGAATATTTGACAAAAAATCTCTTGGGGATGACAAAATATAGGACAATGAAAAGATTGTCTGGTAATTTTCTTTGTCAACGACGTATGCAGATCCGTGTACCTGACACATGTTAATGTATTTTAAATAACACAATACATCTACAATTAACAAACGAAATTCGTTCACGGGCTCACTGATACGAAATGGCACACTGTGCAAGAGGGCGAGGTTGGGGAGAGAAAAGTATGTGGACACATATGGCGACTTCAACGCTGTTTCGCAACGTGGCTAACAGGAGTTGCGCGAACTACTAAACCTTTTCGCCCTGCAGCGATTTCGTCGTGGTAAGATCTCGGTTGTTCAAAAATAGCATAACATGCTCAATAGTATTAATTTACATTTAAATTTTAACATGGGACCGCAAATTGAGCTTAATTAATTATTTCCTTAATGCATCAAAATCACTGAAAATTGAATTTTTCCCGATTTTTAATGAGCTTGCGCGATCGGAAGATATTCTCTAAACGCAATTTATTTTTTTATTATTATTAAATAGTACAATATGTAAATATTTTTCACTATAGTGATAAAATATATGTATATGTAATATGTTTTTAAAAATTTTGAAAAAATCGGAATTTTTCAAATTGTTTGAATTTTTAGGTGGTTTGCGCGATCGGAAGATAATGTCCGATTTCAAAAAAAATTTTTTAGTTTTTCTTGTATTTACCAATCGCAACTTTTCCGCACTATAGCGATTCGGAAATAAAAACTTTTGTTTTTTCGCACCATCCTATTACCCATGGTAACTGCTACGACAGGATTTCCATAATCCCTTTATTTAACAAGTACCTACATTGCATACATTCAGTGCATATTTGGTGGCGTCCAGCATCGAACTCGGGTACTTTCAGCCTGGAGTTCGGTGCTATGACCACGAGGCTATCCCGGCCACAATAAGTGAGTTTTAGAATAGCTATTAAAAATATAAAACTATTAACTCAATTCGTTGCTAGCTTTTTTTCTAGTAATTCTTACAGATTCCTTGTAACCGAGTAAGATTACTAAAAATGTTTTAGTAATTACAAGGATCGCTAAAATATTTTTAGTACATCGACCCTTTTTTTTACAGTGTATATTTAAAATACATTTAAAAGTTTATCAATGTTTCATTCGCTTCTGCGTCGTTAGGATACAATAGACAGATGGTTCATGATTATTTTTTTTTACTTTTAAGTAAATATATTACAAATAAGAGTTGTTTTTTAACAAAGGGTTTGTGAGCACTGTATATTTTTCTAGATTTACAACATTTTGGCTATAAAATATATTCCAAGAATGAGAGCAAACACAACAAATCGATTATAAATTATGAGACAGTGTGTATAATGAAAGATTCTGGCAAGTTTTGTAAAACGACCAGTCAGCTCCATTTATCTCTTGCGGTGATTTTCTCGAAGCATAGATTACCTGCAAGGAAACTAATTTCACACAGAAGATTAAAATTCTAAAAATTCTGTACGTAACGTATTGTTCAATGTAAAGGGAATCGTATATGAAAAATGGGAATTTTCTGTATCGTTGAAGAATATTGTGCAATAAAATTTTATTTTATGTTATGCGAATTTAATGATATTTTAATGGGATTGTTGAAATTTTTATATAAATAATAAATATTTTTAAGAAAGTCATTTTTTATCGTTTTTCGTAACATCCTGTATTTTTGCTTAAATAAGTGGTTTGCAACCCTATGTCTTTAATGTTGATACATTTTATGATGGGTCTGAACTTGGCAAAAACCTTGCGTACATATATGTTATATTCTAAAAGTTTAATAATTTTCTTTTTTGCTTAAAGTAATTTATATTTACTTATCAGTAAATATATTACAAATAGGAGTTGTTTTGTCACAAAAGGTTTGTAAGCACTGTATATTTTTCAACATTTAGTGTTTTTTGACTATAAAATATCTTCCAAGAAATGAAAACAAGCAGAGCAAAAAATTACGAGATTGTAAATTGCGAGACAGTATGTTTAATGAAAGATTCTGACACCACCTGTTAAACGACCAGTGAGCTCCATTTATCTCTTGCGGTGGTTTTCACGAAGCATAGATTACCTGCAAGGAAACTAATTTCCCACAGAAGATTCAAATTCTAAAAATTCTTTACTTAACTCTTTGTTCAATGTGAAGGGAATCGTATATGAAAAATGGGAATTTCCTATACAGTTGAAGAATATTGTGCAATCAAACTTTATTTTATTTAATGAGAATTCAACTTTCATGGTATTTAAATAAGATTGTTGAAATTTTTATAAAAATAAAATTTTTTAAGGAAGTCTTATTATCGATTTTTTTCGTATTATTTTTTTAAATAATTTATTGAAGAACATTTCCGTACAAGTTGTAAAGTTCTCATAATGTAAGTAAAATAATTTTTCTGAGAGCATAATTTCATCATTTAATTTAATTATTTGTTTCTTTTGTTAAAAATTAATTATAAATATCTATTAAATAACTAAATTAATTCGGAATTTTTGTATCACAATTAATTACGAATTTATGTAAAAAAATAATTATCCAAAATGAACTGACTGCATTTACTTTATAATTAAACAAGTCGGAAATTTCACTTCAAGCTTATCAAATATGGTGCGTTTGTATGATAAAAAATTTTTAGAAATATCAGATCTTGTTGTACTAGTATGCAGTACTTCGGGTACTGTATAGTGGCGAAATACTTTATGCGTGTCTGTAAGTACTACCAGTTTTCTATTTTACTGGAAGTAACTTGTACTAAACTCAGGAACGTAAGGTACCCTGGGGTAATAACGCCACGTTAAGGCTCTACCAGTTTTCACGGCTCAGTTTTAGTTTGTATTTTTCAAACAAATATATGATTTGATACAACAACTCATTGACTATCTATATAAAAAAAATAATTTAACAGATATGTATTCATAAAATGTAATGGCATGATTTCTTGACCAATGCTATTTGGCGTTATTACCCACCTATATGGGTAATAACGCCATAAAAACAAAACTATGAAATAAAATGGAATAATTGCATGTAGATTGCCCAATTCTAAAAATACAAACTCTACAAACTTAGAAATTGACAAATTGCATTCTAAGCTATTGAAAATGTTCAATTTTTTGTGAAAGTGTAAGAAAAATAAAGGTGTGGTGTGTGTGTGTGGGGGGGGGGGGAGAATGAGGCAAAAGAATATCAGACCGTGAGCTTCTTTTTGCTTAAAAAGGACCGCTTAAATAGAATTATTAGAAACATTGCACAGTTTTAACTGTGTTTATTTGAATCAGTATTTAGGATGTAGCTCAGCCACTGTAGGGAATCAACCGGGGTATTAATGCCAAGGATTGGCGTTATTACGCCGTTATAGTTATTGCGCTGTATATTTTAAATTATCAATTATCTCGAGAAGATATCCAAAATCTTTAACAACATTTTGAAAGTCCATGAAATGTACTACAAATTTATGTAATTAACAAAGTATTTCCGTATTAAAAAAAATAGCCTTTACATCACAAAACGTATCTCGCAAATTTTAGATCAAGCATTAATTTTAGTTGCTTGTAAAAACAATAAGACCTAAAAATGAAACAAATTAACTTGAAGCTGTTTTTTTGCGATTTATATGACTCAAAACCCTTCTGCGCAGAGCACATGGGTGTCATTTACCAGATTATTTCATGATTATGCAAAATATTAGCACTTGGCGTTATTACACCGCCTGGCGTTATTACACCAGACCACCTTATATCAATTTCATAAAATGTGAAATAGTTTCATATTATTATAATATGCTCCAAACAGTATTTCCCCCTTTACCATTGCGCAAGGGTGTTGACTTGTAAATTAATAAATAAAACATTCCTTGCACCAGAGATTGTACAGAATGTATTTTTAGTACATACTTCATTGTTGCGTATCAATTCTATTATGTTCGAAAGGGTATAACATCATTAAAAAGCGATTGAGATTATTTTTTCACATTGGCCGTGATGTAACGGAATGCTTTTGATTGTCTCTGTAATTAATCTAAACAACCATTTTTTGTAAAATTTGGAATGACTCCAGAAATTTATGCAACAACTATGTATTTTAAATTTCAAACGATTCGATTGGGTTGTTTTTATTCTATTAGGTAGTTATGTTCGATGATTATAGATTCTACGTATTCATATATTTAGAAACGCACTAAAAAAGGAAGCCAGCAGGTTTACAGTATATTAAACAAACTTCATTGCCTCTAAAAATAGCTATTTTTTTTCTCAATTGTTTGTTGTTTTATTTAGAATGAAACCTGATTTTTATGATAGAATTTGTAATAATATACCTCATCTGAAATGACAAAGATATTACTATTGCTGTAAAATTAATAATTCCAAGAAAAGTATTTATTTTGTCGGGGTAAAATCACATGTAATAGAGATAATATGAATGCATCTTATATAGGACTCTATGAATCGATTTTAAATACTTAATGATTATTTTTGTCAATAGTTCAAATATGCATTGAGTGTTCGACGACAAAAAAAAAACGAAATTATGTAACTTTTCATTTTTAATGTTTTATAGTTTAGTTATTGTAAAAAATAAAAAATAAAATGCATTCAAATGTTCTTCAGAAAATGTGTATCATGTTTCTGTGTTTTACATGTTGTTTATTTTGCTAATGAAGTTGTATACACTGCAAAAAATACATGCGTATATTAATCACTGTTGCATACACATGTGTGTAAATTTGTAAAACTGCATTTTTAGACACACTTCGCAAACATAGACACACTTCGCTTGCATTTGCCTGTATGTATAATTTGTTATCCCTACAAAAACTCAAACGAGCATCAAAATGGCCAAAAAATTACGTATTTACTCGAATTAGTGTGTTAATGCAACTTAGAGATTTTGGCTATCCTAAATATTATTTAATATTTTAAAATATTATCTTATGATATCTTCTATTTAGGAAATCCTACAGATATTTCCGTGTATTATGCAAAATATTGTATAATACGCAGAAATATGGGTAGGATTATTAAGCAGGTGTATGCATAATCAGAGGAAATTCATAGAAGTATGTGGCACAAATTCTGCATCGTAAATATGTAACAAGAGAATACTACACGGGCTTAAGTGTAAAAATATTATGCAGAAATATGTGCTCAAATTTTACACCTCTACATGTATAACAACCGAATGTTTACACAGGCTTATGTGTAACAATATTGCACTGAAAAATATCTAAAGAAATAATACCAGGGCAATTCGGAAAGTAAGCTCCGTTTACGAATTAAAAAAAACTAATGAAAGGAAACACATTTTATTACTTACGTATGAAAGACACGTTATTCAACTACTTCTCAACATAATTGCCGTTTTAATTAAAACAATTATCATAACAGTAAATCAGCTTTGAAATTCCATCGTCACAGACTTCTGCTGCCGGCCTATTCAACTGCGATTATTTTTAAATTCAGCCGGCATCACTCTTTCAATCCAAAGCATTTTAATATATTCTTTTATTAATATTGACAAATTCCGAATTGCTTTCGTAATATTTTACTTGACCCACTATTTTTTAAAACATATTTGGTAGTGCATTTATCAGCAAATTATATAGAAAAATATGTTAAAATTCTTTGGACTAAAAGAGTGGTGCGAGTTGAATTTAAAAATAATCTCAGTTGAATTGGCCGGCGGCAGAAGTCTGTGACGACGGAATTTCAAACCTGATTTACCGTTATGCTAATTGTTTTAATCAATACGGCAATTATGTTGAGAAGTAACTGAAGAACGTGTCTTTCATACGTAAGTAATAAAAAATGTTTCCTTCCATTAGTATTTTTTTAAATTCATAAACGGAGGTTACCTTCCGAATTGCCCTCGTATTAAACAGAAATACGTGCACATACGTAAACATAATAAGTGGGTATAACTGAAAACTTGGTTCTTGAAATAGTTGCTGAGTGGTCAAGAGAATGGCTGTGAAGTTGGAAGACTGTGAGTTCAAATCCCGTTTCGGAAAGTATAGCTTGTGAATTGTAGATTGAACTAAACAGCGAACTTATCCTCTTTTTGTGGTTGTATCTTTTAAATCTTAAGACTGACATTAATAGGCAAAAAATCCTGCCAAAACACTACCTCTAACAATAATGTTCGGTGAATGAATTCAGTACGACCGATCTGGCAACACTGGGGAAACAAAACGCTGCATCTGTATAGAGACAAGTGTTGGTCATCTTCACCCACCGTTGTTCAGTTGAGCGTCGTTTATGTTCTGTGTAAGACGTGCTTTACTAAGTGCTTGTTCAATGTGTTGGTTCTTAACTGAGAACAGGAAAATAAACGAACAAAAGATCAGTTTAAAGTTTGTTTTTAAGCTTTGCAAGACAACAAAAGTAATTCATGAGGGGTGGTGAAAATTGAACATCCACCCTACTCGCCAGATCTCAATCCTCCAGACTTCTTGCTATTTTCACGACTCAAACTCTCTTTGAAAGAGATTTTACCCTATTGGTGACATCCAACGAAACGTGACGAAGCTTTTGAACTTAATCCCGAAAGGAGACTTCTTATGAATTTCCCAGGACTTGTACGGCAGATTTCAGTGGCGCATGATTATGGGAGATGACTATTTCGAAGGATGGTATAATAACTTTCGTTAATATTTCATCTAAATCAATGCTACAAGATTATTCACCGAACTTTATTGTCAGAGGTAGTAATATCAGCTTCGCGATTTCAATATTTTCCAGAACTTCTTTTAGAGTGTATTTAATCAGATTGTATTAAAATTTTTGATTATATTTTTAAGGCCTTAAAGCATTATTATAAGAGAGATAACATGAGGTACATATAATTTCAGACAATCTTGACACTTTAATAGATTGACATTTTCCTGTGTCGTTTTCTCTAACAAAAACTGTAAGAAATCATGATAGACATCTCATTTTCCATTTTCGTTATGGTCTGCGGGAATTTGGAGATTAAATTGTAAGGATTTTTTTTGTTTAATTTTTGACCGACCGTCGATATTTTAAAATTAACCTAAAAAATTACATTAAGAAAAGAAAAACACTATAACAAAAATTACTTTTCGTGACTAAAATTTGCTAATTTTGGTGATTATTAATTGAATAATGCATAAATATTATGTAACAATTTCATAGACAATTATTAGATTTATTATTAATTATTATTAATCACTATATCTCTAAAGGTTATCGAAATTATATTTATGTTTTTAATATATATATATATATTACATTTTTTGTTTTGTTTTTGATAGGAATTATTTTACAGAGAATTTTAAAGTAAAGCTACAAATATACAGAACGATACAGATATAAAAAGAACATGTAGCCGTATCTTACATGTAAGACAATGTATATAAATCAACTATTTAATTTCAGCTCATAAAAATGATTATAGATATAAAATTTTGTCTATTGGAAGGATTATCTTTGTTAGTTTTTATTGTACTTTGTTATCGATGCTTGTTTTCTTAAGCCTCCTTTATTTTGGATATAAAATAAATTTGCAGACAAGAAGGTAGATAGCGGAAAATGATTATAAATTCCCAGACACTAGATGTAAGACAAGATTACAGAAGCAATTCTAGAAGACCCATTTGTCTTTTGTGGTATTTTCTCGAAACATATATTATCTGATGGGAAACTCATTTTCCTTTGAAGGTTCAAATCAGGAAAAAATAAGTCTATTATATACGCTAGCTTTCTAGATTACAATTATTTAATTATTAATTAATTGAGTTTCAATTAATATATTGATCTGCAACATTCCTACAATTTATAGATTATTATTTGTTGTTATTATTAATCATCCATCGTGATTACAAATATTATTATATTTATAACTCTCTTTTTAATATATTTTTTTTACATTTTTTATTTTTGATATTATTTTTTTTTAAACAAATCTTAAATTTTACAGAGCGATGCAAGTGAATAAAGCTTACACATAGAAATATTATGGAAGTAAAACGGTATTCAGCTGCTCAATTTCAGCTTATCGAAATCATATACAAATAAATATTTTTTAATTTAATTTGAAAGGATGCGACTGTACAATTTCAGCTCAAGGAAATCATATATATGCATAAATAATTTAATTTTTAACGCTTGTCTTTGTCACTTTTTATTGTACATTGTTATCCATGCTTATTTTCTTCAGCTTCCTTTGTTTTGGCTATAAAATAAATTTGTAGACAAGAAGGCAGATAGCGGAAAATGATAATAAATTGGCAGACACTAGATATAAAACAAGATTCCAGAAAGATTCTTAGAAGTCCCATTTGTTTCTTGCGGTGATTTTTTCGAAACATATATTATTTGATAGGAAACTTATTTTCCTTTAGAAGGTACAGTTCGGGAAAAAAAGAAGAATAAAACTATTGCATTAACTAGTTTTCAAGATTACAATTAGATAATTATTAATTGAGTTTTTAATTAATATATTGATAGGCAACAATCCTACAATTTATAGACTTTTGTTGTTTATTATAAATCATCGTGATTACAAATATTATCATAATATGATTATGATTTTAGTTTATTTTTTACATGTTTTGTTTTTAATAGTACTTTTTTTTAAACAAATCTAAAAAATTACAGAGTGAACATTTATAAGTGAATAAAGATTACACGTAGCCGTATCTTTGAAGTAAAACAATATTTATCTGGTCAATTTTTACTTATCGAAATCATATACAAATAACATAAATATTCAATATAAGTATTTTTTATTTATTTTAAAACGATGCAACTGTTAAATTTCAGCTTAACAAAATCATATATATGTATGAATAATTTTATTATGAAAGGCATATCTTTGTCAGTTTTTATTATATTTTGTTATCGATGCTTCTTTTCTTAAGCCTCTTTTATTTTGGATATAAAATAAATTTGTAGACTAGAAGTTAGATGGCGGAAAATGATTATAAATTGTCAGACACTAGATATAAGACGAGAATCTTGAAAGATTTTTAGAAGTCCCATTTGTCTCTTGCTATAATTTTCTCGAAACAGATATTATCTGCAAGGAAACTCATTTTCCTTTAGAAGGGAAAAAATAAAATAAAACTATTACATAAACCAATTTTCAAGATTACAATTAGATAATGGTTAATTAAATTAGTTTTAAAAAATACACTGCATGTTAAATTGCATTTAAAAAAAATCAAACTGTCTGGTAAAGTTAGCATACGAATTAAACATTTCCTACTAAGCGAAAAATTGCTCAGACAGGGAATCGAACCCAGATACTTGGCTTACAAGGCCAATGCTTTACCTTTTAAGCTAACTGGTCACGACAACCGGTGAACATTTATCGCTCAGATAATCTTGTAGGTCATAACGTCTGGTATGTCATTTAGACAGCTCAACAGAATAAACCGCAGGCAAAGGAACTGCATAGAACTACATACGGTACGTAGATAAACGTATATGGCTATTAATCACAGTGTATAGCTATTTATCATAGGGCATTTTCAATTTTACATTTTAACGAATATTTTAAAAATTACCAGTGATATTCTTTTAGAACTTTAAGATTATAAAGAATATATTGAACCTCATATTTAGAAATGTCGATTTTATAAGGAGGACATATAGAGGAGACAACATAGAGCCAAGGAAAAGCAATAATATTTGGGATCACTCTGTAAATTAAAATGCACGAAATGACCTACCGCTGCAGAATACAAATTTTTGGATACTGAAAAACATAAGTAGTAATTTGTGTCAAAATTGCAAGTATATTCATGGCAGAAGCTATTCTAAATTTACCCAATAACATCTCTCTTACTTAACAGAATCTCGGTTTTCTAACCTCTGTAATTTTATATAAAACTTAAGAAAATGGATTACATACTGTAAAAAAATGAAGTATATAAAAATGAGCACATCCATGTACTCATAGTGATTTGAGTATGTTTGGTTCAAAAATGATCGCATTGCTTTTACAATTTTGAAACATCACATGTTATCAAATCCAAACTAACGATAATTTTGTACTCTGTAATAATTTATTTCATTTATGGTGGCATAAAAGATGCTTATTAATATAAGTATGGCATTATATACAGTATTTTGAAATAATTTAAAAGTGCTTGCAAATAGTGCTCTTATCATAAAAATATTCAATTTGGGTATTTTGCTTATAATTTTTGCAATTTTTCTTTATAAACAATCAATTAAACTTTTATTGTTAATAATTTTTAGAAAGAAATAATTGTTAGTATATTCTTACTTTTATTTATTTGTTAAGGGGGCAGTACAAAACGATTTACACTTGACCACAACCATGGAATCAAAAAATGAATAGGGGGAACTGGGGCACATTGATAAAGCTTTTTTTCTAAGAAATTTTTTGGTGTCCAAAAAGCAGAATTTTCAAGTTATTTTTCCATGTGGTGTCAGCAAAACTTGTGAAATGTGTTATAAAAATGTACAATCGTTGTCTTATATGTTATTTTTGCATGTAATTAAAAAAAATAAAAAAAGTCATTTGTGTCAATGTGCCCCATCACCGGGGCAGATTGATACACCTCGTGGAACACTTTGATATGTCTGGTAAAATGGAGACAAAATAATACCTATTCATATTTTTTATAGAAAATGAGTTAGCAATCCATTTTATATTTATTTATAGAAATTCGAATCGCTCACAATTTATTTATAAGCAATATTAAAGCAATCAAAATGGGGAAATGCATAATGACCTGATAATCATGGCTGTTCCTTGTCTTATTGTTGGCTGCGGTAACTTTGTCAAATCTGACACTTCAATCCCAGTATTATCTTCTTTCTTAGAAAAGGTGAAAAACTTACCAGGTTTTCTGTTTCTAAATCTGTTTATAAACAGAAAATAAGGGATAATTATATAAAAAATTCTGTTTGTAATATAAATATCCTGTGCTGTTCTGCACCTTGTTTCTCTTACATAACATTTCTCATGTCGAAAATACTTTTTTCTCTGGAGAATCGATATAAATTTGAGATTTTCAATGCTACCGTTCTTTTTTTTTTGTTAATTCTACTAGCACTAGATGTTGGCTAAGTTCGTATGTCTTGTATGTCTTCGGTTTTTTGCAAAAATACCATAAAATGTTCTAATATAAAAAATTAGAGCTTTTCACTTCAATAAAAACTAATATTAGAAATTTTTGCCGAAAAATTGTTGGATTAAGGATTGTATGGTAAAAAAAAATAATAAAAGGTAATGAAAAAATGAACTAGAAAAGGATTTAGGTTGTATCAATGTGCCCCGACATGCACTGTATCAATGTGCCCCATACAGCCATTTTTAATAAAATGAGTCTCAAATCCAACACTTCATAATTTATCTAGCAATAAAGAATGGGGAACTAATGAAGAACAGCTGTACTTGCCAGGGAGAGTATCCTTTTCGGTTGAAAATACTGGAACAGTTGTATAATACTAAATATATACTGGACAATTGCACAATAAAATTTAACTACTAAGAATGTATTTATTAAAAATACAACACATTGCTCAATGGTGCACAAAACAATAATTTTAATATCAACTTGTACAACTTGTGCCGTCTTCAGGAAAGTAAGATAATGAAAGAACTAAGTTTGCTTCTTGATCGAGAGTTAATATTTCTAATAAATTTAAAATCGAAATGAATTAAAAGTTTAAAAATTTTGCCACTTACACGTGAATAAAAATTAAAAATATTGCAACGAGATAAAAATTTTAAGATTTTATGATGTTATGACATATTTTTGGTTTATTATATAGGACAAATTATCATTACAAGGTTTATTTTATCGTGCAATGATTTCGACAGATTCTCTTATTTTACCTTAACCCTCTTCACCGGCGATGGGTATGTGGAAACAGTGCTTTCAACCCCGAGTTCTCTCGGGGCAGACGGTTACGTGGTTAAACTGGGTTATTGCATGGGACTACGATTTTGGCCTCATCAAAGTTAATACAGCAACCCTTGTTCGCTAAATAGAAGCGAGAAAGAGCAGTATTCTATTTACACTATTTAATATCACTAGGATGCCATTAATTCTAATTAAAAGTTTGCGTGTGATGCCGATGTAGACTTTTTTAATATTATTTGATAAAGTGATGCGGATTTCATAAATACCAGATTTTTCATCTATTGGAATTTTGTCGATCTTATCTGTAACGATGTCAATGAGATATGGAGGTGGAATGGCGACAAGTTGTATGTTATATTTTTGTGCGGTCTTTTTTACTTTTTCAAATAAATAAGGGATATAATGAAATTTTCTGTAAACCACAAGCTTATCCTGTTGTTGGCCAGATGTGGGAGGAGTATTGTACTGTTGAACTATTTTATTTACAAATTTTGCAGGAAAACCATGGTCAAAAGCTATTTTCTGTATAAATTCAATTTATTTATTTAATTTGTCATCCGAACAAATCATAAGAGCCCTTTTAATAAATGACCTGAATGCAGATATTTTGCATTCGAAAGGCATGTTTGCTGAAAACGGGATAACTGTATTTTCTTTTATTGGTTTTCTATAGACTGGAAAACCTACAAAAAGAATTAATCACCCGTCTCATTTTATCAAACTACTGAAACATTCCAAGACTTTCTGTATGTAGTTGAGTACACTAGCATCACCTTTTGTAGCTGTTGTGAAACTTCCTGTAATGATCTTGTGTGCAGTACAGGGGGTGCATCAATGTGCCCCGTGTATCAATGTGCCCCAGTTCCCCCTAGATGTGTTTCTTAGATTACATTTGGATCGGAGCTATTTTGAGTATGTGAAGTACTTAAAATTGAGTACTTTTAACTTAATTTTGAGAAACCATTTTTTTTTTCAATGCACGTGGATTCTCAGAAACATTTTTAATGGTGTACATATGACAAGATTCTTGAAAAATATTTAGATCTTGTATCATTTTTCTCTTACGACTAGACTCATTTGTCTCTTCGATGATTTCTGGAATCAAACAATATATGCTAAGAAACACATTATCCATTAGATGATTAAGATTTGAAAATTCAAATTTTCATTGTCCATTGTTCATAAAATTGCATATCAAACAGAGGTACTTTTTAAATGTTTGAAGAATACTGCAACTAAAATTTTTGATAGTTATATCGGAATAAAAGGAAATTTTATTCTATAGTAGGTCTATTTTATCTTTATATTTAATTAGTTTTTAAATTATGTTTCTTTTTTACCATTAAAAGTAAAAAAAAGCTTCCGTTACTATCGTTAATTAATTCCATTGCAAACATAATTTTGAAATTCATAAGAAAATTGTGCTATAAACAATTAATTTTATTTTTAGCTAGTAATCTTTTTTTTTTTTTAATAGGCTCATAAGAAACTCTAATCTAGTTAAACATATATATTTTTTCATCTGTTACTGCAGTATATAATTTTTTGGCGGGGATTCCGTTTATCTTCATTAAAGAATGTAGATATCTTATGATGAAAAAATAAATAAAAGAAAAAAGTAGAAATAATATTAGAAATAATATAGAAGAAGAAATAATATTATAAAGAAGAAGTTGAAAAAAGCAAAGAAGATATTTTATATCAACTTATTTCAGATATTTCCTCCAATTTCTATAATTTCTATAATATGTATTTATTTTGATCAGGAAAGTTTTTTTTTTAATATTATAATACTCTGAAAAATTTGTATGTTAACAAATATATTATTTTATAACTATGAATACTTTTATGCACAAATATTTTCCATAAAAAATTATTATACTTTTTCGAAATATCTTTTTATTTATAATTTACATAATTAAACAAATATGTGCTTTTAGTCGTAAAGCATAACTGTTTATTATTACTGTATGCTTCCAAAGGCTTCGAATCGAATGTTTTGCTCATAAAATATGTTGTCCAAACAAAACAGCATATAGCAGAAGATGATAACAAATTGCAAGAGAAAGTGTTTTAAACGCAGAGCAAGTTACAAGAACAATCTCAACAATGATTAGAGTCATTTGTCTTTTGCAGTAACGTTTTCAAAACACAGATTGTTCCAGGAAAGTAATTTTCTCTAAGATGATCCAGATTTGAAAAATTCTTTGAACCACTTATTAATGCCGTGAAAATAATTTAGCGACTTAAAAGTGGAAATTTACTGTGTATTTTATTTTGAGGTGAAAATTAAGATTTAAATTTTATTGATTTTTAAAGTAATTTTAATATTTTTAATTTGTGTCAGTTTCTACCGAAATACATTACGAAGATGAAAAAGTAATTTTTGTCGTTCGCGTATGACGAATTTTATATGCAGCCACAGTTGTTAAATTTATTAAATATTGTGTAAATTTTAAATAATTTTCAAAGGGACTATTTCATACTTAATACAAAATGTATGTCTTACATACATATTTTTCTTACTGTCCGGGAGGCAGCGAATTCTAATTTTCATTCATTTTAAAATTTTCCGTAGTTTATATTTTATAGTTTTGTCACTTGATATTATTCAAATCAATTTCGCTAACATTGTTATTATTATTGTTACATCTTTTACACAAACACTAAAATTTTTCTGATATCTATATAGAAATTACAAGTTAATTATTTTTATAATGCATCCTATAATAATTTAAAACTTTGTATTGTTAATTTTTAACTTCACCATTCCTTTTTTTTATTTACAATACATTGAAATGAGGGTAAGGGGAACTATATATATATATCTATATAATAAACAAATGATACTAACTATTTAATTGCAGCTTCTAAGTTAAAAAAAATATATTAATTATTAAATATAGATTCTTTAATTATTTAATAATTTTTTTTCAGAATTTTTATTTTATTTTAGTTATTAAGAATTCATAGTTCATTTTGAATTTTCTGTTCCTTAATCACTTCAAAGTAATGTTATATCGCAATATTTTATTTATCCTGCATCGTTTCACATAATTATTACTAGCAGGAGTGACCGAGTTTAGCTCGGTCAAAATTAATTTTGTGTTCAACTCGATAGTATATTTACTTTATCAGTATCTATGTATTATTACTACTATAAAATATGTTATTTATAATGTTATTATTTACAAAAACAATAAAAAAACTTTGTATGTATGCACATGTTCAAAAATTTTACATTATTTTGAAATATACTACAAAAGGACATTGATCCAAATCACTTTTTTAGTTCGACTCTGACTGGCTTAACTATGTAACTCGAATCCTATTAAGAATGCATAAAAAATTTCTTCACATTCTTAAAGACAATATTTTCTGCCAGGTGTAGCCAAATTTGGCGACATTCTTTCATTTGGTGTGAAATGCGAATTTTGGTATTCTTGAATTTAATAGTCAATTTTTCGACAAAATTTTGCCACTATTTTGGCAAATATCGTCAACTTTTTGGCGGTTGCCATATTCTCGTGATCCTGACGCCTAATACGCAAAATGACCCACAAATGAAATTTGATCAAACATTGACTCAGTTCAATGGTTTTCAGGTAATCAAAAACAGTGAAATATAAAATTGAATCAAAATCTTTTAAGGCATTTCTTAGGTAAAATTAGCTTGAATGAAATGACCAACGTATATATATATATATATTTAACATGCGACTCTTCCCAATAATCTTCGCGTGACAAAAAATGTTTCTTTACAAATTTAGATAAAATTGGTTGAGTCGTTGTTAAGTATAATTAAAATGATCCTGAATTATAATGACCCAAAATCACCCACTAATCGAATTTTCGCGAGCATATGTCCTAGCCCAATGGTTTTCTCTTGCCTCAGAACGATATAATACAAAGTATAGTCAAAATAGTGAGAGCCATTTGCTAACTGAAATTTGCATGACCCATCATGACCCACAAATGACCTTAATAATCGAAATCTCTCGAGCATGTGGCTTAGCCCATTAGTTTTTGAGATCCGAAAAACGCTTGGAAACACAATTTAGATCAAATCATTAAGTTTTTGAGAGGCGAAAAACGCTTGGAAACACAATTTAGATCAAATCATTAAGTTTTTGAGAGCCGAAAAACGCTTGGAAACACAATTTAGATCAAATCATTAAGTTTTTGAGAGCCGAAAAACGCTTGGAAACACAATTTAGATCAAATCAGTTGAGCCTTTTTTCATGTATAATTAGTTTGATCCTGACATTTGACGCATTATGACCCAAAAAGACCCATTAATAGAATTTTCTCGATCATCTGACAAAATGAAATAATTTTCTCGTACCCGACGCGATAGAGTATAAAATTTAGTCAAAATTGCGAGACAAATTGTCTAGACAAAATTAACATGACCCACAATGACACAAAAATGACCCACGAATCGAATTCTCTGTAACACGTGACTTAACCCAATAATCTTATTGTAATCCAAAATGGTAGTATACTAAACTTTGTTAAAGTCGTTAGAGACATTTTTAGATGAAATTGGTTTGACCCAAAATGATCCAAAGTGACCCACTAATCAAAATTTCTCGAACATGTGACCTTGCTCATTTTTTTTCTCCTTTTAAAAAATGCTGTATACCAAATTTCTTTAAAATAGATACACCCGTTCTTTAGGTATAGCATGACCATGACACATTATTACACATCATGACCTACAAATGACCCTTATAATCAAAATCTCTCGAACATGCGACCGAGTCCATTAATTTTCTCGTGTCTAAAAACTGTTACGTACTAAATTTTGTTATAATTTATCCTGCCGTTCTTTAAATATAAATAGCTTGACCCAGACCCTTTATGACCCTTTATGACCCACTAATCGAAATTTCTCGAACATGTGACCTAGCCCAATAGTTTTCTCGTGCCAAAAAGCTGTTACAGGCAAAATTTCGATGAAATTGATCCTGCCGTTCTTTAAATATAAGTAGCTTGACCCAGACCCTTAAGGACCCAATATGACCCATGAAAATTTTTTCTAGAACATGTAATCTAGCTCAATGTTTTTCTCGTGCCCGAAAACCATAGTATGCAATTTTTAGTCAAAATTGCGTGAGGAAATCTCTAGATAAAAATAGCATGGCCCACAATGACCCCAAAATTGACCCACTAACCGAATTTTCTCGAACATGTTACCTAACCCAGTGGTAATCCAAAACGATAAAATATAAAATTTGGTCAAAATCGTTAGAGCCATTTTTTAGATAAAAATGGCTTGACCCAAAAATGACCCACTAATCAAAATTTTTCGAACATGTGACCCAGCCCTATGGTTTCCTCGTGCCTAAAAACGATTGGATACAAAATTTCCTTAAAATCGATCCAGCCGTTCTTGCGATAAAAAGAGCTTGATCCTGACCCAAAATGACCCAAAATGACCCAATAATCAAATTTTCTCGAAAATGTGACCTAGCCCAATGGTTTTCTCAGGTCCGAAAATGGTAAAATCCAAATTTTTGCGAAAATCGTTAGAGCCATTTTTTGAGATAAATTTTACACACACACGCAGACATACATTCTCAAAACAAAAACATCCTACATATATATATATAGCTTGTATTTTCATAAATTTCATGCATTTTCTAAATTCATTGTAAATCCTCATTAATAACAAAAAGTTATGAGAAAGACGTTTTTGGATAAAGCCGATTTGTCTTTTTGTCATTTGCCCCTTGATACAAAAGGATTTGAATTTAATCTGTCGTCAACTTCACTGGAAATTGTGATATATTCCACATTCTATTCTCGTCTCTTTCGGAATTTCTTTTGATTTTATCAAACAATTTCTATCAATCTATCTTTTTCCACGTCATACTATTCTTATTTCTGTTAAAGTATAAGTTGTAGAAAGTTAATTTAAAATTTCTTATCACTTTTCAAATGGAATATTTTTTTATTTTTTATTTATGCATATCTTCAGCAAAAATTGCAAATAAACAAATAAAACATGTTAAATACTGTACAAGAAAACAACGCTTTTCCAATTTAAGTATATGTACAATTTCCATTTTAAGCATATGCATAATTTCCACTTTAAGTATATGCATAATTTTCACTTTGAGTATATGTATAATTTCCACTTTAAGTATACATTTAAAGTATACTTTTCTAAAACAAACAAAAGCTAAATTTATTTTTTTAGAACATTATAGACACATATCCAAAACCTGAAGACCTGAAGACCCAAAAACTAATGACTGACCGATTTTTCTCTCAAAGCTCATAGGCGGGAGGCGGAAGTTTGTAACCAATCGCGCACGTCGGGCAACTGTTAAGAGTTTTCTGTGTTTTTTCCCGAACCATAGAAAACTTTGTATAAATACGGTTTTTGTTCCCTTAGATGACCCCAGCCCTTACGGAAACTCTTCACGGAAATATATGACCTGTACTATTCTGTTTAAGCACTTGAAGTTTCAAAATAATTCCTCATACATTTTTCTAGAAATATTTAACAAAACGCCTAAAATCACGTCTAAAAATGTCTAAAATGTAAAGTGGCCGTTCACGTTTGGTCATATAGTGTAGCAGCCAACCAAAATTTATCAGTCATATTCAGCAACACCCTGTATACACTATATGACCAAAGGTGACCGGCCGCTTGTGAATTTTGACGTTTTATTAAATGTATATAGTAAAATCACCGGGTGTCCCAAAAAGTACTGATAGATTTTAAAATTCAATAACTTGCAAACGGTGACAGATATTTAAAAAAATTTTTGCAGGTGAGTTATCTATAATGTCAAGAGTTTTTTTTTGCCGTAATTTTTTCTTTTAGTTCGAATTGCAAACAATAGGCGGCGCTGACGGTGATTGAAGGCCAGGTGATCAGTGCTGAGTGAAGTGTCGACCTAGCCTTTAACCGCCGTCAGTGCAACCTGTTGTTTGAAATTCAAACTAAAATAAAAAATCACAGTAAAAAAAACTCCTGACATTATACATAACCTTCCTTCAAAAAAATTTTTAATAGCTGTCACCGTTTGCAAGTTATTGAATTTTAAAATCCATCAGTCATTTTTGGGACACCCGGTATATATATAAACATGCGAAATTATCATGAAAGTCTCAATGTGTAAACAAATTAGTATAGGTCATATATTTGAGTGAAGATTTCTTCCCGAAACCCTAAAGGTGATAGTCAACAAATTGAAAAGTTAATAAATATTTTTTGGATAACTCTGTCAAAACTAATGTAGCAAAAGCTTTTGAACTGAAGATAATTATTAATTGACTTATTGTTATAAAATATGTGCATTTTTACGAGGATAATAGTTATACCTATAGATAAATAAAAGCTTTCATTAAAACTGTCTAAATATTTTCCAAATTTTTTGCTTCTAATATGTAGAGTTCTTAAAATAAAAAATTCATCTTATCAGAAAAAATGATAAACAACGTTGTACACCCTATCCTGTAATCAGAATTAAAAGATATGCGAAAAATTGTATGAATTATGAGCAGGTTTACTAAATAATTTTTCATTTTGCATGCATGGAAGCAATCAAAATATAATTTGCATAATGTATTAGGGTACGAGAATTTATTAAGAGTGCATATCATAGCATCATAAAGATAAACACAGTCTATTACAATAAGCCATGTAATCATAATCTGTAGTTTCAACGCTTTTGAACTTTTTTTGGCAGGGTTATGCAAAAGATTATAATTATTTTGCAAATTGTTGACGGTCTCATATCTGATTTCGAAAAAACATTTTCACGGAAATATATGACCTGCACTATTTTCTTTTCACACCTGGGTTTTCAGAGTAATTCCGCATGCATTTTTCTAGATATTTAACAAAACGTCTAAAATCACAAGTGGCCGGTCACTTTTGGGAATATAGTGTTTCAGGCAATAAGATGCTAAAAAATTTCCTTAGAACATAACATCGCAAAACAGTTATTTAGACCAAATTGAAGAGTGTTCCTCCTTAATTTAAACTGTGTTAACGATAATGACTTAAAAAACATAAATATATTATAATATATTATGCATATTTTCATTTTTTTTGTAAATGTGAAAATGAAAAAAAATGTGGTACAATTTTCTGCAATACGCGCTAGCACTATGCACATGGGCGACATTTTGGACAGCACTTTCTGTTTCATATGCTAACATGGATTGCATAAATATCCTAATTATCCAGAACTTTTCATGACGTATATAAAAAAGGATACATATAAATGTATTTTTAATGCAATGATTCTAAAAATTATTACATTCAGGCCATATCAGTTAAAATGATACACATAGTTTTTCCGATTAAATAAACATTTGCCTTCAAAAGTGATTTTCCATCAACTTCATGCTTGCTGTCACTTCTCTAAAAATAGGGTGGAAATGGGCAAATCTATATTGTATATTGTGTTTGTATGTAACGATTATTATTATTATTATTATTATCATCATCATCGTCATCATCATCATCATCATCATTATTATTATTATTATTATCATTATTAATATTATAAATTTTGTGTCCCTATACTTTGACTATAGAATACTGTTCAATGCATGAATTCAAGCACAGCAGAATGATAATAAATTACGGAACAGCATATATAATGGAAGATTCTAGAACGATCTGTAAAACAATCAGTCTGTCCCATTTGTCTTCCGCGGTGATTTTCTCGAAACATACATTAACGGCTAAGCAACTAATTTTTCTTTAGAAGATTCAAATTCTAAAAATTCTCCTCGTAACTTATCGCACAATGTATAGAGAATGGTATATCAAAAATGATAAATTTCTCTATCGCGGAAGAATGTTGTACAATCAAATTTAGTTTTTAAAAAAAATTCAAATTAAACAGTATTTTAAAATTAGATAAAGAGATTGTTCAAACATTTTTAGAAATGACAGTTCGTCGTACTTATAGAAAATCATTTTTATTTTTTCATATTCGTAGTAATATATCAATCCTTTAAAATATGTTTATAAATGGACTTTTCACCACCAGTTTCACGGTTTTTATGAGTTGTGAGAATAAATGATTAGTGAGAATTAATTTATATGTTAACCTAAAATATTGTTTTTTACTTGAATTCAATATAGCTGTTAGTGTTGCGATGCGATATAAATATGAATTAAAAATGTCGATATAGCAGACTGTATAGTTTTATTATTAAATGCGTGCTCTTGGTGAGCAGTGACTGCCTTGGCGGCGTCCATAACAAACTGGAGGGAAACAACTGTGTGCGGGAGGGTATATGCTTACGTCATTCGACGTCATAACAAAGGAGCGCCAACACACCGCCCCAAGTTGAAATATCATTTCAATATACAATACAATATCTAAATTTACAATGAATAACATACAATACAATAAAGATGCATAATATAATAATAATGAATAGAACAATGAATAATTAAATAGACTTCAAACATTTGGTTACATAATAAGTTTACAGTGAAATGGCTAAACATATTCATATAATAATTTGTCAGTTTATTGACAAGGAAGTAAGCATAATTTCGATATGCCTCTTTTGAAAATACCCTGAGGGGTTTTAACTAATGCCACTCTAACCTTACCATCTGGTCCGTTAACTACTTCCTGAACTCTACCAATTGTCCATTTGCAGGGTGGAAGATTATCCTCTTTTAAAAGGACCATTGAATTTGGAATAACATTGTCTTTTTCAAACTGCCATTTATGTCTGGCTTGTAAATTATTAAGATAATCTAATTTCCACTTTCGCCAAATAAATTGGACCATTTTACTTAATCTTTGCCATTGAGACAAATAATTATCGCGATCTCCAGTGAGATCAGGTTCAGACACACTGCTTAGAGGTCTACCTATGAGAAAATGGCCTGGAGTTAGAATTTCAAAATCATTGGGGTCAGAAGACATGGGCGTGAGGGGCCGACTGTTTAAAATGGCTTCAATTTGCGCGGTAACTGTTAAAAATTGCTCAAAAGTTAATCGCGAATTTCCTACAGTTCTTCTTAAATGATGCTTAAACAACTTCACCCCAGCTTCCCACAAACCACCAAAATTGGGTGTCCTGGGTGGAATGAAATTCCAGGCGATTTCCTCACTTGTTAAATAATCAGCCAAAACATCTGGGGGATTTCTAATCATGTTTGCCAAACGTTTTAACTCTGCACTGGCTCCAACAAAATTTTTAGCATTGTCAGTACAGATAGAAGAACTTTTACCTCTCCTACTGAAAAATCTCTTTAATGTTGCTATCATTGCTTCTGAAGTTAAGTCAGTGACCACTTCTAAATGTATGGCCTTTGTTACGAAACAAATAAAAATAGCAACATAACATTTATTGTAAATACCTTTTCTTTGACCCTTATATTTAATATAAAAGGGGCCACAGAAATCAATCCCTACATTAGTGAACGGGGAACTAGGAGTAATTCTTTCTGAGGGAAGATTTCCCATAATTTGCTCAATACATTTAGGTTTATTTTTTAAACAAATTATGCAGTCATGGACAATTTTTCTGGCAGTATTTCTACCGCCCAGTGGCCAAAATTCTTGCCTAATAAGATGGAGTAAAGTTTGGGCTCCAACATGTAAATATTTAAGATGAAAATATGTCATGATCAATAGAGTCAATTTATGATTTTTTGGGAACAATATCGGGAATTTTTTATCAAAGTATAAGTCAGAATTATTTAACCTACCACCTACCCGTAACAATTTCTGCTTATCAAGAAAGGGATGTAAACAACTCACCTGGCCCTTCTTGGGAATTTCTCCCTTCTCAAGGGTTTTGATTTCATACTCGAAAGATTTTACCTGCACCATTTTTATGAGATAGTACTTGGCATTACGAAGTTCCTCTGTTGTGAGTGGGCCATTTCGTCGAATGTTATTTTTAACTTTAAATATAAATCTGAAAATAAAACTTAGAATACGTATTAATTTTAAGGGGTCAGGTACCTTTCAAATGGTCAAAATTTCGATTTTTTTTTTATTGCTTTATATGAAAGTATAATCTTTTAGATTCATATTAAAACAAACCCCATAAAAAAATTCTCATTAGAAACGAAGTTATGGGCAAAATAGTAAGGCCTCTTTTCATGAAACAGCGATATTTAAAGGGCTAGACTGTTTGTTTACATTTTTCACGCAGCAGGCGCCGACCGTAGCTGATAAGATTCAAGGATTTCTACTCTTACTTTTCTTTACTCTGTGGTTATTTATTTTCCCTTTCCTTTCAGGAAATCAAGCAGAAATTAGCAACTGCTACTTCAACTTTAGATTCAAGCTAGTTAGCTTGATTTAGAAATAAATCTATGCACGTTGTGTTGTTTACTCTTTCGATGCTGAATTTCTGATTTTTTTATAGTGATTTGTTTGCGAATAAGTTTTATTTTAGCTTTAAATTAATTTTATTTATTTCGTTAATAATCTTCTGCTACAATGAGTGAAGTTCTTAGCGAAAACACACCTAAAAGAGCTTCTGGGATACGACCGAAAAAAAGGAAATTTACTGGTAATATATATACTAGAAAGTTGACGAAAAGTGAAAATGATTCACTGAATAACAGTGCTTCACAGAGAAAACTTTCTGTAAACAAGGAGTTTGAATATAATTCTAGCTTTGATGGATATCGTATTATGGATGTCAGTCACATGTTTTCCATTCTGGAAAAATTTTTATGCTGTAAAGCTTGTGGTGGTGAAGTAAGTATAACAGAAGAAATTGAATGTGGCTTATCATCTAAAATTTCGATTTTATGTGAAAATTGTGCTGAAGTTATTAAATTTAAGAATTCTAAGAAGATCGGCGAAAATAACAAAATTTCAGAAATTAACAACAGATATATTTATGCCATTAGATCAATTGGACTGGGGTATGCAGCAATGAAACTGTTTTGTGGAATCATGGATCTGCCTCAACCGGTTTCCAAAAAATCTTACAATGCTGCGATAAAGGTGCTACAGAAATGCTCTGCATCTGTTGCAGAAAAATCTATGATATCTGCAGCTTCAGAAGAAGTAACTCTGACTGATTCTTCATGCTTAAACATCAGTGGTGACGGTACATGGAAAACTCGGGGTCATACTTCACGAATAGGTGTGTGCACTGTCATTGGTGACAAAAGCGGCAAAGTTATTGATACTGAAGTCCTTTCCTCATTTTGCAAGTCATGTGATGCATGGAAACTAAAAAAAGGGACGCATGAATATAATTCATGGAAAAAAACCCATGAAAATGATTGCCTCAATAACCACGATGGATCTGCTGGAAAAATGGAACTAAGTGGTATGGTTCGAATATTTCAACGTTCAGAAGCCACAAGAAACGTAAAGTACATTGGATATATAGGTGATGGTGATGCCAAAACTTTTCAAGCCATATCAGAGGCCAGCCCATATGGTTCTGATACAAAAGTTGAAAAAATTGAATGCGTGGGTCACATTCAAAAGAGAATGGGCACACGCTTACGAAAACTTAAACAAAACAAAGTAAAATGTAGTGAAGGTAAAGCACTTGGAGGAAAAGGTAGACTTACGGACAACATCATTGCTAAGCTAACAGATTATTATGGAAATGCAATTCGACAGAATAAAAACAATTTACATGAAATGCGTAAAGCTATCTGGGCTGCATATTTTCATACTCGTTCAACGGATGCCGAGCCTCTACATTCATTTTGCCCTACTGGAAGTGAATCTTGGTGCAAATATAATAAAGCAGTTGCTTGTGGTACCATTAAAACATTTAAACACAAGAACACAGTCCCGACTAGTGTAATGGATACTATAAAACCAATTTTTAATGACTTATCGCAGCCAAAACTTCTGTCTAGGTGCTTAGGAGGTAAGACCCAGAACAACAATGAATCGATAAATTCTTTAATATGGAAATTATGTCCAAAAACACAAGGAGTAGGTAAAAGGATTGTGGAAATTGCTACAAATGAAGCAGTTATTTTGTTTAATGATGGCAATCAAGGAAAAATGAATGTAATGCAAGAATTTGGCTTGACAGTTGGTGCACATGCTCGAGGATGTTTGAAACAGTTAGACGACCAAAGAATTGCAACTTCTAATTTACGCTTTCTTCAAAACACAAAAGAAGCAAGAAAAAGTAAGCGAATGAAAGAAATTGCTCAGAAAGATAAATTTCTCTTGGAGGAAGGTGAAATTTACAGTGCCGGTGCTTTTTAAATGTGTTAAGTTTTGTGAAAATCTTTGAGCAAAGTTTTTTTCCATCTGTTATCCCATGCGATGATAGTTATCAAAGTATATGTATGTAAATTAGTGTTCAAATTTCTAAAAGGTTTATTTATGTCATGCAATAGAAAACATCAGAATGAATTCATAGATTTTTGTTTCACAAGTCTTTTAAAAAGTTTATCAACCTAATAATCTAAGTAAACAGATGATGTAGTATTGTTCTTGTAAAGGTAAATTTATTTTTATTTCTACTTTTATTTTTCTTGATTTAGTACACAATATTTATTTTTTAATATTTATTAAATTCATGTGTATAAATAAGATAAGTAAATAATTATATAAATTACTGCAATACTTAAAAATAATGTTTCATAATAAGTTCCTAAGTCAATCTTTTCTTTCAATTGAATTTTCACAAAAATAATTTTCGTTTTTACGCACATGGATTCAATAGCGCACATGATTTCTCCGAAACTGTTGGCTAAAATTTTATAAAAAATTAACAGCTCATACAAAACATTCAAATGTTGAAAATGACGAATTGTTATCAGTGTCATGTAAGAATTTATTAAATAATGAATGGTTATTTAGAAAAATGATATAAGGAAAAAAAATTTTCGTTTTTTCGTTTACGATTCAATAGCGCGCATGATTTCTCCGAAATGGTTGTCTAAAATTTTATAAAAAATTAACAGCTCTTACAAAACATTCAAATGTTGAAAATGACGAAGTATTATCAGTGTCATGTAAGGATTTATTAAATAATGAATGGTTATTTAGAAGAATGATATGAGGAAAAAATTTTTCGTTTTTATGTTTACGATTCAATAGCGCGCATGATTTCTTTGAAATTGTTGGCTAAAATTTTATAAAAAATTAACAGCTCATACAAAACATTCAAATGTTGAAAATGACGAATTGTTATCAGTGTCATGTAAGGATTTATTAAATAATGAATGGTTATTTAGAAGAATGATATGAGGAAAAATTATTTTCGTTTTTACGTTTACGATTCAATAGCGCGCATGATTTCTCCGAAATGGTTGTCTAAAATTTTATAAAAAATTAACAGCTCTTACAAAACATTCAAATGTTGAAAATGACGAAGTATTATCAGTGTCATGTAAGGATTTATTAAATAATGAATGGTTATTCAGAAGAATGATATGAGGAAAATTTTTTTTCGTTTTTCCGTTTACGATTCAATAGCGCGCATGATTTCTTTGAAATTGTTGGCTAAAATTTTATAAAAAATTAACAGCTCATACAAAACATTCAAATGTTGAAAATGACGAATTGTTTTTAGTGTCATGTAAGGATTTATTAGATAATGAATGGTTATTTAGAAGAACGATATGATGAAAAATTATTTTCGTTTTTACGTTTACGATTCAACTGCGCGCATGATTTCTCCGAAATGGTTGTCTAAAATGTCATAAAAAATTAACATCTCTTACATAGCATATAAATGTTGAAAATGATGAAGTATTACCAGTTTCATGTAAAAATTTTGTAAATAATGAATAAATATATAGAAAAATGTTGTATCAGTATATGTTATTTGTGTATTTATATTCATTTTGCATGTTTTATAGCACACTATTTACTATTTTTTTATAATGAAACTTATTGAATTTATGTTTTTATATAAATAGGTAAGTAAATAAATATATGTATACTTAAATATCTAAAGATATTTTGCATAATATGTTTTAAAAAGAAATTTTATCTTTAAATTGGATTTTCTCAAAATGCTATTTTTTCAACTTGCGCGCATGATTGCTCGAAAATGGTTGGGTAGAATTTGATGAAATTTTTACAGAAGTTACATAACATATAAATGCTTAAAATGACGAACTACTATCACATTTGTGTATGAATTTTTTAAGTTATGAATTATTATTTACAAAAAAAAGTGCTAAATTTTGTTATTTTTCATATTTTTATGTATTTTTTATACAAAGACAGAATCTAAAGTAACTAGGGTTCGTCATTTTGATTATTGACTATTTTTCTTTATATATAAAGTGATTTTAGGTCTTTATGATATTTTTTATGCATGTCAAGCTGCGCGCAAGACTATGTATGATTTTTCTTCGAGAAAAAAAGACCTTTTGTAATTTTTTAATTTAATTTTATGGTGAAGGTATAAAAATATTCCATGACCTGTAACAGTTACAGGAAGATTATTTAAATATGTGTTAAAAATTTGAAGTTCTTAAAAGCGATAGATTTAAAGATATTGAGATCAATACTGTATGCAAATTTTGCTTCTATTTTAATCGATCAAAGGTACCTGACCCCTTAAGTAGTTGTTACTTAAATTAAGAAAATCATTTACAAATGAATTTTCAGAAGTAGAAATTAAATTGATATTGTCTGTTTTTTTAAATTCATGCGAGTACAGTTCTTGTGATAGAATGTCTATATTGTCATTGGATTCATCAGAAGATGAAGGTGTGTGAAAGTTCGGGGGGCCATTCCACCAAAGATTCATGTTGGAAAGTTCTTGAGGACCTAGTCCACGTGATATAACATCTGCTGGGTTTAAATGCGATGGGACATGTTTCCAATAACAGTTTTCAGTTAAAGTTTGTATCTTAGATACTCTGTTGCCAACAAAGGTTTTTAGTTTGTTTGACGGTGTACTGATCCAAGCAATTGCGAATTTTGAGTCCGTATGCAAATAAATGTCACTTACTAGCATTTTTAAAGAAAACCGAATTTTCTCTATTAGTTGAGAAAGAAGTAGGCAAGCTGAGAGTTCCAGGCGGGGTATGGAAATTGTCCTTAAAGGGGCTACGCGAGACTTACTCGCAATCAGTTTAGTTGTTACAGTACTTGTTTCCCTTGTACAATGCATATAAATTGCAGCTCCATAAGCTAATTCCGAAGCATCTGAAAATCCTAACAACACTAATTTCTGAAAAGAATCGGTTAGAATGTATCTGTCGATTCTAATTTCTTCGATTAGTTTTAGAGATGACACAAAATTTATCCATTCACTGGCAACTGGATCTGGGATTTCATCTTCCCAACCTAACTTCAGGAGCCATAACTTCTGAAGAAATATCTTTGCTCGAGTAATAATTGGTCCCAAAAGACCTAAGGGATCGTATAATCTTGCAATGGTGCTCAGCACGTCTCGTTTCGTGTATGATGATTTCTCTGTTACTGAAATCTTGAACATAAATTGATCTTCAACGGGTTTCCAAATAACCCCTAGAGTTTTGCTTGTTGATTCTTCATTTACGGAAAAATTATGTTCTTGAACTTCCTGTGGCTTACTATTCATCAATTCCTTTGAGTTGGAATTCCATTTGTGAAGGGACATGCCGCAGGTTTTTAGCATGTTGCATAACTGCTGCTGGAGTTCTATAGCTGTATCTAGGTCATGTGCCCCTGTAACAATGTCGTCCATATAGACATCTTCTCTTATTACTTCAGCAGCCAAAGGGAATTGTGACGATTCATCGATGGCTAATTGTTTCAGAGTCCGTATTGCGAGAAACGGTGCACAGCAAGTTCCATACGTGACTGTATTCAATCTGTAAACAGCAGTTTCTTCGTTCTCATCTGTCTTCCATACAATTCTTAGAAGGTCGCGTTGAGATGGATGAATTAAAATTTGTCTGAACATTTTTTGAATGTCTGTAGTAAAAGCATACTTGTAAATACGAAATCTTGTCATAATTTCAAATATGTCTTCTTTCACTTCTCCTTTTAGCAGACAATCATTGAGACTGAAACCAGATGTAGTTGCCGCTGATGAACTGAATACCACCCTTAATTTTGTTGTGGTTTTGTCTGGTCTGAGAACTCCGTGATGTGGCAAGTAGTAACATAAATTATTATCTGGATGTTCTGATTGAGCATATGTAACCTTCTCCATGTGGCCTAACTCTAAGTATTCTTGCATGAATTGCTGGTATAATATCTTCATAGTTTTGTCTTTAGATAATCTTCTCCACAACTGATTCAGACGTTTTTTCGCAAGCTCTTTAGAATCGCCTAACTTTTCCAAATCCTTGGTAGCCATCTGCACTATATATCTACCAGCGTCATTTCTTTTATGCGTAGTTTTGTAATGTTCTTCACAGTATTCTTCTTCTTTACTCAGAATTTTGCAAGGTTCATCAATGGTTTCCAATTTCCAAAATTTTTCTAAACATTCATCAATGCTTTGAGACTGCGAAATAAAATCACAATATTGCGTATGACTGATCGTATCTGCGGTTCCTGTTGCGATATATCCGAATACTGAATTTCGGAAAACTAAATTGCTGTTTGGAATTCGAATTTCTCCATCCTTTATTATATCAAAGAAGGATTGTGCTCCGAGTAGCATGTCAATTTTGCCAGGAACGCTAAATTTTGGATCTGCTAACTGATGAGGAATTTTCAAGTTATGAATATTCAATTTTGTTACTGGGAGTGAATCGGTTATTTTTGAAACAAGGAAATCTAATGATGTTTCAAAGGATCCATTTCCATTTAGAATTTTCGCATGCACCTTGTATTTAATGTTCATTTCTTTTCCACCTAATCCTGATATCGCGATTTTCAATCTCTTTAATGGAATTCCCAGTCGATCAGCAAATTCTGATGTTACAATATTGGACATACTTCCTGAGTCCAGTATTACACGTGCTTGTAAATAACTACAAGAATAAGGGTTAAAAACCCAAACTAAAGCAGTGGAGAGAATAACAGATTTATTTCCGTTATTAACGCAAGATAAGGAAGGCGATAGAAGTGATTTAACTTCTGTCTGTCCGAAAAACTCTTGTGCATTCGGATTTAGTTTATTACCTTGCTCGATGGGATTAACTTCATTAATTTTGTTCGGAAAGGAAGTGTTTGCATTTCTGTGAAGTAACGTATTATGTCGTGACTGACAAATGTTGCATAAACTTTTAGATTTGCAATTAGCAATCGTGTGCTGATTACTTAAACAATTAAAGCAAAGTTTGTGTTTCATTGCTATTTCTTTTCTCTGAGAGGCATTTGATTTCAAAAATGTATCGCACTTATAAATTGCATGATTTTGCTTACATAACACACATGAATTAATTAAATTAGTTGACTTAACAAAGAGAGATTTTTGTTTAGAATTACGGTCTTGATTTGACTTGGGTTTTGCTGAAATGTTTTTACTGATATTTTCCAAGATTTGAGAACGTTTCTCTAAAAATAGTATTAAATTGTCTAATTCTGGAACTTCATTTGAACTGATACTCATTTCGTAAATTTTTCGCGTATCTTTATCCAATTTTTGAAGAATAATATTCAGAATTAGAACGTCGGAAAGATTGTTCCTTGTGTAATCTAAAACCTTTAATGCGCGAATGCTTTTCTTTACGGTGTCAACTAAATTCCGCAAATCTTTAGCAGAAGGTTGTATAATTTTATCTGCTTCGAAAAGTGAATTTATATGTATTTCTACAGCTATTCTATTGTTTTCATACCTATCTTTTAATGCCTGAATTAAAGAAGCGAATGTATCTTCTGTCGTTTGCAAAACTTTTGCTTCGTTTGTTAAAGCTGCTGATAAATAATGAAGTTTTTGAGTTTCAGATAATTGCTCATTCCATGTTATAATATTATCAAATTGTAATTTGAATGAACTCCAATCTTCCGGTTTACCTGAAAATTTCGGGAGTGGTATTTCCGGTAATTTGATATTAAATGAGTCATTTGTAAGAGTAGGTTTTAGTTGAATTTGATTGAGAACCTTACCTTCTTCTAAACGCTTAATTTGTTTCTTAATTTTGAATTTAGCTCTTACAATATTTTCAGTATATTCTTCACTAATGGTAATATCATTTTCATAATCTTTCGCAATACTTATGGCAGCTTCTATCTCACTATTTAAATTTTTCAGCGATACTTCCTTTTCATTTAACTGTTCCAAAATTTCTAAATACTCATCGGTTTCCTTATTTTCTTCATTAATTAAAGTATCAATTTTAGTTATAAGCTTAGTTACAGTTGTCCTTACAGTTGCGCGTTTCTTTTTTATTTTTTCAAGTGCATCCATTTTAGAAACTTATGAAATCAAAAGGAATAATCGAATGTTTCTTACCTTTTCTGGTAAACAGGTGATTTCGTATTTCGTCTGTGCTTACTCTTTCTTGCGATGATTGCGTAACACTTTTATCAAACTGCAGGTGTTGTTCTATGCGTTCGAAGATTGAATTGTTCGAAGAAAGAAAGAATAAATTTGTCGTCTGCACTGTCAATTCACTTTTTTAAACAAACTATTATTATTTTTTAAATATAAATACCTTTGAGCTCGACGGCCCATAATGTTAGTGTTGCGATGCGATATAAATATGAATTAAAAATGTCGATATAGCAGACTGTATAGTTTTATTATTAAATGCGTGCTCTTGGTGAGCAGTGACTGCCTTGGCGGCGTCCATAACAAACTGGAGGGAAACAACTGTGTGCGGGTATATGCTTACGTCATTCGACGTCATAACAAAGGTGCGCCAACAATAGCAACCTATTACATTTTTTTCTTTTTTTATACAAAAACTAATTGGAAATCTCTAAAAGATATCAAAATAATATAATTATTCAAAAGGTAATGACTGTATTTATTTTATAATTAGAATTAAAAAAAAAAGGTTGCTGCATTGTGTATAAATTATATTCATCGTCACTAGAAGTTGTCATTTTTTTCCCTATTTATTACAGATATTAAGTTTCCATTCACAATGGTCTTTGATTTTAAAGATATATTTTTTATTAATATGCCTGAAGTAGTAAAACTATTACTAGCGGTGCTAAAATAAAATTGCAATAAATGAATTTCTTTTTACGGTGTTAAAACGACTGTAAAACTACAGTTAAAACAAATAACATTAATGTACTTATTTCTCGGACAGAAAGATTTAAATGCTTAATATAATTGCTTTGTCAGTAGCTTAAAAATGTAGTAAGTGTTTGAAAACGAAAAAGAAAATTGAAATATTATTAATATTATTAATATAACTGTTACTATTTTTGTAATTGCAATTACTATTATTACTATTATTTAAAAATCAGTTAACATGTCCCTTTTTTATAATTTTAATGTAGTAAAAATTAATTAAAAGTAAATGGAATCAATTCAAGAGGTCCCAACAGAAATGTATACCATTTTTAGGTGTATTTGTTTTGTTTGTGTAGTTTTCGAAGTTAAATTTTTGTTTCCTGCGTAAGGAACGACTAATATTTCAGTTACTACCAAATCTATCAAATGTATACAAATTTCTTTAAGAAAAAAAATATCAAAATATTTCTCGTAAAAATGTCTCGGTAGCTTCATCGCCCCGATACCGACCCTTCCCGCTTTTCAATACCTTTAATTTGTGTAATTTTTCTTTTAAAATTTTCCGGATCATTTTCTCAATTTTTTCCCCCATTCCTCTTGAGTGTCAAATGTTCGGGTCGAACGTAGGGCCGCGATCGAAGGGAGGATGCAGAGGCAGCGGTTGACCCACCAGCTTCCAGACTAATAATAAGCTCGAATGCCTTATAACCTGTTCACACTTCGATACTTAAGATATATCAGACCGCCGAACTCTCTGAAAGAGTTCGGCGGCCTGTATTCGAATTGTATCGGCAAAATACAGGAAGAACCACTCACTCTCGTTGGCTGTAAAGCTTTGCTTTTACTGATTGTCTGTTAGGCAATCTTTATTTTAAGCGCATGCGCATACATTACTTTTGTTCAGATCACAGATACAGTGACATTGGCTGAGATATCTGAGGTAAGTTTATCAATGTGAACAGGCATCCAATTCCGGAAAGGTACCACTTCAAATACGGCGATCTAAGAGCGTAATTTTTTTTCCAAGCACCTTCGTCGTTCCAAGCCCAAGCTCGCACTCTGATTGGTTGTTGCTCTCGGCACTGTTTTCATGTAACTTGGCGATAATCGTACTTGGGGTAGCGATAGATTCTTCCGTCGAGGAGTTTGATTTCCTTCCGAACCGAGTACAAAGTAACTTTTCTCTTGCAGCATTGGATTGGATGGAACGTGTCTTACTGAAAGCTGTATTCTTTAAAAGTTTTTACACACAAGAGCACAAGACCACGAGGATAAGAATGATGGAAGAATAAAAATGAGCAGGTTAGGTTTACTCGTTCACTTACGAGCGAAGTATTTTTCGCCAAGTGTGGTTATCGCCAAGTTACGTGAAAACAGTGCCGAGAGCAACAACCAATCAGAGTGCGAGCTTGGGATTGGAACGACGAAGGTGCTAGGAAAAAAAATTTGCGATCTAAGATATATTTTGTTTGTAGTGCGAACAAAATATATTGTGAGAACGAGGATGTCTCGGTAGATTCATCGGCCCGAGCCAATCGCTTTCGACTTCGACTTCGACTACATTTTGACAATTTAAAATAAACTGTTAAACATTGTGCATGAATTTGTTGTTTATATATTGCTTACTTTAATTACTTTTATAATAAAAACGTAGACTAATTGCGCTGCAGAACTATGTAAATTCTTCTTATGTGTGCAATTCGTTCGAAACGAACACACTTAACACAGATATCGGGGTGAAAAACGTTGATTAACTCTCCTGTCAAAAATATACATGTGGAAAGTTAAAATATTTAGACTTTATTTAAAAATAGAGGATATAGTAGATATAGAAATAGCATTTGCTAATATGGAGTTTTAAACAAAAATTAATTTAGTGAAGGTTCAGTAGATTTAAAATTTTAAGATTTAAAATTTAAAGTATTTGCATGAATATAAAAATTAAAAAAGAAATCTCGTTATATGCATTCATGTTAGTTAAAAATAGAAACTAACATCCTTAAAACACAGACATTATGAATGAAAGATTTCAAATTTGGTATTATAAGGTACAAATTACCAACAAATTCAAATATGATATCGAATTTATTTATTTTTACTTATTTATTTTTTAATTTTTAAATATGCGTCGCGACTTCAATCCAAAGAAGTTCATTTTCTTTAGTGTATATTATACGAAACCATAATTGACCAATATATCACCTTTTTCCTAATTGTCAGTGACAATTTTGCGATTTTTTTCTTTTGACTGACTTCAAATGTTTTAAAGTTAAACTAAGTAGTTGCTAAAAATGCTAAAAAAAAAGAATAAAACAATTTCTGAAATTAGTTTTAATGATTAGAAGTAATTAATTATTAATTGGACTAAATTTATTTAATACATTATTATATAATAATATATAATATTAATATATATTTTTTATAAATAAATTATTATTAGCTATTACCTTTTTTCTTTATTACAAATATTATCGTAATTAGAATCATGATTTACTAAATTAATTTATAAAATTATTTTTTTGTTTATAAATTTATTTGTTTTTGTTTGTCATTTTTACAAAGAAATCTAATAATTTATAAATATACAGAACGACAAAAGTATTATAGTTTACTTGTAAAAACTTGAAAAACCATATCTACTTCAGTTGTTTATAGTTATATTCAATTTCAGCAGACGGAAATCATTAAGATCTAAATAATATTATTTTAGATTTATATATATCGTCGGTTTTTGTTGCACAGTGTTATCAGTCTCTCTTAAGCTTCCTTATTTTTGTCTATAAAATAAATTTCAAGATAGGAGAGCAGATGGCGGAAAAAATATTAAAAAACTACACATAAGAGAAGATCCTAAAACGATTTTTTGAACAACCAGTCCCATTTGTCTCTAGCAATGATTTTTCTCAAAATATACTTTATCTACTAGAAAACTCATTTTCCTTTTAAAGATTCAGATCCAAAAACTCAGTTTCCCATTGTTCAATGTGTATAAGTCGTAAATCAAAAAGAGTTATTTTTTTGGACATTTGTAGAGTATTGCAAGTGCAACATTAATTGTTTCCTATTGAAATGTATTTTAACAGTGTTTAAAAGTTCATTTATTTTAAGCTTTTTTGTAAATTTATGCTTAGTGTATTTCCTTCTTACTATAATAACTAAAATGTGCTTTCGTTGTAATTCTTCATTTATTTTAATGCAAATAATAACTAAGAAACGTTAAAGAAGATTGTATAATAAACAATACTGTATGTTGTTTACAGTTAAAAAACACTTATAATTTTAAGTAGTATAAATTATACTATAAACACGAATCTATCTAAACAAACATTTTTTCTTATCATTTTCTCTTTTTATACATATAAATATCGTATATATAATACTATATAATATAAATATAATAATATAAATACAATATATTAAATATAGTACCTGTGTCTAATATGGACACCCTAAGGAAAATGCATTTTTTTCACCCCCATGTACACGTGATAGAATTCCAAAAATATATGACCATGGTCCCCGGACTATTCACTATCATTATTAAAATTAGCGACCTTGTAACTATTACGGTTTTTATTTAAATGATAAAAACAAAAAATGTTTACAAGTGTCCATATAAGGAACCACTAGTCCCCTTTATGGACAGGTGGCTTCTTATTGACCTACTGCACAGGGGGTATGAATGAGCCACTCTTCTATGGAATTTTAGATGAGAGGGGATAAAAAATATATCTTAAAGTATTGCGGGGAGGGTAGGGCACAGTAAATATCTTCAGAACATGCACTTTAGAACGAGGGCCATTTTCGGTTGTGGCTCTTCGAAGACCGATGCAAAACACCTAAGTTACTACAAAATATTATGAAATAATGTAGTTGGTTTTGCTTAGCTTTCTATTTTTGTGAATCTGAAGATTCACGTGCTGTACTTCCAATGTGGGCATAAGGTGTCCATATTGGGAATCAGGAGTAGCTTTATTAAATCGTGTAATAAATAATTAAAGAAAATGTTTTTAAGCAATATACGCAGGAGCAATCGGAAATATGTTTTAAAAGCTTTCTGAAATACCCCACTTTTCAACATTTAAAGTGATTTTACAATATCTAATAAGAATTTAAACTTACCTCTAATTACTGTCAGCAAACCACGAAACAACAAGTTTCCTTCTAAATGGCGAACCGCGAGCTTTTTTGTACTTTGCTGGCTTAGTTATCTTTTCAACTGCTTTTTTTCACCGATATGTAGAGTGATCTCTCTATAAAAATTGTTACTTTTAAAAATATTAAGGGTGTCCATATTGAGAGCACTGTCCATATTGGGTACAAATACCTTATATAATAATTTTTACTTTGGATTTGCCTTTCTCTCAAAAAAATGTTAAATATTTTATTTTTGTAATATTATAATATTCTTAGAATTCAAAAAAAAATTATAAATATTTTTTACCTATATTTTCATTGATTCGCCAGAAAAAAATATGCTTTTTTGAAATAGTTTTGAATTATTTATAAAATTAAACATTTAAAAATATATATATCAGTAGAACCTACTCATTCGTTCATCAATCTATGTTTTCAAAATATAGAATGCTTTGATCATAAAATATGCTACAGAAAAAAAGAAGCAAATTATAGAAGATGATAATAAATTACACGATAAAGTGTTTTAAGGGCAAAGCAAGTTACAAGAATTACATCTGCAATGATTAGTGTCATTTGTCTTTTTCGGGAATGTTCTCAAAACATTTATTTTGTTCTAGTATGATAATCTAAAAGATACAGATTTTAAGAATTTGTATTTGTTATTTTAGGGGTAAATAGCAGTTAAAAAGATGAAGTTTACTGTTATATTTTACTGGAAATATTAAGGTAAAAATCTTAGACTTTATTTTTTTTTAATTAAAAAAATAATTTCAACTTTTCAGTTTCTGCTGATAATAATATGCCAGTTTCTGTTAAAAAACTGTAAAACTCTAGTACAATAGAGTAATTTACATAATTTCTAAAATTTAAATGTGCTTCCTAAAGAATTTACTTTTCAGACAAAGTAGTTAAATATAGTAAATATGCACAACTTTAAATTTACCTTCGTGCGGACTACTCTATACTTAAGCCTTAATATTCACACTTACATACATGATTTTCTTACATGTTTTACAAGCCAATCGCGTTTTACAGATTGATCATTAAATATGAAAATTATTGTATTCAACAATCACGAATACAGCTTTTGCTGCCATGATAGTGTTGAAATCCGCCTCAAGTATTCCTCAATCACAAGAAAATGCATGGAAAATATGGGACTTTATTTAACATATTAATATATAATAATGTATAATATTAATATGTATGATTTTATAAGTAATTATTATTAGCTAATACCCTTTTCCTTTATTACAAATATTATCATAAATAGAACAATGATTTACTAAATTTATTTTTATTTATTTGTTTTTGTTTGCCATTTTTACAAAGATATCTAATACGTTATAAATATACAGAACGACAAAGTGTTAAAGTTTACTTTAACTGACTAAAGTTTACTTTACTTTAACTCGTTTTACTTTACTGAAAAACCGTATTCACTTCCGTTGTTTACAGTTATATTCAATTTCAGCAGACGGAAATAATTAAGATCTAAATAACCTTAGTTTTGATTATATATATCGACGATTTTTGTTGCAGAATGTTATCTTTGTCACTTAAGCTTCCTTATTTTTGGCTATAAAATAAATTTCAAGATAGGAGAGCAGATGGCGGAAAAATATTAAAAAAACTACTTATAAGAGAGGATTCTAGAAAGATTCTTTGAACGACCAGTCCCATTTGTCTCTAGCAATGATTTTCTCAAAATATACTTTAATTACAAGAAAACTCATTTTTCTTTAGAAGATTCCGACAAGAAACTCAGTTTCTCATTGTTCAATGTGTATAAGCCGTAAATCAAACTTTTTTTCGGACGATTGTAGAATATTGCAACTACAACATTAATTGTTTCGGACTGAAATGCATTTCGGTGATGTTAAAAGGTTCATTTAGTTTAAGCTTTTTTAATTGATGCTTAGTATACTTCCTTCTTACTGTAATAAGTGAAAAATGCTTTCGTTGTAATTCTTCATTTATTTTAATGCAAATAATAACTAAGAAGCATAAAAGAAGATTGTATAATAAACAATATTGTATTTAAACTTATAGGTTTTCAGTAGTATAAAATATAGTATATACTCGAATCTATCTAAAGAAACATATTTTCTTATCATTTTCTGTTTTTAAACATATAAATACAATATGGTATAAATATAATAATATAAATACAATATATTGAGTTTATAATAGTTCTAACTTTGTATGTCTTTCTCTCAATAAAAAGCGTTAAATATTTCATTTCTGTAATAATATAATATTCATAGAATTTAAAGAGTATTATAAGTATTTTTATCTATATTTTTATTTAGAAAAAGATATGCTTTTTTGAAAAAAAAATTGAATGATGTATAAAATTAAACACTTTTTAAACAAAAAGATTATCTATATAACATACTTATTTGTTCATCACTGTATGTTTTCAAAATACAGAATGCTTTGATCATAAAATTTGCTACACAACAAAAGAAGCAAATTATAGAAGATGATAATAAATTACACGAGAAAGTGTTTTAAGGGCAAAGTAAGTTACAAGAATTACATTTGCAATGATTAGTGTCATTTGTCTTTCTCGGTAATGTTCTCAAAACATTTATTTTATTCTAGGATAATAATCTAAAAGATTCAGATTGGAAGAATTCTTACTTATTATTTTAGCGGTAAATAGCGTTTAAAAGGATGAAATTTACTGTTATATTTTATTGAAAATATTAAGGCAAAAATTTTAGACTTTATTTTTTCTAAGTAAAAAGAAAAAAAAATTAATTTCTCAGTTTTTGCTGATAATAATGTGTCAATTTCTCTTAAAAGACTATAAATCTCTAGAATAATAGAGTAATTTATATAATTTGTAAAAATTAAATGTGCTTCCTAAAAAAATTCTTTTCAGACACAGTAGTTAAATATAATAAATATGCTTGGCTTTAAATTTCGGGCTAGTCTATATTTAAGCGATAATATTCACATTTACATATGAGGACCTCAGAAGCCAAGGGGTACAAGTGATAAAAATTCGATTTGGAGTAAATTGAGTTCAAAGATAAATGACATTAAATATGAACATCAATAATAATTGACTGAATTCAAATAAGAATCTGCCATTTGTTTTAATGTGGTCTTTGAACTTTTATTTCAATAATTTAAAAAAATGCAAAGTAGATTTCTTTTAATTTACAATTAATCTATTATGATTATTATTCGGCAAAAGTGGTTGATCACAAGTATGCAGCGCATATTTAGAAAATCACTTATATTTCATTACCTGGAAAGATAGAAGCATATTTCCAGGTCGCCTGTGTACTTAGTTCATTTTTTTCAATTTTGTCACTTATACCCCTTGGCTTCTGGGGTCCTCATATATGTTTTTATAAACCAATCGTGTTTAACAGATTGAACAGATTGAAAAGATTTTGATTGATTTTTTACAGATGAAAATTATCGTATTTAAGTACACACGAAAACAGCTTTTGCTGCCATGATAGTGCTGAAATCTTCCTCAGGGTTCAAGGTATTCCCCAATCACAAGAAAATGTATGGAATGTACCGCATATATCTTAATTAGGAAATTTTGAGCTATGTTATAGTGACCAATAATGAAAATCCACATTTAGGCTGAAATTCATTTTCCCTTACCTGAGGATGTTTCAGCTCTCTATAGCAGGGACATGCGAATAGAAAACTGCGCCCGGGGCACACTTTCAACTTGGAGCGCCCTCACCCAACTTTTTCTTGTAACAGGACAAAAATGACGTTCATAGTATAAAATTGGCTCCCCCAATTTCTGCACCCGGGGCGACCGGCCCTTCGCCCTCTCAATTTGCACAGCACTGCTCTAGAGTTCAGTGTTTTGACATCTGAAGTTTGATTTCGTGATTGGTCAAATAAAACAAGTTGAATGATCAATTCGTACAATTTGGTTAATTGAAAAATATCATTGTATCACGGAAAATAAATTGTATATAATTGCACTAATGCAGTATATTTACATATATCATACAATTTTACATTGCTTCTTATATCATAGAAAATTATTCAAGTACACCTAATAATAATGATGCTATGTGAAAACTAAATTTTATTTTCGTAAAATAATAGTACTGGTGATTTCTCATAATCATACACTACAACACAACAATTATTACGTAAAAATAAATTTACAGAAATAGAAAAAGCTGATCATCCAGCTTATCAGACATACAAGTAACAAGAAATAAAAGAATGAAGGAAATAAAAGAAAACCATAATAAGTGAACCGTTTACTGCAAAAGTAAGTTTTTCCTATGGGAAAAAAGAATGTACATTAAATTTTACAAAATGTTTATTTCGGTTTAGTTTTTTTTATTTCGCATTTTGTACCTTAAAAACATACAAATGAATTTCCCTTGCAGAATTTCACCAATTCCACATCTCTCACAGACACATTATTTTTTTAATGATTGGACAGAATTTTCAAAAGAAATATTATTCAAACAATGGTGTCTATAATCATTTAGGGCTTAAGATTTTTATATATTACACAGGCCTACAGAAAAAAAATTTCTTTTTGGTGCCAAAGATTTTACAACTGATTTTAAATATCTTTAGGATGCTGAATCTAAATATGAAATCAGTTTTTCTCTATCAGCTCTATTTTTTTAGATATACGAAGAGAACTAAAGATTTTTTAGAACTATAGTGACCTTAAATGCTCAAAATGTCCTTCTGACACATGGGCCAGTTGCGACGCTCAAGGTGATTTGTGAGGCATTGAAATATGAGAAAACCTTGAAAAAAAAATCTATGTGATAAAATTATCTATATTATAAAAATTTAATCTCCATAGGACACGCGGTTCTTCACTAAGAGGAAATGCTGATTCCAACGTTTTACCAGCTACAGCTCAGGAAGGATGAATACTGTCCTACAGATCATCCTTCCGATGATTATGAAGTTGATTATAAAAAGATGTTGTCAATGACTCAACGTTTCAACCAGGATTTGTTAAATGGTCTCACCAGAGATCTCAATCTATCAAAAGAAGTGTCTGAATTACTGGCTTCAAGATTGAAAAACAAAGATTTACTGGAAAAAGGAATCAAATTTACCTTTTACGGCACAAGAGAAAAGAATCTACTACCATTCTTTTCCCAAGAAATCTTGTATTTTGTCATGAAATTAGAGGACTTCCGGAAAGATGGGTCTTTTTGTCTATTTTCCAGATGATTAACCCTTATTTGAGGGTTAATGAGGGTTATGGGTTGATGTTAAAGAGGGGTTTGAATCGTGTCTTTCTACACAATGCTGGGAACAAATATGGTTCCACACTAATTGCTCACTCAACAAAAATATAAGAAGTATATAACAAAATAGCTTTGTTCTTTGACAAAATAACGTATCATAAACATCAATGGGTGATTTGTGTGAATTTTAAAAATGGTAAACTTTCGCCTTGGACAGCAAAACGGTTACACCGAATATCCTTCCTCATCGTGTTTTTTGGATAGCAGTAATAAAAAACACTACTAAATGAAAAAAGAGTGGGCTAAGAGAGAAACATAATTGTTGGGGGAAAGAAATGTCATTAATAAACCTTCAGTTGGGCAAGAGAAAATCATACTTTCTCAGCTGCATATCAAGCTCGGCTTTATGAAGCAGTTTGTAAAGGCTTTTGATAAGAACGGATAATGCTTTGCATATATAGGAAGGAAAATGCTTTAATTGAATTATGAAAATGTTAAAGCAGGAATATTTGACATACCACAAGTAAGCCAACTGATTTAGTATCCTGCCTTCGTAAATTCGATGAATGAGGCTGAATGAAAAGCCTGCACTTCTTTTATGGCAGATGTCAAAAACATTCTTCGCAAACACAAATCAGAAAACTATGTAGAACTGGTTAATGAAATTCATAATAATTTTAAAACTCTTGGGTGTAATATGAGCATAAAATGCACTATATTCACAGCTACTTAGAGTATTTTCTTTAAAATTTAGGAGACAAAAGTGAGGAACAGGGTGAAATATTTCACTAGAATATTAAGACTTTGGAGGACAGCTACAAAGGAAGATGGGATACTCATATGATGGAAGAATACTGTTTTAGTTTAAAAAAGGACAGTTCTAAAATATATTTGAAAATGTCTCGGAAAAGAAGCATCCGAAGTGTTCAGTGAGAATCAATCTCATTGGTGACTTTTTCTCTATCTTTCTGAGTAAAAATATTTGTATAATATAATTAAAAAAATTATTAATTGAATATTTATGTATCATAATAATAAAATTTAACATTTGTTTATTATAAAAATAAAATTTCTGTGGTTTATTTTATTTTTATATGTATTTTTTAATACATGGATTTACCTTAAAATAATGCAACATGCATTTCACAAAAAGTTGTTTATCTTAAAAATCTGAGCTGCTGGGGATAAACTAATGCCATATTTGAATTCAGGACATCATATTCATATAAAATCAGCTCGAAATACCTCGGCACCAAAACAGCTGTTGACCAGTGTTATTTTCTACATTTATGTCTCTGTTGATTATGGTTTAATTATCTTTTCCTCACAAAACATGAAATGATGTAATGTCGCAATACTTTAATTTTTTTTCCACGTAAGACAATAACTCCTCAACTGCCGATTCAAAACTTAAGATTTTGTGATTGCTTTGAAGTTAAGTAGTATATAATTCGGTAAAATTTTTCTTTTATATTACTTTACTTTTGTTATAAAGATTTCTGTCATTTTTGTTCAAAACCGTTGTTTCCTAAAAAACTTCAAAATGAACTTCTCTTGCGTAATTATCGCAACTCTGTCGCTATTAATCTTATATCTTTTACTCATCTACTATTTTTTAAATATTACGTAAGAATTTTACAAGAAGGATTATTTTTAATGCCAATACTTATTTTACAAGTGAAAAAAACAAAAACAAACTGTTTTATTACAAAAGTTATCAGAGTTATTTATCGTCTTATTATGTTCTACTAGATGCAATAGAATTTAAATTTAAATTGTGGTTTTTTTCATATTCTATTTCTGTTATTTTCATTTTTTTATGATTTTATTAAACTTTCTTTATTTCTACTAACTAAAGTTTTTTTTTTTTTTTTTTTTTTTTTTTTTTTTTTTTTTTAATTTTTTTAATTTTTGCAACAATATAATTTCAAGAAAAAAATGTTTAGCCTTTATTAAGTTCTGATGAAATCTAAAGAAAAAAAATATTTAATTTAAAGTACTTTAAGGTAGGTGATATATTACTTGTGATCAAATTAATTACATGAAATGTAAGACTTTAAATTGTTTTTGCTCTGTTACTTCTATAGGTGGTTTTTATTTATTATTTTATGACTTTATTGCAATCAATTTATTAATGATTTTTTTTTTGCCCTCGTGAACAACAATGTTGTTTATCTGATAAGTGTAGAAGCTTGTGTAAAACTTGAATGTTTTTTAACCCTATCCGGCATACTACTTTTTAAAGTTGGATTTTAAAGAAGAAAAAAAATAAGCAATCTCTTAAGGTGTAGAGGAGTACACAGATATTGTTTTGTAAAGATTGCACTAATCATTTTAATTATACAACTGTTGCCGAAGTAGTAACCTCCCATAAGTAAAGCATTGATAAGTGCAGTGACAAAAGCATTGCTGTGAAGCGCGTATTACAGTAAAACATTTTACCTATTATTTAAAAACAGTAGAGTTTGATCTCTGTGGTGCTGCTATCTAGAACGTATAAGAAAGATTTATAGTAGCCATTAGAGTAGTTTTTGAAATATTCAGGGAGTTTTTGTGTCTCTAAACAGGGGAACGTTATGTGTTGCCGACTGCGAGTTAAAGGGTTAAATGAGATTTTATTGTATATTGCAAAATAATTAAATAAAAAGATAAAGAAACAAACAATAGGCTTTTACAAGTAAAAAACAAACAAACACATAATTTCTTTATAAAAGTTTAGAGATGTGGATTTGCTGGAGTAGATTTATCATCATGTCAAATTTAAATTTAAAATGTCGCAATTTTTTCATATAAAATGAGTTAAACCATTCTCATTCTGTTGCATTTACTCTAAGATTTTTCTCCAAGTTTACTTGAGATTGGCGGGCAATTTTATATCCTTCTCCTGACACAATTATTGCAATAATTTTATACTTTTAATCCTTCACAAGCAAAAAAGTCAGATATTGTTTATATTTGAATTATTATTAAGATAGGTGATATAATACGTGTGATCAAATTAATTATCATATACTATCGTGATTAAATCGACCCCAAAATCGAGAGTAATAACAGACTGAATACTAACAGACTGTATATAATAAAAATGTTTTTTTTTATCTTATTTAAATCAAGAATGTATTGATATTAAAGATATCCGGGACATAAATATCTTCAAATTTTCGAAAAAAAAAAATTCTATATTCTTAAATTATTCTTAAATTATTATTCTTAATATTCTATTTATTTTTTCTATCTTAACTAGAATAGGATTTTTTTTTTTTTTTTTTTTTTTTTTTTTTAATCTAGCTTTCAAGCGATGATTGTAATATAAATGATTGAAAAAATAATAAAAATGATATAATGATTGTAATAGAAATATCTCCTTTTGAAAATGCGCTTTTGTTTATGAGTAGTTTTTTTTTTTTTTCACTATTTCCCATATTTAAATCTTTATAACTCAAGAACCATTAGACCCAACTTGTTCATACTTGGAACATGTCTTTTCTGTTGTTTGACCTTAATTTCGATTTGGAAAAATTAAATACATATATATATATATATATTTATACTTTTGACGATATGATTTTTTTAAGTTGTATTATTTTTATTCAAATTTTTACTTTGAAATTTTTTTATTTTTTAATTTTATTCAAATTAATATTTTTTAAAAATGCTGAATCAAAATAAAGTTTTTACATTTCGGTTTATTTCAATGAAAAAAAAAATATGAATGATATTTCGATGCATAACGATTTTAATTTACCACAATTTTTTAATAAGTTTTAAACTTTAAAAAATGATATCTGTATCATGTGATTTTGTTAACGAATGTTGTGGTTAACCATCATACAACAGTTCAAAATTTTATCTCAGTAAATAAAAATTACCGTATTTTCGGGTGTATAGTCCGCGGCTTATACAAGAAAAATAACCTTCCAAAAAGCCGCTGCGGCTTATACACGGTGCGGGTTAAACAAATGCGGTGCTATTTTATACAAATATTTAAAAAAAATGGAAATCGTGATATTTTTTCTACAACTTTTAAACCTCAAAAAATTTGAAAAAAAAAAAAAATCAAAGTTTGTAAATTTTTTTCGCTATGCCGCGAAATTTAGAGAGTTCTCCCATGTTTGTAAAGGCTATTTTTTACTGCTTAAATACAATTATTTCTGGGTTTGGAAGAACTGTCGTAACTATCACCAAGTATTGCACTCATAGATCTATAATAGCTACCGTATATACTCGCGTATAAGTCGTGAAATTTTAGACAAAAAAAAAACCTCCCTCCAAAGTGAGGGGTCGACTTATACGCGAGACCTTAAAAAATGACACAAAATGTCTTAAAAAAATCTTGAAAAGACGCCAATTTCATCAAAGATTCGTGATTCATTCATTTCATCATGATTCGTCCGTATTCAGCGATTTTTGTTTTTGAGGGGGAGGGCGCTTTTTTGGGATTTTTTGAAAATTTCAAATTTTTTATAAAGTGGGGAAGGGGCGTTTGATCGGGAAGGGCGGATTAACGGGATGTTACAGTAAATAAAATATCAGAAAATATTTTGCTAGCGAATCAGTGCTGCAGCACCCCATTGTGTTTGTAGAGTACAAAATCCAAAATCCGGAACCCTTCCATCCTCGACGATTCTGAATTTAAGATTATTTAAGGTTTAATTTATTTTTCAAAAAAATAATCTACCCTATACTGTTGCAAAGAACAAAATAAAGTGCGTGATATATGTCATTTCCGAACGATTCAGAGCAGTCGGTCTTTTCCGTAACGATTCCGAGGAATCGTTCCTTTACAGAGTCGTTTCATTTCGGAATGAATTCGAGGAATCGAACTTTTCCGGAGTCGTTCCATTTCAATTAGAGTCCGAGGAATCGTTCCTTTTCGGAGTTGGTACCTTACCTGTTACAAAGGGAAGCGACATATTTCACCATTCTGTACGATGTGGCGAGAAAATACTTGGCGAGACTTCTGGATTTGTGAGATAAATACTTTAAGAGGGTGTTTTCGCTCACGGAGAGTGTAGCAGTCCTGTTTATGTTTATGTTGATCGCGTGAGGAAGAGCGAGCTCGAGCAGTATATGAGAAAGATTCTGTGTATTTACACCACAAAACTGTAATTTTCACAGACTTGTTATATTTGAACTTAGAAGAATTGTAGAAAAAAAATACGTACACAGAAAGAATTCACGAAATTGATTACAAATTTTGCATTGGAAATGTGCCAAAATAACAAATTAAGTTGAATAATAAAAATGAACTCTAACTCCATGTAAATGGATTTATTTTATTAAAATAATGAAGTTTAAAAACTGTTTTTTCACAATACATTATTTAACGAACTATGGATTTTATGTACTATACATAACTCAATATTTATGTGTGTTTGTCAATAAAAAAAATCACATTATGATTTTTTGTTTATTAACTAATATTAAATTTAGAGATTACTTAAATTTTTAGATTCTCAAATTCATTGTGAACTTTTATTATCTTAATTATTAAAATTCGTATACATATTTGAATAAGATTAAGAAGTCTAAAATTTTACTAATTTCTTTGTCTGATTTTTTTTTAAAGAAGATTTAAACACATTTAAAATTAACAAGCATTAAATCAATTATTCGGTTGAGGGACTAACTGAAATGTATTATAAAGATATTATAGTTAAAATATGAGTATATTATTAAGTATACATTAAATAAAAATAACAGTATATTATTAGAGATATAAAAAGTGTAATTTTTCTACCCCTCAAAAATGTATTTTTAAGCTATATTTTTTTTCTGTTAAAGTCTTGTGAGATTTTAATGTTTAGTAATTAAAGTAAGGTGGTCTGGTGTTATAACGCTAGGCGGGGTAATAACGCCAAGTGCTAATATTTTGCATAATTATGAAATTATCTGGTAAATGACACCCATGTGCTCTACGAAGAAGGGTTTTGAGTCATTTAAATCGCAAAAAACAGCTTCAACTTAATTTGTTTCAGTTTTAGGTCTTATTGTTTTTACAAGCAACTAAAATTAACGCTTGATATAAAATTTGTGAGATACGTTTTGTGATGTGAAGACTATTTTTTTTATCCGGAAATACTTTGTTAATTACATAAATTTGTAGTACATGTCATGGACTTTCAAAATGTTGTTGAAGATTTTGGATATCTTCTCGAGATAACTTGTAATTTAAAATGTACAGAGCAATAACTATAACGGGGTAAGAACGCCAATCTTGGCATTAATACCCCAGTTGATTCCCTACAGTGGCCGAGCTACATCCCAAATACTGATTCAAATAAACACAGTTAAAACTGTGCAATGTTTCTAATAATTCTATTTAAGCGGTCCTTTTTAAGCAAAAAGAAGCTCACGGTCTGATATTCTTTTGCCTCATCCTCCCCCCCCCCCCCTCACACACACCTTTATTTTTCTTACACTTTCACAAAAAATTGAACATTTTCAATAGCTTAGAATGCAATTTGTCGATTTCAAAGTTTGTAGAGTTTGTATTTTTAGAATTGGGCAATCTACATGCAATTATTCCATCTTATTTCATAGTTTTGTTTGCATGGTGTTATTACCCATATAGGTGGGTATTAACGCCAAATAGCATTGTTCAAGAAATCACGCCATTACATTTTATGAATACATATCTGTTAAATTATTTTTTTATATAGATAGTCAATGAGTTGCTGTATCAAATCATATATTTGTTTGAAAAATACAAACTAAAACTGACCCGTGAAAATTGGTAGAACCTTAACGTGGCGTTATTACCCCCAGGGTACCTTATAAATATTTATATTTTGTTTTGGAATATTAAATGTCACTTTAAGGATTCTTCCCTTTTTAGCTCACAGGTTATCATAGCCTGAGAGCTTATGTGCCCGTCCGTTCTGTATGTACGTTCGTTCGTGCGTAACGCGATAATTCATGATAAAAATATCCGATCCTCTTGAAATTTTGTATGTAGGTATATCCTGACAAGGCGCTTCCCTGATTAGTTTTTGAAGTTCATTCGATATGTATAAGGGGGGGGGGGAACGGGGGGCTCATGCCCTTCCCCTTAGTTGATATAAATGGGACTTTCATGCAAAATTAATTTTTCGTTCAAAATTTAGATTAGGATCATTCTGATGAGGCGATTCCGTGACTGTTATTAGGTGTGCATTGAATAAGTATAAATAGGGGGAACGGGGGTTCTAATGCCCCCCCTTAATTTATATAAATGGGTTTTTCAAGCAGAATTTTCAGATTTCGTTCAAATCTTTGAATAGTTTTGGAAGTTTAATGGTTAAGTATAAAAGGGTGGGATAACTCCTTTTAAATTATATAAATGCTAAATGAGTTTTTATTGAGAATTATCTCATTTGCTCTGAATTTTGGATATAGATTTTTTATATGATAAAGCATGTCTTTGATAGTATAGGAGGTTCAATGATTAAGTATAAAAAAAGAGGAAAGGGGAGAGTTGTTTCCCCTTCTTAATTTTTTTTCGAACGGAATTAACCCTTGAAAATATAAGGCTTTAATGTACAATTAGTATTTGTAGCCTGTGAGCTCAATGCCATCAGTTTAACTGGGCAGTATTCTTTTTATTAAAATACTTTTATCATGTTCTCCCCCATTCTATCCTTATAAAAATTGAATATGAAATAATAAAGACATGAATAATTATATTAGATTGTTGTTTTGATGGATGTCATACTAGGGGTTAGTATATTCCTTCCCCCTATTTTCTTCTAATTTTAATTAAATATATAATATTGGGCTCTTTCTCATGAAATAGTTTTAATGCTATACATTCTTATGAAATAGTTTTAATGCTATTAAAACATTGATAATAGCAAATCAGTTCTAATATTTCTAACAGTTGCCTTGATATTTTTATTGCTATGAATAACTGGTGACGTCATTTAAAGAAAAATATTCCGGAATCTGAACAGCAACTATCATAAAAAGCACACAAAAATTAATGCCAAGTTGCTTGTCACATGCTTATCTGACGACACATTTTTTTTTATGTACTTTTAACTTAACGTTTAAAGAAAATAATGTCAAAGTATCATACAATGAATAGAATAGAATTGAATGCTATTCATTTCAATGAATAGAATAGTGTATATTTTTTGATAATTTAATTTTTGGTGAATAGTTTTGTTACAGGTCTGATAAATTATACATGCAAGGGTACTATTACTTCATTATCCTGTCGATTAAAAAAACTATCAACAAATTATAAGATTAAATGCCAATAATGTATGATCGAAAATGTCACATTCACTTGATATTAAACAGGATAAACGTGTTTCACATCATCAAGTGATTTTTAATTTGACTTTTAATTTACATTTTTATTAATGGTTTACTAACTTAATTGTTTTTTTGTTTTTTTAAATAAAAATTATGTCAGTTTGTTTTACTTTTCAGGTAGTTAGGGGATTTGTATAATTTGGCAAAATTAATCGACAGGATAAACAAATAATACCCATGCAAGTATTGAAAAATTGGTAATTCAAGCATTAGTTCCAGGACATTTTGCAAATAAAGATTCATCCAACAGATTTTAGTCGCAGCTAAAATCTAATTTCAGATTGAATTACATGTTATTTTTCGAAAGTGATATGTACTGTATTCTTCTTTTAAAAATCTGGAAAAAAAAGTGGTCTTCAATACCAATTTTAAAATATGATCTAGATTTACAAAATGCTAGATTTTGATAAACATTGAAATCATTTTAATTGCACTAAATATTTATTTCTAGTTTCATATTAGTAATATTACATTTATTATATTTTAATTATATTAATCATTAACAATTTATTATATTGATTTAATAAATATTGTTAAATATTAACAATTATAAAATGTTCATACATTTTTCATTTATACTATACAATTAGTTCATTTTTTTAATAAAAAATAATAAATATTTAGTTTATATCCTAATTATAACTATATTCATGCTATACAATTAGCTTATTTTAAATAACAATAATAAATGTTTATACTGAATGCTAAATTAATCTTAAACATTTGGGATTTTCTTTAAATTGGTTTTTAAATTTGAAGTATTAATTACAAAATATATACACACAACCAACATTTTTTTTTTCACTTTTTATCAATAATGATTATTCAAAGTTCATAGCTTCTTGAAAAATAGGTATACTAATTATATTGCTATACTTTATAATTATTAATTAATAATAAACCAATATAAAGTATTTATTTATAGAAAGCTATAATAGATTTTTCAATATAAGTCATACATGATTATATTAATATTATTATATAACAATTAATTAATAAATAATAATATTAATAATATGCAATAATTTATTAATAATAATGTTAATTACATTATATAATCAATTGCAGCTTGAAAAACAAAATGCATGTAGTTTTAATTAAAAATGACAATTTTTTAAAAATATTAATAACATAATTATTTTTATTATTATGTAAATATATTAAATAATAATTAATTATGTAATATATTTATATAACTAATTAATAATTAGGATGAGCGAAGCGAATCCTCTACTAGGCCACTCAAATTACATTTTGTCGTACACTTTACAAAAAAAACTATTCAATATTTTAACTTCAAATTAAACACAAAAATAAATTATGATCTGTAGATTTGCACAATATCATTTTTTTTTTTTTTTTTTTTTTTTTTTTTTTTTTTTTTTTACAGTAAAAAGTTAAAAAAATTATTATTTTACTTAATTTATTTTACATGCATTTCCAATACGGACGCATTTTAGCAAATAAATAAAAAAATGAAACGCGTGTATCTTCAGAAAAAAATATAAATCATGGAGTAAGTAGTTATAGATAGAATAATGATTAATTTAATAAATAAAATATGTTTTCATTATTCAGCAAAATCGTTTGCACAGATGACACTTAAACATTTAAAAAAAATTTATCGTGGATTTTTTTTTTTTTTTTTTTTTTTTTTTTTTTTTTTTGTAAAGTGGGAACAAAAGAATTGTAAATAGATAAAATTAATTGTTAAATTTGTTATATAAACGAAAAATTAAAAAAATTGAAGCGTGAAGTTGTTGTCTCGATTCAAGCTCGTTATAAATGTACTAAAGCAAAGTTGGCCAATTCAGAAACGACAAATTGACTTTAACCATTTCTTACTTTATCATTTGGATCTAAAGTAATGTTATGTTCTTATTTGTGGACCGAAAAAGGTTTAATGAACGGGACTTTAGACTTTGTTGCACGTAATAAAGAAAATCACCAGCCACCAGACCAGATATCGCGAATAATCATGGATAAATTTGAATACTACAATAATTTAACTTATAAGAATTGGTGCGTACCAAGTCCCCCAATAATTAAATTCTGGAAAAATGGAAGCATAAATTGCTCAAGGAAAGAATTTCTTCTGCAGTTAGCTTTTGCTGTTACAATTCATAAATCCCAAGGTTTAACATTAGATGAAGCAGTTGTAGATATTGAGGATATATGACACCAGTTGGCTTAAAAACGTACGTAACGTTGTCGAGAGTGAAAATCCTTCAAAATTAAGCATTCAATAGAAATTTTCCTTACGAAAAATTCTACAATATCAAAAATTCTGATACGCTAACATGTATAAAAACGAGGAAATTAGAAAAAAAAGTTTTACAGTTAAAAATTCATAGTATCAACGAGAGCTGATTTCAAATGTTTTTCCAGAAAATAGGATTTTGACGAAGTAACTTTCTTCAAGCTCTCTTCAAATATATTATTCTAAAATAGCTATCAAAGATTATTTGATGTTAATTACAAAGATTGTAAACATGCATATTTCAAACAACTTTAAAAAACACCAGTGGTTACTGGAAATTGTAAAAAAAAAAAACTTTAAAAGAGCTTTTAGGTGAAAATTTAAAAATATTTTGTAAAAGTTTGCTTCGAAAGTATTTTATTATGCCAGTCTTACATCATAAATAAAAAATTAAAATGCGCCAAAATATAAAATAACGTAACTGTTTAATAAAGATGCAAAAATAATATTAAAAAATATTTTTACTTTCAAATATCTGTTTTATAGAATAATGCTTTGCGAATCCAAACAAAGCATGGCTTTTGCTAGTCATACTAATCAGTAAACTTTGAAAAATATTTTTTTTGTAACTTAAACATTCAAAAAACTAATTTTTTCTTATTATTTTTCTTTTTTTTTTCAAACCCTTCAATGTGATCCGCGCGTGCTGTTTGTGTAAATTTTATACAAAAACGCCAGAAGTAGCCTTCGCCGAGTGCGAGAGCACGATAGATACGCATGTGCCAGTTTTGTGATTCCTAGAGATGTTGTTTAGACACTGCCGTTCACTCCTGTGTTTGTTGATTGGCGCTAATCGTGAAGTCCTGCCAAGCATTTTCTCGCCACATCGCACAGAGTGGTGAGATATTTCGCTTCCCTGTTACAAAGAGCAAAAAAAAGTGCGTGATTTATGTCATTTCTGAACGATTCAGATCAGTCGATCTTTTTCGAAACGATTCCGAGGAATCGTTCCTTTTCGGAGTTGATGGATTTCGGGCCGATTACGAGGATTCGCTCCTTTTGGGAATGACCTAAAATACGTATACATTTTATGTCCGAAATTTTAAATTTATCCCCAACTTATCTATTTTTTTTAATTTTCGAAAAAATTCAGAAAAATATCACGCTTGTTTTAAAAAAAAATGCGCGTAAACGCCGCATTGCTTGAAATTTTTATCTTGAAACACGTAAACGCCGCGGCGTTTCTTCCGAAAATTACGGTACTAATAATCTTAATTTTTTAGCCGAATTAATGTAGGTATTATGCATCACGAAAAAATTTGGTAAATTTGTGTTAAAAATTATTACTAATGGCTTCTAATTTCGAACCCTGACCGAAATATACGTTCGTAAATGGTGTATAGCCCGCGGACTATACACCGATGCATATCCGCGGGTTATACACGAACTTTTTTTACTGCACTACTCGATTTAGGGGTGCGGGTTATAGACAGGGTGCGGGCTATACACCCAAAAATACGGTACTTTAAAATGTGTCCTGGACCCCCTTAAATAAGACAAAGATGCCGACTCCAAAGTAATGGTACGCAACATATTATTTTTAAGGAATTTGGATGTCGAGGTATACACAAGTGTATATGGTATATTATATATAGCACTTTAAAAAGTTTTGACGTGGTTATTTCTACAGTTTTAAGTGTCATGTTTTATAATTTTAATTTATTTTTCTTGTACAAATAATAGTCTAATATTTGTTCGAAGCATGTAAAAACTTTTGAATGTTTTGTATGTAATTTTATTGTATATTTTATAATATTGTCTGAATAAAAAATGTTAGCTTACTCTTAATTAGTTTACTTTAAAAACTGTAAAATAATGCTTTGATGTGCTTTCTAAATAATTCGAGATGTCATCGGTATTGTTTAACTTCCGGTACTTTAATTTAAAAAAACGGATTGTAAAAGCCTGCTTAAATTAGCTGTCATATACAAGTTATTTGAGATCGAATTAAATTTTCTTTGTACTATATCCCACACTATTATATATATATATATAAACAAATACTTGTACATTTTTAACTATTTTATTATTACTAACTCTAGTGTATGAAATGTTGCGTATGAATTTCAAAAGAAAAATAAAGAAACAGCCAATAATTCTTTATAAATAAAAAACAAACAAACAGAGAATTATTTTCTAAAAATTATTAGAGACCGGGTTTTGCTGTAGCTGATTTATCACTGCATCTTGTTCTCCTTCATGCAATAGGAATTGAATTCAAATAATTGTTTTTTTTTTCTTCACAGAAAATTGATACTCTTTAAAAGCTTCCACATTCTTTTACATTTACTCTCAGATTATTCTTCGATGTTGTTTGAGATTTCTATAAAACAAAATTTTATATAATTTTTTATTACAGTTATTACATCCGATCAAATAATTTATACAACATTTAAATATTTTAATATATTTTTTTAGATTATTACTTCTGTAAGTTGTTATAAACATCATCTTTTTTTTATTTTAACATTTTTACTGGAGTAATTAGGATCTAGTGTTTATCTCAAACGTGTGAAAGACTTTATTTTTATCATGTAATTTTTATCGTGATTGAATTGAAAGTGATGTCTTTTATTTATTTATTGGTTTTTAAAAACATAAAAATTATTTTCTATTGAAAATTTTAATGAATTCTATACCTTATTACTATTTTAGGTAGATTTCGTATGAAATACTACGTATTGCATTCTCTCCCATGTTGGAATTTCTGAAAAAAATTTGCATATCTACACCGATCATGACTCCTAGATCCCAAAACTACCACCAGTAAAAAGTTTATCTATCTATCTATCTATCTATATATATATATATATATATATATATTTCACTTTCTTCTAGACATGATAGCTTCCATAATTATGCTCAGATTTTATTCAATCTTTTACATAAAATCAAGGGGCATAAAATCTATCTCTGTCGAGTTCGTTAATGGGCAAAATCGGACCAGGGGGGTGGAAAAAGAGAAGGTCCTTGTGAAAACCGAAAAAACGCGATAACTTCTTGATTAAAATAGATATCGAATGAGTTTAAAGTTTACATTACTTCTAAAAAATGGGCTAAAAGCTTATGCATGACAGATTTTTGATACAGTTAAGAATAAACACAAGGGGCGAAAAAAAAACAGGGTTTTGGGGAGACAAAAAATCATAACTTCGTCAATTGTCAAGATATTAAATCCAATTAATTTTTATATAAATGTACTCAACATTATCTAAAAATTTTGTATTTACAAGTTTTTGATAGGACCAACTTTTACCGATGAAAAAAATTAAAAACGAAAAGAAAAAGGGGGAAGGAAAAAGAAAAAAAAATCCATAACTTATTCAATTCTTAAGCAATCAAATCTAATTAAATTTATTTTACATCTTCTCAATAATATCTACAGTTTTTATACTAACAAGTTTTACATAGGACCAATTCTTATATCAAAATTAAATTAAACAAAAATAGGAGTTGCTGAAAAACCCTCAAATCCAAACTGCTTATATTCTGACTCATTTTTAAATTCATTTCTGATTTTAAACGCATCCAAATGGCAGATCCTTTTATTTAGAAATCATGTAATGTGACCTATTGGCCAGTATTTTGATACAGGCAGAATACATTTTAAAAAAAGTCTGCCATAAGGGTATTTTGAAAAGAATTTCCCGAAGTAATAGTCGATGAAAAATTGAGGAAGTATAACAAATTGCGTTGTTTTTTTTTGTTTTTTTTTTCTGAGTCATTTTTAAATCCACTTTTGTGCTCAAACGCATCCAATTTACAGGTCCTCTTATTTAGGAACTATATAGTAAGGCATATTGGCCAGTTTTTTGACAAAGGCAGAATATATTTCAAAAAAGGCTGCCAAAATGGGCACTTCGCACAAAATTTCAAAAAGCTATCGTAATTAAAGAATTGAGGATGTATTCAAATAACAAATTGGTTATTTTATGACTCTTTTTAAAATCCAATTTTGCTCTCAAACGCATTCAATTGACAGTTTTTTGTTATTGAGAAACTATATAATGTACGCATTCATAAATTTTTTGATAAAGGCTAAATATATTTTTTAAAAAGCTGCCAAAGTGGGCACTTCGCAAAATAAATTTCCCAAAGCGACCATAATTAAAGAATGGAAGATGTAATCAGATAACAAAATGGTTATTTCATGACTCATTTTTAAATTCAATTTTGCTCTCAAACGCATTCAATTGACAGTTATTTTTTACTTAGGAACTGTGTAATGGGCCGTATTGGTCAGGTTTTTGATAAAGGCTAAAAATATAGTCAAAATATGTTTTCAAAATGGGCATTTAAGCCGAATTTCATTTAAGAGGATTTTGATAAAATCAGTTCTTACAGAAAAATGAAATTGAAATTTTTTCAAAAGCGGCCAAATAAAGTAGTTAAACTGGGTTTATCGTTAATAATATTTTATTTTTTGTTGTTGAAATGGAAACTCTGTGAAATCTACCTACGCCTATAGGCGAAACCGACAGGGATTTTTAAATCCGATAAAGAAATTTTTAAAAATACCATATTTTATATCCTATATTTTTTATAACTTAAAAACCTCCTCAAGATAACAGACGTATGCAATTTATTATTCAGTGAGTTAATTATTTTCATGCAACATACCTCATCTTTTATAAAAATTTTAATAACACAATTTTAACTATTTTATTACTAGTAACATTGTTTTTAGGCTACTGTATTAGAATTTGAGAAAAAAATTAAAGAAAAAAATTCTTTTACGGATAAAAATAAATGAACTGTTTTGTTATAAAACTTGCTGAAACAGATTTATCGCTTGTTATGTTCGCCTTAATGAAATAGAATTTAAATTTAAACTATCGTTTTTTTTTTACAAATAATGTTAAATCATTCATATTCCTTAATTTACTTTCTGACTTTTCTTCAATATCAGAGCTGATTTTAATCAAACACTTTATAAATTTGTTTCTTCAAAAAATATCTTCAAGAATATTTTATTTTTAGGCATTTAAGATTACAAACTTTAAAGTAAAGTTCTGTTTAATCATAAATTTATTCTACATTTTTAATGTTGATTTTTCAACTATTGTATAGGAATATAATAAAAAATACTGATATATAGATATATAAATAAGACTAATATATAAGTAAGAATATAGCCAATTATTATTTTACAATTAAAAAAAAAAGTGTATATGTTTTAATATGAAAGTCATTAGAGACAGAATATTGCTGGAGTATATTCATCACCTTGTCATTTTATTCTTTATTCAATGGAAATTAATTTTAAACTTTCGTTTGTTTCAGAGACATTTTTGAGATTTTCCACGTGTTATTTCAGTTTATTTTATACTTCTCTTCGATTTTATTAAAAAAAATTTAATTAATCAAAGTTTTATTCTTTTTCTATAATAAAATAAATAGATGAAGATTTTTCTTTTCTTAATTATTTCACAATAAAGAAAATTAAGTACTGTTATAACTTTAGTTGATTTAATTTAAAAACTTTAAAGTAATCTTCCCATGCAACATACATTAAACTTAATTTAAAGGAACTGCGTGCATGATATTTGTATCTTAAAAATTTTTTTAAGTTAAATACCGCATACAATTTATTAGATGATGTGTTAAATTATTTTTTTAAATCGTACCTCATATTTGCATACATTTTTTATTAATAAATTTTCCTACATACAACATTTGATAAATACATCCATCTTACATTTTATAATCATTCCATAGCGTATAAAAAAACTTATTTACCAAAAATTTTTATTCAAGGAATTATTGTAAGAACTGTGGTTTTATTTTAGAAATAATAATAATATTAACTATATTTTTTTTCAATATGCAATTTAATTTTTTTTCAACAACTATATAGGAATGCATTTTTAATAAGATTAGAGTGAATGACATGATGTTTGACGACAATAATGTCACATCTTTATCATAAATCATAGTAATAACAGAGTTCGTATGCTCAGAAGAAGAGTACGAGATATTCCCCAAGGTATTCTCCGCCTTACCTAATAAAAGTAAATATCTGCTTAAATGTAAGGACATTTAAATGATAGTTATATGAGTTCTATGGACCAAAAAACACGAAAAATCAATGATTTTGGTCAAAATTCACATTTGAAAAATTGTACAGAAATTGATGTTTAATAATAAGTAACAAAATTACAGCAGGGATATGTTTCGGCAATAATATCACTTGTTTACAGTAAATGACACATTTATTTATGATTATTGAATTCAAATAGCAACTGTGACATTTAAATTTTGCTGTATTTATATTTTCTCCAATTTTAAAATTTATCTTGCTCTCATTTAAAATCTACTTTATTAAACATCTTTTACGTTCCTTTGCAATATTTTAAAATTTTATGCAGTATTCTCTGAAATGCGTTTTTGGATATTTTATCATATTTTCATACCACGTTTTTTATTCAAACACTACTTTTTTAACTGTTGTATCAAAATGTGAAAATAAAGATTATTTTTTTTTAAATTATGACCTCTACTATATTTTTTAAGTAAAAAATCTGCTGTAATATTAAAGTTATAAGAGACGGGGTTTTGCTAGAGGTTTATGATCTTCTCATCTTCCCTTCGATACCATAAGATTATTTCAAATTTCGGCTTCTTAACTTGAAATTGCTAAATCTTTCACATTCTATTCCTGTTCCTTTGAGACTTTTCTCAAATTTTATTGCGAAATTTCTAACCACCTACACTTTCTATGTCTTTAAGTATTAACTTGTATAATCATTAAAACGTTTAATTCCGAAAGTATTAAATTCTGAAGCTTTATTTCCCAAACAAGAAATAACAATATTCAGTTTTAATTATTATTATAAAGAAATAATTGAAGACATCATAGTCTTAAAGTTTTCATAATTAATATGAATTTTTAAGTCTAAAAAAAGTTCTGCTTGATTATTTCCCTAAATGAGAAAAATTAATATTTAATGGGGATTTATCTGGGAATTTTTCTGATTTATTTAATAAACTTCCCGGGCACATTTTAAAATAAATGTTATTTATCGAGTTAAAATGTAAAATTTCTTTGTGATGGTTAACCATATCATTTATAATTAATATCTCATGATAGAACTTATCATAAGAAATACAAATAAATATTATTAAAAAAGTGAAATAATTTACAATCGTTATAAATCAAAATATTACTTTTATAGTTTCATTTTTTTTCATGTAAATGTACAGAAATAGGCAAATTTTACTTGGAATTTTTAAAAATATTAATTTAGATAAAAATTAAAAACATTTAAATAAATTTTTTTTCGTTTATTTACAAGTGAAAAAAACAAACGAAAACAAGCATTATTATTATAAAGGTTACTAGAGACATCTAACTGATGCATCATATTCATCACCTTATCATAATCATCTTTTATACAATAGAATTTAAAATTTAATTGCCATCGTTTTTTATAGAGTTGATTGTTAAATATTTGACTTTACATTTTTGTTACTTTCAAAATTTTCTCCGATTTTTTTGATATTTCCATCAAGTGAAGTTGTATTTATTTTTTTACACAATACTTAAGAGAATATTTTTTTCACATATTATTTTCCAATAGAAAATGTAAACTTGTTTAATTTAAATTATTTTTAAAATAATATGTACTACGTGTGATCTAATTAGTTATATGAAAGCCAAAACTAAATTGTTTTGAAATGGTTACCTCTGTGAGAAGTTTTAAATTTAATCTTTATTACTTTCATTTGTTTTATTATTTAGTGTTTGTTCAACAATTATTAAGGCTTTGAAATGTTTTTTTTATTATTATTTAAATTTATACGTTTTTATACAAAATTTTCTGAGTTTGAAATGTTAGCATTCATTTATACCTTTTATTTTAAAAACTTTAAAATAATGCTTTTTTGCAATTATTAATAAGCTCTACATCTCGTAAACATTTCATTACATCCAACCACTGTTGATTTCAGGGGGTGGCCCAAGCAATTTTGCAAGCCCAAGCAAGCCAAGTTTGAGATTTTCTGTTTTCTATGATCAATAAGTGCAATTATCTCCCCTCCTCTGGAACACTCTAATATCTCCCTCCCCCAATCCCGAGTCACAAAAGTCAATCCTGGCGAAAAGTGTCTGAATTCAACATTCCATTCAATAGTAGAACATTACAGGAAAGAAAAAAAATTGTACATCAAACATTGACTATAAAATTTTTTTCATCATATATAATAATTTCATCATAATATAATTGAACAAAATTCCGCCTTTTAATAAGTTAAAATATAATGTCTGATTCAACAGCGTAAACGCTTTACGCATTTGAACGCACATTACAATTGTTCCGATCTATAACCGGAAAAGTATCCATATTGTTTGAGGATTTTTGTATTTAAATTATTGATCTAAATTTATTAACTACATGCATGACAAAATATAGTTCAGATAAGCAATTTGTCTAGGAAATTACACGGAAAGAATTGTTTTGTTAAAACAATTTATTTTTTGTTAATGTAGCTGCAAACAAAAAAATTGGTTGCACTGACCACATTTTAAACAATATTTTTGTTAAATTAACAAAATTATTTAATCAGGTCAATTACAATTTGGTCATTTCAACCAAAATATTTAGTTTGAGCTACATTATCCAAAATTTAAGTTGATTCAACAAAACAGCTTTCTTTTTGGGTGTGTGATGTATATACCAATTGAAAATCCCACTGTAGTCCGCTAATTAAACTGCTAATTAGATTTATCCCCTTTCCGCTAATTAGAATGATACGTAAATCCTGCTAAAACGTTTTGTATACGGAATGTAGAATTCATATATAGCGAGTAACATGTTAAAAAAAAGCGTATACCGCAATTTAAAACAAACATTCAGCATTTATTATCCAAAGACAGACTTTTTTTCTGTAATTATTTAACTCAATGCATTACAATTTTTCAATACATTTAAAATAGCGTAAGTTCTGTAAAATACTATGCAGACGATTTTTTACCATGTACCATAATGTAATTGAATTATTTCGAGTATCCAGGTAAATAAACTATTATTCTCAAATACTTTATATACAATACCAAATATGCTTTGTTGATCCTAAATAACATTTATTATTTAAATGAAAAAAATAAGTATATTTTCTGGAGTTTATATAGAAAGACGGAAAGACAAACCCAATGCATTAAAATTTTAATTTTGTTATAATGTGTTAAAATATTTAATTTTAAAGGAATATCCGGTGTCTATTTTTTTTAAATTAAAAATCTCATTAAATCAGCTGCTGTATAAAATTTATTACAGACTGCGTTTATTCATTTCCATGCACATACCCCTTACTTTCATATAAAATTTAATATAATTTTCTTAAATATTGTACTATTACTAACATTTTTTTATTAAACTATTGTTAAAGAATTTGAAAAGATACAATAATTCTTTTCCACATAAAATAAATAAATAAATTTGTTGTAAATGCTAAAAGAGACGAAGTTTCGCTGGAGCAGATTTATCACCTTGTCATGTTCTCCTTAATGTAACAGGATTTAAATTGAGATTGACGTCTCTTGCATGAAAAATGTCAAATCTACCACAGATCTTTTCTGTTAGTTTCAAACTTTCTTTCCTCCGGCTTTATTTTTGATTACAGTCAAACAAAGTTTTACATTGTTTCTTTAAGGGAACCAAGTAAACGATAATTAAATTTTTACTTTTTTATGTCATTATTTTTTTAACTTTTATCTTTCAAAGGATGTATGACATATGTATTTATATATATATATATATATATATATATATATAATTATATTTATTTTATCTTTTAAATTATAATTATTAGTTTTCATTAAATTCATTTACAAAACTTTCAATAGTTTTAGTAACTTCAATAGTTTCTTTTTTCTTCCGGAAATTCTCAAAATAAAGTTCTTTTGCAATAAATTATTTATGCTAAATCTCTTACTCTTTTTTTTTCTTTCTTCGGTCTTTACAAGAAAAAAGTATTAGATTCATGAAAAAAAAAATCTAATTTTGGTTTTCGATGAGTTAATAAGTTTTAGAAGGTCCTGAATTATGTCTTTTGGTGGAAATATTTCATGGTTTTGGTGGAAATATTTTATGCTTTTTGAAAATATTTGTCTGTGAGTCTGCTTGTCACCTTGTGAGTCATTATGTGGCAGACATTCTGTAGGCGCTATATCTTAAGAAATAATGTATGTAAATTCACAAAAGTTTAAATTCCATTAGACCTTGATATAAACTGGGACTGATTAGTTTTTCTTGTATATCGCTCATCAAGTGGCTATGCTATGATGCATTTTTGTGTGATTTTCTAAATAGCACTATATCGAGAATTAATGGACGGAATTTTATCAAATTTTAGATTCCGTTTGTACCTTATATAAATTGATATTATTAACATTTTGATAAGAATCTCTCGACTAATGGCACTTCTATACTGCCTTATTCACAATCACCCTAATATCTGTATTTCAAGAACTAATGCACGGGTGTTTATAAAACATTAGATCCAGTTATTGCTTGATATAGTTTGGTGCTGACTAATTTTAGATGAAAAAATGTTCAAAATATGGCGATGTATTGCTTAACTATTTATGATTATCGCAATAGCTTTATCTCAATAACTAATGAGCTGAATATTATCAAATTTTAGATTCCGTTAGAATTTGACATTATTGATATTATTAAAATTTTGTTGAGAATCTCTCTACTGGTGGAGCTTTTATGCTGCCTTTTTCACAATACCCTAATATCTACATCTCAAGAACTAATGTACGGTTGTTTATAAAACTTTAGATTCAGTTATTGCTTGATATAGCTTGGTACTGACTACTTTTAGGTGAAAAAAGGTTCAACAGGTGGCTCTGATATGCTGAATTATTCGTGATTATCTCAATAGCTTTATCTCAAGAAGTAATGCACGAATTTTCATTGAATTTTAGATTCAGCTAGTCTTTGATATAGATTACTGCTGTTTAGCTTTTGGTGTAAATCGCCAAAGAGATGTCGCTTCTATACTGCATTTTTCACGATTTCGCAATCTCAAGAACTGCTGCTTGGATTTTTATCAAACTTCTGATTATTTTAGAACCCGATAAAAATTCATCTTCATTAAGTTTTGATGTACATCATCCAACTGGTGGTGCTTCTATGCAGAATTTAAAATAAGTAACGTAGATTTATCTCAGAATCTCATGCACAGATTTTCAACAAACTTTCGATTTTGTACGCAATTTTCATAAGTTGTTGCTGTCTAGATTTGGATTTAAACTAATTAGCCAGTGGTGGTGCTATGCTGTATTTTTTTGAAATATTACCATACATAAGATAAAAGAAAGTTTTGGGATTGCCACATCTGACTTGTTTTTACAGTTTAAAACGAAATAGTATTTTAAAAATATTTCCAATAATTATTTTACAAATAAAACAAATTGAACAACATAAATAAAATACTTCTTTAGAATAAAAATTATTACAGATAATGTTTCTCTGGAAAAAAGATTTATCACTTTGTTCTGTTCTCCTTAATACTGTAGGCTTTAAATTTAAACTATCGTCTTTTTCGCAAAAAAATGTTTTAAATCTTCAGCATACTATTTCAACTACTTTCTTACTTTTCTCCGATTTTATGGAACATTTCTAACAAAAAAAAGTTTATTTTTTTGTCTATAACTCAATAATTACAATAACGTTATTTTTTAATTTCTAATGAAGATTAAATTATTTTTATTCCTCCCTCACAATGAATAAAATTACTTATATGCCTGGAAACGTCCTCCAGTACAATGAAACTACCTTCTTATAATAAATAATGCATTGGAGCGGCCTTCTCTTGAGAAATTAGTAAAATAACTATAATTAAATTATTGTATATTTATTTTTGAAAATTAAAAAAAATCCGTTGAATTTACTGCAAGAACTGCTGGCAGTAATTTAGTCAGTGGTTTTTGCCGTAAAAATTGCAGTAAAATAAGAAAAAAAATACATCTAGTTTTTATGCAATTTTCACCTCAATAGCAAGAGCGGACAGATTAAAATAGAAAGAGATAAAAATTAAAATGAAACTTGACAAAATGTAGAAAAGATTATTGACTTGATAGGGGTGTAAAACGAGAAAAGATTAAGTAAAAATAGTTAAATGTGCATAAATTTCATATTATGATTTAATTTTTTTTAATTAAATTAAATTCCCGATTGAAACCACTTTGCTTTGGATTAGATTCCGAAAGAAAAATGATAAGTTTGCATTTATCACATTAGATCTGGATGACTGCATTGAAACAAAGCTCACCAACACTGAAAAAAAAAATCGTTAAATTTACAGCAAAAACTGCTAGCTCCAATGTTGTCAGCAGTTATGCTGTAAAAATTACAGTAAAATTAGATGTAATAAAAACATTTACATATAATTTTACTGTAATTTTCACCTTAAAAACTGCTGACAACATTGCTGCCATTAGTTTTTGCTGTAAATTTAACGGATTTCTTTTACAGTGAACTTAAGAGGTTTTATCATAAAATAACCAAAACACACAATAAATATAAACAAACAGTCTATTCGAATATTTATAGACAAAACTTCAGTAATAATGGGACTTAATTTTATAATTACACAAAAAGCGATCTGGATTTTTTTAATATAAAATATTTTTCACATGAAAAGATTTTACTGTTATTTCTTTGGAAATAAATTTGTATGGCACTAAAATATGTAAGATACTGAATATGTATGACACTCGCTTCATGTGTAATTACAGTCAGTACCGGATATAAGGTCACCCCGCTTATAAAGTCACTTTTCGTAAGTCCGTACTGACAGAATAGGTAAATATGTGTTAAAATACACCGCCTATATTGTCAATTTCTTATGGCTTTTATCGGATATATGGTCATTTTTGGTCTCTCATTTTATTAGTAAATATCTTATAATTTTATACTTTTTCATTCGCCTTCTTAGAGTGTTAAGTGCCGGTATCATTCAATCTTCGACTTCTTTGTACTGTTCACGCAGTACTTTTTATTTTTAATAGCTTTAGAAAGAAGTAGATGGATATACTAAAAGAGGAACATTTTCCTTCTAGTCGCTCCTTTTCCAAATCGCTGAATCTTCCGTGCTTGCGTTAAAAACCACAAGTACGAATTTCCGTATGGTAAAAAAAAGACCAGTTGGTATTTTTATAGCTATAGAATGGTGTGGTGACTTTTTCCTTTTTAAACGGAGCCTTAGATATCGTGATAATATTGCATGATAGATGTGCGTCCCCACTCGACATTTTTTCTTGTCGGTGAGAGTTTTCAAATATATAGGAATTTCTCCCTCAACTATCGCATTTGATACCAATTTTTGGAAAACATACAATCATTTCTTGTGATCGAATGAGAACTGATGCCTAACAAAACTTAAATCATTATTTTGTGTTTTGTATTTTTCATTATTTGTTGTTGCGTGTAAAGTGTTCGTTAATTTGTTAATTGTCGTTTGCGAATAAAATATGTCAGCAAAACGAAAAATTTCACAGTAGTGAAAAAAAAGAAATTGTTAGAAAACTTTGAAAATTGAATGAATGGAAGCAGCTTTTGAGAAGTCATTTAGAATAGGGAGAACGACAATAAATAATGTTTTAGGGTTCAAATTTTGTTTAGCAGAAAATTTTAATCAATCAAAAGAGAAAGCGGTAACATTTTCTAACATTTTGGAATGTTGAGAAAGATGTTTTCACGTTGATAGGATATGCCAGATCCAGAATGTTCCGATATCTCGTGGTGGGAAGAAAAGTCTTATTGCTGCTGAACTTTCGAAACAAAATTTTACTGCCAGAAAACTGTGGTAACAAAGGTTTATCTTACGAAACATTCTTATTTTTTACATATGTTTAGTGAAGCTGCTAATAATTATAATAATGTACAAAAAAAAAAAAAAAAAAAAGAATCGAAGGAATTGGTATTAAGCGACTTTTTTGATAAGTACAAACCTTGAAATGTTTTTAATTCCGGTGAATGTGGGCTATTTTTTTCTTATTTTAACGATAAGTCTGCTACTTATAAGAACAAAAGATGAAGTGGTGAAAAGATAAGAAAACAAAGATTTACTGAGCAACGAATATGAATGATTCAGAGAAATTGATTTAATTATTTATTGATAATTTTCTCAAGCCTCGTTGCTTAAAAAACTGTAAATCTTTAACTGTATCATATGGCAAAAACCGAAAGGTCTGGATGACAATAAGGATTTAGGAAAAAGAAATTCGGTGTTTCTACTGAACTTGGACAAACACAAAAAGAAGTTGCTATAATCGCAGACAATTGTATTGCCCATTGCATGATTCCCAATTTAAATTCAATCGAACTTTTTTTTTGTCTCTAAACCGAACTAATACAGCACAATCCTTAAATTAAAGGATTATTCAACATTTATAGATAAATTATCGTAAGGGGCTTACAAAATATTTCATTGCTGCCACTGATAAAAAAAAAGAAGCTTCGCGTAACTGTGTTAGTTGCCATGTAATATGTAAAATTAGAGTATGATATTAAAGAAGACAATTGAAGATTGTTTTATGCATCCTTGGCTTTCAGAATGTGAAGAATTATCATTCGAAGACGATGACAGTGAGAATGATGATGTACATCATTTGAATTTGCGCAAAAATTATGGAATGCCGTTTGATCAATACAAGACGACTAACATAAATAGGTATTAACTATAAGATTGTTACTAACAGGCTTTACCTAGGAGTGGTAACAGTTACACCTTTGCTGTTATGTACACTCCAAAAAAGACTGTTTTTTGCACTAAGAGAAACCGTGTTAAAATATTTTTCATGCATATTGTCTTTTATATTCTAGATACTCGCAGTTGACGTGACATGGGTAAAGGCCACGGTGAAGCTTCTATATTGGAAATCGTTTCTGATGTTTTAAATATAAACGCTGATGGGGACGGTGGTAATAAAAGTAAGTGTGAAGCTGAAGCGATAACACGCACAGAAGCTTTTAAAGCACTAAATTTCCTCAGATATTTTTCACCAATCCTAAATGCACAGAAGAGCATTTCAAAACTGTTCGTGAATAAGAAAAGGTAGTTTTAACAATTACAATAAAATCAAACGAACTTGCAAAAAAGAGGTTTTTACTACTTCAAGTATACTCATCAATTCGAAAAAAATTAAAATAAAAAGCATTTTTTTTGTTTGTAACTTTTATATTATAAATTATTTTACTAATTTTACTAACTTATTAATAACATTTTATTGCCTAAAATAAAATTCCTGATTACACCGCATATAAGATCACCCGCTTATAAGATCATATTTTTCAATACCGCATAGGTGACCATATAACCGATACTTACTGTATAAGATTAGTTTCCACCATTAATTCATGAATGCCTATAAATTTCCGAATGGACATTTTTGATTATATTTATTAATCCGTTTTGGTTATTTTATGTGGATAACTCACATACTTGAATATCCTTAAACTTTCCATCAAAATAACAAAACTAAAATCTTTTCAACACGTAATAGAAACAAAAAGGTCAAAATAAATCGTTAAAATCAATCGAGCAATTTTCGTCCACATCATTTTTCTTCAGTACAATTATAAATTTATAAAACGTGAAGACATTTCCAGCCTTTTAACGCCAAATTACTTTTGTTAAATGATTTTTTTTCCTACCAACTATTATTATCTCATCTGAAACTCATTAAGAGTTTCTTTTCGTCCCTAAATAAAGAAAACATAGACAATTTATAATAAATGACAATATGTGGTTTAATTATTTTATATTACAAAGTGAAATTACATGTCAAAAATAAATTATCATTTCAAGAAAAAGAGCAACTTTCACTGGAAACGAATGTCGTTAATTTACAATCAGAATTTTATATTTATTTTTAATTTTTTTATAATTTTTATTGAAATGCGATACGAATTTGTGTACATTACTGGAAATTTTTATTAAGTAAATTGTCGAAATTTCAGTGTACATATAAATACTCGTAAAGCATGGTGACGTCACTGCAACGTCGTTGGGAAGTCACATTGTGATTTTGTGACCATCGATTGTCGATGTGACGTCACGTAACGTCGATGTGAAGTCCCAGGGACTAAAATGCGAAGTCGTTATGGCCGTTTTAGAGCTCACTTGTGACGTTTCACAAAGTGGTCACAGTCTGAGAAATTTGTGAAAAATGTGTCATTTGTGACTAATTTGACATTAACAGTGTGACGAAACTGTGACAAAAGCGACGATACTTAAATTGCCAGAAACTTTTTTTTTAAAGTAAATAACATGTTTTGAAGGATATTTATAAATTTCTAAAGATTTTTAAGAAAGTCACATCTCAGTCACAATGTGACGTCCCTGAATGGTGGCATTTTGGTCACAGATGTGATGTGACCAAAGTGACTCACAGTGACGCCACTGTGACCATGCGTGCTATTAGGGTAATGATTAAAATATGAATTTTTTGAGGAAAGGCGACAGAATGAGCGGTATATTGGTTTCAGTTATAGTTCAAATTCCACATTTAGGGGATAAATAATTTAAAAATCATTTGCTCTACAAATAAATCGCTTTAAGTGACAATATATATTTCTTAAAACAGGCGCCGACAAACACGAAAAAGTTTACGCACTTATTAATAATAAAAATATTTATTATTTACTTATTTTCTTTAAGCTTTTTACGATTCTTTTATTTTAAACATATATTGCACTTGTTAAATTTAAAATAGAAGTTACTTTCCTGAAAAAATCTAGTGTAATAAAACGCAAAAAGTATTAAAAAATTGTGTGAAAAGTATTTAAAATGTAACTTAAATCCTATTGAAATGCAGCATTTTCTAAAAATCTCCAAAAATTCTTCCTTAGCCTATAGTCATATGAATATTAATTAAATAGTACACAAAAAACAACATTTGTCAACTTTAAACAATGAAATATTCGTACTAAGGAATCTATACGGATAGCTAGTGCTAATGTTATTAACATTAAAGTTATTTTTTCTACAAACTGAAAAAAGTTTTGGAAACGGAGCAGTCAAAATAAGATAATGGGTGACTGCGTGAATTATTTTTCAGAAATTTTCTTTAATTTTATTGAAATATTAACACATTTAACTATTTCTTTCACATTACTTAATAATAAAAATTATATTTATAATGAGAGGAATTAAAATTTAATAACTACTATAAATATATACTTTTTTTCATTACTTAAAATATGCTAAATATTTACTAAATATCTGTTGTTAATTTCTTAATAATAAATTATTAAACATTATTGAAAAGTACAATTACTATATACTGCAATCATGGCAGTAGCGTAATATTTTAAAATAATAACTACAATAGCAATAAACATATTTTACCAATGAAAAATTGTATAAGAAAAGAATGAAAATTGTTAAACAATAAATCAGCGAAAAAAAAAGCAAATACCGTATTTATTCGTGTATAAGGCGCACTTTTTTCCCAAAAAATTAGGGCGAATTTCCTAGGTGTGCCTTAAACACGGAATATTTTTTTACTGTTGGATGCAGTCAAACGATATACGTATGAAACAAAAAATTATTCAAAGAAGATATTAAAACTCGGAAAATGTTATTTAATTAAAGTATTACTGCATATATATTTTATTCCTTGCAGTTTTTTATACAACAGAGCTAATGACATTACCTAAACGCTAATTAGCAATTCTCTTTACCGTCACTCATTCCTATTTCCCGTCATTCTCTAACAACCCGAAGTCTAAAAATGCATTTTCGTCATGTTTTCTGGTTTGATGTAATGTTTGTTTCGACGTTTTTTACTGAAATTCATTTGGTCATTCTTCATTAGCGTATCAAACTTATTGTGCGCCTTATATACGAGAATTTAAGAAATCGCTATTTTTAATTGTAAAGTAGGGGTGCGCCTTATTTACGCGTACGCCCTGTACACGAGTAAATACGGTACATTGGACTAATAAAGACCGCATAAAAACTAAAAATATGTCATTATTTTTTTTATTCCAATAAATAAATAATTATATTTAAAATAATTTTTTTTTTCATCTTAAGTATGTCCTTGATATAGATTAGTGTTTTTTATTTTTATTTATTGTTATTTACCTTTTTTTTGTAATTTTTTTATCTTCATTAGTTTTTGATGCACATCATTCAACAGCTAGAGCTGCTATTCAGAATTTAAAAATATGCTATACAGTTATCTCAGAAACTAATTCAAAGATTTTCATCAAACTTTCGATTCAGTAAGCAATTGTCCTAAGTTGTTGTTGACTAAATCTTGGTGTAAACATGTAAATATTAACATGCATAAGATAAAAGACAACCGACTAGTTTTAACAATTGTATCAGAACTTTAAAAAAAAGTATTTAAAAGATATTTTCAATAATCATTTTACAAATAAAATAAAAACAACAACAACAACAAAATACTGCTTTAGAATAAAAATTATTCAATACAACGTTTCTGTGGAAAACAAACTTATCACTTTGTCATTTTCTCTTTGATACTGTGGGATTTACATTTAAACTCTCGCCTTTTTCGCAATTAAGTTTTAAATTTTCAACATTGTTTTTCACCCCTTTCTTACTTTTCTCCGAACGTTTTAACAACAAAGTTTTATATTTCGTCTATAACTTAATAACTACGATAATGTTATTTTTTAAATTCCTAATGAAGATTAAATTCTTTTTATTTCTCCATCACAAAGAAGAAAATTACTTATATGACTGGAAACGTCCTCCAGTACAATGAAACTACTTTGCTATCCCAAATAATGTTTTATAGCTGCGTTCTCTTGAGATATTTGTAAAATACATACAATTAAATGATTATATACTTTATTTTATAAATTAATTAACCTCATTGCACATCTGTTGGAAAATGCTTTTGCATATTTTCTCTGTCGATATAAGTAAAATTCAAAAATACATATTAGACTAGCGGACCCGACAGACGTTGTCCTTCTTGGCACCGACTCCAGAAAATTAAATAAATGTACGTAAATATAGTAATACGCACGATAAGCACTACGCTCTTCTATTTCACTCTTCAGTATTTTTTGAAGTCGGTTCAATTTTTGATAGAAAAGTTTATTTTTCTCTTTTTAGTTAAAAGTTAACGATTTTCTGAAGTCGGTTATTCAGAATTATAATACAGGAAATATTATTGTAAAGTATACACGTTTGCTAGGAGTGGGGTTCGAACACACGATCCCTTTCTTCAAGAAGCAGAGAATAAATCTGGCGCCTTAGGCCGCTCGGACATTCCGTCCGCACTCTATTTATCGAACTTATTCAACACTTTTAATTAGCGAAAAATCACTAACTATTAGTTTTTGCCTAATCACTAAAAAAGTACTGAAAAAGTACTATGTGAATCTAAACCATTCTTGAATCCACTGGAACACACACACAAAATTTCATTAAAATCGGTCAAGTCGTTTAGGAGGAGTTCAGTGACATACACACGCACAGAAGATTTATATATATAAAGACTAAACATAAAGTTTTAAATAATTCATAACGGCTAAAAATTGTGTATTGGTTGGAGTTTTGCTAGCATATATTATTTAAATAGAAATTTAAAAGTAAATGTTAAACCCATTTAACCTGCTTGGGAAACTTATGTTACTATTTGAGAAGATATCATGTTAACTGTTCTATGTAATTGATCCGATAATTTATACCGTAGTCTGATACAAGACAAACTTAAAATTAAAATTCTTTATAAGAAATTGTGTATTCCATCAACATGGTACTAATAAAATTTCATTTTTTATTAAATAAAATTTCCGGTGGGAACCATGTTCCCTATTATCAGATTCCAGAAAAATAACGAAAAGTTGGCATCTATCTCTTAGAGTTGGATGACTGCATTGATGCAAAGTTCACCCATTTAACTTTTTTTCATACAATTAATATAACACACTAATAAATATAAACAAAAAAGTATATTCGAATATTTAAGGACAATCATGACGTAATAATGGTACTTATCCTTATAATATAAAGCGATAATTTTTTTTAAATTTTAAAATAATTTAATCAAAAATATTTCAAACAAATCAAGGGGTTACAGCTATTTCATTTGAAATAAATATATTTGAAACTAAAACATGTAAGACATTTAATAGGTATGACACTCGCTTTATATGTAATTGTACGTTTATTACCATTACTTTATGAGTGTCTATCAATTTTCGAAAACTCATTTTTGATTACATTTTTTAATCTGTTTTGGTTACTTTTCGCCATTACATAATTGAATAGCCTTAAATTTTTCTTCAAAATAACAAAACTAAAATCTTTTCAACACATATTTAAAACAAATAAAATAAATTCTTAGAATCAATCGAGCAATTTTGTCCACATCATTTTTCTTCATTAAAATTATAAAGTTATAAAATTGTGAAGACATTTCGAACCTTTTAACCCCAAATTCCTTTCTCTAAAAGACTTTTTCCTTTCAAACTATTATTTTCTCGTTTAAAACTCATTAAGAGTTTCTTTTTATCTTTAAATATGGAAAACATAAACAATTTATAATAAATGACAATAAGTGCTTTTGTTATTTTATAGTACAAAGTGAAATTACACGTCAATTTAATAAATTATCATTGAATGAAGAATAAAATCTTTTATTGCAATTTTTAAATAAGAAATGAATGTTATTCATTTACAATCAGAGTGTTATATTTATTTGTAATTTGTTTTACAATTTTCACCAATATATCACACGTTTTTGTGTACATTTTTGAGGGTTTTAATTAAGAAATTTGTAGAAATTTCAGTGTACATAAATAATGATTAAAATATCAATATTTCAAGGAAAGGCGACAGAATGATATTGTTACTTATTTTGTAAATAGTTAGTGTTTGTGCTGTAAAATAATGTAAATAATCTTATTAAGCTCCATTTCTTTACTAACATTATTTTTTGTTACGTTGTCTCTGTTACCAAGCAAACTTGTCTATTATTTTGAGTTAATGTCTATGGCAGCTTGGCGAAATATTATAGATATCGCCAAGTTGGAGTCACTTTTGACGACTAATTTTAATCGCCAAATTTGCGATATATCGCCAAGTTGGCGACAAACTTGGCGATTGTTGGCGATGGTAACCCTTCCCTCTCTATGGTAACTTCCCTTAGGTATACTGATACATTGAAAGTTATTCCGTGGTTTTCTGGATTTTTCGAGAAGCTCGTAGAAATTTCCAGTGCATGCGGCGAGACTATATATAGGAAAGCCGATACGAGCTGTTGTGGTTATTATTTATCAGTCAGTCATTCAGTGAACTACTAGGCGATTGTTTAAGCAAGCTGCTTGAGTTTTATCTACGTTGCTTTGAATGTGATTTAGTGTTGAGACGTTGTATAAAGAGTCTCTGGGACCTATATCTGTACTTGTACGATAGATTTGAACAGTTATTTTTGAATATCTAGTAATATTTGTGAGTTTCGAAGACCCTGTTGTTCTGAAGATCTGTAAATAAATTATTTTCTACTTTTCTAAGAGACAGAAGTTTGAAGTTATCTAACCTTAAGATCAAAATAACCTTATATATGCTACAACAATACTTTGGTTTCAGTTAGTTTTCAAATTCGACATTTAATGATAAATAATCTAACAATGATTTGCTCTACATAATAAATCGTTTCAAGTGACAATATATATTTCTTTAAAAATGCCGCCAATAAACAGGAAAAAGTATAAGGATAGATAAATGACTAAAAACAATAACATATATATATTTAAAATTCAGATTACAATTAAAATCACATGGTACATAATATGATTCTTTTTTTCCCTTTTAGTTTACAAATTTTTGGCCTAAAAACAGTGTTAATTGATTATAGTACTAACTGATTACGGACTTAAAATATTATGAAGCTGAAAGTAAATAATATATTTTAGTCATTTAGTATTTAGGGTGTGTATGGAGTTTTTGCCTTATTATCTAAGTATGCATTTATGCTTTGAATAAAAACATATAATACATTACGCTTTTTACATTACACTTTTCTAATATTCTGTTCAAGGTAAACAATTCAAACTTCCCATAATTATGAAACGAAGTTTTTTTCTTTAAAAATATCTAATATCATAGCTCTAAGTAAAAAAAAAAAAAAAAAAAAAAAAAAAAAAAAAAAAAAAAAATGAAAATTTTGTTGTTAAAAGTTTTAGAATGTTCAAGGTTATTTAGTAAAATAACATTAATTTTACTTACTAGCTAATATGAACATTGCTTCGTATTGTTCTCAAATAATATGTTTGTGAGGGAGTGTCCTTTGCATAAAAGCACTCTAGCATTTTTGTGAGATCGTGACGTCAATGATTTAACATGTGTAGCGTATAAGCGACATCTATCCTCTCTTTTATTTTAACTTTCTAGAGCGTGTGTGTCGTCCTCGGTTCTACAAGTTATGTCGCGGTTAGAAGTAATATGCAAATTTATGGTATCTCAGTTTGCAGCATATAAAAGCTCTCAGTTTGGAGGATGTGTGTGTAGCGGCGCAAGCTAGCTAGAGGGTGAGAAGCAGCGTAAGTCAGCTAATAGTGTGTGGAGTTTTGCAGTGAGATGCCAGCAGCATTTGCCGACTTAGTTTATTTAGAGCAGAGCTATTCAAGGAGATTTCCGTTGGTAAGATATAGTATTAATAACGTTGAGTATTTCAAAGTTAATAAAAAGTGTTGTTCAGCCACGGGGTGTCTAATAAAGCTTTTATCTAGCAGGTTAGCCGAAGTCTAAGTGAGAAGTTTATTTGAAGTGCCCGACTGAGTCTAGTGCCGGAGCTGTAAGTATATTTATGAGTTTAATCTTTTAGTATTGTGACTAGTTATCGAAATCGACGAACTGAAAGCTCCACTTCTCCTGAGCCCTAACAGTTTAAATAAACTGGTTTTAACTTATATCTCGGGTATTGTATCTTATATCTCGAGTAATGTATTCATTTCACCCCCACGTTAGGTGTACGACCGTTACAAATGGCGCCCAACAGAAAGTCGGACATTGTGAGCTTGTGCCACGAGTTTATTTTACGGGTGAAGGTGACATTAATGAATTTTTAGTACAATTGGACAATTATATTTTGTTTAATAATATACCTGAGAAGAATAGATGTATAGTGCTGAAATGCTCACTCAAGGGCGAAGCACTTTTATGGTTAGAAAATATATAGGAAAATTTTTGCATTAAAATCAAATTTTTAAAATCAATTTTTTTGCATATTTAAAAATATAAAAATAAAACAAAACAGAATTAATATAATTTATTAAGATGAAGCTATCAAATGAGGCTCTTATGTTTGGTAAAAATGCGTAAAAAAAACGATCTTAGAATTTTACGTAAAATCTAAACCCGTCATAATTTTCATCTTCTTAAAATTTGCATGTGTACATTTCAATTTCATGCACATTTTTTATCAATTTTAAGAGAAAAAATGTGTATTTCTGTTGCCACAATGACAAAATTCGTACTAAAAACTATTAAAAAAAATTAATCTGTGAAGAATAAATTGAGATACAGCTTTCAAACAAACTGCATTTAAAAGTACATATTTTAGTACATATTTTTCGCTATACGATGGTGTAAAAATTGAAAATGTGCGATAGTTAGAAATATAAAATTTATAGTACCGAATTTTGCAAAACCGAAATTCCATGTGAAAGTGTTGCCATTCGCAAAATGAGTATGCGTGACGCACAGATATGTTTGGCCTTTATAATATGGACATTAACTATAAATCAATATATACGCATTTTAATTTTTTTTTTCTAAACAACTGTATAGGAATGCATTTTTAATAATATAGAGTAAATGGTATGATGTTTCAGGACAATAATGTCACAGCTTTGTCATAAATCATAGTAATAACAGAGTTCTTATGCTCAGAAGAAGAGTACGGGATATTTCCTAAGGTATTCTCATCCATATCTAATTAAAATAAATCTCTGGTTAAATGTAAGGACAATTATATTACGAAATGTTTGCTATTCAAATACTGAAAATCTCCTGGATTATCTGTGTCGCATAAACTAAAATTTCTAAAAAACGTTTTTAATCATAATTCACACCAAAAAACTGTACAGAAATTAATTTTTAATAATAAATAAAAAAATAACGTGATATGTTTCGGCAATAATATCATTTGTTTACCGTAAATGACACATTTATTTCTGATTATTGAATTTAAATAGTAACTCTGACATTTAAATTTTGCAGTAAGTATATTTTCTCCAAATTTTAAAATTCTTCTTGGTCGCATTTAAAATCAACTTCATTAAACATCTTTTATGTTCCTTTGGAATATTTTACAATTTTTATGCAGTATTATCTGAAATGATTTTTTGGATATTTTAACATATTTTCGTACCAAGTTTTTTATGCATGCACTACTTTTTTAACTATTGCATAAAAATGTGAAAATAAAGATTATTTTTAAATTATGACTTCTACTATTTTTTAAAGTAAAAAATCTGCTGTAATATTAAAGTTATAAGCGACAGGGTTTTGCTAGAGATTTATGATCTTCTCATCTTAGCTTCGACGCAATAGGATTTAAATTTCAAATGTCGTCTTCTTAACTGAAAATTGCTATATGTTTCACATTCTATTCCTGTTCTTTTCAGACTTTTCTCAAATTTTATTGCGAAATTTCTAATCACCTGTATTTTCTATTTTGTTTAAGTGTTTACTTCTATAATCGGAAAGTTTAATCCCAAAAGTATTAAGTTCTGAAGCTTTAATATTCCCCAAACACGAAAAATAAAATTTAATTTAAATTATTATTCTAAAGAAATAATTGAAAACACCATAGTCTTAAAGTTTAAGTTTTCACAATGAATACAAATGTTTAAGTCAGAAAATAACTTCTCTTGCTTGATTATTTCCCTAAATGAGAAAAATTAAGATTTAATGAGGAGTTATCCGGGAATTTTTCTATCTAGTTTAATGAACATCCCGGGCCCATTTTAAAATAAATGTTATTTGTCTTTTACAATTAATATCTCATGATATAATTTCCCATAATTAATAAAAATACAGATTTCTTAAAAAAGTGAAGTAATTTACAATCATTATAAATCAAAATATTATTTGTAGAATTTAATTTTTTTCATGCAAATATACAGAAATAGATAAGTTTTACTTTTGATTTAGAATTTTTAGAAATATTAATTTGGATAAAAATTAAAAACATTTAATATAAAAAACGAAAAACAAGCATTTTACCTAGTTCCCTGAGACATTGCATCGCTGCATCATATTCATCACCTTTGTATGCTCATTTTTTATACAATAGAATTTAAAATTTAACTGCCATCTTTTTCTGCATAGTTTATAGTTACGTTTTTTACTTTACATTTCTGTTTCTTTCAAAATTTTCTCCTATTTTATTGGATATTTCTATCAACAGAAGTTGTATTTTTTTAACACAACTAGCCGTCCTTGGCGACCAATTTAGTCTCTTTTAAATGCATACTAAGTATTAAATCATATTGCTTTTATTCATAGTTTATTTTACTTGCTCATTTTTTTCCAAATTAGAAGATTCTGCTAAAGAATTAGGCACATATATCATATGCGCACCACATTGGCGTAATTGTAACAAAAAGGGAAATATATGTCTCACATGATTACTCAGCAATTGTTATTTATTTGTTAATAAACTGTTTTTATTTACTTTTATTCTCTTTTTTTTAATGATATAAATTGTTTTGTTCTATAATTATTATATTTTGTTCTATAATTTTTATTTATTATTACTTTTTTCATTTTAAATAATAGAAAAGAGTTACAAAATATGTATGAAATGGTATTGAAAACGAAGTTTTCGCCAAATTGGCATCAGAAAAAAATCACACCAAAGTGTTTGTATATGACATATTTGCCGATAAATCAAGCACTCGGTATTTTTATGCTAACTTGGCGCATCGCAAAATGTTACACCCGTGGCATTTTTTTAGTATTTTATTAATTTTATTTAAAATATATTTAATAATATAATCTTTTCACTCCTTTCATTTATAATAACATAATTTTAATTTGAAACTGAAACATTTAAAATTCATGATTTTTATTTATAGCAATAGAATAAGAAAAACAAAACAGAAATAACGATATTCTGAAGCCAAATAATTTTTTTTAAGTCTTCAAGTTTGGAGAAAGGTTTTATTGAGACTTATAACAGCTGATCTGCTGTCTCGAATGATACAAATGAAACTCCACGATATGTTTCATTTGTTCGTTGAAATTTAACAATTAACAAATGACAGTGATTTTTGTGCCACATACGTTAGCATAATATGTATACAGAGTTACTTACCAGAATATTGTTCTTTTTTTCACTTTTTTATTTTCCGATAGAAAACTTAAACTTGTTTAATTTAAATTATTTTCAGAAAATATATACTACATGTAATCTAATTAGTTATATAAAAGCTAAAACTATTTTTTTCATGTGGTTACCTCTGTAAGTAGTTTTAAATTTAATCTTTATTACTTTCATTTTTTTATTATTTAGTGTTTGCTCAAAATATGTTAAGGCTTTGAAATGTTTTGTTTTATGTAAACTTATACAATTTTTATTGAATTTTCTGAATTTGAAGTGTTAGCATTCATTTATACTTTTTACTTTAAAAACTTTAAAATAAAGCCTTTTTTGCAATATTTAATAAGCTCTACATATCATAAACATTTCATTACATCCAACCACAGTTGATTTCAGAGGGTAGCCCAGCTGATATATACCCCTCGGAGGAATAAATATCCCCCTCCCCCGGAAAATTTGATATTTTCTGTTTTCTATGGTCAATAAGTGCAAATATCCCCTCTCTTCTGGAACACTCTAATATTCCCCCTCCCGCACACTGAGTCACAAAAGTCAACCCCTGCGAAAAGTGACTGAATTCAACATTGCATTAAACAGTAGAACAATACAGGAAATAAAAGAAAATCCTGCATCAAGCACTGACTATAAAAATTTTTTCATCATATTTAATATAATTTAACAAAATTCCACCGTTTAATAAATTAAAATATTATGTTTGATTCTTGAATCAGACATAATATTTTAATGCGTTTGAACGTACATTTCAATTGTTCCCATCTATAACCGGAAAAGTATCCATATTGTTTGAAGATTTTTGTATTTTAATTATTGATCTAAATTTATTAACTACATGCATGATAAAATTTAGTTCTGATAAGAAACACATACACGAAAAGAATTGTTTTGTTAAAACAATTTACTTTTTTGTTAATATATGACCAAATTTTTAACACATTTTCGTTAAATTAACAAAATTATTTGCAAAGGTCAATCACAATTTGGTCATTTCAACCAAAATATTTGGTTGGAGCTATATTATCCTAAATTTAAGTTGATTCAATTAAACAGTTTTCTTTTTGGATGTGTGATGTAAATCCCACTGTAGTCCGCTAATTAGACTGCTAATTAGATTAATCCCCTTTCCGCTAATTAGAATGATACGTAAATCCTGCTAAAACGTTTTGTATACGAAATGTAGAATTTATATATAGCGAGTAACACGTTAAAAAAAAAATAAAAGCGTATACCGCATTTTAAAACAAACATTCAGCATTTATTATCCAAAGACAGACTTTTTTTTTCTGTAATTATCTAACTCAGTTTCAATACATTTAAAATAGCGTAAGTTCTGTAAAATACTATGCAGACGATTTTTTACCTTGTACCATAATGTAATTGAATTATTTCGAGTATCCCGGTAAATAAACTATTATTCTCAAATACTTCATATACAATACCAAATATGCTTTGGTGATCCTAAATAACATTTGTTATTTAAATGAAAAAAATAAGTATATTTTCGGGAGTGTATTTAAAAAGACGGAAAGACAATCCGAATGCATTAAAATTTTATTTTTGTTATAATGTGTTAAAATTATTAACTTTAAAGGAATATCCGGTGTCTATTTTTTTTAATTAAAAATCTCACTAAATCAACTGCTGTATAAAATTTATTACAGATTGTGTTTATTCATTTCCTTGCACATACCCCTTACTTTCATATAAAATTTAATATAATTTTCTTAAATATTGTACTATTATTAACATTTTTTATTAAACTATTGTTAAAGAATTTGAAAAGACACAATATTTCTTTTTCATATAAAAAATAAATAAATAAATTTGTTGTAAATGCTAAAAGAGACGAAGTTTCGCTGGAGCAGATTTATCACCTTGTCATGTTCTCCTTAATGCAACAGGATTTAAATTGAGATTGTCGTCTTTTTCATGAAAAATGTCAAATCTGCCACAGATCTTTTCTGTTAGTTTCAAACTTTCTTTCCTCCGGCTTTATTTTTGATTACAGTCAAACAAAGTTTTACATTGTTTCTTTAAGGGAATCAGGTAAGCGAAATTCGTCTAATAATTAAAATTTTACTTTTTTATGTCATTATTTTTTTAAACTTTTATCTTTTCAACGATGTATGCCATATATATATATAGGTGATTCTCAAAATAGGGGACAATTTCAAAAATGAAATCTTAAAAAAATTACTGTTAGCAAAATTTCTGAAAAAAATAGATGTTGTTAATAAAGTATTAGGTGTAGTTTACATGTAGTCAGCAGAGCTAAATATTTAAAAATTAACTTAAAAAAATAATTAGTATTTTACGAGCCATGCTAATGACAAAACAAATTGCATGGAATAAATATATTAAGAAATTTTTATTTTCTTCCTGTTTAAATATTTTTTCTACATTTATTAGCCTTCCTTTCCAACAAATAGTTTCCATTTTTACATATATACATATAAGGAGAATAAAAACATTACCAAAGAGCAAACTTTGTTTACATGAACAATATTCTGACACTAACAGTGTAAGAAGCTGTCTTAGTGATTTTCTGACAGATTTAATGCATATTTTAGGGATAATAAATGTAATACCTAAATTTATATGTAAAATTAAACTTTATAAAAGATACAATATAAGCAATGTTTACATTTATGCACATAGGAGTCTTTAGCATGGACAGAAAAACCATGCTAATGACACTGATATTTGTCCATGCTAATGACAAATTTTAATTTAAATAAGATTATGAGCCATAATATAATCACAATGCAATAGTCCTTTCTGGGGCTTTTTAAAACAGAAAAGTTCTATGCAAATAAGTAAAATAAAAGTTTTAACTATAAAATAAACATGAAAATTATTATCCATTCTAATGACATACAATTGATGTACTCGCCTAATATTCAACTTCTATTCTTAAAATACAATACATGCTTCTATTTTCAGGCTGGGATAAAATGGATACTTGTTGCCATGGAGAAACTTTATATTTTCAAAGTATTGTCATATGTGAAAATGAAATTTTGATTAATAACCAGCTGTTATAGCCTGACCTTGTTTTAAAAACAGAATATGGAGGACAAACTTTAATTCTCTTTTTATATACTATAATTTTATTTTTAAAAAGAAATTTATTGGATAAATCCTCTCCTTGATTAATTTAAAGAAAGAATAACATTTGTTTTATTTTATAAACATGATATTAACTCTTGAAAAATGCTAGTATATACAAGGTACAGCTGCTGTGGACATCCATGCTAATGACATTTTGAACCTTTATTCTGTTATTTTAAGGTATTTTTAACTAAAAAGTGAGTAATTATTGAGTGCAAATAATGAATAATATTAAGACAAACATATTTAAATATAAAAACATGACAGAAAGCCTCTCAATTTTTTTTGTATGCCGAAAGACATAAATTGTCCCCTATTTTGAGAATCACCCATATATATATATATATATATATATATATATATATATATATATATATATATATATATATATATATATATATAATTAGTTTTCATTAAATTCATTTACAAAACTTTCAATAGTTTTAGAAGCTTCAATCGTTTTTCTGGAAGTTCTCAAAATAAAGTTCTTTTGCAATAAATTATTTATGCTAAATCTCTTACTCTTTTTTTTTCTTTCTTCTGTCTTTACAAGAAAAAAGTATTAGATTCGTGAAAGAAAAATCGAATTTCGGTTTTCGATGAGTTTATACGTTTTAGAAGGTCCTGAATTATGTATTTTGGTGGAAATATTTCATGGTTTTTGGTGGAAATAGTTTATGCTTTTTGAAAATATTTGTCTGTGAGTCTGCTTGTCACCTTGTGAGTCATTATGTGACAGACATACTGTAGGCGCTATATCTCAAGAAATAATGTATGTAAATTCACAAAAGTTTAAATTCCATTAGACCTTGATATAAACTGGGGCTGATTAGTTTTTCTTGTATATTGCTCATCAAGTGGCTATGCTATGATGCATTTTTGTGTGATTTTCTAAATAGCACTATATCGAGAATTAATGGACGGAATTTTATCAAATTTTAGATTCTGTTTGTACCTTATAAAAATTGATATTATTAACATTTTGATAAGAATCTCTCGACTAATGGCACTTCTATACTGCCTTATTCACAATCATCCTAATATCTGTATTTCAAGAACTAATGCACGGGTGTTTATAAAACATTAGATCCAGTTATTGCTTGATATAGTTTGGTGCTGACTAATTTTAGATGAAAAAATGTTCAAAAGATGGCGATGTATTGCTTAACTATTTATGATTATCGCAATAGCTTTATCTCAATAACTAATGAGCTGGATATTATCAAATTTTAGATTCCGTTAGAATTTGACATTATTGATATTATTAAAATTTTGTTGAGAATCTCTCTACTGGTGGAGCTTTTATGCTGCCTTTTTCACAATACCCTAATATCTATATCTCAAGAACTAATGTACGGTTGTTTATAAAATTTTAGATTCAGTTATTGCTTGATATAGCTTGGTACTGACTACTTTTAGGTGAAAAAACGTTCAACAGGTGACTCTGATATGCTGAATTATTCGTGATTATCTCAATAGCTTTATCTCAAGAAGTAATGCACGAATTTTCATTGAATTTTAGATTCAGCTAGTCTTTGATATAGATTACTGTTGTTTAGCTTTTGGTGTAAATCGCCAAAGAGATGTCGCTGCTATACTGCATTTTTCACGATTTCGCAATCTCAAGAACTACTGCTTGGATTTTTATCAAACTTCTGATTATTTTAGAACCCGATAAAAAATCATCTTCATTAGGTTTTGATGTACATCATCCAACTGGTGGTGCTTCTATGCAGAGTTTAAAATAAATAACGTAGTTTTATCTCAGAAACTCATGCACAGATTTTCAACAAACTTTCGATTTAGTTTGCAATTTTCATAAGTTGTTGCTGTCTAGACTTGGATTTAAACTAACTAGCCAGTGGTGGTGCTATGCTGTATTTTTCTTAAATATTACCATGCATAAGATAAAAGAAAGTTTTGGGATTGCCACATCTGACTAGTTTTAACAATTTAAAACGAAATAGTATTTAAAAAATATTTCCAATAATTATTTTACAAATAAAACAAATTGAACAACATAAATAAAATACTTCTTTAGAATAAAAATTATTACAGATAATGTTTCTCTGGAAAAAAGATTTATCACTTTGTTCTGTTCTCATTAATACTCTAGGATTTAAACTATCGTCTTTTTCGCAAAAATGTTTTAAATCTTCAGCATACTATTTCAGCTACTTTCTTACTTTTCTCCGATTTTATGTAACATTTCTAACAACAAATGTTTCATTTTCTTTTTGTCTATAACTCAATAATTACAATAACGTCATTTTTTAATTTCTAATGAAGATTAAATTATTTTTATTCCTCCCTCACAATGAATAAAATTACTTATACGCCTGGAAACGTCCTCCAGTACAATGAAACTACCTTCTTATAATAAATAATGCATTGGAGCGGCCTTCTTTTGAGAAATTAGTAAAATAAATATAATTAAATGATTGTGTATTTATTTTTTAAAATTAATTAAATGCATTATATACCTATTGGAAGATGCCTTTGCACATTCTTTCATTAAGGTACAGTACTAAAAAAAATCCGTTGAATTTACGGCAAAAACTCCTGGCAGTGGTTTTTGCCGTAAAAATTAAAGTAAAATTAGAAGAAATAAAATTAAAAAAAATACTAGTTTTTATGCAATTTTCACCTCAATAGCAAGAGCGGACAGATTAAAATAGAAATAGAGATAAAAATTAAAATGAAACTTGACAAAAAGTAGAAAAGATTATTGACTTGATAGTGGTGTAAAACGAGAAAAGATTAAGTACAAATAGTTAAATATGCATAAATTTCATATTAGGATTTAATTTTTTTTAGTTAAATCAAATTCCCGATTGAAACCACTTTGCTTTGGATTAGACTCCGAAAGAAAAATGATAAGTTTGCATTTATCACATTAGATCTGGATGACTGCATTAAAACAACTAACAATGTAAAAAAAAAAAAAAATCGTTAAATTTACGGCAAAAACTGCTAGCAGCAATGTTGCCAGCCATTATGCCGTAAAAATTACAGTAAAATTAGATGTAATAAAAAAAATTACATTTAATTTTACTGTAATTGTCATCTTAAAAACTGCTGACAACATTGCTGCCAGTAGTTTTTGCTGTAAATTTAACGGATTTCTTTTACAGTGAACTTAAGAGGTTTTATCAAAAAATAACCAAAAAACACAATAAATATAAACAAAAAGTCTATTCGAATATTTATAGACAAAACTTCAATAATAAAGGGACTTAATTTTATAATTACACATAAAGCGATCTGGATTTTTTTAATATAAAATATTTTTACTTGAAAAGGTTTTACTGTTATTTCGTTGGAAATGAATTTTTATGGCACTAAAATATGAAAGACACTGAACATGTATGATACTCGCTTCATGTGTAATTACAGTCAGTACCGGATGTATGGTCACTCGCTTGTAAGGTCACCCCGCTTATAAAATCACTTTTCGTAAATCCGTACTGACAGAATGGGTAATTATGTGTTAAAATACACCGCCTATATTGTCAGTTTCTTATGGCTTTTATCGGATATATGGTCATTTTTGTCTTTCATCAACTATCGCATTTGATACCAATTTTTGGAAAACATACAATCGTCTCTTGTCACCGAATGAGAACTGATGCATGAGAAAACTTAAATCATTATTTTGTGTTTTGTATTTTTCATTATTTGTTGTTGCGTGTAAAGTGTTCGTTAATTTGTTAATTGTTGTTTGTGAATAAGATATTTCAGCAAAACGAACAATTTGACAATAGTGAAAAAAAAAGAAATTGTTAGAAAATTTTGAAAATTGAATGAATGGAAGCAGCTTTTGAGAAGTCACGTAGAATAGGGAGAACGACAAGAAATAACGTTTTAGGGTTCAAATGTTGTTTAGCAAAAAAATTTAATTAATCAAAAGAGAAAACGGCAACATTTTCTAACATGTGGGAATGTTGAGAAAGATTTTTTCACGTTGATAGGCTATGACAGATCCAGAATGTTCCGATATCGTGTGGAGGGAAGAAAAGTCTTATTGCTGCTGAACTTTCAAAACAAAATTTTACTGCCAGCAAAGTGTGGTAACAAAGGTTTACCTTACGGAACATTCTTAATTTTTACGTATGTTTAGTGAAGCTGCTAATGATTATAATAATGTACAAAAAAAAAAAAAAAGAAAAAATAATAATCGAAGGAATTCGTATTAAGCGACTTTCTTGATAAGTACAAACCTTGCGATGTTTTTAATCCGGTGAATGGAGCTATTTTTTCTTATTTTAAAGATAAGTCTGCTACTTATAAGAACAAAAAATGAAGTGGTAAAAAGATAAGAAAACAAAGATTTACTGAGCAGCGAATATGAATGGTTCAGAGAAATTGACTTAATTATTTATTGATAAATTTCTCAAGCCTCGTTGCTTAAAAAAACTGTAAATCTTTAACTGTATCATATGACAAAAACTGAAAGGCCTGGAAGACAACAAGGATTTAGGAAAAAGAAATTCGGTGTTTCTACTGAACTTGGACAAACACAAAAAGAAGTTGCTATAATCGCAGACAATTGTATTGCCCATTGCATAATTCCCAATTTAAATTCAATCGAACTTTTTTTTTGCCTCTAAACCGAACTAATACTGCACAATCCTTAAATTAAAGGATTATTCAACATTTATAGATAAATTATCGAAAAAGGCTTTCAAAATATTTCATTGCTGCCACTGATAAAAAAAGAAGCTTCGCGTAACTGTGTTAGTTGCCATGTATTATGTAACATTAGAGTATGATATTAAAGAAGACAATTGAAGATTGTTTTAGACACCCTTGGCTTTTAGAATGTGAAGAATTATCATTCGAAGACGATGACAATGAAAATGATGATGTATATCCATTTGAATTTGCACAAAAATTATGGAATGCCGTTTGATCAATACAAGACGACTAATACAAATAGGTGTTAACTATAAGATTGTTACTAATAGGCTTTACCTGGGAGTGGTAACAGTTATACCTTTGCTGTTATGTACACTCCAGAAAAGACTGTTTATTGCACGAAGACAAACCGTGTTAAAATATTTGTCGTTTATCTTCTAGATAGTCGCAGTTGACGTGACATGGGTAAAGGTCATGGTGAAGCTTCTGTATTGGAAATTGTTTCCGATGTTTTAAATATAAACGCTGATGGAAACGATGATAATAGCAGTATGTGTGAAGCTGAAGCGATAACACAGACAGAAGCTTTTAAAGCACTAAATTTCCTCAGATATTTTTTTTACTAATCCTAAACGCACAGAAGAGCATTTCAAACCTCTTCGTGAATAAGAAAAGGTAGTTTTAAAAATTACAACAAAAACAAACGAACCTGCAAAAAAGAGGTTTTTACTACTTCAAGTATACTCATCAATACGAAAATTAAAATAAAAAGCATTTTTTTTGTTTGTAACTTTTATATTATAAATTATTTTACTAATTTTACTAACTTATTAATAATATTTTATTGCCTAAAATAAAATTCCTGCTTTCACCGCATATAAGATCACCAGCTTATAAGGTCATATTTTTCAAGACCGCATGGGTGACCATATAACCGATACTGACTGTATAAGATTAGTTTCCACCATTAATTCATGAATGCCTTTAAATTTCCGAATAGACATTTTTGATTATATTTATTAATCTGTTTTGGTTATTTTATGCGGATAACTCACATACTTGAATGTCCCTATACTTTCCATCAAAATAACAAAACTAAAATCTTTTCAACACGTTATAGAAACAAAAAGGTCAAAACAAATCCTTAAAATCAATCGAGCAATTTTCGTCCACTATAAATTTATAGAACGTGAAAACATTTCCAGCTTTTTAACGCCAAATTTGTTAAATGATTTTTTTCCTACAAACTATTATTATCTCATCAGAAACTCATTAAGAGTTTCTTTTCATCCCTAAATAAAGAAATCATAAGCAATTTATAATAAATGACAATATGTGGTTTAATTATTTTACATTACAAAGCGAAATTACATGTTAGTAAAATAAATTATCATTTCAAGAAAAAGAACAACTTTCACTGGAAACGAATGTCATTAATTTACAATCAGAATGTTACATTTATTTTTAAATTGTTTATAATTTTTATTGAAATGCGACACGTATTTGTGTACATTATTGGAAATTTTTATTAAGGGAGACCCGTAAGAAAAAACGCAAAGTTTTTATTATTGATTTTAAAGTAAGGAATTTGGGTGTACTATTTAAGAATCTTTTTGTAAAGAATAATTAGCAAAAAAAATTCACTTTTTATTAAAAAGTATATTTTTTATGGCGATTTTTATGATTTTTTTTTTTTTTTTTTTTTTTTTGTGGAAAAATACACTTTTTAAAATTACTACTCCTCATTCAATTTCAATATTTAAGTATTACTAAAATTTCTTAAATATTGTTAAAGTATATGGAAATGACTTAGGGAGAGATATTTTTAATTTTCTATTTTAATGAGCTAAAAGTACGCATGGTAAATTTCCTTAAATTGGTTATAATTTTCATGTTTACCAATTTATGTAAAATTTTCAGAAATAGTTTAAAAAAAATATCTCTCCTTACTTTTGTTGCAAATTTTTTTTAAGATTCCAAAAACATAAACACTTAGTTTCTAAACCATTTTACCACTGAGCCTTAGTACTTTGAACTTAGGCAAAATATGGAAAAACTCATTTTCAGGAAAACACATTTTAAATGACCGCTAGTCCTTTAAACTCTAGTGACTACAATTAAAAAAAGCTCATTTGCTACCTGTTCCAAGTGTCTCCGAGTTCTGAAATTTTGCATGGATATTCGCAAATATGTATTTTATCGTTTTCTGAGATAAAAAAAAAAAAAAAATTGAACTTTTGATGATTTTTGGCCGAAAATGGGGTTTGGGTCTCCCTTAAGTAAATTGTAGAAATTTCAGTGTACATATAAATAATGATTAAAAAATGAATTTTTTGAGGAAAGGCGACAGAATGAGCGGTATATTGGTTTCAGTTACGTTTGAAATTCCACATTTAAGGGATAAATAATTTAAAAGTCATTTGCTCTACAAATAAATCGTTTGAAGTGACAATATATATTTCTTAAAACAGGCGCCGACAAACACGAAAAAGTTTACGCATTTATTAATAATAAAAATATTTATTATTTACTTAATTTTCTTTAAGCTTTTTACGATTCTTTTATTTAAAACATATACACTGTAAAAAAAAAAAATTCAAGAGGTTACTAAAAAATGTTTAGTAAATTTTGTATTCCACAGAGTTTTTTAGTAACCATTACAAACTTTTTTTTTGCAAGTGAAACAAGCATTTCTTTTGTAAACTGAACAAAAGAATATTTTGTATAACTAACTTAAATTTTTTTAGTATGAGCCACCAAGCAAATTTTAGTAATAGCTCCAAAATTATTTTTAATAACAATTACGTGCGTCCGAAGGGCAGGAGCTTCCTTCGAGCTGCATCCAGACTTCTGAAGGTTAGATTTTCGGCAAAAACGCAATAGATGGCAGCACCAAACATTGCGACCAGCTCCAACAGGAAATTCATATCCCCATTATTATAGAGTACTTACACTACATACATTCGGGCGTACTTGGCGTTGTCCAGTATTGAACCCGGGACCTTTTAGTCTGGAGTCCGTTACTATGACCACTATGCTATCAAGGCCACGCCAAGTGAGTTTTAGTAATAGCTATTAAAAATATAAAACTATTAACTCTATTCGTTGCTAACTTTTTTCTAGTAATTCTTACAGATTTTCTAGTAACCGACTAAGATTACTAAACATTTTTTAGTAATTACAAGGATTACTAAAGTTTTTTTAGTAGATCGACCCTTTTTTTTTTACAGTGTATTGCACTTGTTAAATTTAAAATAGAAGTTACTTTCCTGAAAGAATCTAGTGTAATAAAACGCAAAAAGTATTAAAAAGTTGTGGGGAAAGTATTTAAAATGTAACTTAAATCTTATTGAAATACAGCATTTTCTAAAAATCTCCAAAATTCTTCCTTAGCCTATAGTCATATGAATATTAATTAAATAGTACACAAAAAACAACATTTGTTAACTTTAAACAATGGAATATTCGTTAAGCACTAAGGAATCTATACGGATAGCTAGTGCTAAGTTATTTTTTCTACAAACTAAAAACGATTTGGACCCGGAACAGTCAAAATAAAATAATGAGTGACTGCGTGAATTATTTTTAAGAAATTTTCTTTAATTTTATTGAAATATTAAGACATTTAACTATTTCTTTCACATTATTTAATAATAAAAAATGATATTTATAATGAGAGGAATTAAAATTTAATAACTACTATAAATATATACTTTTTTTCATTACTTAAAATATGCTAAATATTTACTAAATATTTGTCGCTAATTTCTTAATAATAAATTATTAAATATTATTGCAAAGTACAATTACTGTATACTGCAATCATGGCAGTAGCGTAATATTTTAAAATAATAATAACAATAGCAATAAACATATTTTACCAATGAAAAATTATATAAGAAAAGAATGAAAATTGTTAAACAATAAATCAGCGAAAAAAAAGCAAATACGTTAGAATATTAAGGACCGTATAAAAACTAAAAATATGTCATTATTTTTTTTATTTCTAAAAAAAAAAAAAAAAAAAAAATACGTGTAACACTCGGGGACTGCCGCGGTAAAGCTGCATAGCATTTTTTATCAACTTAAGCAATTATAATTATTTATTTATTTTTTTATTTATGCAGTTTTTTTCTTGTCTTTGATATTAATTCAAGTTACACTTTTTGAGCGTGATGACTGATAACAAAACATTTTTTTTTCTTTTAATAAATAAAATAGAAGTTAATATCGTTTAAAATATTTTTATTAACTTACAATACATGTAGGTTAATCAGGAATTTTTATCATTGAAACTATACGTTTATGGTAGCTGAAATAAAAAAACATAAGTTTGAGACTTGATATTCTCAAAATTTCTGAAAAATACCGCGTCAATATCTGCCGAAGTCTACCGATGGATACTGTGCCAAAGTCTGCCAAACAGAAGCGACGTTAGCGGAGTGTTAGATTTTTCTCGTTACGGAATTGCTAGATTCTTTCGCCGCACTCAAAGCCCGCGATAAAAGCTATGCAATACCTTAATAAATTACCAAACAAAATTTGGCCGCGCTACGAAAATTAGATCGCGAGTTATAGGCATTTTAAATTTTCCGACATTCACCGTGGGGTCTCCTGTCACCAAAAATTAACACTGTCTCATAATAAATTACCAAACAAAATTTGGCCGCGCTACAAAAATTGATCGCGAGTTATAAACATTTCAAATTTTTCGACCCTCACCGTGGGGGGTCCCCTGTCACCAAACATTAACACTCTCTCATAATAAATTACCAAACAAAATTTGGCCGCGATACGAAAATTAGATTGCGAGTTATAAGCATTTTAACTTTTTCGACTCACACCGTGGGGGTCTTCTGTCACCAAAAACTAACACTGTTTCATAATAAATCCCCAAACAAAATCTGGCCGCGCTACGAAAATTAGATCGCGAGTTATAAGCATTTAAAATTTTTTGACCCTCAACGTGGGGGTCACCTGTCACCAAAAATTAACACCGTCTCATAATAAATTACCAAACAAAATTTGGCCGCGCTACGAAAATTAGATCGCGAGTTATAAGCATTTTAAATTTTTCGATCCTCACCATGGGGGGGGGGTCTCCTGTCACCAAAAATTAACACTGTCTCATAATAAATTACCAAACAAAATTTGGCCGCGCTACGAAAATTAGACCGCGTGTTATAATCATTTTAACTTTTTCGACCCTCACCGTGGGGGTCTCCTGTCACCAAAAATTAACACTGTCTCATAATAAATTACCAAACAAAATTTGGCCGCGCTACGAAAATTAGATCGCGAGTTATAAGCATTTTAAATTTTTTGATCCTCACCATTGGGCGGGTCTCCAATCACCAAAAGCTACATTATCCTACCTTGTTTTATCTTAAGACGATTCTTTTCTATACACATTCTATCAGGAATTTTTATCATTGAAACTATAGATTTATGGTAACTGAAATAAGAAACATAAGTTTGAGACTTGATATCCTCTAAATATCTGAAAAATACCGCGTCAATGTCTGCCGAAATCTACCGAAGGATACCATGCCGAAGTCTGCCGAACTGAAACGACGTTAGCCGAGTGTTTACGTGCCGAGCCGTTAGGGAATTTCTACATTCGGTCGCCGCGCTGAAAGCCCGCGATAAAAGTTATGCAATAGATTAATAGTTATATTTGAAATAAAAAAATTTTTTTTTTAAGATTTTGTTTTCATCTTAAGTAAGTCCTTGATATAGATTAGTGTTTTTTTATTTTTATTTACCTTTTTTTTTTTTTTTTTTTTTTTTTTTTTTGTAAATTTTTCAACCAAATGTCACTGCTATACCGCACTTTTCACGATTTCGAAATCTCAAGAACTAATGCATGGATTTTCACCAAATTTCAGATTAATTAATACATAATAAAAATTCATCTTCATTAGTTTTTGATGCACATCATTCAACAGGTAGAGCTGCTATGCAGAATTTAAAAAAATGCTATAGATTTATCTCAGAAGCTAATGCAAAGATTTTCACCAAACTTTCGATTCAGTAAGGAATTGTCATAAGTTGTTGATGACTAAATCTTGGTGTAAACATGTAAATATTAACATGCATAAGATAAAAGACAGTTTTGAGATTGCCACAACCGACTAGTTTTAACAATTGTATCAGAACTTAAAAAAAATAGTATTTAAAAGATATTTTCAATAATTATTTTACAAATAAAATAAAAAGAACAACAACAACAAAATACTACTTTAAAATAAAAAATTATTAAATACAATGTTTCTGTGGAAAACAGACTTATCACTTTGTCATTTTCTCTTTGATACTGTGGGATTTACATTTAAACTCTCGCCTTTTTTGCAATTAAGTTTTAAATCTTCAACATTCTTTTTCCACCCCTTTCTTACTTTTCTCCGAACATTTTAACAACAAAGTTTTATTTTTCGTCTATAACTTAATAACTACGATAATGTTACTTTTTAAATTCATAATGAAGATTAAACTATTTTTATTTCTCCCTCGCAATAAAGAAAATTACTTATATGCCTGGAAACGTCCTCCAGTACAATGAAACTACTTCGCTATCCCAAATAATGTTTTATAGCTGCGTTCTCTTGAGATATTAGTAAAATACACACAATTAAATGATTATATACTTTATTTTATAAATCAATTAATCTCATTACACTGTTGGAAAATGCCTTTGCATATTTTCTCTGTCCATATATGTATAATTCAAAAGTATATATTAGACTAAACATAAAATTTTAAATAATTCATAAAGGCTAAAAATTGTATATTGGTTGGAGTTTTGCTAGCATATACAGGGTGTCTATGAAAGAACTCCGGGGTTTTGAGGCAAAATATTTTAATGAAATAAAAAACATACATACATGCTTTATACATGACTGAAAAGCTTACATTTTCAAGTTTTTTTTTACCACTTACTAAAGTTCTGTATGAGCCCCGTTAGTGGCACGGCAGACGTCTACACGGTATTCTACCTCTTCCCATGTCCTGGCGAGCATGTCTGGGTGGACGGTTGCCACAAAATTGACTATTCGTTCCCTGAGATGCCGAACATCACGAATTTTCTCTGCATACACAAGATTCTTGATATGCCCCCAGAAGAAATTTCTATCGTTTCTATGAGCCAAATAACACATTGAGCCTTTTGTTGCGGAGTCGCATCATTTCAAGGTCAACGCCCAGCAGCGCCACCAACATTTGATGCAAACATTCCTAATTCGTATGAGTAAAACTTTTTGAGCTACTCTTTTCAGAGAAATCGACTAAATTTTACTATCTTTTACAGTTAGTGAGATATGAATTTTTAAAACCCCGGAGTTCTTTTATAGACACCCTGTATTATTTAAATAGAAATTTAAAAGTAAATGTTAAACCCATTTAACCTGCTTGGGAAACTTATGTTACTATTTGAGAAGATATCATGTTGGCTGTTCTATGTAATTGATCCGATAATTTATTCCGCAGTCTGATACAAGACAAACTTAAAATTAAAATTCTTTATAAGAAATTGTGTATTCCATCAACTTATGGTACTTATAAAATTTCATTTTTTTATTACATAACATTTTCGGTGGGAACCATGTTCCCTTGGATCAGACTGTAGAAAAATAACGAAAAGTTGGCATCTATCTCTTAGAATAGGATGACTTCAATGATGCAAAGTTCACCCATCTAACTTTTTTTTCATACAATTAATATAACACACTAATAAATATAAACAAAAAAATATATTCGAATATTTAAGAACAATCATGAAGTAATAATGGTATTTATAATATAAAGCGATATAGATTTTTTTTAAATTTAAAAATAACAATTTAATCAAAACACATTACAAACATATCAAGGGGTTACAATTTTTTCATTTGAAATAAATATATATGAAACTAAAATATGTAAGACATTTAATAGGTATGACACTCGCTTTATATGTAATTGTATGTTTATTACCATTACTTTATGAGTGTCTATCAATTTTCGAAAACTCATTTTTGATTACATTTTTTAATCTGTTTTAGTTATTTTTTGCCATTACATAATTGAATAGCCTTAAATTATTCTTTAAAATAACAAAGCTAAAATCTTTTCAACACATATTTTAAACAACAAAAATAAAATAAATTCTTAGAATCAATCGAGCAATTTTCTCCACATCATTTTTCTTCATTAAAATTATAATGTTATAAAATTGTGAAGACATTTCCAACCTTTTAACGCCAAATTCCTTTCTCTAAAAGACTTTTTCCTTTCAAACTATTATTTTCTCGTTTAAAACTCATTAAGAGTTTCTTTTTATCTTTAAATAAAGAAAACATAAGCAATTTATAATAAATGACAATAAGTGCTTTTGTTATTTTATAGTACAAAGTGAAATTAGACGTCAATTTAATAAATTATCATTGAATGAAAAATAAAATCTTTTATTGCAATTTTTAAATAAGAAATGAATGTTATTCATTTACAATCAGAATGTTATATTTATTTGTAGTTTGTTTCACAATTTTCACTAAAATATCACACGTTTTTGTGTACATTTTTGAGGGTTTTAATTAAGAAATTTGTAGAAAATTCAGAGTACATAAATAATGATTAAAATATCAATATTTCAAGGAAAAGTGACAGAATGATATTTTGGTTTCAGTTAGTTTTCAAAGTCGACATTTAATGATAAATAATCTAGCAATGATTTGCTCTACAAAATAAATCGTTTCAAGTGAAAATACATATTTCTTTAAAAATGACGCCAATAAAAATGAAAAAATATAAGGATATATAAATGAATAATAATATATATATATTTAAAATTCTGATTACAATTAAAATCACGTGGTACATAATATGATTCTTTTTTTCCCTTTTAGTTTACAAATTTTTGGCCTAAAAACAGCATTAATTGATTATAGCTCTAATTGATTATGGACCTAAAATATTATGAAATTGAAAGTAAATAATATATTTTAGTCATTTAGTATTTAGGGTGTGTATGGAGTTTTTGCCTTTTTATCTAAGTATGCATTTATGCGTTGGTACACTTTTCTAAGATTCTGTTTAAGGTAAACAGTTCAAACTTTCCATAATTATGAAAGGAAGTTTTTTCTTTAAAAATGTCAAACATCATAGCCCTAAGTAAAAAAAAAAAAAAAAAAAAAAAAAAAAAAAGTTTTAGAATGTTCAAGGTTGTTTAGTAAAATAACATTAATTTTATTTACTAGCTAATATGAACATTGCTTCGTATTGTTCTCAAATAATATGTTTTCTAATACCACAACGAATGTTAAGATTGTATATTTCACAGTTTTTTAAAAAAATACAAAGAAAGGACATATTGTTCAAAAAATGTGTAAAAAGTAAATTATTTCTTGAAAACGAATTCATGCATGAAATTAATTTTTGTTTATTAATTTATCGGGTGTAATGTATATATTCATTGTAATATTTTTTTCATTTTTATCTTATGAAATAAAATACGTTATGTTCAATATTTCGTGAAATTCTTACTAATTTTACTTATCAAGATATTTCAAGTGCCCTCAAAGGATTTATAAATTAATTTATTTTACCTAGGTCATGCTAGTGTTTTATTTAAAATAAAGTAATAAGTGACTACGGGAATTATTTTAAAGTAATTTTCTTTTTTTTTATTATAGTATTAAAGCACATAACTATTCCTTTGACATTAATTATTAAAATTGAATAATATTTAAAGCAAGCGGAATAGAAAATAAGCAACTACAATAGATTTATACCTTATTTTATTGCTCAAAATATGCTAAATGTTTATTAAAAATATTGTATACTACAATCATGGCATTGGTGTAAAGACTTTAAATAATAATAATAACAACAACAACAATAATAATAATAATAATAATAATAATAATAATAATAATAATAATAATAATAATAATAATAAACATATTCTACTAATTCCAGTATGAAAACATTTTGAATGATAAATCACCAAAATAGAAAACTAGGAAGTAGATTACAATATTAAGAATCGTCTATACCTGTTATTAACTAAAAATATGTCATTAATTTTGTTTTTATTTCAATAAATAATTAATTATATTTGAAATAATAATTTGTGTTTTTTATATATATATAATGAAAAACATTTTATTTTATTTGAAATAAGATACATGGTTTTATTCAAGAAGTACAAAATCCTTGAATTATTTTTCAAAAATAATACGAGTAAAAAGTATCTTCAACGTATACTCAAGAATAAATTTATAAAAATACCCTCGGAATCAATGAAGCAATTTTGTCCATTTCATTTATCTTCATAAAAGTGATAAAACTAATAAAATTTAAATGTAGTTTAACGCTTCTAAGTCTGTAAATTATGTTGAAAGTATTTTTCTAAAAGTAATCTTTTGTCTCGTTTAAATGCCATCAAGATATTATTTTTTCATTAAGTAACGAAATCAAATGCAATTTACAATAAAATACTCTAAGTGTTTCAGTTATTTTAGTTTGCTTGAAGAAATTTCCCATCATCTAAATAAAATAACTTTTAGTGAAATAAATATATCACAGAAAAGTGAAATTGTAGAAAAGTTATCACTAATTTTTAATCACAGTATTAAGTTTAAATTTAGTTATTTTATATTTGCAAGATACATTTGAAATTCCACACATCTGTGTGCATATTATTATGACTTGCAGTTAAAAAGACTTGTGACATTTGAATGTACATACAAAAAACAATTATTAAAAAGTTTAATGGAAAAAATTGTGTATGAAAATAGAAAAACAACGACTACAAATAATGCATGAAAATGTAGCAAACAGCTGTCTTGAATCTAGCATCGAGATTCTTCATCAGTGCAAAATTCAGCGAACTAGAAAAAGCAAGATTGAGCAAAGAAACAGGCTTATACACCCATTACGGGAACGATCCCGCCAAATAAAGCAACCAATAAAAAACAGCGTTTTCTTATTAGTTTAATTTAGTTTTGTTTTGTTTTTTCTCCGGCAGATGTCTCTACTTATCCACCCAGTTGTTCAGGGTGATTTCTTCAAATTGGTTGCTTATCTTTTGGCGGGATCATTCCCGTAACGGGTTTATAAACCTGCTTTTCTCTGTCTCTTTGTTCAGTTTTACGTTTTCTAGGTCGCTGAGTTTAGCACTGATGAAGAACCTCGATAGTAGATTCGAAACAGCTATTTGCTACCTTTTCATGTATTATTTGTGCATTTATAATCGTTGGTTTTTTATTTTTAAACATTTTTTCCCAAAGGCTTTATTTGCTATTTTAACATTTGTTTTATTTTGATTTTAATTTCTTTACCAATGTATTTATTATTCAAACAGTTAACAACAAAAGAAATTCTCCGTGAAGTTAAAATTATTTTGTCCCCCCCTTTTTTGTTATAAAAACAAACTAGTTACAACATTAAGGAATTAAGACAGACAGAAAAATGATGGAAATAAACTTATTTGAAATATTTTCAAATCTTAAACGCAAATAAATAACTTTATTTGAAAGGCGTTTTTTGCGGAAAGAAAGCATTTCCTAATTTACGGCATTACGCCTGAAATTATGTTGAAAGCATTTGAAATTATCTAACAAATTATCTTAATTTTCGTAAGTTTTATGTAATAATTTTCAAAGCGTGGGTATAATAAAATGTATTATTTAATACTTAATTCATTTCGGTGTGACATCATACACAGATGCTTTTTAACCTCCTGATTGCCGCCGGCTGATTTTTTCACACACTAATCTGCAGGTTTCACTGCAACATAAGCAATATTTAAATTAGTATAATTCCACAAATAAAACCCAGTTCTGAAAAATTAAGTTAGGATTGACGCTATCAAAGATTATACACCGATTCTAATAACGCATTTTGCATCAGGTTGGAAAAAACATCTTTTTTTTATATTTTTAATAAATTACAGAGAAAACAACATTACAATATTACCCTTTGGCTGGCCAGTCAGGGGGTTAATAAAGAAAAATGTAATGTAAGAGCAAGGGATGGTATACACGAGTCTCTTTCGTATTACTCATACTTCAAAAGCGTGCTTTATTCTTGCAATATTCAGAAAATAATCAGTTTGTGATGACAGTAATAACAATCTTCTGGCAATATATTCAAATAGAAAGCTATTTCACTTGAAACAACAGCTACTCTGTTTTCTTGCTAAGAGTTTATCTTTACAAAAAAAATAAAATAAAAATAAAAATAAATAAATAAATAAATAAATTAAAAAAAAACCCGTAGATCTACAAAGCTAGTTTTTGCAAAGCTACAGCAATTTGTGTATCGTAGACGAATAATAATAATAATTATCTCAATATCTGTGAGAAAATATTTTGACTTTGTTCATTGTACGATTGTCAGAAGAAGCAATTTTGGAAATTATCTTCTAACGTGTAATTATTGTATACTACAGCGGAATTGACACTTAGGTGATTTTAAACTTTTAAACAAAGAAAATTACATGAATACATAAAAATTTGTTCTGTAAATTTACATAAAATATTCAGAATGCATAATTACGGATCGTTGTATAAATATCCAGAAAACCTAAAAACTAAATGTACATTAGACCCCGAATCTTCATTTCTCTGTAACTTCTAATTGTGAAAGTAAATAATTATTTTGTGTAATATGTAACGGAATACACTTTAAAATTTTGTTCGTAATCTTCAAATTTTACAAATAAAAACATCTTAAAAACAAGAAGTAATAACTGAAATAAATGAAGATACTAATATCTGTTTGAAGTTTTACAAAAATATATGTACTAAGGCACAAGTAAAACTAGTCCAAAGAACTGTTGTATTTTATATTAGTCTTTTTATTGTTATGTATTTTCCATATTATTAAATTTATTTTTAAGAATTCTTTTGTTTTCAAATTTTTGTCCATGAAATGCTTTTGCATTTTAAGAAATGCTACGGAAATTGTCTTTATACATAAACCATATATCCAAAAACGCCTTTAAAAATGTGGTATAATTTAAAAAAATACCGCCTTTTTGAGAAATTTTTAGTTACATCATTTTTTTCGATTATAATCATTTAAAATGATAACTACTGCTTAAACACATAATTCCCATGCTTTCGATTGAAATATGTCTTTCACAAGCTATTATTATGTCATTTAAATTTCATTAAGTGTATCTTTTCTTTCTTAAAAAATAATATTACAACATTAGTCATTCATAATAAATGACAGTAAATGCTCTAGTTATTTTATTTTGTACGTAAAAAGAGAACACGTCATATTCATAAATTATCATTGATAGGGAAAGAAAAGCGTTCTTTGTAAATTTCAAGTTATGGAAATAAGGACATTTATTTTTTATTGCAGTGCTGTCTTAAATTTATTAATATTTTAAAAAGTGATTCAGTAAATAGTGCATTAGTACAGTATTTCTCATTTGATATGAAAATCACAGTGACAATTAAATTTATTGAAAGTACTAAATTTGAAATAAATAAGTAATTAAATAAATTAAATCTTAAATTTGTGGGAAGCTACTAAAAATTCAGTTCCTCTTTTTTTTTAACACATTATACTTTAAAACTTTTTTTCTCCTTGAAAATTTTTATATAAAAGCACCTTAAAAACACGAAATAATATCTTAAATAAATGAAGACACCATGTCTGTGATATGAGAAAAATATGTACTAAGATACAAATAAAAATTTTTCAAATAATTGTCTTTTGATTTCTATATTATTTTTTTAATATAATAAAATATATTTTAAAGACTTCCGTTGCTTTCCAAATGTCTGTCAATAAAGTGGTTTTTCAGTTTAAGCACTTCTAAACTCTTTTTTATACAAAAACCATACATCCAGAAACACTTTTATAAATATAGTATAATAAAAAAATAATAAAACAATCTCGCATTTTTTTATTGCGGATAAATTATTCCGTTACATCCTTTTTCTTCGAATATAATGATTTAAAATTATAATGACAGCCTAAACATGTAATTTCTATGCTTTTGGTAGAAATATGTTTTTTACAAGCTATTATTATGTCATTTAAATTTCATTAACAGTTTCTTTCTTTAAAAAAAAATAATATTATAGCATTAGTAATTCATAATAAATGACAGTAAATGCTCTAGTTATTTTATCCTGCATGTAAAAAAGAGACATGTGATATTCATAAATTATCATTGACAGGAAAAGAAGAAAGTTCTTTATCAATTTCAATTATGGAAATAAGGACATTCATTATTTTTATTGCGATACTATCTTACACTTATTATTGTTTTTAACACGTGATTCATTAAAATCTGCATTACTGTAATTACAGTATTTCTCATTTCATATGAAAAACACATTGACAATTGTTTTATTTGTTAAAAAAATTTATTGTAAGTACTAAATTTGAAATAAGTAAATAAATAAATAAATAAATAAACACAATCTTGAATTGGTGAGAAGCGACTAAATTTCCAGTTCCGTTTTCTTTTTAAAAGATGGGTTTTCCTTTTAAAGAACGATATACGACAAAACCTTTTCGTTGCTACATTTTTTTTTTACATAAAAGAACCTTAAAAACACGAGATAATATCTTAAATAAATGAAGACACCATGTCTGTGTCAGGCTTTACAAAAAAGATATGTTCTAAGGTACAAATAAAATGAGTCCAAAGAACTGTCTTTTTATTTCTACATATTTTCTATATAATTAAACTTTTTTAAGACTTCCGTTGCTTTACAAATGTCTGTCAATGAAATGCTTTTTCATTTTAAATACTACTGTCGAACTCCATTTTATACAAAAACATTGCACACTTAAATACTGTTATAAATATAGAATAATTAAAAATTAAAAAAAAAAAAACAATTTTGCATTTTTTTAATTGCGGATAAATAATTCAGTTACATCTTCGAATGAAATGATTTAAAATTATAATGACAGCTGTAATATGTAATTTCTCTGCTTTCGGTTGAAATGTGTTTTTCACGAGCTATCATTATGTCATTTAAATTTCATTAAGAGTTTCATTTCTTTCATAAAAAGAAATATTAAAACATTAGTAATTCATATTAAATAACAGTAAATGACCTTGGTATTTTATTCTGCATGGAAAAAGAGCACGTTATATTCATAAATTATCATTGATAGGGAAAGAAGAGCGTTCTATGTAAATTTGAAGCTATGGAGATAAGGACATTTATTTTCTACTGCAGTGGTGCCTTTAATTTATTATTATTTTAAAAAGCGATTCATTAAATACTGCATTACTTTAAGTACAGTATTTCTCATTTCGTATTAAAACCACAGTGACAATTAAATTTATTTTAAATGCTAAATTTGAGATAAATGAATAAAATATACAATTGGTGGGAAGCTACTAAAGTTCCAGTTCCGTTTTCTTTTTAAAACACAATACACTTTAAAACTTTAACGCTTCTTCAAACTTTTTATATAAAAGCACCTTAAAAACACGAAATAATATCATAAGAAAAACACCAACGTCTGTGCCAGGTTTTACAAAAAGATATGTACTAAAGTACAAATAAAACGAGGAATTGTCTTTTTATTTCTACATGTTTTCTATATAATTAAACATATTTTTAGGACTTACGTTGCTTTCCAAGTGCCTACCAATAAAATGGTTTCTCATGCTATATACTGCTGCCGAACTCCTTTTTATACAAAAAACATACATCCAGAAACACCTTTATTAATATAGAATAATTAAAAAAAATTAAAACAATCTCGCATTTTTTTATTAGGAATAAATTATTCAGTTACATAATTTTTCTTCGACCATAATAATTTAAAATTATAACGATAGCCTAAATATGTAATTTCTCTGCTTTCGGCTGAAATGTGTTTTTCACAAGCTATTATTATGTCATTTAAATTTCATTAACTGTTTCTTTTCCTTCTAAAAAAAATTATAAAAAATGTGTAATTCATAATAATAAATGACAGTAAATGCTCTAGTTATTTTATTCTGTACGTAAAAAGAGACTTGTCAAACTCATAAATTATCATTGACAGGAAAAAAAGAGAGCGTTCTTTATAAATTTCAATTATGGAAATAAGGACATTCGTTTTTTTATTGCAGTGCTATCTTACAGTTATTATTATACACTATATTGCCATTGATTATGGGACACTTGCGATTTTAGACATTTTACTAAATATCTAGAAAAATACATGAGGAATCATCTCGAAACTCTTAGTGTATAAATATAATAGTATACGTCATACATCTGCGTGAAGATTTTTCACCGAAACGCCATAGGGGACCGTCAACAAACTAAAAAAAATGAATATCTTTTGAATAACCCTGTCAAAACTAATGTAGCAAAAGCGTTCAATCTCTAGATTATGATTGAATGCCTTATTGTAATACACTGTGTTCATTTTTATGCAAATAGCATGCACACTCGCAGAGTAATTAAGGTTTTTATAAAAATGGTCCCAAATTTTTCCAAGTTTTTCCATTATAATTTTCAGATTTCTTAATATAAAATAATATTTTTTTCAGAAAATATGACAAACAACATTGCACACATTACCCTGTAATCAGAATTAAAAAATAATAAAAATTGTATGAAAAATGAGTAGGTTTACTATATAATTTTTTACTGCGCATGCGTCAAAGATATCAAAATTTCATTTGCATATTATGTTAGTTAAATGTATAGAGCAACTTTTGTAAAAGTCTCAAAATCATAGCTTGAAAATTCTGAAAACTATCGTCTATAGAAAAAGGACAAAATCCGTTGTTTCCAAAATGAAGCAAAAAAATGAGGGATTTTATCCAAATGCAGTAGTACATCCTATATTGTGTATTCTATATTGACACTAATCAATGAATATATGGATACAACCCCTCTTGTTTTTGCTTCATTTTGAGAATAACGGATTTTCGACCTATTCAAATGACGATTATTGTCAGAATTTTCAAGTTATGATTTTGTGACTTTCACAAAAGTTGCTCTGTACATTTAGCTAACATAATATGCAAATGAAATTTTGATATCGTTGACGCATGTGCAGTAAAAAATTATTTAATAAACCAACACATTTTTTATACAATTTTCATTATTTTTTAATTCTGATTACAGAGTACTGTGTGCAATGTTGTTTGTCATATTTTCTGAAAAAAAAATAATATTTTATATTAAGAACTCTGAAAATTATAAGGAAAAAACTTGGAAAAATTTGGGATCATTTTTATTAAAACCTTAATTACTCTCCGAGTATGTATGCTATTTGCATAAAAATGAACAAGGCTTATTACAATAAGGCATTCAATTACAATCTAGAGTTTGAGCTCTTTTGCTACATTAGTTTTGACAGGGTTATTCAAAAGATATTCATTCTTTTTTAATTTGTTGACGGCCTCCTTTGGAGTTTCGGGAAAAAATCTTCACGGAGATGTATGACTTATACTATTATATTTATACACTAAGAGTTTCGAGATGATTCCTCATGTATTTTTCTAGATATTTAGTAAAATGTCTAAAATCGCAAGTGTTCCATAATCAATGGCAATATAGTGTATTAAGAAGTGATTCATTTAATTCTGCATTGCTGTAATTACAGTATTTCTTATTTCATATGAAAAATCAGTACTAAATTTGAAATAAATATGCAAGTAAATAAAAACTGGAATTGAGATTGTTAATTTTTAAAACTTAAAAAAGGGAATTGTTCATCTGAAGGAAAAGAAGAAAAACAGTCCGTTATGTTAGATTTTTTAAAGAAAGGAGAATTTTTTTTGTCAATTTTTATTAACCTTTTCGTGATAAGCGTCCTTTACAGAATTTGTAATATTTTAGATTTTGGTATTCCAAAAATGTAACAGAAATGATCTAAGTATATGATTAATGAAAAATGTGCTTAAAAAATAGTAACCGAGTTAAAAAAGTGCATTTTTATTGGTCAAAGTAGAGATATCCTATATAAACGGTAATGTGATTATGCGACTATGGCTGTAGATTTCTAAAAGCGTAAATTTTATTACTGATCATTCTGCTTTCGCTATTTAGATATCGACTTTTGTTCAATCCAGATTTCGCCCTTTGAAGAAAAAAGATCTCGTATATGTATAAGACTAACTGCGTGAAAAATGAAAGATTTTAAGTGGATGATTGCTTTAAAAAGAATTTGAATTTTGAAAGTTTATTTTTTTTTAAAAATTCAGAATAATCAGAATTTAAGGAAATAAAATGGGATCAAATTAGTAACTTAAACTTTCGACCAAAAAAAAAAAAAAGAATTATCAAAATAGGTTCATATTTAAAGAAGTTATGAGTTAAAAAGGAATACACACAGGTCGAATTTATAACTTCCTTCTTTGAAGTTGGTTAAAAATAACGTGTGGGAATAATCAAGGATTTTCAATATCTAATGCATCATGTATGCGTGACTCATCCAGGAGAGTTCAGTCCGACAGGATGGAAATGCGGTATTTTGACACCCCACGCTCGAAAATATTAGTTTTCAGTATTTCTTTAAAAACCGATGTATCGGTCCATCAATGACTGTTTCCATGGTCGCTTTCTGTGCGTAGCATACAAAAACAAAGAATATATATATATTTTTTTTACATTATTCTATCTTTACAAGAAGAAAGAATTCCATTGGTTAAAATTTTCGATTTCTATTTTTTCACGGATTCATACGGTTTAGAGGGTCGTGAGCCCGATTTAACGGTTTTTAGAAAATATCTGTACGCCAATCTATCCCTCCGCAAGTCTGTATTTGAGAAAAATTTACGTGTGCTGTATCTCAATAAATAAGACACGCAATATCATAAAATTTTATATTCTGTTAAAACATGATGTAAACTAAAGTTGATTAGTTTTCGGTGCATATCGTTCAACAGTTGGATTTGATATGCTGAAACTTTCATAATTTTTACAATAGTACTTTCAAAAAACTGTAAATTCCGTTATTTTTTATTGTAATTTGATGATAACTTCTTTTTGATGCAAATTTCTCAACAGAACATTCATTTCTCAATATCAAAATATTTATGTATGAAAACCTGGCGAAAAATTGCTTTTATTAAAAATATTTAATTTTTTTTTCAATTTATTTATAATATATTTGAAATTAACATATTTAATATTTAAATGTGTTTATATTTAAATTATTATCGTAGATGTTTTTAAAGTTCAGTTAAATCATATTTGAAAACTGTATCGCATAATTAGCAAAAACTTTAACAAAATAGTCCTATATAATCTATAACAATATTGTCCATATCATTCTTCTTTGTTACATTTATAAAGCTATTAAATTGTATAGACAGTTCCGATCTTTTAATGCTGTAAATTCTGTTGAAAGAATTTTTCACTAGTTATTACTTTCTCGTTTAAAACTCATTAAGAATTTGCTTTCTTCCTTAAATAATGAAATCAAAAACAATTTAAAATTAATGACAATACGTGATTTAGTTATTTTATATTGCGTTTCGACATTATACGTCAGTTTAATAAATTACCTTAGAAAATTAAACAATTGTGCTCGATACAAATTTTAAACGACGAAAAGAACTTTATTAATCTGCAACGACAGAGCTATCTTATTTTATTTTTTTTCATTTTAAGGCCGGCGCTGCAATGCCACGTTTACACTAATTAAGACATGTATTCATATGAGAATGTATAATAAATATAAGTACAAAATAATGATAATAAATAAATAGAGAATATGATTTGCAATGTTAAACTTTTGTGGGTATGTTCAAACTACTCTTTAAATTAGAGACCTAATATCTACGGAGACAGGCGTCATTTAACACACACACACATATATACGTATATTTGTGGGATAGTTTATAAGATATGCAGATTTTATTAAGCTCAGTCTGAAATATTTTATTTTATTTTTAGTTCACTTCAGTAATCCCGTACATTTTAGTATAATTTTTGGATATATATACATGGTGTTTCAAAAATGACCGGTATATTTGAAAAATCAATAAAAATTAAACGGGCAGCGATAAAAATACAACGTTTGTTGCAATATGCTAGGGAGAACAGGAAATTTTGAGGCAGATAAACTTTCGAAATTAGTTACAATTTTCAACAACAGATGGCACTACAGGCGAATTTATTGCTTTTATAATCTTGCTGCGCATGGTGGATATGTGGAAAATATCGTATTTTAGATTTTTTCTCACTGCAGCGCCATCTGTTGTTGATTATTTTAACTAATTTTGTAAGTTTGTCTGCCTGAAAATGTACTGTTGTCCCAAGCATATTGCAACAAACGGTGTATTTCTACCACTGTCCGTTTAGTTTTTATTTATTTTTCAAATATAACGGTCATTTTTGAAACACCCTATATATATATTTATATATATATATTTATATATTGTATATATATTTATATATATTACGAAAATGTACTCTAATCGTAAATGAAAATATGCAATAACATTTTCGGAGTCATATACGATTCAAACGCTATTTCTTTATCTTGTGAAACTTTATAAAGGAATTTATCACAGAAATTTAAACAAGTCGAAAATTGCACATCAAATGTAACAAATAAGGTTTGTTCGTACTATTAGAAAGTTTTAAAATTTTTAGACCAATATAATAGTACACAGTACTTCGGATACAGTGCAGTAGCCGAAATTTTTTATGATTCCCTGTTAATACAATATGCTTTCTATCATACCATAAGTAAATTTTAGTAAACATCAGCATTTTTTATAAATTTTATCAAATGTGAAATAGTGTAATATAGTTATAACGCACCCCACACAATGTTTCACCCTATACCATTATGTAATGGATTACCATAGGGTGGCCCTGTAAATTAATAACAAACATTCGTCCCACCATAGATTGTACAGAATGTATATTTTAGTATATACGTCATAGATGCATATTGCATTATGTTCGAAAGAGTGTAACGAAAATTAAAATGCACCTGGAAATATTTTTCAAGTTGACCATAATGTAAGGGAAATAATAAACCAGATTAAATCGAGTGATCCAATCAACATTTCGAAATCTTATTAATTATTAATATTATTATTAATTACCAAGTGTCATTTAAAAATGAAACAGTAATAAATAATAAGTATTTCTGATATATATTTGTAAAAACAAAACGCATTATAATAAAGCGCATTAATTCCAAATACCAATCAGCACAATCTTCAACCTTTGAGAATAGTTTTATTAAACCACATAAATGATGCAACGAAGCGCACTGGTATCATTTCAAGACGTTACTTCTCACTGATTTTAAAACTGTAAATATACCCGTTCACAAACTCGATGGCTGCGTGTGCGTAACTTGTAAGCAAATCATCATTCTTATTAATACATCTTTCATTCATATACCGGGTGTCCCTAAAATGACTGATGGATTTTAAAATTCAATAACTTGCAAATGGTGACAGCTATTTAAAAATTTTTTGCGGGAGGATTTGGTATAATGTCAGGAGTTTTTTACCGTATTTTTTTATTTTAGTTCAAATTTCATACAATAGGCGGCGATTGAAGGCCAGGTCGACGCTTCACTCAGCACTGATCACCTGGCCTTCAATCGCCGTCAGCGCCACCTATTGTTTGAAATTCGAACTAAAATAAAAAATTACCGTAAAAAAACTCCTGACATTATACATAACCCTCCTGCAATTTTTTTTAAATAGCTGTTACCGTTTGCAAGTTATTAAATTTTAAAATCCATCAGTCATTTTTGGGACACCCGGTTTAAATGTTCAGTATTAACACTAAAAGAGCTGGACTATTGTACCATGAAAAGAAACAAGTGAAAGTGAAAATAAAAATTATAATTTTACTAAACATTGTAAAAATCGTTTTAAAGTCTAAAAAGCTGTACAAATATAAAAATAAAGTGAAGATATTTAACGTTTCGAAATTCTTCTAAAATCTCAATCAGGAGAACGCTGTTATGCCGTTTCAAAAACAGAGCAAAACTGCCTTGAATACTAAAAAAGAAAGACATTATTAATTTATCCTTTAGCGCGGACAAATTCTGTTCGTAAAATGAGGAATTGTTAACTGACACCGGAATTTACAAAAGACTTTTTTTAGAAATTAAGAACTCCCTGATTTAAGCTGTCATTGTAAAAGTAAAATTTTACTAAAATATTATTGGTGCCGTTTGTATGTTTGGAATTAAAAGTAGTGGACACATTGCGCCGGAAAGGGTTTAGACGTTATTGCTCTGTTTTTAAAACGGTATAACAACGTTGTCCTGATTCAGATTTTAGAAGTTCAAAGCGTTTAATAACTTAACTTTAATTTAATGTTTGTATGATTTTTATGTTTTACAGCGATTACTAGAGCGTTTACAAAGCATGTGATTTGTATTTTCATGTTTACTTGTTCAGTATTAAGTTTTTTAAATTTTGCCTGAATTACAACATTATACAAAGACTAAATATTTGAACACTTATTATACATGCAGAGCTTAAATTGTAATTAACAAAATGCAAATTCAAGTCATTTGTATAACAACGATTAAAGTGGAGAACAGTATGTGATTACAAATGATTAAGTAGTATCGTAACAAATGTAGTGAAGATCCAGGCATTAAATATAAATCACTTAGGCATAATCCTATAATCGTTTCACAAATATTTTGACAAGCTGGAATAACACAGAGATCTAATATCTTTTCAGACAGGTGCCATTTAGCGCATTATGTTACATGATACGTTATATACATCCGGCTTTATAAACGGCTTAAGGAATAATGCCACATATGTGCAAAATCTGCAATAAATTTACGAAAATTAGCGCAACAAATGAACTGCATGGAAGTTGTTTGCTGTTTCTATTGATATGAAATATTGATATGAAAATTTTGTACAATATTTTCTTAATTTTTTCTCAAATTTAAAAATTTTTACATGCAATAGATCAGCAAAGTGAGTGTTAGTAGGTTTAATAAAAGAGACTAGGTAACCATTTCAAGATTTTTTTTCTTTAGCGGAGGAGGGGGGGGGGGGGGCAATATCGATCACCCCAAGTAAGTTTAAAAGTTTCATATCAAATTCCAATAGATCTTATTACTTTTTGTGAAATACATTTATTTATTTCTTTTTTAAATTACAAATGACATTTTAAGGCAAAAATATTTCTCACTTACAAAGTAATTACTATTATTTCATTTTTAATAAAGACGTAGAATGCTTAATTGTTGTTTGAATTAACTCAAATAGTTGAATAACCTTAAATTGTTCTTTAAAATAATAAAACTAGAAATCGTTTTAACGTATAATTAAAAACAACAAGACTAAAATAAATACATCGAATACAACAAAAAATTTTCTCCACCATTCTTCTTTATTAAAATTATAAAGTTATAAAATTGTGAAGATATTTCCAAACTTTTAACGCTAAATTCCTTTTGTTAAAAGATTTTTTTCCTTACAAGCTATTATTTTCCAGTTTAAAACTCATTAAGAGTTTCTTTCCATCCTTAAATAAAGAAATCATAACCAATTTTATAATAAATGACAATAAGTGGTTTAGTAATTTTATGTTCCAAAGCACGATTACACATCAATTTAATAAATTATTATAGAAAAAAAAGAATGTCTTTCACTGCAAATTTCAAAAGAAGGAATAAATGCCATTCATTTACAATCAGAATGGTTAATTTATTTTCAGTTTGTTTTTCAGTTTTATCTACAATGCCTCATATTTATTTTGGGGGAATTTAATTAAGAAAATTGTAGAAATTTCAATATACATAAATAATGATTAAAATATCGATTTTTCAAGGAAATTCGCAAGAATAAGTAGTATTTTGATTTCAATTATGCTTAACATATCAACTAAAAGAAGTAAATAATCTAACAATGATTTGGTGTACATAATAAGTATTTTTAAGTGCAAGTATGTATATATATATATACATTTAAAATGGTACTGACAAACATGAAAAAAATATAAGGATAAATAATGTATATTAAATTCGCAATACAATAGAGAAGTTTCATATGTTCAATTATTTTATTTCAGTTTTGTTATTATTTCATATAAAATAAAATAATTAATAACATTGTGATTTTTTTAAATTAGATTTAACGAATTTTACTGTCATTTGTTTTGGTACTTTTTAAAAGGAAAATAATATTATTTAATAAAAATGGATACAGAATGAAAAAATAAACAAATAGAGTAGATGTATGTGATATTTTATTACTCAAAATATTAAAAAAATAACATTAATATGTGCCGCAATCGCACTGGAATTAATAATTTTTAAAAGTACCAATTCTCGAAATCTTAACATGAAAATTTATTCAATGATATGTCAGCAAGAACGAAAACCACGATATAGTATATAATACTAAGGACCTCTTTCAAATGCTAAAAATGTGTCATCTATTAATTTTATTTTTAAAAAATTGGATAAATAAATAATGCTATTTGAATTCAAAATTTATATAATGTATATTTTTTTACTATTTTTAAGGAAAGACGTTTCATTTTATTTGAAATTAGGATATGTGTTTGCATATCAATCCAAGAATTTAAAAAACTTTCTAAGCTTTAAAAAAATAGTAAGATTAAAAAAAAAATCTGCACTGAATCCTCATGAATTAAAAAAAATTGCAAAGTAAAATAAATAATTTCATTTCAATTAATAATAATTTATGAAATGTATTTTTTTAAAGGAAAGGCATTTTTTATTGCAATAAGATGTATGTTTGTATATTAATCCTAAAATTAAAAAGGAATCGTTGCATTATTTTAAAAATAATAAAATAAAAAATATCTTTAACGTATACTTAATAATGGAAAAGCAATACCCCCGGAATCAATGAAAAAGATTTGTCCACATAATTCATCTTCATAACAATTATAAAGCTAATAAAATTTAAAGGTTTTACAAAGCTTCTAAGTCTGTAAATTATGTTGAAAGAATTTTTCTAAAAGTATTCTTTTGTATAGCTTAAAAGCCATTAAGAGATCTTTTTTTCGCTAAGTTATCGAATCATAAGCAATCTATACTAATATTTTAAAGAGGAAAGATTTGATTGTTTGTTTGTTTGAATTGAATAGGCTCCTAAACTACTTGATGGATTTGAAAAACTTTTTCACCATTCAAAAGCTACACTATTTCCGGTAAACATAGGCTATATTATATTTTCAAAAAAAAAAAAAATAATAGAGGTCCTTATTAAAATACCAATAATGTAACCCAAGGTGTAGATAAATGACCTTAAAATTACCTTACATTGCATCCGCTATGGATACTATTGATTATCTATACTAATATTTTAAAGAGGAAAGATTTGATTGTTTGTTTGTTTGAATTGAATAGGCTCCGAAACTACTTGACGGATTTTAAAAATTCTTTCACCGAAAAAGCTACACTATTTCCGGTGAACATAGGCTATATTTTATTTTCAAAATAATTAGGGATCCTTACTAAAATGCCAATAATGTAACCCAAGGTGTAGAAAAATGACATTAAAAATCTTTACATTGCGTGCGCTGTGAATACTATTGATTATAATCTATATACATAAAACAAAGTCGTGTTAGTTACACTATTTATAACTCAAGAACGGATGGATCGATTTTTATGAAATTTTGTATGGAGGTGTTTGACACCTTAGATTAACATATAGGCTACTTTTTACCCGACTATCTAAAAGGAGGGCAATGTTTTTAGTAGTTGAATTTAATGGTATGAAGTGGTAGTAACAATTTGTGGGTGTCAGTAGTGGCACGGGACTGGCCGACTTGCTCTACCCGAAGCAAAGCGAGGGCGGGTCGCTAGTTTATAATAAAATGCAAAAAGTGTTTCAGTTATTTTACATTGCTTTACGAAGTTGCACGTGATATAAATAAATTATCAATGAATGTAAAAAAAAAAGATTAAAAAAAAACCTTATGGCACAGCAAGTTAAATTATGAAATTGGTGTCATCAGTTTTTAACCACAGTATTATGGTTAAATTTTATTATTTTTTATTTGAAAGGTACGCTTGAAATTCCATGATTTTTTCCATGACAAATTTATGATTTTTTTCACTAATTAATATGCATAATTTTGATTTTATTTAATTTCAAATTGTTTGTCATTGAAATGGTTTGCATTTAAAAATACCTTTATAGTATAAGTATTAAATAAAAAACAAAACAAAACAACCACACGATTTTTTATGTTGCGAAGAATGTGTTCAATTATAATTGTTTTCTTCGATTTAAAAGATTTAAAATCATAATGACAGCTTGAACATATTAATTCTGTGCATCCAGTTAAAATATGCTTTTTACAAACTATTATTAAGTCATTTAAATTTCAATTAGTATTTCCTTTCTTTCTTAAAAAATAATATTAAAATATTAGAAATTCATAATAAATAACATCAAATGACGTATTTAATTTACTCTGCATGAGAATATGACATGTCATATCCATAAATTTTCGGTGACAGGGAAAAAAGTGTGTTTTTTGTAAATTTCAAATATGGAATAAAGGACATTAATTTTTTTATGGCAGTGTTCTCTTATATTTATTATTTTTATAAGTGTTAAATAAAATTCTGCATAATTGTTAGAATAGTATTTTTGATTTTGTATGAAAACGACAGTGACAATTAAATTCACAATACGTAATGCCACATTTTCTAAATATAAAAAAAGAAACAAATTTGGAATTAATGGAATGCTATTGTATTTTAAGTTTCGTTTTATTTCAATGCTTTGGTAATTATTAACAAAATCAATTTCCTGTGGTGAAAGAAAAATTTAACTTGATTAAGAACAATAAATTTTCCACTGCAATACCGAGATTATTTTAATTAAAGCATTGCTTGATGTGTAGAACGTTAAAAGGCAAAATATTATTAATTTTTGACGGTTTTGCTCTGTTTACTGCTTCTGAAGCAGTATAACAGCGTCTTCCTAATGATATTATAAGACGATCGAAGCTTTGAATATCTTTATTTATTTTAATGTTTGTATTGTATATAAATTATACAACAATTTAGAGTTTGGTAAATCTGTGATTTGTTTTCCCATTTATTTGTTCTGTATTAAATTCTTAGATTTCCCGTGAATTAAGACATTTTAGAAAGATAAAATAGTTGTATACCTTTTACATACGCATATCTTAAATTGTAATTATCAAAATGCAAATTAAAGTCATATACACAACGGGCGATTAAAGTGGACAACAACATGTGATCGCAAATGATTAAGTAGTATTGTAACAAATGTAGTCAAGATCTAGGCATTAAATGTAAATCACTTAGACATAATCCTATAATCGTTTCACAAACAATTTAATACGTTGAAGTGACACGGAAATCCAATATCTTTTGAGACAGGTGTCATTTAACGCATTATGTTAGAAGATAAACTATATGCATCTGGATTTATAAAAGACTTAATGAATAACAGAATATATGGGTAAAATATGTATTTAATTTATAAGTATTAGAGCAAAAACATAAGTTGCATAGAACTTGTGCCTTGTTTTTATTTATATAAATCATGTTATTAAAAGAAAAAAAATTATAATAATAATTCAATGAATGTATGTCTAAACATAAGTTAACTATTAATCAAAAAATGAAAATAATATCTGAGTTTGCGGGAATACATGTACCAAAAATACTTTTGAATATATAAATATTCCAGCGCTTTTTTCAACTTTAACGTTTTCACAATATTTTTATTATTACCTTTTTACTTAATGAATCTAAGAGCTAATTGTTTATTTAAATAAAAACGAAATTAAAGCAACTGTTTTGATTATTTTTTATTTCATTCTAGATATTTATAATTGATTGTATATTATGTAGATATTTAAGTAGTGTTAATGTTTTCACAAAACTGCAACATATATCATTTTAAGATTTATTTTTCTTTATTGCTATTAACAAATTAAATATAAATTTTATTCACAAATAATATGAAATCTCTTTAATAGATTTTTTTTCAAATGTCTTTCATTACGTATATAGGAAAATAAGGGTAAACTTTATATTTTATCATTACTTGGATTATGAATCAAAAATTTCCAATAGAATTTAATACATTAAGTCGTTATCTTCGTTTATCCATGTACATTTTATATTTTAAATTTATGATTATTTTACATAATTTTCATGATTACATATTTTTTTAATGAAAAATCTTCTAGTGTCACAGCATCAGTGAGTAGATATTGAAAAATATGTAAATCTTTTTAGAAATGTAAAATTTTACACTTTATTTTTAACAAATTCACTCTATATCTTTTGAAAAATAACTAAATAACTGAACTTATTATGTAGATTTTACTAGCTTTTTAATTAAAGCTTTAGTTATATCTTCATTGTAGAGGAAATATCGCAATTAAACATACCAATTATGAAATTTTTTCAGCATCAAACAATTTTATGTTTAAGAATTTTGAAGGCTAGAATGATTAAAATAGAAAAATCGCAATCCTTTCTTATTACAATAATACACTTTGTATAAATCACCATTAAACGAAAATAACAAATCAGGGCGCGTTCGAGCTACAACAATAACAGCTCGTCATCAGCTGAACCAAAACGTGACCGTAAGGGGACAGTGTTGGTTCAGCTCTGTTCCTTTCGGACACGTGTTGCTTCAGTCGATGACGAGTCTCTCACATCTTCAATAGTTTTTGTATGAAATGAATCGACAAATGTTGTTTTAAAAATCCCGAAAAAAGAGACTTGAGAACGATTTCAACTTGATTTTTCCCCATCAACAGCTATCATTTGAAATCAGTTTAAAAAATTTCATTTCATCTCCCAACATCTTTAGTCATCTTTGTAGAACAACTTTTAAATTTTTTGTTGACAAATGGCAATTTAAGACAAAAGTATTTTTCACTAACAACGAAATTAATATTATTTTATTTTCAATAAAGATATAGGATGGCGAACTGCTTTTTGCCATAAACTCACATAGTTAAATATTCTTAAATTATCCTCAAAAAACATAAAACAAACGGACTGTTCATCCTATAATTAAAACAATAAGACCAAAATTAATATTTAGACTACAACGAACAATTTTCTCCACATCATTTTTCTTCATTAAAATTATAAAGTTATAGAACTATGAAGCTATTTCCAACCTTTTAACGCCAAATTCCTTTTGTTAAAAGTTTTTTTTTCCTACAAACTATTATTTTCTCATTTAAAACTCATTAAGGGTTTCTTTTCACCGTTAAATAAAGAAATCATAAGCAATTCATAATAAATGACAATAAGTGGTTTAATTATTTTATTTTACAAGGAGAATTTGCATGTCAATTTAATAAATTATCATTAAAAGAAAAAGGACAAGTTTCATTGAAAATTTTAAAAGAGGCAATGAATGTCATTTATTTACAATCAGAATGTTTTATTTACTTTTAGTTAGTTCTTTATTTTTTACTAAAATGTCGCATGTTATTGTGTACATTACAGGGGAATTTAATTAAGAAAATAGTAGAAATTTCCATGTACATGAATAATTATTGAAATATCGATTTTTCAAATAAAGGCGACAGATTAAGTATTTAGATTTCGGTTATGTTTCAAATAGCATTTTAAAGAAAAAAATAATCTAACAACAACTTGGTGTAAATGCTGAATCATTTCATGTGAATATACATACATATATATATATACATAGATTTTATATATATATATATATATATACATATATATATACCGGGTGTCCAGTAAATAACTGACCCATTTTGATCTTAAATAACAAATAAACGAATGTATAAAATTGAAATTGGTGTTATACACTATTGAAATGAAAAAAAAAAAAACTTCTTTAAACACCATAAAATAAGTTAACTGCGCAAGGCCTTTCGAAAGAACTTAGTCTTTCTTCGTCAGGCGCAAAGAAGACGTGCGTCCACAATGAATGTTGCCGCTACATTCATTGTGGACGCACGTCTTCTTTGCGCCTGACGAAGAAAGACTAAGTTCTTTCGAAAGGCCTTGCGCAGTTAACTTATTTTATGGTGTTTAAAGAAGTTTTTTTTTTTCATTTCAACAAATAAACGGTTTGAGATAATAATGCGCGGTTTGCGGTATTGTTATTAGAAAATCAATAAATTTTTAAACATCTACTTTGTTAATATACTTTAAATTTCGGAAAAAAAATCGCTCTGGTGGTAACAGGCTGTTTGAATAGAGACATGACTCTAATTTTCATAAATATGAAATTTTCGGCTGAATCTGAATCTATATGTTCAATCGACTCTCGAATCAGCTTCAGAAACAGGGTACGTTGGTTGGAAAGTGATTTAAAATAATATTTGTGATTGAACCATCTGTATTATATTTCCCCTCCTCAGTCTTGAGACTAACATATTATTTTAAATATTATTATATTACATTAACAAAGTGCATATTTTAAAATTTATTTATATTCTAATAACAATACAGCAAGCCGCGCATTTTTATCGCAAACAGTTTTTTTGTTATTTACATTCAAAATGGGTGAGTCATTTACTTGACACCCGGTATATACAGGGTGTCCCCTCTCAACGGTGGCCAATGGCTAATTTCGAAACCGTTGGTCATAGACATATAGTTCCAATTGCAAAAATGCTTTTAAAAAGGCAAATAATTGCTTTTTAAGCGATTTTGGTCAAAAAAATGTTTTACTAGAAAATTACGAAAATTAAATTTTTATACGGTCCCCCGGTCCTATAAATGATATTTAGTAAAATTTTTTCAACACTCTAGCAAAAAATACAGAAACGGTCCCATTCATGTAACATTAAAATTGACCGAGTTATGAAACTTTAAATTTCATGACTTAAACCACTTTTCTATAGCTGAAAACGGATGAGTTCGACTAAGCTTTAAGGGAACGTACACTAAGTGCTTAAAGTATTATAAAGGGAATCGATTTTCAACGCTGTTCAAAGGCTACTTCCTAAAGTATTTATCACAGACATATAGTTCCAATTACAAAATGTTTTAAATGAGCGATTTAACTGAAGGCACTGTCACCGTATAAGTTTTACGGTAGTGTTAATTATAATTAATTAACTTCTAGATTGGTTATTAAAATAACTGAAGACATGAATTTCAAAATTCTCTTTATCGAAAAAATCAAATTTTGGGAAATAGCGAAAAAACTTTAAATGCATCTATTGGTTTTCATTATAAATTTTGAGATTGCATTGTTACAATAATGGAGGTTTGTATAGACTGATATAGAAATCAAAAAGCGATAAATGGAGTTTTGAAATTCATATCTTCTATTGTATTTTTACGTATGTTTTATTTTGTAAGCAAATGAAGCTGATTCTTTTCGTGATTTTATTTTAAAAAGGTATGTTACTTTTATAAGCTTTTATTTTATTCATAGTTTTTTTATGTAAATTTTCCTAGTTCAAAACTTATATTCAAATTTTAACTCACTTCCAAATATCTGATTGAGGTTCAATTCCCATACTTATTTAAACCCGATGACAATGTAATATTAATACGATTTTAGGTGCGTTCCATTTATTTATTTTATAGGACTATATCAAATTCTATTAGGTTGAGTAATCTAATAGAGCTTTAAATATGTATCATTTTGTAACGATTTGTGACTGTTGCTTTTTATAGTTTAATTTAACAAAATTTTTGTTATTTTTTTTTACTTATATTTTTAGCACAAATTGCATATTTTACTTTAACATGTAAATGTCAACAAAAATTCAGAAACAACATTGTAAACATTTTTTTTACTCTCAATGTTTAAAGTTAAATTTTCTATCTGATGTTTATTTTTATTTCCAGTAAATTTGTGACTGACCCCTATTTTGCAGCAAAAAATATGCTTCAACTTTGAGCAGCTATAACTCAGTCAATTTTGATCGCAGAGGAATGGAACTTTTTTTGTCTTACTTGTTAGAGTAGTGGTAAAAATTTTCTAAATATCACTTATAGGACCGGGGGACCGTATAAAAATTTAATTTTCGTAATTTTTTAGTAAAACATTTTTTTGACCTAAATCGCTTAAAAAATAATTCTTTACCTTTTTTAAAGCATTTTTGCAATTGGAACTATATGTCTATGACCAACGGTTTAGAAATTAGCCATTGGCCACCGTTGAGAGGGGACACCCTGTATATATAGCGTAGTGTGATTCAAAAGTTCGGCGAAATTTTGTAAAAATCATTTCTCTGAATATTTCACAACACGATAACGAAAAACGGCAAATGTTTTTTCATTGATGGGACCAGATAAAAGTCAGACAGGGTTATGTCCAGTTGATAGAGGAGATATGAAAGCACATTAGGGCTAGTTTCGACGAGGAATTCTTTTAACAGTGGTTATCGCTGTGCTGGTACGTTCTGAAGCAGAAACTACCAGCGTCCGATCTCATCGAAGGTTTTCCAACGTGTGTATAGTATTCGATGCAAATCATAAACATTGTGTCTCACCGTAGTATTTTCCTCGTAAACTTTTCTTAGCATTTTCGTCTCCGTTGGTGTTTTACCTATTCGTTGACAGAATTTAATGCTGTAACGCTGTTAATTTTTTTTTTCTTACGTTGAGGATCAAATATACCTAACTTCGGAAGATAACAGCTGCGCGTGCAGTTCAGATACATGATATGGACTAAATGAACATAAGCAAGTATTGAAGGGTTGTGAGAATGCATGTAAGGCGGTTTTACTTTAGGCACTTGCTTTCGTTGTCAAGAATGACCGCATTCCCCGAATTTTTTAATTGTACTGCGTATACATACATACTAATAACGGGTGTCCCAAAAATGACTGATGGATTTTAAAATTCAATAACTTGCAAACGGTGACAGCTATTTAAAAAAATTTGCAGGAGGGTTATGTATAATGTCAGGAGTTTTTTCCGTAATTTTTTATTTTAGTTCAAATTTCAAACAATAGATGGCGCTGACGGCGATTGAAGGCCAGGTCGACGTTTGACTCAGCACTGATCACCTGGCCTTCAATCGCCGTCAGCGCCACTTATTGTTTGAAATTCGAACTAAAATAAATGATTACGCTAAAAAAACTCCTGACATTATACATAACCCTCCTGCAAAAAAATTTTAAATAGCTGTCACCGTTTGCAAGTTATTGAATTTCAAAATCCATCAGTCATTTTCGGGGCACCCGGTATATATATATATATATATATATATACATTTAAAATAGTGCCGACCAACACGAAAAAAATATAACAATGACGAATATGTATGTACAAACGATATTGAGAAGATTAAAAAGTTAAATTAATTTAATGCGGTCATATTAGTATTTTATTCATTTCTTTAAGTAAAATAAAGTTTGTTTGTATTTATGTCGGCCAATTATCTAAGCTATGGGATATGGGCCCTGTGGGGTGGGATGCCCTTCGTGGGGGTCTTTCTAAGGGAACCTAACCCGTATTTACGCAAGGTTCGAAGAAAACCACGGAAAACTCCGAACGGTTAAGCCGACGGTCGTGATTGGGTTCGAACCCAGCACCTACCGTCTACCAGTTTGGAGGTCAGAACCTCGCGGCCACTGGTGGGGCTTAAGTAAAATAAAGAAATATTAATTTCTGTGAGAATAATTTTTAGGTAATTTTTCCGACTGTTTTAATTTAAAATTAATGCATTTAACTGTAAACTGCTTGGATATTTTAAAATAAATATCAGAATAATATTTGAAGCACACAGAATGTAAAATAAAGAAACACAGTAGGTATACCCCTTATTATATTACTTAAAATATGAAACAACGCAAAATTAATGTATACATGGCTCCCAAATTGTCCGCTAACTGAATTGTCCAAAACGTTCTTTCAAACCGTTCAAAAATTAAAAATATGTTATAAATTAAATACATTACTAGTCTAGTTTTAATAAATAAATAACTTCATTTGAATAAAAAATTTGTAAAATTTATTTTTTGTCTATTTTTAAGGAAAAATATTTTATTTTATTTGTAATAAGTATAAAGTTTATATATTAATTGAAAATGTGAAAAATTATTCCATTATTTCTAAAAATAATAATATTAAAAATATCTTAAATATATATTTAAGAACAAACAAACAAACCACGAAAAATATCATATACTATATCTTGTATAATAAAAATTATCAAATCTAATAAATCTAATAAAATTTAAAAATTGTTTAACGCTTTTATGTCTGTAAATTATCGATTTTTTCTAAAAGGATTATAATATTAAAAATATCTTAAATACATATTTAAGAACAAACACACAAACGAAGCAAAATATTTATATACAATATATTATTTAATATAAGTTATCAAATCTAATAAATCTAATGAAATTTAAAGGTCGTTTAACGATTTTATGTCCGTAAATTATCTTGAAAGAAATTTTCCAATAATATTATTTTGTCTCGTTTAAATGCCATTAAAAGATGGCTTTTTCATTAAGTAATAGTAATAATAATAATAATAATAATAGGCAATTTTTAACAATATTATAATTATTTCTGATATTTTACTTGACGAAGTTACACGTCTTATAAATATATCATCATTAAATGAAAAAAAAGTGATCTAATGACACAGCAGGTAAAACTTTGTTAATGATGTTATTAATTCTTATCCTCGGTAATAATCATTTTTAAATTTTAATATTGTATATTTGAAAAGAGCATTTTAAATTCGACGCATTTATGTGCACATCATTATGACTTGAAGTTAAAAAGACTCGAAACATTTGAGTATATAGAGATAAACTAATTATCAAAAATTGAAGGAACTATAAATAGTAAATAAATATTTCAATAAACAAATTATGAAACGTATTTTTTTTTTAAGGAAAGATATTTTATTTTAATAGCAAGAAAGATGTATATTTTTATAGAAATCCAAAATGATAAAAATAGTTTCTTTTCCTCAAAAATAATAAGATTAAAAATATTTTCAACATATACTTAAGAAGAAACTAACAATACCTAATCAATAAAACAATTTTATCCATATCATTTTTCATCATGAAAATGATAAAGCTAATAAAATTTAAAGACCATTTAATGCTTATAAGTCTGTAAATTATGCTGAAAGAATTTTTCCTAAAAGTATTCTTTTGTGTCGTTTAAATGCCATTTAGATTTTTTTTATTGTATTACAAACTCATAAGCATTTTATAATAAAACGCAATAAGTGTTTCAGTTATTTTATTCAGTTGTTTGGTTAAGTTGCATATCATATAAATAAATTGTCATTGACTGTAAAATAATAAAACAAAATCTGGTGTCATTATAAATAGCATGATGAGAATGATATCATTAATTTATAACGCGAGTACTATGTTTAAATTTGTCATATTTATTTTTTATTTGCAAGATGAATCTGGAATTCCGCACATTTCGGCGACTATTAATATGGCTTGCAGTTAAAAGAATGCGTAACATTTAAAGACATGACATAACAATTTTGAAAAAAAAATATCCCGCCTTTTTTAGAATGAAATATGTTGAATGATAAATCAGCAAGAACGAAAACTAGCAAATACCGTATTTACTCGTGTATAAGGCGCACACCCCTACTTTACAAGTAAAAATGGCGATTTCTTAAAATTTCGTATATAACGCGCACTATAAATTTGATACGCTAATGAAGAATGACCAAATAAATTTCAGTGAAAAAAAAAGTCGAAACAAACATTACATCAGACCAAAAAAGAAGAAGAAAACGCATTTTTAGACTTCGGGTTGTAAGAGAATGACGGGAAATAGGAATGAGGGATGGTAAAGAGAATTGCTAATTAGTGTTTAGATAATTTCATTAGCTCTGTTGTATAAAAAATATATATATTATAATATTAATGACCTTTTTAAAACTAAAAATATGCCATTAATTAATTTTATTATTAAACGTTTCAATAAATAAACACTAAATAATTTTATTATTAAAAGTTCCAATAAATTACATTTAAATTTATGATTTATAAAATATATTCTTTTTTCTATTTTTAAGGAAAAACATATTTTATCTGCAATACAGATATAACTGATACATTTCCATACATACAGAAATACTAATCTAAATAGTATAATTAATAAACATTAATAATAAAAGGATCTCACAATTTTTAGCTCACAGGGTATCATAGCCTGAGAGCTTATGTGCCCGCCCGTTCTGTATGTACGTTCGTACGTTCGTACGTGCGTAACGCGATAACTCATGATAAAAGTATACTATCCACTTGAAATTTTGTATACAGGTATATCCTGATAAGGCGCTTCCCTGATTAGTTTTTGGAGTTCATTCGATAAGTATAAAAGGGGGAACAGGGGGCTCATGCCCCTCCCCTTAATTGATATAAATGTGTTTTTCATTCAGAATTATCAGTTTCCGTTCAAAATTTAGGTATAAGATCATTCTAATGAGGCGCTCAGTGATTGGTATTAGGTGTTCATTGTATAAGTATAAACTGGGGGAACGGAGGTTCTAATGCCCCTCTCCTTAATTGATTTAAATGGGTTTTACATGCATTAATCAGATTTCTTTCAAATCTCTGAATAATTTTGGAAGTTTAATGGGTAAGTATAAAAGAGAGGGGGATAACTCCTCTTAAATTATATAAATGGGTTTTTGTTAAGAATTTTCCGATTTGCTCTGCATTTTGAATATAGATATTTTATATGATAAAGCATGTCCCTGATTAAGTTAGGGGGTTCAATGATTAAGTATAAAAGGGGGAAAGGGGAGCTGTTTCCCCTCCTTTTGATTTTTTTTTCTATCGGAATTAAAACTTTAAAATATAAAGCTGTAATGTGCAATTAGTATGCGTAGCCTGTGAGCTCAATTCCATTTGTTTAACTTGGCAGTATTCTTTGTATTTATGCTATAAACAATTTATTCAAATACATCATTTTTCTTCAATTGTAAAGATTTCAAATCATAATGGCACCCAAAACATATTAATTCTGTGTATTTGGTTGAAATATGTTTTATGCCAGCTGTTATTATGTCATTTAAATTTCATAAGACCTTTTTTTTTGTTAAAAATAATATTAAAACATTTATAATTCATACTCTCTTAAAAAGTCAGCCAAAAAATAATTCAAGTTGAGCCGAAATTAGCTTATCTCGCGTTTTGAAAGGCAGCTTCTCAAAAAGAGTTGAAACAACTCGAGTAGCGATTTATTTGTAAGCAATTTAAATCAAGATTGAGTGGTTTAATAAAGCAAGTAAATGAAGGAGAGTGAAACGTCTGACAAACAATTCATTCACGATCCAATAAATTACAGCTCTTTCCTGAGTAGCCAAATCCGCTCTTTCGTTTTAAGAATGTAATAAATGACATTAAATAACTTTTTTATTTTATTTTGAATGGAATAAAGAAACATTATATTCATAAACTATCCTTGACGAGGATATGGATTTCAAATATGGAAATAAGGGCATTTATTTTTTATTTCAGTGCAATCTTACATTTATTCTTACTTTTATAAGCGTTAAATAATATTCTATAGTATTTTTGATTTCGTATGAAAACGACAGTGACAATTATATATAGAGTAACTAATGTCATGCTTTATTAAAAAAAAAAAAATAAAAAAAAAAAAAATAGAAATCTGAAATTATTGAGGTGCTATTGTTTTTACTTACCCATCATACGTGGTATAGGGTGAATCTTGCAATCGTTTTGAAAATCGAAAAAATTTTTATGACGGATTTACACGTTTCAGATACTGGAGATTTCGAAAAACATATTTTTAGAAAAAAAAATGCCGTCCGTTCGTCTGTGTGTCTGTCTGTAACCGCTCTATCTCGCGAACAAATTGAGATAGAGACTTGAAACTTTGTACGTGCTTAATATGCAAGAATGGGACGAAGCCTATTTAATATCAATAACCTCGATTATCCGGAACTATTTTTTTTCGGACTCTCGAAAAGTTCGTTCTGATGAAAGGTATACAAAAATTTTCTAAATGTTTTATTTTAAGGACAGGGCGTAAAAGGCAATAAAATAACACAAATTTTGCATAAAGAACGAAGTCGATCGGATTATTAGTTGTCGAAAGATTTATAATCCTGTTTTCTACATTTTTCCACTTTTCATGACCCTGTATTTCATTCAAATTTCAGTTCAAAGATATATTTCAATTGGAAATGAAACGCTTAATCCGACGTAGTAAATTGTTAGTTAGTATGATTATTATTTTTGGAGCTATACGGATGCTTCTTTTACGCAATCCGGTACTACTGGCGTATTTTGGAGTTTTATATAATTTGTCAAAATCGGCTCATCAGCAATTCGTTGATAGAGCATTACTTATATTAAAACTATTTAAATATGCTTTTAAACTTTATTTTGGAACTGCGAAGCATTTTATAACTAGTGTACATGCGTTTTATTTTCATATTTTATAATATGCGTATCCATGATGGGTAAGTATTACGGTGGTCCCCCAACGACTAGTTTTTTATAGCAGTGCAATCTTACATTTATTCTAATTTTTGTAAGCGTTAAATAATATTCTATGGTATTTTTGATTTCGTATGAAAACGACAGTGACAATTATATATACAGTTACTAATGTCATGCTGTATAAGAAAAAAAAAATGTATAGAAATCTGAAATTATTGAGGTGCTATTGTTTTTACTTACCCATCATACGTAGTATAGGGTAAATCTTGCAATCGTTTTGAAAATCGAAAAAAAATTTTTTGACGGATTTACACGTTTTAGATAGTGGAGATTCTGAAAAATATATTTTTAGAAAAAACTTTTTGCCGTCCGTCTGTCTGTCTGTCTGTAAACGCTCTATCTCCCGAACAAATTGAGATAGAGACTTGAAATTTTGTATGTAGTTAATATGTAAGAATGGGACGAACCCTATTGAATATCAGCAACCTCGATTATACGGAACTATTTTTTTCGGACTCTCGAAAAATTCGTTCTGATGAAAGGTATATAAAAATTTTCAAATTTTTTTGTTCTAAGGAATGGACGCAAAAGGCAATAAAATAACACACATTTTGCATATAGAACAAAGTCGATCGGATTATTAGTTGCCGAGATATTTGTAATCTTGTTTTCCACATTCTTCGATTTTTCATGACCCTGTATTTCATTCAAATTTCAATTCAGAAGTATATTTTAATTGGAAATGAGACGCTTAATCCGAAGCAATTAATTGTCAGTTAATAGAATTATTATTTTTGGAGTTATAAGGATGTTTCTTTTACGCAGTTCGGTACTACTTGAGTAGTTTGGCGTTTTATATAATATGTCGAAATTGGTACATCAGCAGTTCTTCAATATATCATTACTATGTAAATTAACAATATTTAAATTTTGTTTATGAATTGCAATGCATTGTATAAATAGTTTCACATGTTTTATTTTCATATACATATCCATGATGGGTAAGTATTACGGTGGCCCCCAACGACTAGTTTCAGTTTTGTTTTCTTTCCAAAACTTTCATATTTATTGACAAAATCATTTTCCTGTGGTGTAAGAAAAAAAAATAATTAAAGAGTCTCATGAGTCTTTCTTTTTACTTGGTGAAGCAAGTTAGCAATATGTCACGTTTAATTTTTTTTTTCATTCCCTACAGAACATCAATGCATAAAATTATTAATATGCACAACTAAATATCTCTTTTCTTTAAAATATTTTTTTAGAATTCTATAATGACATTTTATTTTATATTATTATGTTTAGTTTTGATAAAGTATTTAAAATTGTCTTTTAACTTGCATGCACTGCGCGCAACATTTCTCAAAACTAATGAAATAATTTGCTTAAAACTTGATAAATATTTTCATTTTGAGGTGAAGAATAACTTATACTTCCAATTTTAAATTATAATTGGACGGATTATTTAAAATTGTCACTTTCTCAATAAAAAAAATATATTTCAGTATTTTAAAGTTGAAATTTATATTTTATATAAGTAATTAAAAAATGCTTTGAGATGAAGTATAGGTCCAAAATAGATGAGTTTATCATCATTATCCGTATATTTGGGGGCTCTAGAACGTTTTGTTACATTGTTGCGCGAAGTGAGTACAAGAAGAAAACTAATGTTAATTTTTTTTTTATATAAACATTTAACATAAAATAAAATTTCAATCTGAAATATTGAAAAGATATATTTTAAGCATACGAGGAATTAAGTTATGTATATAAAAAAATTTTGTATTTATGTTTTATAGGAACTGGCACAAAAATAAGTGTATTATTTTGCTAAATTGCTCCACCAGCTAGAAAGTAAGATTCCGGAGATCCCTTAAGAAAAATTAAAATTCTTGTGCTCATTTTTACATTAAAAATAACTAGTTTAAAAACGGCTGGTATAGAGGAATACTAGTTCAACTAAAGTATGCGGCATTAGGTCTAAGTGCATGGATTTTTTTTAAATGCTTATTTCAATTATATTAGCCTTTTCATGAAAATTTCCTTTATAAACATTTCTTTGACTACCAGTTAAAGTGATATATAGCTGAAATGCTCCCATTTGTCGAGTATACGTGAAACTCGTCCAGGAAGTATTGTGAAAATCATCTTATAAGAACAAAGCACGCATATAAATAAAATAATAATAATAATCGCAGGAACGTCCATAATAATTATATAAAAAACAAATGTCTGTATCTTCAAAATATTTATGTATGGAAAGTTGGCAAAAAATGCTTTCTGTTCGGTTTTTATAGCATATTTAAAGTAATAATAAGTATTATTTAAATATGGTTGTACTTTAATTATTACTTCAAAAGTTCTTCATGTTCAGTACATTTCTATTTTGAGACTGCACCACAATATAATTAGCAAAATGTTTAATAAAACACTTTTCTGTAATCAATTGAACAATTTTTGTCAATATAGTTCTTCTTTGTTAAATTTACAAAGCTATTAAATTGTATATACAGTTCCAATCTTTTAATGCGACAAATTCTGCCGAAAGAATTTTTTTTCACACGCTAATATTTTCTAGTTTAAAACCAATTAAGTCTTTCTATTTTTCACTAAATAATGAAATCAAAAGCAAATTAGAATAAGTGACTTTAAATGATTTAATTATTACATTATTACGACATTATACATCAATTTAATAAATTACCTTAAGTCAATAAACAATGGTGTGTGATAAAAACATTAAATGACGGAAAGAACTTTATTAATTTACAACGACAAAGTTATATTAATTATTTATTTTTTCTTTTTTTAATTTTTAAGCAGTACTGCAATACCGCATTTTTTTTTTATAAAGATGTTCCTTGATATTCCAAAGCATAATAAATTTAAGTACAATAATAAACAATATAAACTACAACAACAACAAAAGATAATGTATTTTTTATTGTTAAAAAATTTATGCGTTTTAAACTCCAAATTTTATTGTAAAAGTAATAAAAAGTGTTAAATATTCGAAAATGCACTATAATCACGATTGGAAATATACTGAAACCTCTTCGGAATCACTCAAAAACCAAAACGTGTTCCTTTAACTTTAGAAACCGCACAAAACTTTTGAAATCAAAAACATGTTGGAAGTTGTACGTCAATCGTAGCAAATGAGGTGTGTTCATATTATAGGGAAGCTTTAAAAATATTCAGATCTTACTGTAACAATATACTCTATTTCTGATACAGTACAATATCTGAAATATTTTGTTTATCACTGTAAATGCTACCTGCTTTATATTATACAGGAATTACCTTGTAGTGAGCCTCAGCAAGGTATATCAATTTCATAAAATGTGAAAATGTTTAATATTACTAAAACGCGTTCCAAACATTGCTTTCCCCTGTACCACTTTGTAAAAAAATACATTTGTATAGCTCTGTAAACTAATAATAACTATGCTTTCTACCACAGATTGTACAGAATGTATATTTTAGTATATATTTCATAGTTGCATATCAATTTTATTATGTTCGAAAGAGGATAACACCATTAAATGCACTTGAAACTGCTTTTTTTCTACTGACCGTAATGTAACGGAAAAATTTTTATTGTCCCTGTAATTAGATTGCGCATCCGATTTTCATAAAATTTGAAGTGACTCGACGAAATTATGCAACAATTATATATTTTTAATTTTTAATGCTTCCGTTGGTTAGATTTTGCTCTGTTATATGGGGACAGACTGACGAACTGAACGACGACTATAAATGCTACATATTTGCATTATTACAAACACACTTAAAAAAAAATTCAAAATTTTTTTTATTAATTGCTCGTAGTTTTTTTTAAAACATTTCCGAAGATCTTTTACAATGTATTAATGAGGACTCAAGAATGTATTTTCGTATTCAAGAAACATGATTTAAAAAGAAAAAAATATATAGAATGATAAAAATTAAAATTAACATTTTTATGTTGCAATTAATAATAAAAATTAATATTAGCATTAAAATTATTGTTTAATACTAGTATTAGCAATTTTTTGTTACATTTGCATACTGAATACCATCAGTTATGCAGCTAAACATGTTTTGTTGAGGTCTGATAGCAACCTAAAAATCAATTTTCCGGGTAGAGAGAACTGATAGGGAAAGAAGGGTAGGCTTTGGAAACCGTAACTAACTGAAACAGTGAAATAGCTCTGCTAGGACACACACTCAAAGGGGAGATCCAATCGCAAGCAGCTTTATTGCATTTGCCGATACGCCAACTATTTTTGTAAAAAAACTTTTACGCTAACTGCCCCTTGAGAATTCAAAAGGACATTTCTTTTGACATTTCGTCTGGATACTGAAAGATTATGAAAGATTTTTTAATAGGAATGATCCCCTTCGGATACTATACAGTTGGTATGATTTATTTTCTATATTGCAAGTCGATAGCCGATATCATGTAAAAGAAATATCTCCACTCATACAGGACTCGGTAAAATAATAAATTTTAAGTATTGAAAGTTCCACTTTCACACGACAACTAACATAAAGAACAGATTCATTTAATTTTGTACCTCTAACGTATTCAGGGGTCGCAGCGTCCCTAAAATTTTCTCACTTTTCTACCATAATTTTTGAACGATAAAATTTATTCTAAGATTTTATTGTAGATCATAAATTAATATGAATGGAAGTTATTTGATTTAAAATACTGGTAGAAAAGTGCAAAAATTTTAGGTACGCTGCAACCCCTGCGTATTGTATAATCTTTGACCCAACTCTCGGGGACGGTGTTTTTACTCCCTCCACGAAAGGGGCGGGTGGAAGGCACTGTTTTCGCGCGGATAGAGGTGACAACAGCATTTCTCCTTATTTTGATAATTATCGCTATTGGCGATCACACCAAAGCACGCCAAATGAACCCTGTTTCACCTTCCGCTCCTGCTCGCCACTTCTACTGCTTAGCTGTTTGCACTGTTTCATTGACACTAGGGCAGGGCGCGAAATTTCCACTCACCAGCTCGCCATTGGCGAGTAAATATTTAAGGTTGGCGAGTAAGTTTCGTCTTTTAAAATGTTGTGCTTAAAATAAGTAAGCTTCAATTAATCGTCTGTTGGACCAAGGTACAGGAATTTTTAGATCAACTATCCATTTCAGGGATAATCAAGGATGTGCAGTTGACCAATATAGAAAATGGCGAGGAAGAGTTTCAGATTTTAAGAGGGACATTAATTAAACATACAAAGATATACATTACAGAAAGACTGCAATCTATGTCATCAGATGTGGTAGAATGTGTGCATATTTTTGACATAGTGGATTGGTCTCCCAAAGAAGAAATTCTTGAACTTGGACTAGAAGAAATAAAGAAGCTCTTTTTGTATTTGAACCCAAATCCCTTTAACCCTTTCCGGCACAGGCAAAATCTGTTAGTAAAATGACAAATTATCGACTGACACCGGAATTCACGAACGAATTTTTTAGATATTTTGAAACTCATAATTTAAGCTTTTATTGCAAAAGGGAAATTTTACTAAAATATTATTGGTGCTAATTGCAAGTTTGGAATTCACGTTAGGCATCCCAGACCGGGCACAGTGTGACGGAAAGGGTTAATGAAAAAGTAGATATTGTATTGGCAGAAAGGCAGAATTTAAATTAATGTTTAAATCACTGACACTGAAAGAGATGCCAGAGAAAGTTTACGCTGAAAAATGTCAAACAAGATTCCCCAATTTACACCAGATCCTAACATTTTGTACTGTTTTACCAGTAATCACAGCTTCATGTAAAAGAGGGTTCAGCTGTCACAACAGACTCAAGACAGCAAACAGGAAGTCTCTGAAGACTGAGACAATGAATGATTTGCTCGGAATTTCTGTTAGTGGACCCACCCTGACAGAGTTTGATCCTACAGCTGCAATTGATAAGTGGTACTTCAGCGGAGAAAGACAGCGCTACACAAACCTGAAGTACTAATAGTACAGGAAATTATCATTAGTATATATTTCTGTAACCATTGAAACCTTATGGCATGAATGAATGTAAAATAGTGGCGAGTAAAAATTTTAGTCTGGCGAGTATCTTTTAAGCTGAACTTTCATGCCCTGCAGTAGGGGTTTTAAGTTATCTATGGAAAGTATCTAGTATTAAGTTATCTATCTACCTTCTTGCAGTGTAAAAACTAATAGAAAATTTTTTGAAGATTTCGAGCAGCCAATAAGGATTTATTCTTGCAATTTCTTCTTTGAATTTTGAAAGAAAAATTGTTTCTTGCGGGTTCTAACGAAAAATTAATATTTAAGGAAAACTGGGTAGGTAATTTGGAAGCAGTTATCTAATATATTCTTTGGTGGTTATAGAAAATTATCTGAAATTTAAAAATCGTGCTTTTTTTATAAGTGTACCAAGAAAATTTTCGGATATGTTAATTACGTTTATCAACGAATGCCATTTATAAATGAAACAAACATGATGTTTGAGTAACTTTGGTAGATATTTTTAAAAAACAAGTGCATGTTAATAAATCGCATTAAACTTAAAAAGCCAATGAGCACAGTCTCCAACCGTTTAGGATACTTTTATTTCAAACATATAAATGATGCAACAGAAATGCGTTAGCATAGTCTTAAAACTTTTTTTTTCTTTTTATAACGGTGCATATAACCATTCTCAAATTAGGCCTGCGTAGCTTATACGTAATTCATCTTTCACTTTATGCAAGGCTCATTTTTTAAGTAATAATAATAATAATTATAATAAACAAAATAAAAATTTATAAAACCAAATTTATTTTGAGATTCCACATGCAGCTCTTTATTTTTTAACATAGCTGCTAAAATTGTTTAATTCTAGAAAAGGGAGAAAATTTAGTCAAATTTTATAAAAATATTTCCTTCTACCATTTTTTCTTTAAACGAGTTTGACTTCTTAACTTTATTTTACATTTTTTCTTCTTTAAGTCTTTTACACTTATTTTATTATGAAATTTCGGGTTTGTACTGAAATATATTCATATGATAACGGTCAAAATGACAGTCTACGGCCATTCTAGTGTTGAGGTTTTACAATAGTCACTGAAAAAAAATCCGGAGGATAATGTTAAGTCTATAGGAGCATTCATTTCAAATACCTCACTCAAATATTGATATTTTTATGTGATTTTTTTTTTGCATAGGATAGCTGAGGACGATCTAGTAACCAAGCTAGTTTTTACTCTTTCGATTTTGCTTATATATTTTTCATATTATAATAGTTTAAATTTCAGAACCATTTCAAACCGGTATTGAAAGTTAAAGTAATATTTTAAAAAGAATCTGAAACCAAAATGGAAAAAAAAGTAAAAACTAGGACAAATGTGGATCGTCCTCAGCTAACCTATAAAAAAAAAATCATGTAAAAATATTGAAATTTGAGCTATATATTCGAAAAGAACGCTTCAATACACTTTACATTATCCGGGTCTTTTTCTGTGACTAGTGTCGTGCTTTACCCCTTGCGGGGCGGAGGTTTCATATATATACCACTTAAATTTAATTCCCAAATGCCACATTTGCACCGGAATTTTGTTTTAAAAAATTACGGTTTATTGAATGCGTGAAACCTAGTGTTTTTAACATTTTCCAACTTAGTTGAAAAGTGTTTATGCATTCGCTTTGCCTGTCCGTCTGTCCGTCTGGTCGCCTGTCCTCGCTCTAACTCCTGTAAATATACTCATTGCTCTGAAATTTTTATATGTTATTGATGTTTACCCTAGCATGATCCCTATTGAAAATGAAGTTTCTACTATGATTAATGTATTTACAGGGATAGTCAAAGTTTTCCGATACATTACGGCCAATGAGAAAAAATTGTTTCAAATGAATTTTAAAGGTGTTACACCCTGTTAAACTTATTCAAATTTACATGTATTCGCGAAATGCACTAAAATACGCACTCTGTGAAATATGCTACCAAAATAATAATTATTATTCATTTACAGGACCACCCAAAAGAATTCCTTTTCACAATAATAAAGGAGGGAATATTTTGCGACATATTTGAATAATGTTAAATGATTTCATGTATCATAAAATTGATATGTGCCATTGAGACTTAATATTTAACGCATAATATGAAGTGCATAGCTTTTACAGAGATATACAAAATATTTCAAACCTTATATTTTTGTCTGAAATATTGTGTATTATCGATGATAGCTGATGGATGGTTGAAATGCTTTTTCAATTATGATATGAGCTTTTAAGTTTTACAAAATGTCTGCAAATTATATGGTGTATATAAATGTTATAGTTGATATACATGATTACACAAAAGAGCTCATAAGGTTACTGAATATGACAGTAATTAACTTAAGTGGTAGTTATGCATTTAAAGTGGTAGTTATGCATTTTTACGTTGAACTGCTTTTAGTTTACTAAAAAATGTTTGTAGAGTATAGATAAAATGATATACAGGATCACGCAAAGAATTAGCAACATGATCATCCATATGTGATAATTTCTGGAAATGTGATTTAAGTAGCTTTAAGAATGTGTTTGTTTGAACTAAATTTTAAATAAATACTGGCGTGTAGTAAAGATACTGGATAAATTACAGGGCTGAACAAAAGTATTGAAGTATTTTCCATATATTATAATAAAGTGCTGCAAGAGAAATTTCAGCCAGTTAGGCATTTTCTTGCAAAAATAAATTTCTCCTTTATATGGTATATATCTATATCAACCGACGGATCAAATACAGGACTGTTCAAAAGTATTTCAATACCTATTTGGCTATGGACCGTAGCATCTTATTTCCCTAAATAACAAAATTTCGTTAAAGATTTCAGGAAGCGTTGGAAAGTGTTTCATAATCTATGCTTAACGCATGATTTTTCTTACTTGTTTTATTTACAAATAAAGTTGTTTTCAAATTCCGGTGTCAGTCCTTAATTTCAACATTTAAGCAATGAATTTGCTCTGCGCCGCAAAGGGTTAAACACTTATCATACGTCACAGATAGATCCTGAATACACACTTTCCGCCGGCTCCGATAACCAAGGAGTCACAGCCGTTCTCACATCTTCGTTGATGTTGTGGTTACCACCAAGATGAAGTTTGAGATATCCGGAAAGATAGAAATCGTTCTGTTTAAGGTCTGAACTATCGTTTGGGGGGGGAAGGGGTTGTTTAATCTTCCCAGCCTACATTGTCGAATAGAGCTCGATTTTCAAATTCAGTGTGAGCCCTTGCATTGTCATGCAGTAGTAAGTATCTTTTTTGCCAGTTTGCCGCGGCTTTTGTTTAAATCACTTTGCGTGAAGGAAAAAAAAAACTTACTATTGACGAATTTTGTACAATACGGGTGACTTCATAAGATTGAACATATATACGATAGACTATACGAGTTATCTACTCAGCAGCAACTGAGAACAGTAGTTTGCAAGTAATTCTGGGACATGACGCAATCATTTGCTATGGGGCGTTCGCCATTTATTAGTGTATACAAAAAAAAATCTTAGTTAAAAAAAAAAAAAAAAAAAACATGTTTTGTAGTTTTTTATTATATGCAGTTTATTATATTTATTATATTTTATGTTATATGTTTAGTATTAACTTTTTAAAAAGTCTGCCTGAATTATACAAACACTAAATAATTGAATATATACTCATTCTACATTGTTTAATTTGTAATTATCAGAATACAAATTAAAGTCATTTGTATAACGCAGATTAAAGTGGACAACAACATGTGATTAGAAATGATTAAGTAGTATCGTAACAAATGTAGTCAAGATCAGGGCATTAAATGCAAATCACTTTGACAGAATCTTATAATCGTTTCACAAATAATTTAATATGTTGAAATGACAGTGAGACTTAATATCTTTTGAAACAGGCTTCATTTAATGCATTATGATACGAAATAAATCATATACATCCAGATTTATAAAAGACATAGTAAATAATAGCATATTTGCATAAAATTTGCATTAAGTTATTAAAGATTAGTGTTACAAATGAGCAGTATGCAAGTTTTGTGTTGTTTTTACTGATACGTATCGTATTATTCAGTGAAAAAGTAATATTCATGGTAAGTTATCCTTTGCATCAGTGTATAAAAATAAGTAAATTATTAATTAGAATATAAAAATGTATTATGCGAGTATGAGGAAGTACTTATACAGGGTGATTCTAAATTATCACGGTACCAGTTTTATGGGATTGTACAGGTCACTGTAACATATTTTTATTCTATGGGAATATATGGGTACAAATGACGCGTTATGATTTAAATATTAAGGGTATATGTTTTATTTTAGATTATCTCTTTCATTATATATATAAAACCTCTCCGTGTATAACAATTCCGGGTTCAACCTATCCACGAGAAAAAGAAACTCATTCACCAATGAAAACGTTTCATAGTCGTAATGGAGCGTTCTCATTGGTCAGATTTACAGTGGGAGCTGGAAATGACGTCACTACATTTTACTTCGCTTTGAAATCTTTCCACGATTTCAAAAAGTACACTGTTAAAAATTTGACCCATTTGCTGCAGCGGCACTCCACAGCTTTTATAGAATATCTCTTTTATGACCAATGAGAATGCTCCATAACACAGTAAAGTAACCGTTTTCTATAAAAGCGGTGGAGTGACGCTGTAGCAAATAAGTCAATTTTTTTACAGTGTATATTTAATTAAAACTTTTTATTAAAGGAAAGCGAAGGTGCGTTTTAAATGCAATATTGTTAAAATTTTTATATTCGGGTTGCTTTAATTTTTTTTTCTTTACAGCAGTGAATGACTCTTGAGAATTTCAAATCTATAAAAAACATTGTGAAAAGTTACCTCCGATTTTAAAGGCAATCTATTTTCTGACCAATGAAAGCGTTCCATAGTCGTAATGGAGCGTTCTGAATGGTCAGATTTACAGTAGGGGCTGTAAATGACGTCACTACATTTTACTTCGCTTTGAAATCTTTTCACGATTTCAAAAACACTATTTAATTAAAACTTTTTATTTAAGCAAACCGCGGATGCGTTTTAAATTTCATTATAATCCACACCCCCATCTACCAGATAGTTTTGCTATAGTTTTTAATGCAGATTTCTGTTGAAATTTTTTTCTTTTTCTTTCTTTTTTTTTTCTTTTTTTTTTGTTAGATTTTTCCCTTTCCAAGTTTAATCGCTGTATTTATAAAAATTGTTTCAGCCTAAAGTGGCTATGATTGACCACAGCTGTTGTAATTTTTTATCATTCTTTAAAAATGCAAACGCGTCATTTTGACGGGCTATCTTCTAGTATGAAATATTCTTATATTATTCTTTTCTACATTTAAGAGATTTCATAAATACATTAAACAAAATACTTCCTTCGATATTTCCTGTATGAAATTGAAATTTATGAATTTAAAAAAAAAATCGTCGGAACAAATCAACACTCCATTTCTATTTATTTTTGTGTATTTACTGTGTTTGACATACTTGCCATTTTTGGGTTAAAAATTTTGAAATTTTCAACTAAGTTATCCTTTGCATCTGTGTCTAAAAATAAGTAAAATATTAGTCATAAAGTAAAATTATTATACAAGTACGAGGTTCACTTATACAGGGTGTTTCTAAATTATCATTGTACAAACTTTAAAGGATTGTACAGGACATTGTAAAAGTCTTTAAATGTACAGGAATTTGTGGGTGTAAATAGTGTGTTGTGCTTCAAAGATTAAGAGACAAATGTAATCTGTATTTTTATTTTAGAATTTTTCTTTTATAACAAAAAATTCCTATGATTTTCTTTCCTATATTTAAACAGACATTTTATGAATGCGTTAAACAAAATTCTTCAATGGGTATTTCCAGTATTAAATAGAAATTTCTGAATAATAATAATAAAAAAAAAAAAAAAAAAAAAAAAAAAAAAGATGCAATCAATCAAAAACTCATTTCTATTTATTTTCGTGCATTTCCTGTATTTGACTTATTTGCCATTTTTGCTTTAAAAGTTTTAATTTTCATAAGTGAACTTTTTAAGGAAGAAGTTTATTCTTTGTACAATCATGAAACATTGTCTTAAATAAAGAAAAAAAATATTATCGGAATTATCTGGTATTATTTAGAAGCTTTACAATGAAAAAGAGCCAAAATAAACATTTACTGTATGTATTTCAACGCGTCACTTGGGCCCATACAGTTATTAATTATTACTCTGTACCAAGACTTGAAGTTTTTATCGTGAATTTAGAATCCTCCTGTCTATATAAAAACCACTTTTGAATACATAAATACCCCATTGCATTTTTTTAAAGTTAATTATTCACAAGGAATTTGAAATTAATTTGATATAATAATTGTATTTATAAGTACCGGGTGACCCAAAAATGACTGATGGAATTTAAAATTGAATAACTTGCAAACGGTGACAGCAATTAAAAATTTTTTGCAGGAGTTTTATATATAACTAGCTGACCCGCCCGGCGTTGCCCGGGTCCGTATTAACAATATTAAACGAACTTGAAATTTGTATGATTTTATCAATAACTGGAAGCATGCAGAAATGCATTGTCTGAAATACGTCGCAGCTGACTTTGTGAAAAATCGGTTTTAAAAACAACAACTAATATTAAGCTCTAGAAATACTTAAAATGAGCAATGAGAAACACGGGAGGGAACATGTATCCAACGATTGCGTTAGTTTCGTGTTAAAGTGTTGATATTTACCCGTAAAAATCACTGTTAAATCACGTAACTAATTATTTTTTTCGCATAGAAATCCCAAGTGAAAAATTTTGAATTTCAAACTAATTATATCATTCTTAAATCCGACTATACCGTGAATGAATCGATACGCGATGATAAAAGATTGGTATATAGTATTATAATTTCAGAGCCATTTAACAAAAGTGTATATTTTTAATCAAAGCATGCGTAATGTTGACTCTGTGGACAAATTCCTAACCGTAAACTTTTGTACCTTAACCATAATCTGTCTGTAACCTAACTGCGACTTAACATTACCCTACCGTAACTTAAATATAACATAAATGTAACCTAGCCGTCACTTTGAAATATCAATATAGAAGCATCATTTAAGATTTTGCTTGAAAAGTTAACATTCTTTCGTTAATGTCTTAAAATCGTCTGCACTCTGAAATCTATATTTTAGACTAATATTTGTTATTTAAGTTTTCGCGCATGATTTTAAAAGAATGTTTTCATAAATATATTTTATATATTGACATAGAGTTATTAATATGTTGTTAAATTAAAAACATATTTTCATCTACGTTATAAAGTATTAAAAAGTTCTGAAAAAAAAGAAAGCTTTTAGTAATACAATTTTTAGTTCAAATCAAATGTTTTCAATATTTTATTTAATTTTATTTTGACATTTAAATTATTTCGAATTTATCAATTTCAATTATTTTAAAAGCAAACATTTTTTAAAAATAAATAATATAATAGAAAAAAGACCATTTTAAAAAATTACTATTTCTTCATAAAATACGCTTCAGCTGTTATTCAATTCTTTCAATTCGTCTTATTAATACAAAATCCCTTCCACATGCTTTTGTTTGGGACATTAATATTTGAGCGATAAATGGTTTAATATTGCAACTCTTTTTTCGGTTTACTTCACCACCACCTATCTTTTTCCTCCATGGTTTGCAACCGCTGTGATAAAAAATCATTATTTAAACTGACAGTTTGCCAGTCTATGAATTTTAAAGGTCTGTTCCAGCTTTTTAAATTATTTATGCGAAAATTTTATGCAACCAACCAACCATAACTAAATGAAGAGAAAAAAAGAAGAAAAAAGGCGATTTTTTATGAGAGTGATCTTTGGAATTTAATTAATTACTCAGTTAATAAATAGAATTTCGAAATTCTGAAGCTCAGGTGCATCAGGAGAGATATTGGGCTACTCTCATAAAAATTTTGAGCTTCGTACGTCCCATAGATTTTGCTAGCCATCGCGGACACACACACACACACACACACACACACGCAGACAGAGCAATTTGTTATTTTATTAGTATAGATGTCAGGAGTTTTTATACCGTAATTTTTTATTTTAGTTCAAATTTCAAACAGTAGGTGGCGCTGACGGCGATTGAAGGCCAGGTGATCAGTGCTGAGTGAATTGTCGACTTGGCCTTCAATAGCCGTCAGCGCCACCTATTGTTTGGAATTCGAACTAAAATAAAAAACTACGGTAAAAAAAAACTCCTGACATTATACATAACTCTATTGCAAAAAAAAATTTTAACTAGCTGTCACCGTTTGCAAGTTATTAAATTTTAAAATCCATCAGTCATTTTTCGACACTCGGTATTTGCTCTTAATGATTAAACCCTCTGAGCTTCTTTCAGACGCATAAAAATGGAATGCTGTTTATCTGCATTTTGTTTTGAATGCACAGAAAATATCATTCTTTCAATGTTATAAAAAAAAAACCTTAATTACAAATATGAATGTGAATCTGGAGGATATTAATCATTCTCCAATGTATCGAAAATTCATTAAATTCAACCCCCAAGAACGTATATTCAGTTCACGGCAATCTGAGTCTGAGTTAGAACACGTGTAGGCAGGCTGACGGCCAGACAAACCGAATTCATAAACACTTTTTAAGTAAGTAGGAAAGTGTCACTAAAAAGGAAAACTACATTTACATGATTCAACTTACATATATTTCTACATTATGAATACTGGATACTTACCTATTTGTTAGCAAATCACATTATTCAATTTAATCAGAATATGAAGGTACAAATATACTGGGAATATTCTTACCTAAAAAAAGAAATTTATTATGAGAAAAGGTTTTATTATTACAATAATTATAGTATGAGAGATAATAGATAATAAGTTTCAAATATTTATGATCTATACATATTTTTTCTTGTTAAACCAATTGAAAATTCCCTAAATGTATAGAATTGTATTATCTTAAATATTTCTTATATTGAGGTGAAACCTGGTGCTTAGTAAGCGGAATATTGCGTTCAAAACACGTACAGGATTTACGACTAATTAACAGTTTTTTACAGATGGTCATTTTTAATCACAAAAACAATTTCCATCAAATTGCAAGTTATTTATGAGTTACTTGTTACAAAATATTGAATCACAAGTAGCATAGAATATTTTTGAGAAAATAGTAAGAAAAAGTATACTAATGTTTCAGTGTAATATTCCTTTAGTAAAAATCTAATTAAATTATATAATAAATTCCTAATGAGCAAAATGCAAAGAGAAACTATTTTTTTCTATCAATGTTTGAATATGAAGTATATTATATAGTAAGGAATGAATAACCGAATGAATAAAATTCCGATGGAGGACCTCACACGTAAAATTATATTTCAAATTATATAATATATTCACTTTGAACAAAATGTAGAAATAATAATTTATGAATGAATGATTGAATGAATATACTAAATAGTAATACAAAACAGTTGTAACAAAACGTATACATAGAATATTGATCTTAAAAAGTGAGTTTGAAAAAAGAAAAATGTTTCAACAAAAATTACTGATTTCTCAAAAAAAAGTTTCACACATTTTTATTTTCTTTAGTTAAAACATTTTTAAATTTGCACCATCATGAATTTTAATTACTTTCTAATGACTAAAACACGAATTTTCACGATATTTTTTAGTCTGGGAAACTACTGTCGAAGATATGACTTTGAAAATGATTAATTACACGAAAGTCAAGCATTTTTAAAAAAAAATAAAACGTTACTTATGTTAAACTGTCTTTGCTCTTAAAGGTAACTATGGTAATTTTTCTCCTCAAAATATATTTGAGAGAAACTTCGACATATTCCTCTTATCAACGCATTTAAAACACATTCATTTTACTTGAGATGCACGTCCTTGTTTTCTGTTCTTGTTTTGCACGTACTGACATTAATGAATAACAGTTTCTTGTATCTGATTAGATGAAAGAATGCAGAAAGATATTTCTTATGTTTTGTTGTAAACTAGCAACATGTGTTTCTTTTCTCAGCGGATGATTAATTACTTTTTCAGATCAATTAATTATAACAACCAATTAACATGCGGAAATTAATTTAAAGTGTAGTAAAACTTGAAAACGAAGCGGTTGATGTTAAATTTTTTCTTAGAGAATCTTTCTTTAAAATTGCTTTTTCAAATGAAAGTATTAATTTTGTTGTTAAGTTAAGAAAATGTATCAGATTATTTCTTGTTTTTGAGAATTACATAATTATATATAAATATATATAAGGATAACATAACATTTTTTTCAGAAGGTATTTTTAAATTATCAACGAATACATATATTCATAATTTTCCAATTTTTCATAGTTACATACCTATAGATAACTTGTAGTTACACATTTCTCATTAATGCTATTTATTAAGAAATTGTTTTCAATCGGCATATTTTTACATATGCAGCAAAATACTAAACATGCGAAAAATGGAATGTTTGAGACAATTTATAATAATTTGGAAAGCCTTATAATCAATTTTAATTGATTTATTTATCATTACTTACAGCTTTTATATCAAAAATTAGTTTAATTATTTAATATATGCTGCATTTGGCACATAAACATCCAGTGTTAATTTCTCTGATTTTGTTATTTCCCAAGTTATCACACATTTGGAAAACAAAATGTTTGGGAAAAAATTTCTCTTGGGAAAAAAAGATTCTTCCTAAGAATGGTTGCAAAATTAATTATACTTTACATTATAATTTTTTGTAGTATGTGTTTTAACGAAATAGTAATTAAAATTTATGTTTTTAATAAAAATTATACGGAATGCTTTTTTGAAATTGCTGATTGCTATGTGAGTTATTGAAAGTTGAATGTGTTTTCTAGTTGAAAGATGAATTTTTATGGGCAAAATAATATATTTTTATTTTGAACTATTGGGAGAATCATCATCATTTTTAAACTTTTAAATAGTCCATACGATGTATGTGTTTTAACGAAATAGTAATTAAGGTTATTGTTTTAAAAAATATATATACAGAATCCTATTTTTATGATTGAAGAGTAAAAATAAATTTATTAAAGCATCCAGAGTTATACTGTATGTTTATAGGCTATATAAAAAAGGGTTTTTTTAAGGATGAAGAAGAAAACCGATTTTAAAAAGTATTATAATACCTGGTATGATTGGTAGATATATAAATATATAGTTATAATTACAGGTATTAACAAAATTAAAGATGAATCTTTGTTTTTCTTATCTATTTTGAATTAATTATACTTTATAATATTAATCCACTTGAAAGAACATGGATCATTGATTTTAAGGTGTTTGCCACAATAATAAAAATACTTAGACAGAGATTACCGATTATTCAACAAATTTTTTCATTGACGTTAGTTTTTATTAGTGAACAGATTTTAAAAATTGCATCACCATGCATTTCAAATATTTTGTAATCACTGAAACACATATTTTCACGATATTTTTCAGTCTTTAAAACTACACTCTACGATATGACATTGAAAATGATTAATTGCACAAAAGTCAAGCGTTTTTCAAGAAATAAATTGTTACTTCTGTTAAACTGTCTAGCTCTTAAAGATAACAACGGTAATTTTTCTCCTCAAAATATGTTTGTGAGACACTTCGATGTTTCTCTCTTATCAACCCATTTAAAATGCATTCATTTTTCTTGAGATACATGACCGTCTTTTCTGTTCTTGTTTTTCAGTAATGAATAATAATTTCATTTGTCTGATTAGATGAAATAATGCAGACAGATTTTTCTTTTGCATTGTTGTAAACTATTAGTAACATTTGTTTCTCTTCTCAGCGGATGATTAATTACTTTTTTGGATTAATTAAAAATTACAACCAATTTACATGTGCTAATTAATTCAAAGTGTAATGCAAATTCAAAACGAAGCCTTTTAAATTATATTTTTTAGACATTTTTTCTTAAAACTGTTATTTTAGAAGGAAGTACTGATTAGGCTGTTTAATTAAGAAAATGTTACAGATGTATTATAGATTTTATGAAATACATAATTGTATATAAATATATGTATGGGTAACATTACATTTTTCAAAAAGTATTTTCAAATTACCGAATAATACATTTATTAACTATTTTCCAATTTTTTTTCATTATTACATATCCATAGAAAATTTGTAGTTACACATTTCTCCCGAATACTGTTTAATTAAGTACACTCACTTCCAAAAGTTAAGCACCAAGATGTAAATTGCAAAAAAATCAAGAAATATTGCTTTGATTGACACAAAATTCGGCACGAATGTTGCATATATATTTATGCATAAAACAAAATCAATAATTATATACAGAAATAAAAACAATATTAAATTTCTATATTTTATCAGATAATAACACACTGGATACTTATGTACAAAGTGAAAATGAACAGCATAAAATGAAAAAAAAGGTATTAATAGGATATGTGATCCCCCTCGTCTGTATACAAAGTTTACATCTTGTGACCGTGCTTTCAATTAGGTCGTCAACCCCCGCAGAACTAAGAAATCGTTATTCTTGTGGAGCAGTTTCCACCTCTATTAAAGTGGCCGGAGGTGGGAAACGTAAACATACAGCACGGACGAGAGCATCCCAAAGATTTTCAATGGGATTAAGGTAGGCCGAATATGCTGTCCACGCCATACGCGCGATCCCTTCACACTCCAGACAGTCATCGATGATGCCATCTCTATTTGGACGTGCGTTATCGTCCATTACAACAAAAGTAGGGCCAACTGCTGCAGCGTGCAATCTCACAATCGGTTCTAGGACTTCAACTCAATATCAGACAGCTGTCACAGAACCCGGTTTAAAGATGTGCAGGTCGGAGAATTATTCTAATGAAATCCCTGCCCACCTCATCATGCTTCGCCCTTGGAATGCGTGATGTTCGGTGATGTTTGTGGCTGATTGCGTCCTCCTTGTTCACTCCATACCCTTATACGCTTGTCATGTAGTTGCAAAACAAATCTTGACTCATCAGTAAACATGACATTGCGCCAGTCAGACACAGTCCAATTGACATGTTCCCTGCATCCCTTTAATCGTACCCTTCTTGATTGAACGGATAAAGAAACACAAACTCGAGGAACCCGGGCATACAGTCCACTCATATGTAATCTTCGGCGTACAGTGGCTGCAGATATCGCGTTACCAATGGACGCTGTAACCATAGATGTCACACGTGTGGAGGTCACTCTCCGATTCCGCTTGGCTACAATAGAAATATATCGCTCTTTCGCGGGGGTTGTAACCCTTGGGCGACCGACTATGGACCTTCGGACAACTGTCTGTGTGGTTTGGAATTGTTTCCATAAACGTAAAGTTGCAGAATGAGGAACGCCGAAGAAAAGAGCAACATCTGTGATCGACTGTCCTGCTTCAATACGCCCCACAGCACGCCAGTGCTCAGAATCTTCCATTCGTCTTCTTGAAGTCATAGAAAGACGTATGATTTCAAAACAAATTGTACGAAAGTTTTAAACACATTCTATCAGCACTTACAATCAACTTCTGTAACCCTTCATAAAGCTAGCTTCTTATAAGACTGCCTTTTGTGTATAGTTCTTCACATGAAAGCGAAATATTATTCATCAATCAGTTAATATATGTTATTTAATATATTTGCATACTTCCATCTATCTCTGAAGCGATTTGCATCTTCTTCAATTCTGATTGGCTTCATGAAAATTAGCAATTTCCTCTCCGTGCTTAAATTTTGGAAGTGAGTGTAACTGTTTTTTATCGCCATAATTTTACATATGCGGCGATATACTTGAACTGCAGAAAATGTAAATTTTCCGACAATATACAGTAATTTGGACAGACTGATAGTTAATTTTAATTCATTTATGCATAATTCCTACCAGATATAATATAAAAAATAAAATTAATCATTAAGAGCCTGCTACGTTTTGCACATAAACATCCAGTGTAACTTTCTTTGATTTTAGTCAATTCCAGATTTACTACACACTTGGGAAACATTTTTTTTTCGGAAAAAAAGGGCTCTTTGTATGAAAGCTTGAAATTAGTTATACTTTATAATAATATTGAACAGAAAGAACAAAACCTATACCTGTAGTATTGATTTAAAGAAGTTTGCTACAATAATAAAAAACAATTAGATTAAGATTACAGATGATTTAACACACTGGTTAACTCAGTTTCCTTTGGTAAATGGGTTTTTTTTAATTTGCATCATCATACATTTAAAATAGTTTGTAATCACTAAAATACACATTTTCACGATTTAATTAAGTCTTCAAAATAACTGTCTACGATATGACTTTGAAAATGATGAATTGTGCGAAAGTCAAGCTTATATGAAAAGGAAGAGTTATTTTTATTAAAATGTCTAGTACTTACAGATAAAAATAGTAACTTTTTCTCCTCAAAATATGTCTGAGAGATACTTCGATAAATTCCTCTTATCAAAACAAAATCTATTTAAAACACATTAATTTTACTTGCGATATATGACCGAGTCTTCTGTTCTTGTTCTGCGCGTACTGACATTAATGAATAAGAATTTCTTTTGTCAGGGTAGACGAATGTATGCAGACAGATTTTTCTTATGTTTTGTTGTAAACTAGCAACATCTGTGTCTCTTCTCAGCGGATGATTAATTACTTTTTCGAATTAATTCATTATAACAACTTATTTATATGTTGAAATTAATTTAGTGTGTTGTACAACATCGAAATGAAGCATTTTAAATTTTTCTTTAAAACTGTTCTTTTAGAAGGAAATATTGATTTATGTTGTTTAATTTTAAAAATGTAACAAATATATTACAGATTTTGTTTAATGCATAATTATACATGTATATATATATATATATACATAAGGATAAGATTTCACAAAAAAATATTTTCAAATTACCAACTAATAGATTTATTCATTATTCTCCTATTTTTTCATAGTTCCATATATACAGATAATTTGTAGTTACACATTTCTCATTATTGTTATTTAATTAATAAATTGTTTTTAATCGGCATATTTTTACACATGCGGCGAAATACCAAATATACAAAAAATGAAAACATTTAATCAATGTGATAAATTTGCAAGACTGATAGTTAATTTTAATTGATTAAGCATCATTCCTCCCAGATTTTTTATAAAGTAAAGCTAATTAGTCAATGTCTGCTGCATTAGATAGATAAACATCCAGTGTAACTTTCTTTGATATTGTTATTTCCCAATTTATAACACCTTTGGGAGACACATTTTTGGGGGAAAATCAAAATAAATTATAATATATAATTATATTGAATAGAAAGAACAAAACCTATACATATCACAGTGATTGTAAGGATTTGCTACAATAATAAAAATATTTCGACAGACATTGCTGGTTATTTAACAAATTGGTTCAGCAATTTTCGTTTTGTATGGTTATAAGTTTTTTTTTATATTTGCTCCGTCTTGCATTTCAATTAGTTTGTAATAGTTACTAAAACACACGTTTTCACGGTATTTTTAAATTTTGAAAACCCCTGTCTACGATATGACTTTGGAAATTATTAATTGTCCGAAAGTCTAGCTTTTTAAAAAAATAAAATTTTACTTTTATTAAACTGTATAGCTTTTAAAGGTAACAAAGGTAATTGTTTTCTCCTCAAAATATGTTTGAGAGACAGTTCGAGTTTTTCCTCTTGTCACCCATTTAAAACAAATTCATTTTATTTGAGATGAACGACCGTGTTTTCTGTTCTTGTTTTGCACGTTCTAACATTAATGAATAAGAATTTTTTTCTTGATAAAAAAATCCAGACAAATTTTAATTATATTTTGCTGTAAACTAGTAACATGTGTTCTATTCTCAGCGGATGATTAATTACTTTATTTGGGTTAATTAATTGTAACAACCTTTTTACATGTACAAATTAATTTTAAGTGTAGTATACAACTTCAAAACGAAGCATTTGAAATTAATTTTTTCTTATACAATCTTTCTTTAAAACTGTTCTTTTACAAGGAAGTATTGATTATGACGATAATTTTAAATATTAAAACCACTGTCTACGATATAGCTTTGGTAATTTATTGGTTTAATTAAGAAAATGAATCAGATTTACTTTACATTTTGTGAAATGCATAATTATACATGAATATATACAAGAATAACATAAAAGTTTAAAAAAAAATATTTTCAAATTACCAACTGATACATTCATTCACGGTTTTGCAAATTTTTCATTGTTACATATCTATACATAATTTGTACACATTTTTCATTAATGCTATTTGATTATGAAATTATTTTAATAGTCATATTTTTACACATGAAGTGAATTACTAGACATGCAAAAACGTAAATTTTAAAACAATTTACAATAAAACGAAAGACTATTGATAAATTTTAATGTATTTATGCATCCCTTTCCAGATTTTTTATAAAATATAAAGCTAATTAGTCAATGTCTGCAGCCTTTGACACACAAACATGCAGTGTAACTTTCGTTCATTTTGTCATTTTCGAATTTATTATTCCTCTGGGAGACTCATTTTTTCGAATATTCTCTTAGGAAAACAGTTTCCTCCTATAAATGCTTGAAAATAATTATATCTTATAATAATATTGAACATAAAGAACAAAACCTGTACATGTAACAGATATATTAGGAGTTCGCTACAATAAAAAATATGTAGACAAATATTACCGATTACTTAACAAATTGGTTCAGTCATTCTAGAAATTTTTTTTTTTTTTGTAAAAAGGTTTTAAATTTGCATCCTCATGCATTTCAAGAAGTTTATAATCACTAAAATACTCGTGTTCACGATATGTTTTAGTCCTGAAAACTACTGTCTACGATATGACTTTAAAAATGATTAATATCATGAAAGTCAAACTTTTTTTTTAATAAAATGTTACTTATGTTAAACTGTCTAGCTCTTAAAGGTAACAACGGTAATATTTTCTCTTTAAAATTTGTTTCAGAGACACGTCGATATTTTCCTCATTCACCTATTTAAAAACACATTCATTTTAGTTGGATTGATGGCCGTGTTTTCTGTTCTTGTTTCGCAGTAATGAATAATAATTTCTTTCGTCGGAGTAGACGAAAGAATGCAGGCAGATTTTTTTTATGTATTGTTGTAAGCTAGTAACATCTGTTTCTCTTCTCAGCAGATGATGAATTACTTTTTTTAGATTAATTAATTATAACGAACAATTTACATACTCAAATTAAAGTATTATTAAGTGTAGTAAAACTCTAAAACGAATTATTTGAAATAATTTTTTTCTCGTACAACTTTCCTTTAAAACTGTTCTTTTGTGTAGTATTTTTTAAGTATTGATTGTGTTATTTAATTAAGAAAATGTATCAGATGTATCATATATTTTGTGAAGTGCATAATTATATATAAATATATATAAGAATAACATTACATTTAAAAAAAGTATTTTCAAATTATCAGCTGATACATTTCTTTACTATTTTACACATTTTATATTTTATATAATTCTATACATAACTTGTACTTACATATTTCTCATTAATGTTTGTTGTTTAAGAAATCTGTTTTTAATCGGCATAATTTTACATATGTGGCGAAACACTGGAAATTCAAAAAACGTAAATTTTGAAACAATTTGCAATAAATTGAAATGCCTAATAATTAATTTTACCTTATTTATGCATCATTAATTCCAGATTTTATATCCAACATGAAAAAATTATTCAATGTGTGCCAAATAATATTGATAAAATATGGAAAAATAAATTAGAAGATATTAGTGGTATCCAAAATATTTTGGTTCCCATTTTAGGACGGACACCTAAAACTTTAGTGCCAAGGGTTAACCATTAAAATGGAAATGGATTTTAAACAAGACATTCTTTTGAATTTCCACAACTTTAACTGATGCTGAGAATGAAATTTAATGATGATAATATTTATTTTACTTTTAAGATGAAAATTGTAACTATACCGCGCGAAAAAATATGATAAATGTTTGCTCATTTATTTTTCTTAAGAATATAAAAGGTGAGTCATAATTAGTGAAACAATAGGCTATATCCTTAAATATTCCCTTTAGGCACACACTTCCAATTGCAAAGTTTGTAAAAAAGTGCAAAATTTGATGAGGTATGATGCAAGTCTCTGGAGGGAGGTGGGGGGGTCTATTTGAAAAAAAATGAAATATTTATACGGTCCCAGTAGGGCAAAATTCTCAATTAGGAAATCATTCTTTATTCATTCCTGAATTGAACAAAAAGGATTTCATCTCCATAGCTATAAATATCACGGAGATAGTAAAATCAAAATTTCTAAAAAATTTGTGATTTACACCAATTAACCATGCCTCTAAATTAAGAATTTTTGACACATTTCGAAAGCAAGTTAGGAATCATCTACAAATCGTTTTTTATTAAAAGTCGATTTATGACAGTGCTTCTCATTTGGGCGCAAAAACTGAAAAAAAACTAGGCTAAACACAATAACAAAAACGGTTAAAGTTACTGCACAAACTGTTTGCAGCAATGTTTACAGCAGTTTTTGCCGTAAAAATTGAATTAAAATTAAATGTAATACAAAAATTACATTTAATTTTACTGCAATTTTTACGACAAAAACTGCCCGCAACTTTGTTGCCAGCAGGTGTTGCCGTAAATAAAGCGGATTTTTTTTATTTTTTTATGTATTTATTTATTTTTTTTACAGTAAACCTGCTTTCAAAATATGCTGGTAGTTAGCACTAGAGTTCTGCATGAGTCTAAATATCTATGTCCGGTCCCGAACCGACAGTTTAATTTAATTTTCTATTTTTTTTTTAAATAGACCTCCCCCCCCCATGGAGTTGCAGTGTATTCCACCATGTTTCTAACTTTTTTAAATATTTTTTTAAATGAAAGTTTAAGTTTAGGGGCAATATTTAAATAGATAACGTATTATTTCGTTAATTATGACTCGCCTCGTATAAATCTATTTTAAAGAAGACAAATGTGTTGTTTTTTTCCTTGAATATTGTTTATTTCATCTCTTCCAACAATGTTAAGGAAGATATTATATCCTCAATCTCAAAGTCATCTACAAATGTTACCGTTCATAAATTAATCTTAAATCATTACAAACTCAATGTTATATATCGTTAAAGATAGAAGGTTTGATATCGCTTCAACGTATATAATAATTATTCAAGAACCAATTGTATAATTTTGGCAGATATATTCATTAATCTTTGAGATGCAAAGTACTTTTCAAACGAAAATTCTTAATTATTTCTGATACGCTATTAAAACAGTTTTAAATTTATAGGAGTTAAAATTTTAATTTCCGCATTCACTTCTGTATATATACTATATAATCCAATTTTTAAAAAGACAAATGTTTCTGTCTTTTTCTTAAGAATTGTTTATTTTATCTCTCCCAATAATGTTAACTAAGATATCATATCTTCAATCTCAACGTCATCTACAAATGTTACCGTTCACAAACTAATCTTAAATCATTACAAGTTTAACGTCTTATGTCGTTATAGATAGAAGGTTTGATTATCGCTTCAATGTATGAAATAATTATTCAAACACCGATTGTATAATTTTGTCAAATATATTCATTTATCTCTGAGATACAAGGTACATTTCAAACTACAATTCTTAATTATTTCTGATACGCTATTAAAATTGTTTTAATAATTATAGCAGTTAGAATTTTAATTTCCATATTCACTTTTATGCATATACTAAGTAATCCAATTTAAAAGAAGCAAATATTTCTGTATTTTTCTTTAAAAGTGTTTATTTAACCTCTTCCAATAATGAAAACGGAGATATCATATCTTCTATCTCAAATTCATCTAGAAATATTACCGTTTACATATTAATCTTAAATGATTAGAAACTCAACCTCATATGTCGTTAAAGATAGAAGGTTTCATTATCGATTCAACGTATTAAATAATTATCAAGCACCGATTGTATAATTTTGTCAAATATATTCATTTATCTCTTAGATGTAAAGTACATTTCATACGAAAATTCTTAGCTATTTCTGATATGCTATTATAATTATTTTAATAATTATAGCAGTTAGAATTTTAATTTCCGGATTCACTTCTGTACATATGATATATATAATCCAATTAAAAAAATACATTTCTGTCTTTTTTTTTAACCTTGTTTATTTGACCTTTTCCAATCATGTTCGTGAAGATATCATATCTTCAAGCTCAAAAGCATCTGCAAATGTTACCGTTTACATATTAATATTAAATCTTTACAAATTTAACGACATATATGTCGTTAAAGATAGAAGGTTTGGTTATCGCTGCAACGTATTAAATAATTATTCAAGCACCGATTGTATAATTTTGTCAAATGCATTAATTTATCTCGTCGATGCAAAGTTAACTTCAAACGAAAATTCATAATTATTTCTGATCCGCTTTACCAGCTATTTAAATATTTATCGCAATTAAAATTTTAATTTCCGTAATAATTCAGCATAGATAAAACATACTTCCATATTTGAAATATTTTGTAGATTGATAAAAACTAGTCGTTGGGGGCCACCGTAATACTTACCCTTCATGGATATGTATATGAAAATAAAACATGTGAAACTATTTATACAATGCATTGCAATTCATAAACAAAATTTAAATATTGTTAATATACATGGTAATGCTATATTAAAGAACTGCTGATGTACCAATTTCGACAAATTACATAAAACGCCAAACTACTCAAGTAGTACCGAACTGCGTAAAAGAAACATCCTTATAACTCCAAAAATAATAATTCTATTAACTAACAATTAACTGCGTCGGATTAAGCGTCTCATTTACAATCAAAATATACTTCTAAATTGAAATTTGAATGAAATACAGGGTCATGAAAAATCGAAGAATGTGGAAAACAAGATTACACATATCTCGACAACTAATAATTCGATCGACTTCGTTTTATATGCAAAATGTGTGTTATTTTATTGCCTTTTACCTCCATTCCTTAGAACAAAAAAATTCGAAAATTTTTATGTACCTTTCATCAGAACGAATTTTTTGAGAGTCCGGAAAAAATAGTTCCGGATAATCGAGGTTACTGATATTAAATAGGGTTCGTCCCATTCTTACATACTAACTACATACAAAATTTCAAGTCTCTATCTCAATTTGTTCGGGAGATAGAGCGTTTACAGACAGACAGACGGACGGCAAAATTTTTTTTCTAAAAATATGTTTTTCGGAATCTCCACTATCTAAAACGTGTAAATCCGTCAAAAAATTTTTTCGATTTTCAAAACGATTGCAAGACTTACCCTATACTACGTATGATAGGTAAGTAATAATTATAGTATGCAGTTAATTAAAATGTGACCGCAGAAGAAATTAATTTGAAGTTAATAGAAAACTCTCAAGTTTTCTTTTCTTAAATTCAACATAAAGCTAATATAATGTTTTTAAAGAAGCTATTTAAATATACAATTAGTTTCGTATTATGGGTACAATGGACTTTCAAAATCGCAAAAAATCATCAAATTGTCGCATTTTAATTTTTAGCATAATAACATTATGAACCCCCTGCTATTGAACGCAAAAATAATATTTCAATTTCGACCATTTTTACTGGAGTTACAAGCATTTTTGTCCATTCAGCTGATTCTGCCATGCCTCTTGGTATACTTTTTCGCCGATTCGCAGCCGTAAAATTTAGCTTAGTTTTTCGTTTTAGCTAACTCAATGTTATTATTTTGCACTGAATACTTATTAATTTTGCGATTTCGCAAAACAATACGTTAACTGTAACTTTTATCTGTTTCTATTAGCGTTTGTTTATAATGTATTTAGAGGAACTGCTTTTTTTCCCAAATCTTTTTTAGCGTAAAATAAAAAACAAATCTATTTCTCAACAGCTATTTAATATATTTAACAAAAAATTGTATAATAAAAGGTATTTATACCATGAGCATTTCTAGATAAATAAAAAAAAAATCATCAGAAAATAAAAAAGATAGTTTTGAGAAGATTTTTTAAAATTCAGATTTATTACGTCCTTTGCATGAATTACTGTCTAAGCCACACATTTTATTTGCATTTATCATAAAAACATAAAACACTTACATATAAGCTAAAAATGATATCAGCCGCTTATATATAACTGAAAATATTTCAGTAGAAAAATATTAAGTAATTATAACCGTTGTAGTTACTAAAACTTGTTTTTCTATGAATGAATAGTTTCGTCGTTTTCATGATTTCAAAATGATTTTTTCATGATATTTTTATAAATGCTCTCTATATATGTGTTAACAAATGTTACTAGAAATAAATTTATTTAGATGCATTTAAGTTTTTAAAATTTTTGTTTATGGAGTTTTTATTGATTTTTTAACGAAAAATACAAAAAAATTAAGTTAAAATCATTTTTTTAATGTTTTACAGGAAATATGCTAAAAATGCTTAGTAACATTTATTTGTATGTATAAAAGATTTATAATAAAATTTTTTTAACAAGTATACCTTTTAAAACCGGTTTCGCATGGAGCATTTTGAAATATTGCCATTTTTCGTTAATTTAAGAAAAAAATCTGTATCTCAAAAACTATTGAATATATTTTAAAAAGAAATTGTGAAATAAGATATAAATATATATGCTATGACTATTTCCAGAAATTTTTTTAAAAAATTCATTGAAAATTAAAAAAAATATATTTTTGAGAGTGCACCGTACCCTTAAGTTGTATTGATCACTTCTAATACAGTTCCAATGTTTCAGATTTTTTTTTAATACAACATTTATAAAATTCTAAATTTCTGAAATATTAAATTTTTAACGTGCATCTTGCTAGAAATGTCCATGTATGTTTGTTTTTATTCCAATAAAAAGCAAAATCCCATTTCCAGTTTTAAAGAATTAAGTTATGATTGTTAGTTTCTAGGCTTAAAAACATATATACATAACAACAACAACAACAAAAATACCATGCTAAAAAATCCTTCTTTTATATACATTTAAAATTATATTAAAGAAAAAACAACATTACAATTTTGCCCTTTTGCTCGGCGGTCAGGAGATTAAAAGAAGCGTTTAAAATTAAGAAAAAAAAAAAAAAAAAGATTGAACCTTATTATTATTAGGTGACGATATTTTCTACATTTTATGGTTTTTTTTTAATTTAATACTTATAAAATTTGTAATTTAGGAGATTTCAGAGACATACTTCCAAAACTATATTCCATATATTTATACTTTTATTTGTATTAAATTACACCGATTGTATAATTTTGTCAAATAAATTCATTTGTCTCTCAGATGCAAAGTCATTTCAAACGAAATTTCTTAATTATTTCTCATCCGATCTTACATCTGTTTTAATGATTATCGTAATTGAAATTTTAATTGCCGTAATAACTCAGCCTAGATAAGACATACTTCCAAATTTGAAATATTTTGTGGATTTATAAAAGTAATTATAGTATGCAATCAATTAAAATATGACCGTAGAAGAAATTAACTCGAAATTATATAGGATACTATTTTGTTTTCTGAAATTTAAAATAAAGCTAATATAATGATTTTGTTGTATTGATGTTTGTATTGATAACTTCTAATGTATTTCCAGTTCTTCAGTTTTACTCTTTTGTTTTCTGAAATTTATCATAAAGATAATATAATGTTTTTTAAAGAAGCATTTTAAATTTTTAAATAATTTTTTTGATTTTAATTTATATTGATAACTTCTAATGTATTTCCAGTGTCAATTTTTTTTAATATAACATTTATAAAAATCCAAATTTTGGAAATTTTAAATTTTTACCGTTCATCGTGCCAAAAATATTTATACATATATTTTAATTTTTATTTCATTAAAAAGCAGACTCCCATTTTTAGTTCAAAGTCTGGGATATTTTTAAAAAGTATAGTTAAAAAATACTTTTAAAAGAATCATTCAAAATGTTTAAACAATTGTTTTTTACAGTTATTTATCACTTCTAATATATTATCTACATTTCAGGGGTTTTTTAGTTTAATATTGATAAAATTTCTAATTTAGGAATTTTTTAAGAAGAAACTTCTAAAAATATGTAATATATTTATCCTTTTATTGGCATTAACTGTAAAATAACCATTTTTAATCCATGATGTATGACATTTTAACAAACACAAATTTAAAATATATACACACATATATATACATATATTAAAATTCCTATAGATTAATCTGTGTCGTCAATTAAAAAAATAATTGTCGTCAATTTTTTCACCATTTCTCCTTTAACTTATTATAACTCAAGGGCCGTTAAAAATAACTTGTTCAAACCTGGAACATGACATTTTCAGATTTATTATTTTAAGTATGATTCACCAAATTAAAAAAAAATACTTTTGAAGATATGATTTTCTTTTAAGTTACATAATTTTTTTAACTTTAAATAATTAAAATTTTTATTCAAATTAATATATTTTTTAAATTTTGAACCAAAATTAAAGTTTATATATTCATATTTATATAAATTAAAACAAAAATTAAAACGCTACAAATAATATTTTCATATATAAATATTTGATATAACAATTTTGAATTATCACATTTAAAAGAATAATTTAATAAAACAATGAGAATTTTTACCATATACAAGGGGCGATCAAATGAAAAGGTACAAAACGCCCTAACTACCAAACCGGTTAAAATTTGAATATGCCGCTTTGGAATAAAGTAGTGAGACATCGAAAGATGCAAGTGAAGTATCCCGCACAGTTGTGAACATACGTAGGCGCTTGTGCATGAAGGGGGAGAGAAGCAGACAGTAAGTGAGTTCCGTCCAATTGACGCAGCAGTGCCTGTGAGGCCATCATGACTTTCCCATTGCAAAATCCGATGATTAAAGGGCAGCGAGGTGTCTTATCAAAGTCTGACGCAGTGAGAAATCTGATAGCTATCTCATTTGCTGTTTGCTTCTCTCTGCATTCATTCACAAGCGTCTACGCATGTTCACAACTACGCTGGATACTCCAATCGCATCTCTCGATGTCTCACTACTTCATTCCAAAATGGCATATTCAAATTTCAACCGGTTTGGTAGTTAGGGCGTTTCGTACCTTTTCATTTAAACGCCCCTAGTAATTTTGTCTACCAATAATATGGTTAACCATAAAAAAACATTTATTTTAAAAAAAAAAAACTCAATAAATAAAAATTACATTAAAATGTGTCTCGGATCCCCCTTTATGGAAAATCTTTTATAAGGTATATGAATGTAGATATTCAAATCAGAATTTTGTATACATATATTTTCGTCTTATTTTATCAAAAGTCATTATTTTTATGGAATTGCAGAAAATTATTTTAAGGGCGAATTCCATTTTTCGTTTCCTTTGTAGTGCACTTTCTTTAAAAAGTGAATTTTTGCTTTAAGGACTTTATTCTGTGAAGACTTATTTCCAATCTTTGCCGAAAGGAAATGCTATAATTTTCATTTCTATTTTCTTCTTGTTACTCTTGCTATTCTTTTGAAAAGTTTGTCAAAGTTTCCAAACTAATGTAAATTCCTGAAAAAAAAAAAAACAAAAAAAAAAAACAGACTTCGAAGTTTTTGAATATTTATTAGGAAACACATCTTGAATCAGAAATAGATTCAGACATAACAAATGCAGGCAAAAAAATTTTATGAAATGAAATATAAGTCAAAAGAAAAATAATTGAAAATTTCCTTTTTGCATAACTTTATGCAAACAATTACTAACTTCTGCCGAAAATATTATCATAATTATTATAAAGTTTCTTTTTTTGTTAATAAAAAAATTAAAACAATTTGTAACTAGAAATATCATACTGATATATGTCCTCATACTGTGCTAAAATGCACACGAATCCCAGATAAGAAAACAATATATGAGGAGTCCAGAAGCCAAGGGATAGAAGTGACAAAATGTCGATTTGGAGTAAATTGAGTTTAAAGATAATTGATGTTAAATTGGAGCAACAATAACAATTGACTAAATTGAAATAGGAAACATCTGCTTGTTGCATTCTAATCTTTGAACTCTCATTTCAATAACTGTTAAAAAAAATAGAGTACAATTTTCTTTAAATGTATAATTAATAAATATTGTTTGCTTTTTGAAAAAAGTGGTTTATCTCTATAACTCCCCAAATAATCAGAAAATGACCTATATTTCTTTACCTGAAATAAAAAAAGCATATTTCCAGATACCCTGTGCACTTAACTCACTTTTTTCAATTTTGTCACTTATACCCCTTGGCTTCTGGGGTCCTCATATATAGTGTTTATAAAGCCCCGGACCCATTTTGATGTTTAATAACTCAAAAATAATAAAGATAGATTAAAATTAATAACATAAATGGTTAGATGGTCTCAAAAAGTTTCATGACCCTTTCAATGAACTTCCATGTGTGCTCCCTTCGTCGCAGGAAGAATATCAAGTCGATAATCAATTTCACGCCAGGTAGCGTCAAGAATGTCGGCATCCACAGAGGCCTTTCCAATATGTCTAAGTATACGACTGATGAGACCGTTTTTTCTGTAAAAAAGAAAGGCCCAATGACACGGTCGTGCATTCGAACATTGATGACTTAAAAGGCAGAATTACAACCGCAATAGCCTCTGTGAATGCAGACATGCTTACCGCTACCTGGCGTGAAATTGACTACCGACTTGATATTATCCGTGCGACGAAGGGAGCACACGTGGAAGATCATTGACAAGGATCATGAAATTTTTTGAGTTTATCAAACCATTTATGTTATTATTTTTAATCGATCTTTATTATTTTATGAGTTATTAAACATCGAAATGGGTCCGGGACTTTATAAACACCCTGTATATATATTGAAGCAAAGATATGAGGGGCTGTATCTATTTATCACTGATTTGCGGGAATATAGAAAACACAATATGGCACGTACTACTATGTTTGGATACAGCCCCTCATTTTATCACATTTAAAAAAATAATTAAATAAAAAATGAGAAGTTTTATCATATAGTTTTGTCTACCAATAATATGGTTAACCATCAAAAAACAATTATTAGAAAAAAAACTCAATAAATAAAAATTACATTAAAATGTGTCTCGCCCCCCCTTTATGAGAAATCTTTTATAAGGTATATGAATATAGATATGCAAATCAGAATTTTGTATGCATATATTTTCGTCTTATTTTATCAAAAGTCATTATTTTTGTGGAATTGCAGAAAATTATTTTAATGGCGAATTCCATTTTTCGTTTCCTTTGTAGTGTATTTTCTTTAAAAAGTTAACTTTTGCTTGAAGGTCTTTATTCTGTGAAGACTTATTTCCAATCTTTGCCGTGAGGAAATGCTATAATTTTCATTTCTATTTTCTTCTTGGTACTCTTGCTATTCTTTTGAAAAGTTTGTCAAAGTTTCCAAACTAATGTAAATTCCTGAAAAAAAAAACAGACTTCGAAGTTTTTGAATATTTATTAGGAAGCACATCTTGAATCAGAAATAGATTCAGACATAACAAATGCAGGCAAAAATTTTTATGAAATGAAATAGAAGTCAAAAGAAAAATAATTGAAAATATCCTTGCATAACTTTATGCCAAACCATTACTAACTTCTGGCGAAAATATTATCATAATTATCATAAGGTTTCTTTTTTGTTAATAAAAAAAATTAAACAATTTGTTACTAGAAATATCTTTCTGATATAGATCCTCATACTGTGCTGAAAATGCACACGAATCCCAGATAAGAAAACAATATATGAGGAGCCCAGAAGCCAAGGGGTACAAGTGACAAAATGTGATTTGGAGTAAATTGAGTTTAAAGATAATTGATGTTAAATTCGAACATCAATAACAATTGACTAAATTGAAATAGGAAACATCTGCTTGTTGCATTCTAATCTTTGAACTCTCATTTCAATAACTTTTAAAAAAATAGAGTACAATTTTCTTTAAATGTATAATTAATCAATATTGTTTGTTTTTCGAAAAAAGTGGTTTATCTCTATAACTCTCCAAATAATCAGAAAATGACCTATATTTCTTTACCTCAAAGGAAAAAAGCATATTTTCAGATACCCTGTGCACTTAACTCAATTTTTTTCAATTTTGTCTCTTATACCCCTTGGCTTCTGGGGTCCTCATATATAGTGTTTATAAAGTCCCGGACACATTTTGATGTTTAATAACTCACAAAATAATAAAGATAAATTAAAATTAATAACATAAATGGTTAGATAGACTCAAAAAGTTCCACGACAATTGTCAATGAACTTCCGCGTGTGCCCCCTAAGTCGCACGGAGAATATTAGGTCGATAGTTAATTTCACGCCAGGTAGAGGCAAGCATGTCGCCATCCACAGAGGTCTTTCCAACATGTCTAAGTATACGACTGATGAGACCATCTTTTCTGTAAAAAAGAACGGCCCAAGAATTACAACCGCAATAGCCTCTGTGGATGCCGACGTGCTTGCTGCTACCTGGTGTGAACTTGACTATGGACTTGATATTCTTCGTGCGACGAAAGGGGCACACATAAAATTTCATTGACAAAGGTCCTGAAATTTTTTGAGTCTATCTAACCAGTTATGTTATTAATTTTAATCTATCTGTATCATTTTATGAGTTATCAAACATCAAAATTGGTCCGGGACTTTATAAACACCCTGTATATATAATGAAGCAAAAATATGAGGGACTGTATCCATTTATCACTGATTTGCGGGAATATAGAATACACAATATCACACGTACTATAATATTTGGATACAACCCCTCATTTTTTACCTTCATTTTGTGAACAACGGATTTTCAGATTATTCTATAAACGATTACTTTCAGAATTTTCCAGCTATATTTTTGAGACTTTTACTAAAGTTGCTCGAAACATTTAGCTGACACAATATGCAAATGAAATTCTGATATGGTTTACGCATGCGTAATGAATAATTATTTAATATACCTCTGATTTTTTCATGTAATTTTCATTTTAGATATTCTGTATGAGATAGTATTCTGTAGAGATATTCTGTACAATGTTTTTTGGATATTTTCGGAAAAATTATTATTTATTAAGAATTTTATTTTAAGAGCTCTACAAATTGTTGACTTAAAAACTTGGAAGTTTTTTGCACTGCTTTTATAAAAATATTCATTTTTCTATGAGTATACATGCTATCTGCATAAAAAAGAGCACAGTTTATTACAATAAGCCACTTAATCTTAATCTGTAGTTAGAATACTTTTGCTTCATCAGTTTTAACAGGGTTATTCAAAAGATATTCGCACTTTTTCAATTTTTTGACGGTTCCCTATGTAGTTTTGAAGGAAAAATGACTTGCACTATAATGTTTACCCACCTAGAGATTCAGGAAAATTCATCATGTATTTTTCTAGATATTGAACAAAATGTCTAAAATCGCAACCATGCATAACCATGCATTTTCTGCCGTGCTTTTTTTATGGACGATTTGTGTTTAAGAACGTGCAAATAGTCAATGTAATTCTGACATTTGTATAAACACAATTCGTAGATAAATCATACAGCAAAAGTGGAAGATTATTCCCGGATAAATAACAACCTGTGAAATTAAAAAACCGTAGATTGAACATAACAATTCATATTTAATATTCCTCGTAACCATACATTTTCTGCCGTGCTTTTTTATGGATGATTTGTGTCTAAAAACGTGCAAATAGTAAACGCAATTCAGACATTTGTATAAACATAATTCGTAGATAAATCATACAAAAATACGGAAGATTATTGTTTTGAAGTACTGCAAAAGGAATACATCAGACAGAAAGCAATGTTTCTTCATTCGATTCAATATATTTTTTCTGTTTTGAAAAGACGTAAACAATATGTAATTTGTTTGTACATGCTTCCTGTATCATATACTTATTTTTACTATCTATTTCACGCGCTCGTATCGATTTGTTGATCTTTGCAATATAGTTTCACAAAATCCTATTTATTTGATAATCCGATGTATTTTTCTGGAAATAACGAAATATCAAAGTATGCAGTACGGCATATGAATATGATTTTTTATGAAACATGCAGATAAAACATCTGTAGATATATTATAGTCAATCCTTAATATAAAAATTATTGCGATTCAAACTTGCACAAAATCTTATTATTTTTTTCTGTAACATTTTGTTGCATAAAATATGAATTAAATATTTAATATCTCCCGTATGAATGAAATATTTAATATCTCGCTTATTAATGAAATATTTAAATGTACTAAAATGGTACATTCTGCTTTCATTTTGATGTTTGATAATAAATGTAACTAAAATCTTTTAAAGCTTACAATGAAAAAAGATTAGAATTTGAAATACGTACATAATTTGATCAAAAATGAAACATAATTTGATCAAAAATGAACATTTTTGCAAAACTTCAAGCCGTTTGCGGCAGGGTAAGGAACTGTCCAAAAAATCTCAAATTTTTTGTATGAACTGAGTGCCACCAGTGGCCACTTTTCCGCACCCGCCATAATCGAAAATCGAAAAAAAGTTTTTTTCGGCCCACCCTACTGTACATAGGATAAATAAATATGTAAGCTAGTGAAAAGTAAATTATCTATCCATGATAAGTAATTTCACCAAACTGTTTTTAATTGAATCATTTATAATGTCATGATATATTCAAATTAGCAAATTTCTACCAAATTGAAACAGACATTAAAACTAGAGTGAAAGAAAAAATCAATGAATAATTAATAATTATCAATAACAGATGATGCACTTTTGAAAACTACGATTAGCAAAGTAAAGGAACATCCATAAATGATGTTAAGTATTTTTCCATATTTTTGACTCCGTTTTGTTATAAAGTGTCACACAACACTTTACCCCTCCCCCCTCTTGTCACATGCCACGCTATATTATCCAAACATATACTTGTAGTTCAGAAACAAAACGCAAGTTTTAGATCACATTTCAAATTATAATTTTTAACCGACTTCCAAAAAGGAGATTAGGTTATCAATTCGACGTGTATGTATTTTTTTTATGTATGTTCACCGATTACTCCGAAACTATGCATCCGATTAATTTGGTTTTGGTGTTAAATAAAAGAGCTTGCTTTCGAATTGGTACCACTTTCGTTTCATAGAAATTGGTTCAGTACTTTTTTAGTAATTAGGCAAAAACTAATATAATTAGTGGTTTTTCGCTAAATAAAAGTGCTGAATAAGTTCTCTGATTACAGTGTCGACAAAATGGCTGAGTGGTCTAAGGCTCCAGATTTAAGCTCTGGTTCTCGAAAGAGAGAGAGCGGGTTCGAACCCCACTCTGACATACATGCAGAGTGGGGTTGAACACCTGACAGACATGAACCCCTGACATGAACCCCTGACAGACATGCGTACGATAAGCTTTTCCGTGTTATAATTTTTACATATATATTTTATGAATTAAATATTAATTTCGCTATTAAGAATATTTTGTATTTAACCGTTAGCACAGAGTATCAGAGAATTTTTATCAAATCAATACTTTATTAGTGAAAGAGTACTAAAATAATAGACTTGCGAAAAGTAACATGACTTTGAATAAGCTGGCCGAATAAATTGCAGTCAAAATAGCCTAGCGGTCTAAGGCGGATGATTTAAGCTTTGGTTCTCAGAAGAGAGCGTGGGTTCGAACCCCACTCCTGACATACTGTGTTTTTTTTCGTATTATAATTTTTTTAACCGACTTAAAAAAAGAAGAATGGATTATGATCAATTCGACGCGTATTTATTTTTCGTTATGCTTGTTCACCGATTACACCGAAACTATCCAGCCGATTAAACTAGTATTTGTGCTAAATGAAAGAGGTTACTCTCCAATTGGTACCACTTCCATTTCATTGAAATTGGTTAAGTACTTTTTTAGTAATTAGGCAAAAACGAATAAAATTATTGATTTCTCGCAAATGAAAAGTAACATGGACGTTGAATAGGTTCACAGAATGGAATGCAGTAAGGAAGGCCGAGAGGTCAAAGGCGCCTGATTTACACTCTGGTTCTCCAATGATCCGTAGGTTCGACTCCGTAGGTTTGAACCCCTGACATACGTGTGCACAACAATCTTTTTCGTGTTATAATTTTAAACCGACTTCAAAAAAGGAGGAGGAGGTTATCAATTCGACGCGTATGTGTTTTTTCGATGTATGTTCATCGATTACTGCGAAACTAACCAACCGATTAATTAGTTTCTAAGTTAAATGAAAGAAATTACTCTCGAATTGGTACTACTTCCATTTCATCGAAACTGGCACAGTAATTTTTCAGTAATTAGACAAAAACTAATAAAATTAGTGATTTCTCACAAATTAAAAGTAACACAGGCGTTGAATAAGCTCACCGAGTGGAGTACAGTCAGGAAGGCTGAGCGGTTTTAAGTCGCTGGCCCCACCAGTGGCCGCGAAGTTCTGACCTCCAAACTAATAGACGGTAGGTGCTGGGTTCGAACCCAATCGCGACCGTCGGCCTAACCGTTCGGAGTTTTCCGTGGTTTTCTTCGAAACATCCGTAAATACGGGTTAGGTTTCCTTAGAAAGATCCCCACAGAGGGCATCCCATGCCTTAGGGCTTATATCCCAATAGTGTAGATAATTATTCGACATATATACAAAAAAACTAAAGTGCCAGATGCAAGCTTTGGATCTCAAAAGGGGGCGTGGGCTCGAACACCATTCCTGATATAATTTACATCTATGTACAATATTTTTTTCCGTATTATAATTTTTATTAATTAACTTCAAAAAAGAAGGAGGAGGTTATCAATTCGACGCGTATGTATATATATATTCTTTTTATGTATGTTCACTGATTACTCCGAAATTATCCAACCGATTAATTTTGTTTTTGTGTTGAATTAAAGAGGTTACTCGAATTGAAACCACTTCCATTTCATCTAAATTTCTTCAGTATTTTTTTAGTAATCAAGCAAAAACGAATAAAATTAAGAATTTCTTGCAAATTAAAAGTAACATGGACGTTGACTAAGATCGCCAAGTGGAGTGCAGTCAGGAAGGTATACGTGCAGTCAGATGGCCGTGTGGTCTAAGGCGCAAGGTTTAAACTCTGGTTTTCGAAAGAGAGTATCGGCTCGAACCCCCTCCTGACATACGTGTATAATTTATAATATTTTTTTCCGTATTATAAATTTTATTAACCGACTTCAAAAAATCATTAACTTTTAACTAAAAAGAGAAAAATAAACTTTTCTACCAAAAATTGAACCGACTTCAAAAACAACTGCAAAGTGAAAAATAATTTATTTAGATAATAGTAATAAGAAATTAAATTAAGAGCGTAGTATTTACCATGCGTATTATTATATTTATGTACACTAATTTGATTTTTTGGAGTCGGTGCCAGCCAAGTCAGTTTCAAAGTTAAAATTAAGTATGCAATACAAATCGTAAAAGAATAAGGTTAATTTTTTAACTAAATATTAAATCGTAAAAAAAACTCGTAGATACTAGGATGTGTGGCTATTGGAAATTATATGTAACTTGGCTTGGCTGGCACCGACTCTAAAAAATCAAATTAGTGTACATAAATATAATAATACACATGGTAAATACTACGCTCTTAATTTAATTTCTTAATACTATAATATAAATAAATTATTTTTCACTTTGAAGTTATTTTTGAAGTCGGTTCAATTTTTGGTAGAAAAGTTTATAAACTTTAACTATGTGTTTTAATGACATTTGTGAACTGAACAACAAAAATAATTCCTATTTTGTTTAAAATAAGCTTTACAAATAATAATAATAATATAGAACAGTAATAAATTATTAATATGAAGAGCAATATAAAACAATAGTATTTTGAATTTGAAACAGAATTTAACATATTTGGCTTAGAATCTTATCTTTATGAACACAAAATATTTTAATTTTAAATTAACTTCATACTTCATAATTTAAGCCACTGAATTTTAATTCTTTCATTTTAAACAAAATGTGTGATGTAGGATTTCTTCTTACTACTCGCACCCTCTTGTCACAGGCTGGCATAATTTCATGAACCCTCCCCCTTCAATCGTGTCATAATTTATAGATGGCCCCTAAGAGAAAAATAATACTAATTGAAGAAACCTCGGCAAAATGAGGTGAAAATATTTTAAACCCTTTTGCATATGTGTTTTTAGAAGTATATATATTACCTCTGACAATAAAATTCGGTGAATGAATTAAGAACGACCGATCTGGCAACACTGGAGAAACAAAACGCCGCACCTGTATAGAGGCAAGTGTTGACAATCTTCCCCCATCATTGTTTAGTTGAGCGTCATTTATGTTCTGTGTAAGACGTGCTTTACTAAGTGTTTGTTCAATGCTTTGGTTCTTGACTGATAACAGGAAAATGAACGAACAAAAGATCAGCTTAAAATTTAGTTTTTAAGCTTTGCAAGGCATCAAAAGAAATTCATGAGGAGTGGTGCAAACTGAACATCCACCATACTCGCCAGATCTCAATCCTTTAGATTTCTTCCTATTTTCACCACTCAAACTCTCTTTGAAAGAGATTTGACAAGAAGACTTCTTGCGAATTTCCCAGGACATGTATAGCAGATCTCAGCGGTGCATAGCTATAGGATATGACTATTTTAAAGGATGGTATGGTAACTTACATTAACCCTTTCGTGGTTATAAGCGCGTATACGCGCCCAGAATACCACTTAATTAGAATTGCGAAATGCCATACTGACACCGGAATTTTTAAATAAAAATTTTAACTTTACAAAGAACGTAAAAAAAAAACATTTATATATTATGAAATTAATTTTTTTTAAATTCCGGTGTCATTCAATCATTTTAGTATTTTATGAATAGAAGTGCTTTAACCGTCAAAGGGTTAATATTTGATCTACATTAATGTTACACGACTATTCACCGAACTTTTTCGTCAGAGGTAGTATTTTGGTAACTATTGATATGCGCACTAATTGTTTAAGTCACAGTATTAAAAAGTTAAGTACACAGTGTTAATTGTATTAAGTGCACAGGATATATATATATGTATATATATACATATATATATATACCTTTTCTATAAATGTATTTGTTTAAATTCTGATATTTTCAATTCATAATAAAATAATATTATCCTATTTAAAACATGAAATTTGAACATTTTTGACAGATTTGCATAGTAAATCGAAAAAAAAAACAATTAATATCTATTCACTATTTAACTGTTTCAATATTTATAAGTGATGGTCTTCTATTTTCCTTATTTACATCAGTTAGAAAGGACTAAAGCTGAACTATTAATCTTCAGAAGAAATACAGTCGTAGGGGTTGAAAACTTCTGTTAATTTTATTTCAAATATATACTTTCAAAAAAATAAATTCGTTTTATGAAAAATAAACTTCGCAGATTTTTAATAAATAAGTAATGTAAGTACGAAATTTATTTTAATTGCAGAATTTCTTTCAAAGGGCAGTTAAAATGAATTTAGTTCAAAACGCTTCTTGAATGCTTTAGAAAAATCTTTGTATTTCTCGTACTTAAGAATTTCTAGAGTTGTTTTAAAACTAGAAATAATTAAACGCTATTTATCTTGACGTTTTATCAAAAACAAACTACATGTTTTTAAAAGAAAAAAAAGTTAGAAAAATGTTTTCCTAGAACTTAAAGATGTACTACAAGCGAATGTTTATTAGTCTTTTGAAGATTCATCACTCTTTGTAAATCATTAATAACCGACATATTTTATTTTCTACAAACATCCCAATAGTTTTACGTAGTTTAAAATTATTAGACATTTAAAAGTTCTGTAAAAATAAATCAATTTAAATTGAATAGTTTACTTATTTTTAGATAGATCAATGGAAACAGACATTCGAAAAAAGTTTTCTTGCAATCTTAGCATGCATTAGAAGCGAATGCTTCTTTCTTGTGTTTGTGTTATTTATCATTGACTGTTATCAGTTTGAGAGATGTAGACCAACGGGGCTGTATCATATCTGGAGTGGTGCTTTTATGGGAAAAAACATATTACGCAAGGTTAATTGCATTTGGAGGGAAAAAAAGAAATTTCCGAACAATTAAGAGGACTCTCAATATTGCATTAGATCCAAGTATATCCTTTTTACTAGCTTTGTACAAGAAAAAAGTCTCAGAGGCTGGCTGTCTTGTTTTGGAAAGCTTATTAACTTTTCAATTTCATTAATGCAATATCGTTCATTTTCTATTTAAAAAAGTTTAAAAGGTAATAATACTTCTATGTGAGTTAAAATCTCCGCATATTTTAACGTTCTGATAAAGTGTTTGTTTGCAATCGTATGACTTACTTTCTGTTGAGTTCGACATATATATATATATATATATATATATATATATATATATATATATTGTAACAATTTAAGGCACTTGAGTGTGAACTAAATGCGAAAGGATTTTTCCTTGAATATTCAGAAATATCAGAAACCAGATAATTTTAAAATTCTAAAAAAAAAAAAAAAATAGAATTAAATTTGATAATTTGCTTCTTTTTATATTCATAAAAATAAAAAGACATTCGATAAATGTTTTTCTTACAGTTTTAAGATGTATGAGAAGCATTGTTTCTTCAAGTTTTTAACATTAGTAACAATTTAAGAATGTTTAATTAAGTGATGATTATTTTTTTCACAAATAAATAAAAAGTACAATAGTTTCATAGAGCTTAAAACTGTTGCACATCTTAACTGAATTTGGATAATATACTGATGAATCACGTTTGATAGAAACCTGGACAGAACTGCGCATGGGCGAAAAGAGCGAGTCCAATGCGAAAATGGGAGAGTTAGTACCATCTCGAGGATGAGTTTATTTATTAAACATCCTAGATATGTCGAATTTTTTTGGCGAATACATTTTTGTTTCTCTAATTCAATTATCTGTTTTTAAACATTACATTGTAATTCTGTTACACTAAAATAAGTTAAAAAAAGACAAATATAGTAAAAAATATGATTTAAAGGTATGGTTATAACTTTTTCCCTCGCAATATAGCGTAACTTAATCATTTTATAATTAACGCCTGAATGGCGTGATTTTAAAACTTGCCAGATTAGCAATTTTTAAAAATTATTTCGCTACATTATTGTGTACATTATTTATTTATATTATTTGCATACATTGGATATGAATATGAAATGACGCAGATATCATATACGCGCAAGGTTTGGTAAAAAAAATTTCTAACTTCAATTTGGCGAAAACCTCATTTTCGAATGCTGGTTAGATATACATTTTAAAATTATTTTTTATTATTAAAAAAATAACAATAATTAAAACAATTTTTAAATATATTAAATTTTAAAAACTAATAACAATAGAGCAAAAAGCATTTTATATAATAAAAAAAAATAAGGTAAATAAACAATTTATCAAAAAATAAACAACAATATCAGGGTTGCCATATTAGGCAAAATAACGCCATTTTGGCGCTAAGTAAATCCCAGTGAGTATATGACACACAAGTGCCCTGAATATTTAGGTTGTTAGAATTGGCAAATTTCTTGCATAGCCGCCAAGTCAGATGCCAAGCAATCATTAAAACTGTATTTTAGCCATAAATATAAATGTAAAAAAAAAAAAAAAATCACAAAAATGTAGGAGAAAATATATATTTTGGAAAGGTTATTCCGAGAACTAATAATAGATCCACAATCTATTTATTTTTAAATAAAATTTTACTCGGAACAAAAAATAGAAAAAAAATATTTCATATCATTTCCATGAATACGTAGAAGCAATCTCGGTCTCATAGGCTATCACCCCCAAAGTCTGAATGGAATCGGCTTGGCATTCTGCCAAGTTCGGACCTTACAAAGCTGGTATATCAGTACTTCCATCCCACGAGTCCCATTATAGATGTTTCTTCGTATACTACAGTGATTGAGAGAATGGTATGTTTTGGAAATAAGTAATGGTACGTTTCATTAAAAAAAATAATAAAATATACAATAGTTCCATACGGCTTAAATTTATAGCACATGTTAAAGTTATGAGGTCGTTTGTTTTCATCAATAAATATATATCATGAAACATGAAATAGTTCTATTCGTATTAAAAATATTGCATATCTAAAGATTCCGTTAAAAAAATGAAATTTGATAATTTACTTTCTCTAATGAGTCCCATTACAGATATTTTTTTTTTCATGTAGAAGTCTTTCATATAAAATTCTTCCAACTTTTTTTTTTAATTTTTCATATTTTTTTCCAAATTAACTCCCAGCATAGTTAAGAGTTATTTTACAAAAATTGCAAAAATATAAGTTTTATTCGTTTATAATTGAAATAACTTGTTAAAAATTTGTAGACACATATTCATGTTTGTGATTCGTTTCAATTCTTTCCAATAAGTGTCAGAAGGGAAGTTTTCTTATATAATTTTTCTGTTTTAAGTTAACTTTTTGAACATGGAAGTACTTCCTATGAGGGGCGTACAAGCTTTCTCGGACCTTGTGGTCAAATGGCCTCTGTGCTTAAAGGAGAAATCTACTTTTCTGATGGCTTTCACCATAATGTGTTAAGTAAATAGTAAAATCATAAAAAAACATATAACTTTTTAGCCCTTCATCTACCGACGATAGATAATAATACCATTAGCATTACTTCTTATAAAATTCTTTTAATACATCAATTAGTTGTAATACTGTTCCGAATAAGTTACAGATACATTACTTTACTTTGTTTCAAAAGCATTATACTTTATTATTATTTTAATTATTATTATTATTATTTTAACAGAATTTAAACAGCAACAGTTGTTTAAATTCTCAGCAACAGTTTTTATTTTAACAGCATTATTATTATTTTAACAGAAAACAAAAATATTTTTAAAAGGATGATTTCTTTTACCTTTGTATCTTTTCAGCTTTCTTGGTGCTGAGGGAGAGGGATGGAGATTTTTCAATTCGGAAATATTTTTATATTTATATTGTAAGAACATCATATTTGTACATTTTATAATTCTACGAAATACTAAAAAAATTTAAAATAAAATCTTTGAGTAGAGTTATAAATATTGCACAAAATTCCTGTAAATACCAATTTAATTAACCCTAAATCCTTCTCAAATCCTTCAAAAATATATTAAATGATCATGAAAATCTTTCAGTTCAGTTAAAACAATTTACGTAAAGTAAATTAAAATGCAAAATTTTCATGAAATCATAATGTGGTAGATAAAAAGTTAAAGTGAATCGCGAATACATTCTTGATTTAATGAATTCATATTACTTAACTTATTAATCTTTATTTGTTAATATGAGACCCACGGAAATAAAATACAGTTATGATTCGCAATTACGACTGAAATGGACTGAAAACCCATATTTAATAAATGAACTAATGTTGCATTTTTTTTTATAAAAAAGAACTAGAATATAAAATGCTTTCTTTATGAGGTTTTATTTTAAATTTACAACTATCCCTTGCTTAAATGAATTTTGAAAAAATACATGTCACATTGTCGCTGCAAAAGCTTATTATCTCTCCCTTTTTTTCGTATAGGGAGTTAATAAAAATCAAATGTTAAACTCATATTTGAGAATGCATTATCTTTTCTTATAAAGTAATTTTATTTCTGAATGCTTCTCCCATTTTTTACTTTTTATTCTGCTTTAAAACAACATTTTACCAAAATAATAGGAATTTAATCTAAAGTTAAAATATCTAAGTACCAGAAATCGCTTTCTGCAAAAGCGATAATAATTTCAAAAGCTATTTGTCAGATGTGATTACCGTTTCAGAAATTACTATTTACCAGTCATCTTGAATTGAATAACATTCGAATTTTCAGTTGATAATTTAACTGACATTAATGACATAACCCGAGCAATGCATCTGTTAAAACAGCGTTTTCACATAAAGCGAGAATTATCAGACATAAATGTGTTTTATTCAACTCATTATTTGTTTTATCAATAAATAATAAATAACAATAACTAATAAATATTTATAGATTGAATAATTTTTTTATTAGTAAATAAAAATTATGTTTTATTTGAATGAAAATAGAAATTATTTTAAAAATTATACATATATCCCTTAACCGATTTCAATGCTGCAATTGCATTGTTACTAAATTGTACAATTGTACGTTCTATCAAGCTTATAAATGAGTTTTAATTATTTACATGTAAAGAAAGTTGCATATATCTAAGATAATGTATGTAAATGTTTTGTTCAAAAATAACAATTCCTTATGCGATTTGAAAATATGAATATATAAATATAACGCCTTTTTTGTTTCAAACCCCGCATGAAAAAATCTGAAATTCAAATAAAATGTTGAAGAAAGTAGGAAGCTTATAAAATTCAAATTTTCAAGAAATCAATCTTAAATTATTTCTTTACTTTTATAATATTAGAAGGATAATCCAGAAAAATATTCCATTCGTTTTTTTTTTCTCTCATTCATCTCAATTTTTGTGTTCTGTATAGGATCCTATTTTTTCTGTGGTTTAAATATCTTATGAAAAAGTAAATTTTGTAAATATTGTCTCTTCTGTATTAAACTACTTCACGATGTTTCTGTTCTTTGTAATGGAGTAAGAAAAAGTTTGATTAAAATGCTCCGAGATAAAACCACTCTTTAATTATCATGAAAAAGACTATATAACTCTGTCTTTATAATTTAAGTCCGCCCTGCAGCGAATCGGGCTAGACGCTTGCTGACTAACGCAGCGATGCATCTCTCTTGAATAAAGTGCTTGTCCGGCCAAGGTCCGGCGTGTCTGTGTCCGAGAGGAATTTATAGCGCAAGTGGTTCGGACTTAGCAGAGACTTATAACTAATTTTTATGCGATTCAATCTCGAGGAAGCAACCGCTTTTGGCTCTGGTGGGCGAAGGGTGTTGGTGTTATTTGTGATGGCCTATTATCTGCACTAGGTATATGGTCCCATGGAGAATTGCCCTGCGTCGGACATTTTTCTAACTAGGGAACTGCAAGAAGTGTAAGTCACCGATTTAGACGAAACTGGTATAGTTGGAAAGACCTCATTGAGATCAGTAAAAAACTCAATGGAACTACCCGTCGCAAATGAGCCGTTTTCGAGATATCCGACAATTTATGTCACGTAACTAGTGCATACTTAGTGGGGGACAGCAAAAGAATTTAGTCTCGATTTTAACGAAAGTAATATCGTTAAAAAGATATCATCATGAGGAAGAAAAAACTCAATAGAACGTCCCGTAGGAAAGGAGCCGTTTTCGAGATACCCGATAATTCATGTCACTTCGCTAGCGCATACTGTTTCAGTGCACACTTAATGGGGGACCGCAAAAAATTGTTTTCTCGATTTTTATGAAAATGGTGTCGTTGCAAAGATATCATTGTGAGAACTAAAAACTCAATAGAACTAAACATCTGAAAAGAGCCATTTTCGACATATCCGACAATTTATGTCACTTAACCCGTCAGTAGTCGCGTGTCGGTCTTTTAGCCGCCCGTATAACTTATCTTCTCCTAACTTGTATCACATTACAAATACAACGGAGATTTACCATGTATCTGTCTTTGAAGGCATCTCGACCAACTTAGTGAAGAAACAGGACACCTCTGATTTTCTTTTAGGTACATTTTTCGAAACAAAGTTGAAATTGGCGTAAAAATCTACGTAACAATCACTAATGCCAGTTCATTTTTACTTTTTCCAATTACTAAAGTTCTCATGAATAAGAAACATAATTTAAGAAAACTGCAAAATCATATCTTCATTGAAATCTTATTTCCATATATTAGGTGGAAAATGTTTCTTATTATACATTTTTGGTATACAGGGGGCCGACGGCGAAAAGACCGAGCGTGACTAATGACGTTGTGAAAAAAGTCGCGACTACTCGCGGGTTAATGCAGTTTCCCAGCAGTGAGCATTATCAATGTGACACAAATTGTTGGATATATCGAAAACGTCTCATTTCCGACGAGTGATTCCATCAAGATTTTTAATCCTCACGATGATATCTTTTCAACGATACCATTTTCGTTAAAATAGAGATTAAAATTTTTTGCGGTCCCCCATTAAGTGTGCACTAACTACGTGACATAAATTGTCAGATATCTGGAAAATGAATCATTGGCGACGGGTAGTTCTATTGAGTTTTTTACTGCTCTCGATGAGATCTTTCCAACGATACTACTTTCGTAAAAATGACTTACACTTCTTGCAGTTCCCTAGTAAGGGATCCTAACCCGTACTTACGTAAAGTTATCCAATGCTCGAAGAAAACCAACGAAAACTCCGAACGGTTACGCTAATGGGTGCGTTTGGGTTCGAACCTAGCACATCCCTTCTACCACCTTTAAGAGCATAACCTTTCAGCTAATGGTGAGGCCTTGTGGGAGGGTTAGAGTTTTCGACCCTCAACTATGGCAAGAGGTAACTTTCTAACTTGTTAATGCTTGCTATTCACAGGGAAGAGGACTTTCTCTAGGAACCATGGGGCTATGAGGTAACGGTAGTAGATGGACAGGGTTTTGTGTTCCCTTTCACGGTATATATGCTGAAAGGTAAGAGAGGGGGGTGCGCGGTCCGCGAAGCTCTGGTCAACTAAAATCCCCTAGCAAGGTGGGATCTATCCATTGAATTTTTCGTATCCTACTAGGTTCGTTAGCGACATCTAATCTAGTTTCTGGGACCCCCTGTGTTTGCAAGTACAGGGAGGGCGAAACATCCGATCGAGGTAAATATCTGTGTCATCAGAAGTAATTTTTCCTCAGCTCTCCGAGTTCCGCTACACGCACCACGATTGAACTCTTGGACCGTATGCAGCTGGTTCATCCTCAGGGATATACACAAGTCGGTTCGGTTCGGGAGTAAGAACATTAACCTTAACTATGTGACGTTATTTTTGTCAAAGAGAACTTTTCCTTGATTCTCTGGGCATCGCTAGAGGACATAGTCACATAGGGACATAGAGACTTTGGGATGGTACACCCTAAGGGTGTTCATAAATCTGTTTGTCTTGAAAGCACAAAAGCTTTTACCACTTTTCACAGCGGTTATTTGACAGTAGGGTCTCTTTCACCATTTGACAAATTCTTGTGACAGAAAGTAACATTGTGACTTTAATGGGACTTTATTTGGTAATTTATAATAATGTAACGTTCCAAATGACTTTGGAATTGAGTCTCCAGTTGAGAGGTCACTCGAGAATCTCAAGAAAACGACGTTGTAAAGTCACCTGGTGATTTGCCACAAAGTAGCAGTCACAATGACCTGTCAGTGGATTCACATATAGTAGTCATTTGAGACTAATAAAAGAGACAAATGAGGTTTCCTATTTTTTGTTTCGCCGAAGTGACTGTGACTCTTGTGACCATGTGTGACCTGAATGAGATGTTATATGGATTAGCTGTTATGCGGGGATTGTAATTATTAAAATTATATTACTTCCTTTTGAATATTCGCATGAAAATTATCACTTGAAAATCCCTTAAAAATTGGCATTTGGGACTCGTCCTTAAATTTTGCACACCAGTGTAAATATGTTTACAGTTTTACTTAATTAAATAAATTTTTGTGGTAACAATGTACGAAGTACAGATAATATTTATTTTACAGCTCTAAAACAATATGAATTTTATTAAATTATAGGTGTTGTAGACGATTCCAATATTCTTTTTATTATTATTATTATTTTTATTCGAGGAATTTATGATATGTGCATGGTTAAAATATTTACATCTATGAATCTGCTGAAAAGAAGAATACCATACTCTGAAAATTTCTAGAAAGACAAAACAGATTTTTAGCAGTTTTTCTTTAAGAGCCCACAATACTGACTGAAAAAACCCGGATGATAATATTAAGTCTATGGACAAGAAAATAAAATCATGTAAGAAAATTAAAATTTTGGGTGAGATATTTTAAAAGAACACCCTCATAGACTTAAGATTATCATCCGGGTCGTTTTTAGTCAGTAGTGTGGGCTCTTAATGCTATAAACATGATATAAAAATATGATGAAAGTCAAAGTATATAAGATTTGACGTCTGATATTAGTTGCGAAATACATGTAATGTAAAAAGCTTTCTTGAATCATTTTCAGATTGGAAGAAAACTCAGATCTCCTTCAAGTGATATTTTATAGCATGAAAAATTATGGTGAAACAAGTTGCACATATTTTCATATTAGACCGTGAAATTGAAAAGAGCAGACGCTTTTCCAATAGAAGCAAACAGTGAAAGTTTTCTCTATGTTTAGAATGTTGTTACGTGTTGTGATATAAAGTAATTTTTTCCATAGTGTATGCAACTATTTTCGGATTAATATTAAGTTTGGCATTTTATAGTAAAAGCTAAGTTAAACAGTCTTTACTATAATTTCTAAGATAACTTTAATACAACATACATTGTAAAACGTCTGTGTAACTTTACTCCATAAAATTGGTGACAGTCTTGCTGCCTGTAATTTTATGGATAACTTTAACCGATAAAACCAGTGTACAATTGTAATGTTACAGCAGAAATATATGTTAAAACTACACCATTATACACAAGAATTTTTTCAATAATTATAGAAATTATTTTATAAAAAAAAGTCATTTATCTATATTTATATAGAAAATAAGTAAATTCTCTTAAATAACAATAAGAACAATAATTGTATATGTATAAATAAATAAAATGTTTATACGTAAACGTAACAGTTTAGCAGGTTATTTTCACACCTATTTATGTCATTTGGCACTCACTATCAGATCGTACACGTCATCATGTATGTGGCCGTGACTTATGACATTCAAGATACAAGACTAGTACATGGCGTCGCACGGAAATGATCATATGATCCGTGATTAGTACAAAAAGGCGCACCAATTGTTTTGCACTAATTGTCATGTAAAAATGAACCACTCCGCTTTAAGTGACTTACACTAATATATACTGATCTTTTATAATAAAGAAACAAGCTTGTGAGTGTGTCAGCGCTGTTTTGAAGTTATCACTGAATGTAGAGTTACAAAATTTGGGGGGTTAGTACCTCTATACATGAAGTTTTGCGCCTCGAAGCCCGATTTTTGATTTTTTGATTAGTATTTTGTTTTAATTTTAGGTGATTTTTAACTTTTTTTTATATTTCGAGGTAATTTTCCCACATTAGAGAAATGAATACAGTTTCATTCTTTTAACTTAATATAGCAAATTTAAATCTCTATTCAATAAAGTTTATTCGGAATTCGTACAGCATCTTTTGAATTTTTAATGAATTTTTTCATGCGTTTTTTGGTACATTTTCGTATTTTGTGGCTATTTTTTGACATTGATAAAAAGAAAAAATTTTCAAACTTTCAACCTAATTTACTAAAATTTGTCTGCTACAATTTTTGAGTTTCAGCGATTTTCAATGCTATTTTTAGTGCGTTTTTTTCTATTTGATTTTTAATGGTTATTCGAGTTTTTGTGCGTTTAGCATAGATTTTTTGTCATTTTTGTCAATATTACAGATTTTTGTATGCATCATAGTCTTATTTATTTTTTAAATTGCATGTAAAAAAGAAAACAAAAGCATAAAAGGAATGAATCAGCAATAAGTAAATTATTTAGAATATTCACAGTAATCTATATGTATATAATAAGTGATATATAACTGCCTGTCCGCTGATTACGCCGAAATGAAAACACCCAGTTCTCTGAAAGTTTCTCATGTGTGGATGCTAACATCGGAAATTGCACTTCGTAGCCGGATTTTTAGATTTTAATTTAGGGTTTTTTAAAATTACAATTTAATGGGTAAGAGGATACTTGTAGCTTTGCACCAAACCGCAGCAACGAAGCTGTCAGATTAGAGGCTATTTTCAGGTAGCCACCAATCTGCGGTAACGAAGCAGATAGCCAATAAGAGCAGGAGGTAAATATGGGATTTAACGACTGCATTTTACGGCTGCAACAAACTCGCATCTTGCACACTTGCATTTGTTAATTTTTCCTGTTTTGATTGTTTTGTTTTTCCTGATTGATTTACAATCGATTTTCAAAATCCATCCATGGAACCATCCAAAAAAGTAATGTAATAGGCAATTACTCCTCTTATGTTTCTTAGGGTTTGTTGAGATGCGCTCAGAAGATTTTGCAAGGGCTCAGAAGATTTTGCATGGAGTAGGTCTCATTGAAGAAAGGAATCTTAAAATAATTCAAAATTTTCTATTATTTTTGTGGTTCAAAACAGCTAAAATAAACGACTATATTTCTTTGTCCTTCAAAACATGGTTTTTCTAACAGAAATATATACTTGTGTTCATTAAGATAAAACTTAAAATATTCTAAAAATTAAAATATTCTAAAAATTAAAATATTCTAAAAATTAAAATATTCTAAAAATTAAAATATTCTCCAGATAAAATTGTAATTTTTTTTCTATTTTAGTGTGAATGGAGATTTTAAATGTTCGCATTTTTTTTTAAACACCCATGGTCCCAGGCTACGCCGGGCGGATCAGCTAGTTTGGAAATTAGCCGATTTCAACAGAGAGAACCCTGGCATAGTTCGCAAATTTACCATCTGTCAATTTTTCTCTGGTGCTAAATGGATGTAAGGCTGATACTTAGTAAAACACCAATCGATTTTTCCATGCCAGATAGCTAGATATTAAGTTGCATATCTAAATTATTTTTTAAAAATCTGATAAAAAAATACTCGCAATTTAACCTATATTTTTTAATAAACGTATTTGATTCAATAAATTGCACTTAACATTATTTCGTTTTGAGGCCATTTAATTCAAATCATATATTTAAAACATTTTTATTTACTTATAATTTATCGTACTATACGTTATATATTATAAAATATCATAAATTCATTATCTAAATAAAAAATAAGTAGTTCCAGTTCAAATTGAATTTTAACGCGAACATAAATTGTAAAAAGAGATTTTAATTAGTTGAAAAAACGGAACATATTTTACATGTTTTTAACTTAAACTAAAAACTTACAAATTTCCGTACTTTTTAAAATTTTACGTACTTTAAAAAATGTGCTATACTATACGGAGTAAGAGTCTATCACAAATCTATAAGTGAAAATGAATGCTTTTCATCTAAATTTTTAATTGTAAATCTTTTATAGACAATGATTGAGTCGATTACCAGTCTATTTAATTCATCTTTGAAATGCTAAATATAGACATTATGAAACTGTTTGCTTCATAATATATGTAAGTTAGATGGCCAATTATTAATGGAATGTATCAAAGAGTTTCTCCAAGCGGATATTGAAATAAAGTTTATTTATAGGTAGGATATATCGGACTAGTGCAATATTGTTTTCAAGAGTTATTAAGAATTTTTTTATAATTTTACAATTTATTTTTCATAACTTAATAATTTTTCACAAATTAGATATAATAATCATATTCCTTGATAATCCATGGCTGTAAATCAGTTACCCAATTATTCGATAAAATATTTTATATAAATATTTCATCATATCTAAGATAATGTTTATTTATGCATAAGAAATGTCGGAAGGATGGAATAATGAAGTATCATTTTTATGATTTATTCGTAAAATACATTATTAATTTCATTCAAATAAGAATCCAAGATTATTACACTGAACTTCAAAACTGTTGTACAAAGTTCTTACAATTATATTCCGTTGGGAATAAGTTAATGCACTTAGATGAATCTACCCCAAATTATGTGAACATAATTTTTAATTCACACATAATTTAAGAAAATTTTAAAATTATTAACAAAAAGTCTCAGTATTACATATTTTCATATACGGTAAGCAATTGTTATTAGAAGAAAAAAAAATACATTATTATATTTATTATTAAATTCAAGATTTTAATTATATATAAAATACTAGTTGAATGATCTGGCTTCTATATTATTGCAATATACCTACATTTTAAATACCGATACACATCTACAATTACAATGTTTAGAGTGTTTATTTAAAGCGTTGAGTTGAAGTTTGGGTGATTGTCAAATAAAAATTATATATGTTTCTTCAGTACATTGCATGTTGACTATTCAGACTGAAAATATAAGTATAGGGTACATTTTTAAATAATATGTTGAAATATTTAAACTAGTACCATTTCTACCCAATAGAAACCGGACTATGCTTTGACACAGGCGTGGTGGTCATTTCGAAAATTAGAACACAGCGTACATTAGAATTGCTAGTGGAGTAACAAAGACAGAATATAATGAGCTTAATTTTTAATAAATATCTTATACATCAAGTTTGGTGAAAATTGATACATATATAAAAAAATATAGGTATCGCGGAAGTAAAAAAACACAAAACAACAGGGGAGAGCGGAAAAAACGAAACTATACATGAATCACTATTATATTTAATAACGTCTTAGATATTAAATTTGATAAATATACTCTAAATAGATAACGAGATAAGAGCACAGATGCGCCTCGCACAAAATGAACTCCAATCGAAAAAGTAGTAATTTAGTCCAGGTATAACTGTATACGAATTTTTCATGAGTTTCCATCTTATATTTGGCAAGATGTAGCTATCACGATAATTGTGAATTAATAAGTATAGAAACGCAATCCGTTCTGCTATATGCTTAAAAAGACTTATTATTCTCGACATTGGTTAAGATTTTCTGCATTATTATATTTGATGAAATTACATCCCATAGATACCGAGATATGAATATCATAAAAATCGTCACGTGATGCAGCATGAAAGCAGCAGATTTTGATCGAGAGGTAGAAAAAAGTCACCATAATTTGCTATGGTTTACAAAAGTATCATGGAATTTCCTACATTAAATCTTCAGATACAAAAATCAAAATTGTGTATCTCACACACATAAACCATAGATAAACAGACATATTGTTTCCAAAAAGAGCCAAATCACGCTCGGAATATCCAAAAACATGGAAAAAAGAAAATAGCAAACGTTCATGACTCCAAGACTTTTTTTTTATCATATACAAAAAGGAAATATATTGTAAAAACTAATATTGTATAAAGATTTCGACCGAGTTGACAGTTTTGCATTTTAGCTTGATACTTATTATATGTCTAAAGCTATTACTAGTCTATTTCCTTTCACTGACATATTAAAATTACAGATATTCAAATTTCTCATTTCAAAAGGCTCCAAATTCATTCAATTAATGAAGAAAGCTATCAAAAGGCTTCAAAGAGCAGATACTGACATAAAGTTTAATTATGCATAAGCTAATATGGTGAATTCAATATTGCTTTCCTGATTAATTTGGCTTATTTTTATTATTTACTTGACCATAAAGATTATGAAAACTTTTAGTTTAAACAGTTTCACAGATAAGATACAGGGTGTCCCTAAACGCATGGTATATACGCTAGGGGGTGATAGAACACATGAAGACGAGTAATAGTAAATAGGAAACCAAGGATCCTAAACGTGATATCCGCCATTAAACTTTGGGGCCTAAAATTTCAAATACACATAAAAAACGGAAAAATTGGTCGATTGATTTGCGGTTTTCACTAAAACTATTATTTATGACGGTATTTTCTTGAAAATAAATTATATAGATAAATTTCAAAAAATGTCGATAGAGGGCGCTCTAGATTTTGGATTAACGAACAATTTTTTTTGCCGTTATTTTCTGCATCTCATTAAATGGTTTGGTAAGCTTAGACTTAAACTTAAATTTTGAGCTTTAAATATGAATAGTTAGGAATGGTTAAGTAGCACAAACTGAACTGTGTTCAGAGGGTTCCATATTCAAATGATTATAAAAAATGAAAAAAATTGGTCGATTGATTTGCGGTTTTCGCTAAAACTATTTTTTATGTCGGTATTTTATTGAAAATAAATTATAAAGATAAATTAAAAAAAAAAAGATAGAGGGCGCTCTAGATTTTGGATTAACGAAAAACTATTTTTGCCGTTATTTTTTGCATCTCATTAAATGGTTCCGGAGGCTTAGATTTAAACTTAAATTTTGAGCTCAAAATCTGAATAGTTGGGAGTGGTTAAGTAGCACAAACTGAACTGTGTTCAGAGAGTTTAAATTTGAAACGAATATAAAAAATGGATAAATTATTCTGTTGAAATTAATTATTTTCAGAGTATATGCATTATATAAATTAATTGGCTTGTAGTTAAAGAAACGTATCAAAGCATTTTATCCAGTCGCAATTAAGGTAAATGTTACTAAAGATTAAATTATGATATTCACGCATTATTATTTTAATCTATAACTCGTAAAATTTAGCTTTTGTTTCAGTTGTGCGATGATAGGCACTGAATTATAACGTTAAATCTTAAAAGTATTTAAAATCCTTGCACTGAAATGCAATTAACATGAATAATAGAATTTTATAAATTTGTTCTGAATAATAAAAATAAATTTATGTTGCACTTCAAATAAAAAAAATAGTATACACTCTCTAAGTTTAAATAATAGTGAGACTCTATTATTTAAAATAATAAATAATATTATTAGATTCTTATACAAAGGACTGATAACTTTCATGTAAAAAAGTTTGTAGATATAGTGAAAGAACAACTAATAACAAAGTTAATAAAGTATTTAAGTACTTATCAAAAGTAAAATCTGTGATAAATTATTTCAAAATCGTTTAAGTAATCTAAAAACATCAAGAAAATAAGTACTTCAAATGTCTTTTAGGTCCTTTTCAGGATTAAAAAAAAATATTATACAGGCAAGTGCTTTGGAAATAAAATTGCCAGCATACAGGAAACTTTTCTGCATTTATGACTTTAAAAAAGGCATAACACATCCACTTAAAAGAGAGTGCACTTATCCATTGTTGTATGACGTTTGCAGTACAAAAGTTTCCTTGGAGTAAAACTCAAAACCTCTAATGCTCTATTACATGAAGCTTTAATGCAGGTAAACACCAAAGACATTTTTTTTAAATTTCGTGTATGACACAAAAATAGATTTGCTGAATATAATGTGGTAAGCATAAACCAGGAACGTTACATCTATTCACTTCACTTTACTTCTGTAGGAAATTTAAATAGATGCTTTTGTGAAACTTTTCTTCTGTGAAAAATGATATATAATTTTAAAATCTGACTGCATGTTTTACTTCACAATTTTTTCTAGAGAATTCAAGATTGCGCAATATAAATTAAAAACAGTTGTCGGTATGGATGATAAGATGTCTTTAAAGTTCTTAGAATTTTAAAACTTCAATTAGTTTACGACAAATTAATTTTTTGCAAATTTTATTTAAGTTTCTCTAGCGATGGCAAGTAAAATACTGCATTTTTATGAAAAAAAGAATTACATAGACTGTTATACGAAAGGGTTAACAGGGTTTATTTATTTATTTATTTATTTATTTATTGTTCTTATTGTTGATTGAATTAATTCTATTAGTTAATATTTATTTAGATTTTTTTAAAAAATAAATGGTAAAATAAACATATGATGGCGTACTTGAATATTATATTTAAATCAGTATTAAGAAAAAACTGAAAAATTTCCTTATCAAAGACGAAATAGTATTTTATAATTTTTTTAAATATATAAATAAAGGAACTGTAATGGAATGTTAAGTTTTGTTTCGAGAGAATACGTTCATATTAAAAATTTCTGTTTCATTGTTAGAAACTCACATTCAGAATTTGACAATATTCGCATGGACAATTTAGAAAATATTAACATTGCACAAATGGCATCACTTTTATATTTATTAACATTTATATTTATGCTCTTTACTCGTGAATGTATGCAGCTTTATTTCAGCAAAATATCGTTCCTTCCAAAATGTAATTTCTGTAATATTCAGCAAATTTAAATGTTAGATATGATTTTGTAACATTAAAAAGGAACTGAATAAAATTTGATAAAACAAATATTTTGTAAATAATAAATCAAATTAATTATTTTTTTAAATCGTTACTCAAATTATAGAATTTCCTCTTTGTAAGTCATTTGCAGAAACATTTCACTAAACATTATGCAAAAAGTACATTTCTAAAACATTTCTAAGTAGTTATTGTACAAAAATATGTTTACTACCATATAAATTAAACATATGTTTTAAATAATCATTTAAAAGGATATAACATGTAATTAGAAGTGATTAAGAAGCTTTAGCGAGGAGGTATTGAATTTACGAGAGAGAGAAATGTAAATCAATCTGACAAAATACTATAATCAGTTCTCCAACAATAACTTCAGGCATTTGAAGCGACAGTTAGACATATTATCACTTACGACAGATGTCGTTTAACTAGTTTGTTTCGAAATAGTTACTTATCGCAGCACTTGCAAGTGACTTAGTCAAAGACACAAATGCTTTGCATTCGTTATTAAGTTTCCAGAGAATATGACATTGAAATAATGGAAATAGGTTTACGTATTTTTATCATTGTTCCAATTCTAACACATAATTTTAAGTAGATATTTCTAGGATTAGATCTGACAACGTTATCTGAGCAAATAAGAGAAAATCACATAGAAAAAGCAAATATACAGAGAAAATAAAAATATATAAATAAATAAACATTTCAAAAATCTATCAAGTGATTCATATTTAAAAAAAACTAACTATAAATTATTAATTTATTGCATCTAAAATTATAAATTATATTATTTTAATTTTAAATTATGATATTTAATGGAACTCTTTTTAAGATTATGATGAAAATGTATAATTAAAAAAGGATTTGAATTTTACATTAAGCTTTTTTATAAAATATTGTGATTTTAAAACGATTGTGAATAATTAATTCATAATAATTGTGAATATTAATTTATACATGTAAAATAATTTAATACTCTACTCCAATAAATTCAAATTCCAAGTAACTACATTATTGTAATTGACTTATTGTTCATAGATATTTTTGTTTCATTGCTTTCTCCATCTTATAATATAACGTATAATCTCCCTTTTATGTAATTAATTTTAATTTTTTTTCAATTTTACATTTTTATATACCTAGAAAGGAAAAAGTGTTGCAACGAATATTCTTTTCGACCTATTCACATATAATTTTAGGTATCCGCAAAATACTTCTTAATAAATGTCTGCTTGTATGTTCTCAATGCATTATCGAAAATTTTATACAGGTATTCATAGAATTGAATTAAATTTTATGTATATATATACATATATTATAGTTAGCCATTTATTGCCCATTTAAAATTGGGATGGTTAAAAAATAGGGGGAAATGTGATGGAGATTTTCTTTTATTATCCGGTACTGCATGAATTTATGGAATGAACTGAAATAAACTTCATATATACGCCATATGGAGATTTGCCTGCACTACATACTTATATGGAGATCTATCTCCTAATTCCGATACACTTAATCCAGCTATCCGACCATGAATATAATATCAAGAAATTTCCGAAAAAAATTTACGGCAAAATGTAGATTTCCCCCCAGTCAATAGATCGGAGTAAATATTTTCAAACTGGACTTTCAGATATGACGAGGTTGTTATATTTCTCACCTATATACTGTAAGGTATCGAAAATAGGACCGCTTTTAGCGACAGGAAATTCAAAGAATTCATATATCTAAAATTAGTAGAGTATGGGAATACATTTAAGATTTTTAAATTTCCCAGATTATTTAGAGTTTGCAAAATATATAAAGTGGGGGGACATATATTTTAAGTGGGCTTACTTTCGGTACTTTACTTCTTATTTTTCTGTAAAAAAATTAGGTATTACTAAAATTCATTCAACATTTCTAATTTGATAATAGTTACAATGAAATTTTACATAGGCACAATAAATGTTTAATTAAACTAGTCGTTGTGGGCCATCGTAATGCTTAAATATCATGGATATGCTTAGGTAAAGTATGAAAACAAAATACGAGGAAATTATTTATAAAAAGCATCGCAATTTCAAAATAAACTTTAACGTATACTTCAATGTTTTTAATGCATAGTAATTCTCTATTACGGAATTGCGGGTTACTACTTGATTATCTCGACGACCAATTTCCACAAATAATATAAATTGCCAAACTATTAGTAAATTGTGAAAATTGGTGTAATTTTTTATCTTAAGTAACAAAATAACAAATAAATTAGTAAATATTACCAAACTACAAATTAAGCATTGAATCTATACTAATAAAAGAACAAAACGCTCTGTCTGTGTGTGTGTCTGCGATGGCTAGCAAAATCTACAGCACGTACAAAGCTCAAAATTTTTTTGAGAGTAGCCCAATATCTCTCATGATGCACCTGAGCTTCAGAATTTCAAAATTCCAATTATTAACTGAGTAATTAATTAAAATCAAGAGGTCACTCTCATAAAAAATCATCTTTTTCCCAATTTTTTTCTCTTTCATTTGTTTACGGTTGGTTGGTTGTGTAAAAATTTTCGCAGAAGTAATAAGAAAGCTGAGACAGAATTAAAGAAACCCATGGAGGAATAAGATAAGTGGAGGTGAAGTAAGCTCAAAAAAGGTTTGCGATATGAAACCATTTATCGCTCAAATTTAATGTGGCAAACAAAAGGACGAGGAAGAGATTTTGTATTATAAGACGAATTGAAAGAAATGAATTGAAGCATATTTCAAGAGGAAATAGCAAATTTTTAAAATGGTCTTCGTTCTATTATTATTTATTAGAATAAATATTCGCTTTTAAAATGAAGGAAATTGGAAAATTAGCAATAATTAAATATCAAATTAAAATTAAATAAGATATTGAAAACATTTAATACGAATTAAAAATTGTATAACTAAAAGTTTACTTCATTAATGTAATTTCAATACTTTATAACGTAGATGAAAAATGTTTATGACTTAATAATTGCATGTAAATAAATATTTAAAATATAATGATGAAAACATTCTTTTAAAATCATGTATGAAAACTTAAGTAATAAATATTAATCTAAAATATAAATTTCTGACTGCAGACGATTTTAATGTACTAACAAAATAATGTTATATTTTCAAGCAAAACGTTAAAATAATTTTCTATATTGATATTTAAGACACATATGATAAAATAATTAATAAATTTTTACCGGTGAAGCGATAAATTAGTTCTTTTTTTAAAAACGAGAGAAAAAAAATACAGGTTTAAACCTGTTTCAATTGATAGCGAAATTTTAAAATGGAGGGCCAAAATCACAGTCCGGTGAAATCCAAACACCTCATTGGTCATTGAGCCGCGTCCTTTTCAGGGAACAATCTCTTAGCAGTTGGGTAAATGTTGTCATACTCCTTTTTCCGAGAAAAAATCGTAGCGGCAGTTTTGAAGTAAATCTTATCTCTTTTCATTTATAATCTAAATTTTTCCCTCTCATTTTATAAAATGGCATCAAAATATCTTAATTGAGTTAATTTCGATGGTTTATCTTAAATAAGAACAGACGGTAACAATCGCTTAAAAAATACTTTCCCCCTCACCTTTTTCAAATGGAGAAACAAGTTCGTGATTTTCACCCTTACCACTCGACCAATGGGGTGGCTGGATTTCACTTGACTGTGATTTTGGCCCGTCATTTTAAAATTTCGCCAATTGATAGGCGTGTCAAAGCACGTGCTTTTGTTGGTACTTAATTGGGCTTAATGTAGGGTTACATCTTAAGCATCATCTCCAGAGATAATACCTCCACTCTATTAATTTCTTTTTACTCTATGAAAGAAACCAATTTGAGATTTTGACATTTCAAAAGTGACTGTTTTTTTCCCAAAGCCCTTTAAAATTCATAGACTGGCAAAATGTCAGTTTAACTTAGGATTTTTGAACATAGCTATTACGTCAGATCGTTGGTACTTCGTACATTAGAATGTATTTGTGGTTGGCTATGTTGCAGTTAAAATATGTATATGTATATATGAGGCTTTTTTAGCAGTTTTTTTAAATCATTGATTAAATTTGAATGCATTTATTTAAGTTAAAATTTTATTAAGACTTTAATTTGTTTTTAAAACAAAAATGAAATGGCTCTTTGACGTACAATTTTTCGAATAGGCAGACGATTCATACACAGTAATAAATTATCAAATAGCAAAATAAATTATATATAAAAAATAGTCACTAAAAGAATAGTAGCAAAACATAATGTTTAGGCGTATTAACACATAACCCGATCCCAACCAGAAAAAAACAGACTATACTCCGATCCAAGCAAGACAAAAATTTCATGAGCATAAACGCGACCCGAACCTAAAAATTCCATTTGAAAAAAAACTATGGATTTGATATTTGACCCGAATCAAATCTGAATCCCACAAAAATATTCAAATGAAGCATACCCCAATTCGATCAAAGAAAAATAATGTTCGTGTATATGCAACCCGACCCGAACCTAAAATTTTTCTCTGAAAAAACCCAAAAAATGACCAGAACGAAACCTGAAATCGATAAAAATATTCCAAAGAACTAAAACCTGATAAGAGCAAGACAAAAAAACTTCCATGAACATAAACCTGACTCGAACCTAAAAAATTCCATTTGAAAAAAAAGCCTGAAGTTTTATGCAAACTATATCTGAATCCGATCAAAATATTCGAAAGAACCATAACCGGATTCGAATAAGAGAAAATAATTTTCGTGGACATGAAACCGATCGGAACCTAAAATTCCATTTGAAAAAAATACCTGAAATTTGAATCGACAAAAATATTCCACAGAACCATACCCGGACCTGAACAAGACAAAAAAATTTCCATGAACATGAACCCAATCCGAACCTAAAAAATGAACTAAATCTGAATCTGACAAAAATATTCCAGAGAAGCATATCCTTATTCGAACAATGCAGAATAATTTCCGTTGATGCGCAACCCAACCTGAACCTAAAAATTCCATTAAAAAGCCGAAATCTGAATTGAACGACATCTGAACCCGAAAAAAATATTCCAAAGAACCAAAACCCGATCCGAGCAAGACAAAATAATTTCCCTGGACATGAATCCAACCAGAACCTTAAAAATCAATTTAAAAAAAAATACCTGAAATCTGAATCGAACCAAATCTGAATCCGACGAAAATAGTCCAAATAACTATAACCAGATACGAACAAGACAATATAATTTCCATGGACATAATCCCCATTCCAAACCAAAAAATTTGTAAAAAAAAGAAAAAAAAAATCCCGAAATTTGAACCAAACTTAATCTGAACCTAACAAAAATATTTCATTGAAGTATAACCTCATTGGAACTAGGTAAAATAATTTCCATATAAGTACAACCCGACCCGAACTTAAAAATCCCATTTGAAGGGAAAAAAAAACCCCACGAAATCTGAATTGAACCGAATCTAAACTGAACACAAATATTCCACACAATCATAACCGTATCCGAAGAAGACAAAATAATTTCCATGAACATGAATCCAATCCGAACCTAAAATTCGGATGTTCTACAAAACATAATGCGCTCCGTAGCGGTGGAAAGTGAAACTAAGTACTTAGCGCGAGATGGTTAAAATATTTTGTTTATAGTTAATGTTAAATTAGAACTAGGTTACGGTTAGATAACAGTTATGTTGCAATTACGTTCCGGTGACCCTTTTGTTATTTTATTTTCCGGTTAGGTTACAGTTAGGTCATGGTTAAGTTACAGTTAGGTTAAGGTTAATTTGCGGTTAGGTTGTGGTTAGATTATGGGTAGGTTATGATTAGGTGACGGCCAAGTTACATTTATGGTATATTTAACTTGCAGTTAGGTTACTGTTAAGATACAGCTAAGTTACAGACAAGTTATGATTCCGATACAATTAGGTTACGGTTAGGATTTTGTTCATAGAATGAACATTACGCATGTTTGATAAAAAATATACACCTATTTTTGTAAAATGGCTCTGAATTTATGATATTATATACTAACCTTTTAGCGAATCATCGAGAATCGATTTCATTCACGGTATAGTCAGATTTAAGAGTGATATATAATTAGTTTGAAATTCAAAATATTTCACTTGGGATATCTATGTGAAAAAAGTATTTAGTTAAGTCACTTAACAGTAATTTTAAGGATAAATATCAACACGAAATCGTTGGACACATATTCCCTCCTGCGTTTCCCATTGCAGTCATTTTAGGTATTTTTTCAGCTAAATATTAGTTTTTTAAAAAACCAATTTTTGACACAGTCAGGGGGCACGTATTTAATATAATGTACACTGTAAAAAAGTTTGACGCTTTTGCTGTATCATCACTCCCCCGCTTTTATAGAATATATCTCTTTTGACCTATGACAATACTCCAAAATAGGCTGAAGTAATCATTTTCCATAAAAGCGGTGGAGTGACGATGCCGCAAAAGGGTCAAATTCTTAACAGTGTATTAACACATATTTTGAGTTGAAGATAAAATCATAAAAATTTCAAGTTCGTTTAACATTATTATAACGGACCCGGGCAACGCCGGGCGGGTCAGCTAGTTAAAAATAACTTGATGGCATAACAAACACATGTAACGTATTTAATGCCAAATGAATGTGACATTTATGATAAGCCATTATTGACATTTAATCTTACAGTTTGACGATAGTTTTTTGATCGATAGGATAATCTAGTAACGACGAATTGCGTAAACAAAGCATCCTTAAAATTATAAATATACTAACTCACAGTTTAACTGCATTAGATTAACCATCTAATTTCCAATTAAAATATATATTTGAATTCAAATTTGAATGAAATACAGGGGCATGACAGGGGCGAAGAATGCAGAAAATGGGATTACAAATAATCTAAGCAACTAATCATCCGATCAGCTTTCTCCTACTACGAAATTTATGTTTTTAAAATTTCTTTTACATCCATTCCTTAAAATAAAAATGTCTATATACCTTTCAACAGAATGATTATTTCGAGCTCGAATAAACAATTCCGGATAATCGAGATTGCAGAAACTAAATGGGCTTCTTTCCATTCTTAAAAACTAAATATATATCAAATTTCAAATCTTGATCTCAATTTCTTCGGGAGATTTACATTTAAATCCACTCAGACAGACGAACGGTAATTTTATCTAAATATGTTTTTTTGGAATCTCCAGTGTCCAAAACATTTTGTATTAAATACATATTTATTTTTAGATGGTTACTGCATTTTTTTCTCTATTTTCATCGTAATTACAGATAGTTTTAAATTAATGCGATTTCTAAGTCATTTCATTTGTTGTTATATTTGATATTGCTCCATACAATAAAAAAGAGTTAATTTTATAAAATTAGAAGCAATATTACTTTAAATTCCTTATACTTTATTCTGAATTATTTTATATTCGCTTCTGCACTTATGCATACCAAAGTATTTTGCATGATCATTCTAAACACTTTTATTCTAGTACTGTTGCGATGTATGAAAAATCCTACAAAATGACATGCATTTTTCCAAGTAAAACAATTTTTTAGGCTTCTTCAAAATTCCGTAACTTGGAAAATGAAAATTTTTCCGTTTCCGGAATATTTGAATACAAAACATTGGCATTGAAATAATATAGCAACATTTTGTACAATGCTGAAATGATACTAGCATATAAATAGAAGCTTACATTTGAAAACAAACAGAAATACTTACCCACTTAGAATCAGATAAAAAATACATATTTTCTTCATTTTCAATACCTAAAAAATGCTTCTACTTAAAATCATTGCTAACATTTTGAATATTTTTGAATTGTATAATTTAGAAAGTAAGTGCATTTCTCTTTGGAGAATTCGATATTTTTTTGGAATACATTCATTCAGCATATAAGGCCAAGTGTTCTCTTTACTTATCTTTCCTTATTCATCAAATGTGTTCTAAACAGAAAAAAATCTTACGTCAAAGAATGGAAAAGAAATCTTGTGATGTGTTTTCTATATTTTATGATAAACAAACAGCATATGGTCTATTTCCCAGGATATCTTTAATCTATATTTTTGAACTATATAAGTAAAATTTTTTCATATATAATTAAAAAAATATGTTTTTTTTTTTTTTTTTTTTTTTTTTTTTTTTTGGGGTTCTAAAAACCTACATAAGTATAAACAGTTTTGGAAGAATATTTTTGCTAAAAATTTGCTCCATACATTACAGATATTATAAAATATTTTAAATACCTTTTTGTCTATAAACAAGAAAACCAAAATATCCCGGTTGCATAGAATTTTATGTACCATTATTGAACGAAACTGGGAAAGTTTAAACATCGCTTTGTCGAGATATTATTTCACGTCAATATTTATCAATGTACAACCATTTTGAATTAAATACATATTTCTTTTTAGATAGTTTTTGTATTTTTTCTTCCATTGTGATCGTAAAAGCAGATAGTTTTAAATTAATGTGATTTCTAAATCCTTTCATTTGTTTTTATATTTGATATAGTTCCATACCATTAAAAAGTGTAATAATAAATAAAAATAATAAATCAAAAGTAATATCATTATAAATTATTTATACTTGAATCTGAGATATTTTATATTAGCCTCTGCACATTATTTATTCACACCAATGTATTTCGTGGAGATCTATCTCCCAATTCCGATACACTTAACCAAGCTATCCGGCCATGAATACAATACCAAGGAATTACCTAGCAAAATTTACGGCACAATGTAGATTTCCTCCCAGTAAATAGTACGGGATAAATATTTTCAAATTGTATTTTATTTGAAAAGTATGACAAAAATATTATATTTTTCACTGATAAGCCCTTTTTTAGCGACAGGAAATTCAGAGAATTTTAAGAGATGCTTTTAATTGGAACTTTTGTGAAACATATATCTAAAATTTGTAGAGTATGGAGATACATTTATTTAGATTATTTAGTTTTTGCAAATTATATGAAGAAGGAATACATATATTTGAGAGGGCTTACTTTCGGTACTTTACGGTCTATTTTACAATTAAAAAATTAGGTATTACTCAAATTCTAATTTGATATTAGTTACACATGAGATTTTACATACGCGCAATAAACTCTTAATTAAACTAGTCGTCGTGGGCCACCGTAGTGCTTACCCACGATTGATCCAGTTTACCAAATTATCTAGTTTAGCCTTTTTAGGGTTATTGTGCCAGTTCAGAAAATTGATATTGAAATCCCCCACGATAATATAATTTTTGCCAATTAAACCTTTACTATTATCCAACCAATTAACCGCATTAAAACCTTTAGGAGCATACATATTTAAGATACTTATCCAACGCTTTTTATAACAAATTTTGATAGCCTGAAACTCGTGATCTCGATCAATAACCGGCAAGTTAACAAGTTTTACGGGAATACAATTATTTACAGTCAACAATAGACCCCCAACTTTCCTCAAACCTCCGCCTTCTCTATCAATCCGAAACATATTTCTGTTCTGGAGGTAAATTGACGAATTACAATTCAATAAAGTTTCTTGAAAGGCCCAAACCATTATGTTTCGTAAAACTCCAGTAATTAGCCAGGGCAAGTTCGATTTAACCCCCCTGATGTTCCCTTGCACCAAAAAACTGTCCATGAACCAATAATAATCAATAAAAAAGGAAAACAAAAATTAAAAAACATTAATACAAACAACACTTACCCCAACACTTCCAAACAAGAACAGCACCAGAAAAACCCAAATCCATGAATAAACCAGTCCAGATACATAAAATAAACCGATACACCACAAAAACCAAATCAGTTCTATGACACTCCATGAGGATCTGTGATCATTTCTTCACTTTCAGGAGTAACTAAACATTGAGATAATTCGTTACTCCGATCTTGATTACTTAATTTAATTTTCTTACTTCTCAAACTGTTACAGAAATCTGCAATAATCTCTCTTAAATTTTTCTTTTTTGAAGACATTACATTGACATTTTCTTCCTCCGTATTTTCTTTTTGAACTTTCCTCTGTTGAAACATTTTACTTATAGCAGTAGCTAACTACATGAAGCTATCCATTATCTGCTGAAATTTTAGGTCTGTAAACAATAGCATTTTTTGAAATTTATCATCTATGTGTTCTTGTTCTCCTTTTTGTTTTACTTTCTCTGCATAACTGTTCTCCCCTCTAAAATTTATTTTCCTGCGTGCATCGGCTAAAGTGATGGGTTTTTCGCTTTTTATTTTAAAATATCTTGTTTTTTGTTTCTTACTTCACAATTAACATCGTCGGCTTCATGTCCTTTACCACAATTAGCACACCTCACCTCAGCTTCCTGACGTATCAATTCTGGATGGTCTTTGCTGCACCTTTTACATTTTTTTATTTCGCTTGGACATTTGTTGGAGGCATGAGTAAGGCTTTGACAAACGTTGCATCTTCTTGGTCGATCAATAAATAATCTAATTTTATGTATAACGTAAAATAGTTTCATATGTTCTGGAAGGTAATATCCGTATATTTTCATTAAGACAGTCCCTGTTGGCACCATTTTTCCTCCTACCCTTTTGAGAAATCTCTTAACATTTTGAACTGTAATGTTGTTTTCATCTTTAATTTCTTTTTTAATTTCTTCAATAGTTATATCCGGATCAATTTGAAAAATTAAAAATCTGAACGTAATATTTTCTCTCATAAAACTATGTCTAACCTCTCTATCAATTTTTTTTTACTGACAATTTCTTGGGCACATTAAAGCTTTTCGTAGTAATAGGTATTTTGTTGTTTCTCATAAAACAAAATATCTCAATCTCCTTAAATCTAGTAAATACTTTTTTAATTTCTTTCTTGACTTGAATATCGTTAATTCTATGAAAGCTCCCATCTTTATATTCAGAGATAATAACATAATCTAATAGACCTAGGATTTATTTGATTTGTGCTTCCGCATCTCGAGAGTCGTTCCAATTGTACTTTTTAAATTCAGCACTTTAAAGACCAGACCAAGACTTTCTGTAATTTTAATATCTGTCCCCGACATAATTGCCGAGGCTAACCAGAGATCAAACTAGAACAAACTCCACTATGAAAATGAATGTTAAACACTAACAAATAACAACAAGAAAATTCCACCTATTAATTGAAAGAATATACACTCATTAGACTTCCAAAACCGACTGCTAATAAATAAATATAACACTAACAAACTATCCAGCACCCAGAGCTTATTTCAACCTACATGCTCAACAGGCCACGAGCCCACCCAAAAACAGACTAGAAACCTAACATATAATTCCGCCGAAAGCAGTGAAACATGTTGAGATGCAACATAGAAATGACTTATGAGCCATCTTTTCACACCACACGCTGGCGTGAAATCACCCGAGAAAGTGTGAAGTTGCATATTGTATCAAGCAATTACATAAAATGAAAACTGTTTAAATTGAAAAAGTATACTTCTTAAAACTACACTATGTATAAATAACTTAAAGATGACAAAAATATTTTAAAAAGTATTAAATTGCTTTTAATCCTTAGTACTTTCAACTTTAAACACATCCATCGGCAGAGAATATAAAATAAAATACAAATACAAATATCAACAACATAGTCTACTTTTTCACCCGCATTTTCATTTATAAAAGTGTTTTCGCCAATAAACAAGAATACCAAAATATTCCGGTTGCATAGAAATTTTCGTATCATTTTTGAGCGATACTAAGAAAGTTTAAATATCGCTACGTCGAGATACTATTTCACGCCAATATTTATCTACGTGTAACCATTTTGGATTTAAAAAATCATCTTTTGGTTTTAGATGGTTACTGCATTTTTTTCTCTATTCTGATCTTAAAAGAAGATAGTTTTAAATTAATGCGGTTTCTAACCCTTTTCATTTGTTGTTATATTTTATATTGTTCCATACAATTAAAAAAGAGTTAATTTTATAAAATCACAAGTAGTATTGCTTTAAATTCTTTATACTTTTTTCTGAGATACTGTTTATTTGATTCTGTACTTTATTTATTCACACCACAGTATTTTGAATGATCTTTCTAAACACTTTTATTCTAGTATTGTTGCAATGAATGAAATATCCTACAAAAACGACATGCGTTTTTCTAAATAAAACAATTTTCCTTTTAGGCTTTATCAAAATTCCATAAGTTTCAAAATAAACATTTTTTCGGTTCAGGAATATTCGAATATAGAACATTGGAATAGAAAATAATAAAGCAGGATTTTTTACAATGCTGAAATGATACGTGCCTGTAAATAAAATCTTACATTTGTAAGCAAACAGAAACACTTACCCTCTTAGAATCAGACAAAAAACACATATTTTGTTTATTTTCAATACTTAAACAATGCTTCTACTTAAAATCATTGCTAAAATTTTGAATATGTTTGAATCGTATAATTTAGAAAGGAAGTATATTTCTCTTTGGAAAACTCGATATTTTTTTGGAATACATTCATTCATAAGGCCAGGTGTTCTGTGTACTTATTTTTCCTTATTCATCAAATGTTTTCTAAACAGAAAAAAAAATCTTACGTCAAAGAATGGGAAAGAAACGTTGTGATGTATTTTCTGTATTTTATGATAAACAAACAGCATGTGTTCTATTTCTCAGGTATTTTTAGTCACATTTTTGGAATTAAATAAATATAATTCTTTCATGTACTATTTAAAACATATCTGTTTTTTTATTTCTAAAAACCTATATAAGTATAAACAGTTTTGGAAGAATATTTTTGCTAAAAAAATATTCCATACATTGTAAATAATATAATAAATAAAAATAATATATGTATATAAATAATTAAATTAAATATAATAAATAAATAGAATTATAAATATTAAAAAAATAAATAATACAAATACTTTTTCAATATAATGATATATGTATATTTATTTATTTTTATTAATTCTAAGAAGATGTATTAGTATACGAATATTTAGAAGAAGACTTTTGTTTAACTTATAATTTTTAAATGAGTTTATTATTTAAAACTAATTTAAATTCAATTAATATAATTAAAAGTATAATTAATTATTATAAATATACATAAATATTTAACTTATAATTAAAAAATGTAATGCGAGTTAATAGATAAATTTTTCAAACGTCATAATTTAATTTTACTTTTATTATTTATTTATTTCCTTTTTTGTCTTTTTGCGTGTGCGAATAAGAATCTATATTTTCCTCTTACTATCTCACACATTAGTGTTAAAATAAGTACCTAAAATATGCATTAAAAATGAGATACTGATAAAAATTTAAAAATATATGTGACGATTTCAGGAGAGCTCGAATTATTTCCACTGGTTAAAAGAAACACACAGTCATGGCAAGCGAGGGAAAAAACAAAAATAATAAATAAATGTAGAATATCCAATAATTAGTCATGGGCTGCTGTAAATTCATTTATTAAATTCGTGATAATGAGGAAGGAAAAGCTCCTTTTTGCAAAAATTCCATCATTATTTCAGCGAGCTGTCCTCATCGAAGAAGCAACCCAAGAAATCTTCAGAAGAATCCCCTCTTCATCTCGAGACTTCCCCCTTTTAAACTAAAAAGAAAGTTCTGGAACATTCCGTAATCTCTAACCATCATTATTTTATGTAAACAGAATTCTTGTCCAGTTACGAGGCTATTTTAAACAGACGATAAATTTATTTAAAAAAAAATATTATTTAACCAATTTATAATTGACTCCGAATTTTAAATATCTTAGGCAGACGATTTTTATACATGATTAATTTTAAGAGAAAAAGAAAAGAAATGAATTTATTAATATGCAAATTATCGTTGACGGCGGAAAAATAAATAAATAGATAAAATAAAATAATGATATTTTTTAAAGGTATGGGTTTGGAATAAATTTAATAAGACTTTCTTAAAAAGGGTTGATAAAAACATAGAAGAAATCAGTTTTATTTGGAATATTAAGAAATAAAGTTTTAATTAAGAATATTTTTAATTTAGAGCCATCTTTTTAAATTTACGCATACTGGAATAATGTTTTTTAAGGCAAATTAAGAATTTATATCGTCTGCATACAGATTAACAGATTAGATTTAGAAACAAGATTTTAATTTAATAATTTGAAGTAAGTACGGAATATTATTATAAGAAAATTAAGATAGTATAGAGGTTAGTTTTGGCGAAAAAATTTTAAATTTGTAATATTATCCCCCCTCCCCAAGACTTTGTATGAAATTGATAGTTAAATAAAACTACAAGTTCAGACAACAGAAATATAATAATTTAGAAAAGTTAAATTTTGGAATAAAACTGTCAAACTCAGGAAGCCAAGAGATGGAAGAAAAGAAAATTAACGCAATATAAAAAATATTAGCGATTAAAATAAAATAGTTAAGAGAAAATAATTCTGAATTAAATTTAGGTAGGAGCATTTCCCTGAAAGAAATACAATAATGTTACAACATCACTTACCATTTGTAAGTGCATAGGAGATAATACATATAATAACAGTAAATAAGTTATGAATATTAATAAGCAAGAGATAAAAATATAATAAAAACAATAAAAGTTCGTTCTCATGGAAGTTTAAATAACTACAATGACTTAATGCATAGTTTATTTTAAATAAGTCCTTTAAATGAAAAAAGTCTTTCAAGAATATATAAAAGAGTCTTTTTCAATGTCCAGTGAATACAGTCTCTTTAATTAAATATCTCCAAATCTAGTTTAAGCTTTGTTTTTTATGTTATGTTGGATCCAACATCTTTCAATAATATATCAATTTTTCAATAATAAATAGCATCACTCTCAATATCAATAATAAATAATATAGAAAAATTTAAATAATAACAATGTCAACAATAATAAGTAATAGTATAATAAGACTCCATATCCTAATATTTTTCAATAAGAGTATAATTAAAACTAAACTTCATCATAGAAATCATAATAATAATAATAATAGTAAAACAAGAGTATAATCAAAAGAAAATATCACTATTTGTTTATTATTGATAGGGAAAATATTGGTTGAGGATAAAAATAATTACATAGCAACTAAATAATTTTCTTATCTTCTAATAGCATAAGAAAGTATTTTTTGCTAGCCGAAAGTATAAAATAAAAAAAAAATCATAATAATTCCAAAATCCAAATAATATTAAATCTAACTATTTAGAAAATGGACTCTCAACCAGTATTTCCTTACAATAATTCCTCTCTGATACTCTTTTACAAAATTGTCAAATTTGGTTATAAGTTTTCAATGCCAAATGTAGAATAATGTTTTATCCACACATGGTTTATAAACTTTAATAATAAAATACAATAGGAATGAAAGTTGTCATTCTTAATTGAGAAATGGAAATAAAAATAGTGTGCTTTTTTGAAAAACTTTTAATATCTAGTTTTCACAATCACTGAAAATCACATATTATGTTATAGGTTTGAGTAGAGTCATTAGATTTTATAACTATTATCATATAATATCTGCTGAATAAATAGAGTAATACTAATGTCAAATAAATGAGTAAATATAGTTAGACTTAAACACCCTTAAAATTAATTTATCAACATCAATTTGAAAGCTTTTACAATCAAAGTTATCACCTTATGCCTGCATAAGGAGCCCAATTTAATCCCAAAAACTCCCAAAAACAAGTAATATTCTTGTAGCGCTCCAAGAACATACCCGCTGATGTTGAAAATTATGGTTTTTTTATGGTAAATTTAATCTATTGTCTTGACTTTAGTTTGATCTAGTGATTGTATCTGAGGTTTTGTTTGTTTTTTGGATTGCTCATGAAACAGTTTAAAATCTTCGGGTGAAAAATAGGGTCTTAATTTAGAAACATGCACAATAACGGAATTCTGTCCTGTCTCATAATTAAATTTATCTATTTCATAAGTTACATCAGAAAGTTTATTTATAATTTTATATGGTCCAGAGAAAGTAGGTTCTAATTTTCGAGTGTTAGGGTATTTAAATTCTTCATAAATTACAGAGTCTTGTATTTTTAATGGGCATTCAACAAAATTTCGATCATAGAGTCTTTTACTTTTAAGGTGAAATTCATGAGTTCGCGCTTTCGCAATTTTGAGGGCTTTGTCTACTGATGTTGAATACATTTTAATTGCCTCACACAAAACCATTACCCACCATTTAAAAAAAAAATCTGAATCAAAATTATCGCGAAAATTATAACTATATTTAGCTGCTAACTTTAACCAGAAATTTTATCTAAAACAGAAATTGTAAATATCATAGATATACCTTAAATTGGGATCAACTTTTAATTCTATTATTTTATAGATCATAAACAGATTCAAAATTTTAACTATAGGTAATTTCTTACTTAAAATCACAAAATTTACTGACAAAATTAATCATATTTATCAGTCAAAATTCTAGCAACAGCCTTGCACAGTTCCATCTTTCTTACTGAATTTAAATAAATTATAAGAATCCGGGAACCAAAGCTCACTGTAATCAGAAATTCTAACAAATAAAATGAAAAACATAAATGTTAACTTAATTTTCAGCTCAAATGTCTAGTTGTAGTAACATTTTCATGAAAATACTGCATTCTGAGAATAGTTCTTGATAACAAACAATATCAATAAATTAGAAAATGTACCTTTTAAAAAATAACTTGAGCTTCTGAGTTCTTTTATACTTCATTATTATTACGAACTTATCTTTAAACGTGCATAAAAATATCATAATAATCTTAATAAGTAACAGTAAATATCTTAAGAACATCATACTCCTCAATTAAATTTTTAAGAACAAACATGTTTTCACTCCAAAAAGTAATAATAATAATAAGACTCATAACTAGATAAAAAGATAAATAAATAAGGCTCACAGAAAAATAAACAAACAAATAAATAAACCTTACAACAAAGAACTATCTACACAAATACAGTAAAAAGGATACACATAATAATTAAATACATCTAAAAATAACTCACGGATAAGGGGAAATTTTCAAGCTGATCCTAGGGGAGACAGGAATAACGAAAATTATGAAAGTAGGTAGTAATCTGCGTTCAGTTGTCTCTAAAAGTTTTTTTTTTTTTTTTTTTTTTTTTTTTTTCTTTCTTGTCATTATGACCATGATTATCTTGAGTCATCAGTTACACATAAACAGCAAAAAGGTGGAATATCAGGCCTCAGGAATTCACGAGATATTTAGAAGAAATCTTTCAAACCACTCGGACAGAAAGCTGTTTAACATTAAAATCTCCTCTGTTACATTCACTCGAGGAATCAAAAGGTAATGGCAATTCTTGCTTAATAACACTTTCAATCATGGCGGGAAAAATTTTCGGCGATTCATATTTTTGTCATCACTTCGTTTCAGTAGATTCATTAGATTCATTTCAAAATCCGAAACAGGCACTAGCACAGGCATTACCTATCCTGTGCGACTTTTCGATTAGTTGTGACGATTTCAGGAGAGCTCGAATTATTTCCACTGGTTAAAAGAAACACACAGTCATGGCAAGCGAGGGAAAAAACAAAAATAATAAATAAATGTAGAAGATCCAATAATTAGTCATGGGCTGCTGTAAATTCATTTATTAAATTCGTGATAATGAGGAAGGAAAAGCTCCTTTTTTGCAAAAATTCCATCATTATTTCAGCGAGCTGTCCTCATCGAAGAAGCAACCCAAGAAATCTTCTTTTTCATCTCGAGACTTCCACCTTTTTAAACTAAAAAGAAAGTTCTGGAACATTCCGTAATCTCTAACCATCATTATTTTATGTAAACAGAATTCTTGTCCAGTTACGAGGCTATTTTAAACAGACGATAAATTTATTTAAAAAAAAAATATTATTTAACCAATTTATAATTGACTCCGAATTTTAAATATCTTAGGCAGACGATTTTTATACATGATTAATTTTAAGAGAAAAAGAAAAGAAATGAATTTATTAATATGCAAATTATCGTTGACGGCGGAAAAATAAATAAATAGATAAAATAAAATAATGATATTTTTTAAAGGTATGGGTTTGGAATAAATTTAATAAGACTTTCTTAAAAAGGGTTGATAAAAACATAGAAGAAATCAGTTTTATTTGGAATATTAAGAAATAAAGTTTTAATTAAGAATATTTTTAATTTAGAGCCATCTTTTTAAATTTACGCATACTGGAATAATGTTTTTTAAGGCAAATTAAGAATTTATATCGTCTGCATACAGATTAACAGATTAGATTTAGAAACAAGATTTTAATTTAATAATTTGAAGTAAGTACGGAACACTATTATAAGAAAATTAAGATAGTATAGAGGTTAGTTTTGGCGAAAAAATTTTAAATTTGTAATATATATTTTAATTATTTCTTTATCATATTCTCTGTTGCGATCTTAATAATGAATGCGGAGCATTTGCGTCATTGGCAAATTTTAATAATCATTTTCAAGTGTTGCAATAAGTAACTATTTCGAAATAAACTAGTTAATCGACACATGTCGCGAAAGGTATTATGTCAGACTGTCACTTTAAATGCATGAAGTTATTGTTTGAATACAGATTACAATGCTTTGTCTGACTGATTTACGTCACTCTCTTTGAAATTGAATACCTCTGCGCTAAAACTCCCTAATCACCTATAATAACACATTACTATCCATTTAAACGATTATTCAAAACATAGATTTAATTTATATGGCGATAAACATTTGTTTGTACGATGAACACTTATACAGATTTATAAATGCACTTTTTGCATAAACGTTAATGAAAATCTTTTGCAAATGAATCAAAAATTTCATAAATATAATATTACCTGATCAAAATTTAAGGATTAAAGGTGAAATGAAATTTGAAAATCAATATGGAATGGTAAAAGGAATATATACATATATATATACATATACAGGGTGTTCGAAAAGTCTGGAAACGGCCGAATAACTCGAGAAATACATATGAGATTGAAAAACGTAAATATACGTGTAAAATATTTTTAAATAAGCTACTCTGTGATACCAAATTTGACCTTCGAAACCGACCCCCTGGGGGTCAGAGGGGGTCCAACTTTGAAATCTTAAATTATAACCCCCATTTTTTATTGCAGATTCGGATTTTACGGACAAAAATACGTAACTTTTGTATTTGATGTTTATTTCAAATCTTCGTTTATCACGGTGTAATCGAGCATATTAAAACGATACATATTCCCGCTTTTCCAACGGGATTTTCCCTAATCGAAACTGATTGAGCGGAATTTTTGACGTCGAATTCCTCGTCTTTTGTAAGAATAGCGTTTCCTGAAAATTTCCCCACCGGCGATTATTTCAATAGTGCTACACTGTTAAAAATTTGACCCATTTGCTGCAGCGTCACTCCACAGCTATTATAGAATATCTCTTTTGTGATCAATGAGAATGCTCCATAACACAGTAAAGTAATCGTTTTCTATAAAAGCAGTGGAGTAACGATGCAGCAAAAGGGTCAATTTTTTTACAGTGTACTTTACTGTGTTATGGAACATTCTCATTGGTCATGAAAGAGATATTCTATAAAAGCTGTGGAGTGACGCTACAGCAAATGGATCAAGTTTTTAACTGTGTAGCACTACCGAAATAATCGGCACGGGTGATTTTCAGGAAACGCTATTATTGCAAAAGACGAGGAATTTGATGTCATAAATTCTCCCCAATTAGTTTCGATTAGGGAAAATCCCGTTGGAAAAGCCGAAATATGTATCGATTTAATATGCTCAATTACACCGTGATAAACGAGGATTCGAAATAAACATCACATACAAAAGTTACGTATTTTTGTCCGTAGAATCCGAATCTGCAATAAAAAATGGGGGTTATAATTTAAGATTTCAAAGTTGGACCCCCTCTGACCCCCAGGGGGTCGGTTACGAAGGTCAAATTTGGTATCACTGAGTAGCTTATTTAAAAATATTTAACACGTATATTTACGTTTTTCAATCTCATATGTATTTTTCGAGTTATTCGACCGTTTCCAGACTTTTCGGACACCGTGTATATATATATATATATATATATATATATATATATATATATATATATATATATATATATATATATATATATATTGTATTAAAACGTTCTCACAGTTTTGGATTTTGGAAATGCGAAGCATTCTAAACCATATATTTGGTACAGATTCACAATGAAAAATGAATGACAGATATTTATGCACTAAAATATATTTTATCAAAAAGAAATTGACCATTGACTGTTCAATATTATTCTATTTATTTATTTATTTATTATAACAGAGGGGAAAAAACGTAGACTAGAATTCTTACACATTGGTAGTTCACACGTAAGTTCCATGTAAGAAACCTGTCTCAGATACATAAAGTTTGTTGGAAAAAGCTTTTTAGCTCACAGCTATCAAAGTCTGGAACCTTATGTACCCACCCGTTCTGTATGTGTGCATGTACGTGCGTAAAGTGATAATGCATGATAAAAAATCGATTTACTTGAAATTTCGGATAAAGATTGATTAAGACAGGGCGTTTCGGTAATTAGATTTCGGTGTTCATTCGATAAATATAAGAAAGAAAACGGGGGCTAAAGCCCTCCCCTTAATATATATACATATTTATAATTTTTTTCAGCATTATCAGTTTTCGTATAAACCTATGATATAGGATCATTCTGATGAGGGGCCTCCGTGATTAGAATTGGGTGTTCATTGGATAAGTATAAAGAAGATGAACGGAAGACAATGCCCCTTCAACTAATTTATATAAATAGGTTTTTCATGCTGAATTATTAGACTTCGTTCAAATCTTATGTACAGGATAATTCTTATAAGGGCACCTCCGTGATTCATTTTAGGAGTTCATTGGATAAGTATAAAGGGAAGGAATGGGAGGTGGTAACTCCGCTTAATTTAGGTTAAAGGATTTTTCTTGCAAAATTTACCGATTAGCATCACATTTTGGATATATGTTCATTCTGATAAAACGCTTTCCTGATTTCCTTTTGAAATTCATTGGATAAGTAGAAATAGGGATAGTGGGTACTGCCCCTCTTCATTAAGGTAAATAGCTTTTTCATGCAGAAAGAACCGATTTGCTTCAACTTTTGGATACAGTTTCATAGCGATAAAACGCTTCCTTGATTAATTGTTGAGTTCTAAAGCATAAAGGGGATTTCGGACGCTTACCCATTTTAAGTTATCTAAATGCGGTTTTATGCCTAGTTATCCAATTTGCTTTAAATTTTGGATGTAGGTTCATTTTGATGAGTTGAATTTTAGAATAGGTTTGGAGATTTAATTTTCAAGTATAAAGGATGGAAAAACGGATACCTCCTCTTAAATTATCTAAATGTTTTTTATGCATAATTATCCAACTAACTTCGAATTTTGAATACAAGTTTATTTTATGATAAAGCGCATCCTTGATAAGTTTTGGACGTTCAATGATTAAGTACAAAGAAAGGAAATGGGGGGGATCTATTTCCTCCCTTAATTTGTTTTTCGAATGGCATTATTATAAGAGACTGTAAATACAATTAGTGTGTATAGCCTGTGAGCTCCATGGTATCTGTTTAACAGGGCAATATTCTTTTTATTCATATTTATTTTCTGCTTAAGGATTCACCAGTTTCTTTTTTAAAAACGCAAATAAGAAACTCCGCATAGGAAAATGATATATTTTCCTATGAAATAAATGATTTGCAGTGTTTCCATGAAAGAATGCCGCAGTTTCAATGGTATACTACGTCAGATAAATTTACACTGTTTGCTACTAATCATACATCAAATTGAAGGCAAATTAACTTTGTTTTTTACAGCTGTTCAACATGTGCACTCTCTGTTAAACTACCTACATCCAACCTGGAGTCAAATCGTTCACATGCTTCAATTAACAAATCTAGAGTAGAGAAAGCATTAGCTTCTTTAATTTTATAATTCATCTCTGCGTTTCCCATCTGTAGTTTAATAGGTCACAGTGGTAAGTAGACACGATCATTTGTGATATCCTGAAAGAAAAAATATTACATGACTCTAGTGTCTTTTAAAAAGTCAACCGTGCAATAACGCTTTACACCAAGACTGTGTCATTTTACAAATGTAGCACTGCAAGCAAGTAAATAGCAAAAAGCTTTCGTGTAAGCACTAATGTACAGCTGGTGCAGTTCTTAATGATTCGTGACCTTAAAACAACAGACTATAACGCATGCAGTTGTTACTATTAAAATTTATATCTGAGACAATCTTTTATCGGCACCCTACATTATAAGACATGTTCATAAATAAAAACAAAATCAGTAGTACAGTCAAACCTCGTTAACATGAACCTCAAGGGGAATAAAAATTTTGTTCGTGTTAATAGTAATTCATGTTATCAATATCGAATCTTTGTATTCATTTTTATAGGGGACTGTACAAACAATTCAAGTTTAAAGTATTTCATGTTAAGCTTTTTCCTGTTAACGAGGTTTCACTGTATAACTACAAAACGCTATTTATTAGTATTAAGGGGAAGAGGGACCTTTAAAATCATTTTTTTATATTTTTAAAATTGCATTTTAAATATTATTGAAGGGTACATTATATGCATTATAGCTTATCTTTATAAAAAATGTAAAAAAAAAATTGGGGGAAAAAATGGGGTATTTATTAGGTATTGTTAGGTATTTATTAGGTAATGGGGTAAAATATTTTTGATTTAACGAACACTTTTTAAAATGTTTCATGCGCATTATTTTTTACCTGAATGCTTTGAAAATATTTATAGTTATTTATCATAATATATGTCATAAAACTGTGCATGGTTTTTTGAAAATAAAAATTATTGTAAAAGTTATAGGTAGTCAATTGTAAAAATAGGTTCAAAAATGCTCAAAATTTTAGAAAAAATTAGAAAATAATTTTTTTTTTTGGCTTTATATTCAGATATATAAAATTCGATGCACAATTTTATTTATATATGTAAATCTAACTTGTATAAATAATATTGGAGATATTAATTGATATGGAATGCGCTTGGGACATTTTGAAAAGTTCTCGTTAAATCTAAAATATTGCACAAACTTCCCTATTTTGTTCAAAAAATTTTTCTTTTACATTTAATTTGTAATAACTATATGTTATAATCCATATAATGTACCCTTGAATAATATTTAAAGTGCAATTTTAAAAATATAAAAAAATGATTTTAAAGGTTTCTTGTCCCCTTAATGTTGAACCTGCCATTTATGTACTATATTTATTCCTATTTTTGAAAAATGTTTGCCGTAGTATTAGTATTTATTCGAACAACAAAATCAGAATAGTTCATGAATTTTAGTACTTTGAACATATTGTTTAACAATTATAACAAGATATTCCATGATACAATAGTAAATATATAAAATTCTGGTTTAAAAATGCTGGAATAAAATATAATTTTCATAACACAAAAGTTACATAAATAAAATCGATTTTGTTTATCTTCAAAATAAAACATAAAAGATACATTTTTTTCAAGTTATTGCTACATTTTTAATATTTTTAAAACCATAAATGTTCAAAAACTTTGCTTCAGAGCAATGGTTAGTAACTTTAATATATATTTTTAACAAAAATTCTTTTAAATGATAAATACTTAGTATATAAGATCATTTGATATATATATATATATTTTTTCATTTTGCAATTAAAAGATTTTTAAAGAATACAGCTTCTCATCAAACAGTGTAAAATGAAATAAATTATTCATGATACATTAACAAAATGTGTTTCAACTTACATACCACAAATAATATTATTTTTATGAATATCTTAAAAATATAAGTTAATAAAAATGTAAAATCTCTCATGTACATTTGTAAATTGCAAAATATTGCTTTTTACATCCAGTATATTTTATATTTTGAAAAAATTGAGTGTTACATTTAATTTATATTTTGATAGTTGCTAAAAAAAGCATCCATTCTGCATCTTAAATATTCACAATTTTATTATATTAGAGATTTTAATGGTCTAGGCATTGGCTGGTAAAATCGAGTTTCCTTTGATAAAAGTACTATTTGTGTATTTTTAAATAATATATTTTACACAAAGATAGACATATTTAAATTTTCAAAATAAAGTCTAAAAATAAATAGAAAAAAAAATTTCAAATAATAATAATACAGTGAGACCTCCAAATAAGGGACACCTCTATTTAAGGGACAAAACTTCTGGTTCCAGTTCCTTGATATAGGACGTGTAATGTATTTACCTCTGAATAAGGGACACTCGATTTAAAGGACACTTGAAAATGATATCAAAGGGACTGGTTTTTGCATTTTATGTAATGAAATAGTCTGTGGTGAAAATTAAAATACAGATTTTTCTGAACTTATCAAACAGATAGACAGTCATGTTGATACAAAGTAAATACGACACAGTTAACAAAAATTTAATTACCCACAATTCTGATTCGGCATTAGTGTGTTTATCCGCATTGAAAGTATTGCTGAAAATTGTGAGGATTTTTCTGAAAGTGGAGACTAAAATAAAATTCTGAAGCAAAAACAGTACAGATGCTTTTAGGCTGTTCTCAAATTCAAGAAAAGCAACTTTTAAAACATAAGTTTTAATTTATTTTTATTCGGAAATGCCTGAAACTAAGATGTGTTGTTGTTCAGAAAATATGTAATCGACCAATTTTTTCTTTATCTCTTTCTTTTTTTTTTCTTTTTTGTAAATATAGATTGATAGATAGATTTTTCAAAAAAATATTGTCAAAGTGGGCATTTCGAACCAAATGTCCAACCGAAAGAAGAACAACTACTCAAGAAAGGGTAAAAAATGCCTTTGTCAAGTGATTAAATTCGTTTATAACTCAATAGATAATTTACTTAACAAAAAATTGAAAACACAGTTCAATTTCAAATTGCTGCTATAGCCAAGCATTCTAATTTTAATTCTGTCAAAACATTTTCCATTCGCTGAGCAGAGCAGTTGAGATTTGTTGCCCTAAAATACGCAAAACATTTTTTTTCTTTTTGTAAATAGTGTTGGTAATGAAGAATAAAATTTAGAGGTATGGTAAATGAACACTTGAAAGGTTTGTACTAAAAAATTGAAATTTGCAAAACAATCCCTCTTGGCTGATTATAGTCCAAGAGCCGACCGCAAAAAACCCTAAGTCACAAGAAAAATTCTTTTGTTTTCTTGAAGAGTAGTAATAGGGGAATCTAATCACCCATGGCTGCCGGAAGCGATGTGGTGCATAAGTCCATAATTGATACCACTACCCATATAGCATGCATAGCCACAGGGAAGTCACAGTAACGTCATTGTGAGTCACTTTGGTCACATCACATCTGTAATCAAAATGCCACCACTCAGTGACGCCACTTTGTGACTGAGATGTGACTTTTTAAAAAATCTTTAGAAAATCTTTAAAAAAATCTTCAAAACATGTTATTTACTTTTAAAAACATGTTTCTTGCATTTAAATACTGTCGCGTTTGTCGCAGTTTCGTCACAATGTTAATGTGAAATTAGTCACAAATGACACATTTTTCACAAATTTGTCACATTGTGACCACTTTGTGAAGTGGTCACAAACGAGCTCTAAAACTGCCATAACGGCCATAACGACAGATGTTAGTCACTGTGACTTCACATCGACGATCGATGGTCACAAAGTCACAATGTGACTTCACAACGACGTCGCAGCGACTTCACCATGCCTTACGGGTTGTGGTTAACTCGTACGTTTAACATTGTGTTCGCCGTACAATTAAAACTATGAAAACATGGAAAATTGGGTGCCGGAAAACATAATGCTAAATCTGAGAGTGAAAGATTAGTGTGATCAATTTTTGGCTTATGCATTCACTTTGCTTCCAGCAGACCCAGGTGATTAGATTCCCCTATTACTACTCTTCCGTAAAATAATAGAATTTTTCTTGTGCTCGATGGCTTAGGGTTTTGTGCGGTCGGCTCTAGGACTATTTCTTCAAAATGAAATCCTATCAATTTTTTTATTTTTTGCATGTACACAGTTTACAAAAAAACAAACAAACAATCAAACAAAAAACTAATCAATAATTCTACATATCATTTAATGATTTAGTAATTAATTGAAAATTTTAATTAATTAGTTTTCTTTTCTTTTTTTTTGTCTGATTGACGTAATTTATACATTTAGGGTACATTTAAATCTAACCTTTAATGCTTTGTGTTATTTATATCCTTCTTAACGATTAATTAAAAAAATATATATAAAACTCTGAATAAGTGACACCTCTATTTAAGGGCCAAAAGTTCCTTTCCCATAGGTGTCCCTTATTTGGAGGTTTCACTGTAATAATAATAATAATGAAAAACTAATTTAATTCAATACAAACTAAATGTATTATATATGTATCATTTCCGTAAGAATTACAAATATATTGCGTAAAAAATCAACGATGTTAGTGTTAATACTTATTGTGCTGATTAATGAAAGAAGATATTAATTCATACAGAGACATTTTACTATAACAATTGATTAAGTAACTAACCAGAAACAATTTCGTAGTAAAAAGAACGATTTAACATGTAGGATTCGTGAATAATATTCTGTTTATCCAATAAAAGAAATGCCTATGATTCTCTTTGAATTAAATATTGCATTGTAATAATTATATAATTATGTATAATGTATGAAATGTATAATTAATAAGAAGCAACACACATCTCCTTTAGTAATTTTACCGATTTTAAAAGAGATAATCCTGCAAAAAAATTACATAAAAAAGAACAACGTTTTAAAAATAAGACAAAACATTTATCATCTAACAATCATACGAAAAAGATATACATTTATTTATTTTCTAAACTGAAAAGAAAACGAAAATTCTTGAAATACTTCTTGCATTACGAATCTTCACAAATAATATTATTTTAAAGAAACTACATTTTTATTTGGGATTCCATTCTAAAATTAGATTTTTTTATTACATGGGATGTTTTTTAGAATACATTCAATTAGCCTGTACGCTCCATATGTTTTCATTAACTCTTCTATGGACTGATTTTAAAATGTATAACATTTTGCATCAAAGAATTGAAGAGAAAAGTAAATATATTTCTTCCATTTTATGATGAAACAGTATATGTTTTAATTTTCAGGCTATTTTTAATTTTAGTTTTATAAAAGAGAAATGCAGAATAAGTAAATTTTTCCGATGTAAAACTTAATAAATATTAATACAGAAACGACAGTTTCATCTTTACCTATGTAATATATTATTTTTTGTATTGACCAAGAATCTTTCACATTATGACAACAGTTGTAAAGTTCCCTCTAAGATACATTCAATTTGTTAGTTAAGGTAAAATTCGAAAGCTTTTAAATATATTATTTTTTACTTGAACTTTTTTAAAGAAAATTTCTTACATAATTTTTTTTAATGCATTTGTAGAATCTGAGATACTTTGTGCGGTAAAAAAAAATGTTCACTTATATAAATAAAGAATACTGCCCAGTTAAACTGATGGCATTGAGCTCACAGGCTACAAATACTAATTGCACATTAAAGCCTTATATTTTCAAGGGTTAATTCCGTTAAAAAATTAAGAAAGGGAAACAGCTCTCTTCTTTCCTCTTTTTTTATACTTAATCATTGAACCTCCTATACTATCAAAGACATGCTTTATCATATAAAAAATCTATATCCAAAATTCAGAGCAAATTAGATAATTCTTAATAAAAACCCATTTAGTATTTATATAATTTAAAAGGAGTTATCCCCCTCTTTTATACTTAACCATTAAACTTCCAAAACTATTCAGAGATTTGAACGAAATCTGAAAATTCTGCTTGAAAAACCCATTTATATAAATTAAGGGGGGGGGGGGCATTAGAACCCCTGTTCCCCCTATTTATACTTATACAATGAACACCTAATAACAGTCACTGAATCGCCTCATCTGAATGATCCTAATCTAAATTTTGAACGAAAACTTAATTCTGCATGAAAATCCCATTTATATCAACTAACGGGGGGGGGATTAGAACCCCTGTTCCCCCTATTTATACTTATTCAATGAACACCTAATAACAATCACGGAATCGTCTCATCAGAATGATCCTAATCTAAATTTTGAACGAAAACTTAATTCTATATGAAAATCCCATTTATATCAACTAACGGGGGGGGGGGATTAGAGCCCCTGTTCCCCCTATTTATACTTATTCAATGAACACCTAATAACAGTCACGGAATCGCCTTATCAGAATGATCCTAATCTAAATTTTGAACGAAAACTTAATTCTGCATGAAAATCCCATTTATATCAACTAACGGGGGGGGGGGATTAGAACCCCTGTTCCCCCTATTTATACTTATTCAATGAACACCTAATAACAGTCACGGAATCGTCTCATCAGAATGATCCTAATCTAAATTTTGAACGAAAACTTAATTCTGCATGAAAATCCCATTTATATCAACTAACGGGGGGGGGAGGCATTAGAACCCCTGTTCCCCCTATTTATACTTATTCAATGAACACCTAATAACGGTCACGGAATCGCCTCATCAGAATGACCCTAATCTAAATTTTGAACGAAAACTTAATTCTGCATGAAAATCCCATTTATATCAACTAACGGGGGGCATGAGCCCCCCGTTCCCCCTCTTATACATATCGAATGAACTCCAAAAACTAATCAGGGAAGCGCCTTGTCAGGATATACCTACATACAAAATTTCAAGTGGATCCGATATTTTTATCATGAGTTATCGCGTTACGCACATACGCACATACGCACATACATACAGAACGGACGGGCACATAAGCTCTCAGGCTATGATAGCCTGTGAGCTAAAAATAATAATAATAAATTGAAAAAACACATTTACATATAAACAAAATATTTAATACTGATTTTAAACGAATATAATTCGATACAAATACAATATGGATTTATAATTAATATTTTTTTAGAATTATTTTTAATAGGAGACCATTGTGAAGCTTTACTATATAATATTGGAGATTATTTACTCAGAAGTTTTACATTTATTTTAAATATCTGTATTTGTTTAATCAAACAACGTGTCAGAGTGAGCTTTAGGTTAATATAAAGTAGAAAAAAACTTGAACATGCTGATGTGTGTTTTGAAAATAAATTTACCAGCTTTCAGAATACTTTTCTAAATAAGTTTTTTTAAAATATAACATATCCAATTAAACCACAGTGCACTTATCTATTGTTGTATGACATTATACAGTACAAAAATTTTGCTGTGACAAAAATCTTAAGTGTCAAAACGTCTAAAGCTTTATTATATGAAACTTTATTGCTTAACTCAAGTAAACATCAAAAGTTTCTCTTTATTTCGTGTATGACACAAAGATAGATTTACTGAATATCATATATTAAGCATAAACGAGGAACATTTACCACAATTCTCATCTAAAAAAACCCTTTATTTTTGTATTAGTTTTTTTTTTTTTTTTTTTTTTTTTTTTTTTTTTACGAAATATAAGTTTACATTTTATTAAAGTCTAAATACATATTTAGAATAAAGTATTCGGTTCAGAATATAAAATAAAGTGCGATGAAATTAAAAACTGTTGTCACTATGGATCAAAAGATGCTATAAAACCTCTTTATTTTAAAACTTTAAGAAAAATTCTGCTATATTAATTTTCTGCAATTTTAAGTGAGTTCCTCTAATGATGACAAATGAAATACTCCATTATTGACGATAAATGTAGATAAATAAGAGGCATAGTCTCTTATCCTAAATTGTAAACAAATGTTTTTATTTTATGTTTTTATATTATGTTTTTTTTATAACTTATTGGCATGTTTATTGAAATTAGTATAACAAAAACAAAAAGATTTCTACATTGTTGATAAAATTTTTGTTTTCCAAATTTGTTAAGAGTGAATTGACTACCTTAAAATTGGTCAACAATCGATTTTTTTTCGTATTATTAACAGAAAGTTTTTTTAGTTGTTGATATTTGGACACATCATTTTTACCTTATTACAATTATAGCCCGAGATATTTTGAATTTTGTTAATAGATACAGCACAATTATCCATATAAATGAAAATTGAACACTGGTTTTCCTCCTTGTTCATAGTTTTATAACTTGCTTGTTCGATAAATACTAAAGCAATTTTGCTAATTTAGATAGAGTTTTGATATCTTTTACTCGTTCTCCATGGTGTATTTAATATTTTTGTTCATGGATATAACGTTCAACTTTACAGTTATTTTTTTTTTATTTAAATTGAGAGTTTGTGGAATTTCTTTCTTTTTTTAATATACACGAGAGAAAAAAATCATATTAAATGTAAAACCCCATGTATACAAAATCCATGCCCAGTTTTATATTGTACAGGGTGTCCCAAAAGGTCGTTTACAAACTTAACATGCTGGTCTGTCATATCATGATGAACAATATTAAATAGGAAACTGAGGGTCCCAAACGTTTTCCAAAGGAGATATGCGCCATTAAAGTTTAGGGTCCAAAAATTCAAATGATTATAAAAAAACAGAAAAATTGGCCGATTCGTTTGCGGTTTTCACTAAAATTATTCTTTATTTCAGTATTGTCTTGAAAATAAATTATTAAGATAAATTTCAAAAAATGACGATAGAGGCGCTTTAGACTTTAGAGTAACGAACAACTATTTTTTACCGTTATTTTTTGCATCTCATTAAAGGTTTCGTAAGCTTAGACTTAAACTTAAATTTTGAGCTCAAAATCTGAATAGTTGGAAGCAGTTAAGTAGCACAAACTTAACTGTGTTCAGAGGGTTTTAATTTCGAATGATTATAAAAAACGGAAAAATTGGTCGATTGATTTGCGGTTTTCACTAAAACTATTCTTTATGTCGGTATTTTATTGAAAATGAATTATAAAGATAAATTTCAAAAAATGCCGATAGAGGGCGCTTTAGACTTTGGAGTAACGTACAACTATATTTTACCGTTTTTTTCGCATCTCATCAATTTTTTTTAGAAGCTTAGACATAAACTTAAATTTTGAGATGAAAATTTGAATCATTGGGAGTGGTTAAGTAGAGCAAACTGAACTTTGTTCAATGGGGGTGGGGAGGTTCAAATTTCAAATGATTATAAAAAACGGAAAAAATGTTCGATTCGTTTGCCGTTTTCGCTAAAACTATTCTTTATGTCAATATTTCCTTGAAAAAAAAATTTAAAGATTAATTTAAAAAAATACCGTTAGAGGGCGCCTTAAACTTTAGAGTAACCAACAACTATTTTTAACCGTTATTTTTTGTATCTAATTAAATGCTTGTAAAAGTTCAAACTTAAATTTTGAGCTCAAAATCTGCATCGTTGTGAGTAATTGAGTGCGGAAATTTGAAATGTGTTCGAGGGGTGGAGAGGGTAACATTTTAACTGCTGAACACTGTTCAGTTTCCGCTTCTTAAGCCCTCCATCGATTTAGAATTTGAGCTCAAAATTTAAATCTAAGCATTTGAAAACATTTAATTAGATACAAAAAATAACGGTTAAAAATAGTTGTTTGTTACTCTAAAGTTTAAGGCGCCCTCTAACGGTATTTTTTAAAATTAATCTTTAAATTTTTTTTTCAAGGAAATATTGACATAAAGAATAGTTTTAGCGAAAACGGCAAACGAATCGAACAATTTTTCCGTTTTTTATAATCATTTGAAATTTGAACCTCCCCACCCCCATTGAACAAAGTTCAGTTTGCTCTACTTAACCACTCCCAATGATTCAAATTTTCATCTCAAAATTTAAGTTTATGTCTAAGCTTCTAAAAAAATTTACGAGATGCGAAAAATAACGGTAAAATATAGTTGTACGTTACTCCAAAGTCTAAAGCGCCCTCTATCGGCATTTTTTGAAATTTATCTTTATAATTCATTTTCAATAAAATATCGACATAAAGAATAGTTTTAGTGAAAACCGCAAATCAATCGACCAATTTTTCCGTTTTTTATAATCATTTGAAATTAAAACCCTCTGAACACAGTTAAGTTTGTGCTACTTAACTGCTTCCAACTATTCAGATTTTGAGCTCAAAATTTAAGTTTAAGTCTAAGCTTACGAAACCTTTAATGAGATGCAAAAAATAACGGTAAAAAATAGTTTTTCGTTACTCTAAAGTCTAAAGCGCCCTCTATCGTCATTTTTTGAAATTTTTCTTAATAATTTATTTTCAAGACAATACTGACATAAAGAATAATTTTAGTGAAAACCGCAAACGAATCGACCAATTTTTCTGTTTTTTATAATCATTTGAATTTTCGGACCCTAAACTTTAATGGCGCATATCTCCTTTGGAAAACGTTTGGGACCCCCCAGTTTCCTATTTAATATTGTTCATCATGATATGACAGACCAGCATGTTAAGTTTGTAAACGACCTTTTGGGACACCCTGTATATTGTGATGAATGTTGAAAAAAATCAAACATATTTATATTTAGAAAATAAATAAGGATTTTTAAAAAGTTTAATAAAGGCTTTTTTTCGCAAAATAGGCTATTCAAAAGATATAATTTATCAATTATATATAATTTTTTGTATTAAGTATTGTACCACCACATACTATTACAGTATAATTCAAAATTGAACAGAAGGATTCAAAGGCAGCGTGTTCCCTTAAAATATAAATAAATGAACTGTGGTAGAATGCTGAATTTTGTAGTATTTTTTATCCATAATCCTCCTAACCAAAAGAACTTTAATTTACATTTTAGATATGAGTTTGTGATATTAAAAATGATTTAATAAATTTGATAAAATAAATGTTTTGTAAAGATTGAATGAAATTTTATTTATTTTTACAAAAATGGAAATATTTTGTGTAATTCACATGCACAACATCGGGTAACAATCCAGTTAATGAATAGTAAATTAAAATTTATATATATGATTGTGTAGGTTACTTCTACTACGTAATAACTACTTATTATTATTTTAAATTTTCTAACCATTTTTTTATATAGTCGGCACTATCTTTTAATATTGCCTTTCAAAGACTAAAGTCGTAATATCTAGAATGGCTTGACAGGCTTGGCCAGACCCATGGCGTATCGTTAGTAACACATAACACAGTCTAAAATTCAAATTAAGAAACTTCCGTAAAAACACAGAAAATATATTCAATTTCTTTGTGCAGCCATATATATGCTATATGTAATTTATACACATAGGGAGATATTAAAAATAGTTAAACGTGCTAACTAATTACAAAATTGAAAACGCACTTCCAACAATTTTGCTCTAAGACAACATTTTAACGGAATCTCCTTGTGCCATCGTGTGTTTGTATTCTTTTTTTTTACAGAGAGAATGTTTTAGTGTAGTTTAGCAATGCCTTTTAAGTTCATTATCATTAAATGGCGTAACATCAATAAAATACAGCGCAAACAATTTTTCTTGTAGGTCATAATCTAACGCGATTCTTTTGCTTGTTCCGGAACTGTCTATAATGCAGGCTCAATTTTAAATAATAAACATCCCTTATTATATTTAAATTCATATTTGAAGTATATGAAAATCCGATTATACTCGTATATGCTTGAGTTTATGTGCGGACAGCGACAGTATGCAATTACAAATCATTAACTCTTTTTCAGTAACTCTTGAAGCAAATAAAAATTTTAGAAATATTCACGAAAAAAAATTACAGTAAATATTTATTCTATTTATTAAATTTTAATATTATAAGTCATTTTTAGATGATTTTCGCTAACAATTAAGCAAAAAAGGCATTTGAAAGACTTATAAGTGTTCAGTGTATTAACTGACGTTTATCACCATATAAGTTAAATTTATATTTTAAATAATCGTTCAATGGGATAGTAACATGTTATTAAAAGTGATTAAGGAGTTTTAGCGCGGAAGTATTTGTTTCGAAGAGTCAATAATACATCAGTCTGACTAATCTATATTCAAACAATAACTTCAAGCATTTGAAGCGACAGTCACGTATAATATCACAGATAATATGTCACATATAACTGATTTGTTTCGATATAGTTACTTATTGCAACACTTGTAAATGACTTAGTCAATGACGGAAATGCTTCGCATTCATTATTAAGTTCACAACAGAGAATATGGCAATTAAATAATGGAAATATATTTATGTATTTTTATCAATATCTAACTTGTAACAAATATTTTAGGGTATTTATTTTAACGCTGAAGTACGTTGTGTGAGATGATAAAAGAAAAATATAGATACTTATTCACACACGCAAACAGATAAATAAATAATTACGTTTGGAAAACTTATCTAGTAATTGAAATTTCAAATTTATTTCAAATCATAAATTAAATATGTACGTATATTTATGATTATATTAATTGTATTTAAATTTTTAATGTTTAAATAGAAATTTCATTTAAAGATTATCAGTTAAATGTGTAAAAGTATACATACTAAAAAGCATTTTAATTCTTAAAAAGCATTTTAATTCTACATAATTTTTTTAATAAGAGATATTGTTTCTGAAATAACTTTGAATAACTTTGATAACTTTTTGACTTTCGGTTTAATATCAATCTATAAATATAAAAGAATTTAACAAAATCTATTTATTAATTTATTACACAATGGTAATTCACCCATTTATTATCTATACTTTTTATTTAATTGTCTTTTCTTGCTATATTATAGTGCATTAATTCTTTTTCATTTACCTTATTCTTATATTATTTTTCACATTAAGAATTTTTAATTTCTTGTGCCTAGAATAGAGCACGGTTTTGCGAGTAAAATTGTCTTGGACGGATATACAAGTTTTATGTGTCCACAAAATGTATTTTTTTTTTTTTTAATTTCTATCTGACCGTGTTTCTGTTTGTCCTCTGTGTATGATCGAATATTTTATAACGTTTTTCATATAATTGAATCAATCATCAAGTGTATGTATTCGGCTATGGTGAACAGGTCACTCTTAAAATTAAGCATATATCAAAATAATCCCGTTTGTAAAATTATTTCGTGCCAATATTGACATGGTATTGGGAAAGTGTAAAAATCGCTATATCGAGACAATATTTTATTGTATTTCTTAACCAATATTCAATCTATGTATAACCAATATAGATTATATACTAAATAGATTGTTACCGCACTTTTTTTCCCGTTTTTCTCCATTTTGACTGCACATATGTTTTCAACTCGTATCTTTTCTCAATACTTTCGTTTTTGTTGTTATACTTGATACTAATCAATGCAATTAAAATAAGAGTTTATTTTATAAAATCGGAAACAATATTACTTGAAATTCATTATACTTACTTCGATATTTTGTGCTAGCTTCTGCGTAATGTTTATTCATACTATAATGACTTCCACATTCTTTTAAAACAAATTTATTTTAGCATTGCTGTAATATATAAAATATCGTAGAAAGCGAAATGTATTTTTATAAGTAAAAAATTTTATTTTTGGCCTTCTTCAAAAATTCATCGTTTCAAAAATTAGCAATTTTAAGGTGTGGAAATATTAGTTTATAGGATATGGGATTGAAATAATGGAGCAAGATTTTACACGATACTGAAAATATACTTTCCTATAAATAAAAACGTAAGTTTTAAAACAAAAATACTTATCCCTTTAGAATCAGATGAAGAATACACATTTTGTTCATCTTCAAAACCTAAACATCCTTCTACTTAAAATCATTGCTAACATTGTGAATATCTTTAAATCATATAATTTAGAAAGGAACTGCATTTTTCTTTGGAAAACTCGATATTTTTCTGGAATGCATTTATTCAGCACATAAAACCAGGTGTTCTCTAGTTTTTCTTTCATTATCTATCGAAAATTTTCGAAATACAAAAAATCTTACGTCAAAGAGTGGAAAAGAAAAGTTATGATGTATTCCCTAAATTTTACGATAAACAAACAGCATATGGTCTGTTACCCAGGATATCTTTAATCAATTTTTTGCATTAAATAAGTATAATTTTTAAGTGTAACTGTTATTTATTTTTAAATTTATAAAAGGTGCAATAGTATGAAAATTTTTGAAAAATACTTTTGCCAAAAATATTTTTTATATATTGCAAATGAAATGTATATAAATAATAGTGATAATTATGAAAAAATGCATTGCTTTTATCAATATATGTAATAGTAAATGTCAACATAGAATTTAAAAAGTATTCTATTCAATTTAATAATTAATTATCAGTAATAAGTTATTCATTAGTTATTAGTCATAAATAGTCTGTAAATTAAAAAATAAATTAAAAAATGTTATAAATGCACTTTTACATGATATTACATTTTAAATTAATTGCATTTGATGTCAAATGATAAGAGATATTTTTTGCATTAAATGAATATCTGAAATTCTAAGAATCTCGATAAATTATGCCATAAGTTTACTTTGAAAACAAAAGTAGGGTAATTGCTTAAAAATTTAAATGTATTTTATGAAATAAAAACTAACTGCATGGCTCAATAACTGATGTTCGTTCTGTAAAGATCAATGTTTACCTGATGTTTATTAAATACAATGGAGGAGGATCAGCAAATAAATAAGTAGAATGCTGCATTCATCATTAAAAAAGGTAAACCGAAACCTACATTATGTGTAACTTACTTAATGATGACAAAATATTGTTTTAAAAATGTGTTAAATTACTTTAAACCTTCGCACATTAGACTGTAAAAACAACATCGACAAAGAATATAAAAATACATATGTCAACATCTTAATTTTCAAATGTCACGCAATTGGCGTAAAAAAGGAGTGAAAGTGAAAATCGATTTTTAGATCCGAAAATCATTGGGAAAATAAAATGTAGATATTCAGGAAATTAGAATATTACATGTAGTATGTTTCTTATAGAAATCGAAGAGCGTGGAAAATATGATTACAAATATCTCGGAAATAAATTAAACGATCGACTTCATTCTTCATGCAAAAAATATGTTTTTTGTGTTTTACAGTCACTCCTTAAAAAAATCGAAAAATGTTTGTTACCTTTTATCAGAATGTATATTTCGAGTGTTCGAATAAAATTTCCATATCTGATAGTCAATATTATTTTTTCCTTTATAATATACCGTAAAATGGGGTGAATAGGAACAGCGGGGTGAATAGGAACGAAACTTCCCGGTCATACAAATAAATTCATTATAAATATACGTGAAAATATCTTTAGTAGCCAATTTTTTTATAAGAAGGTAATAACATTGAGAGTTGAAAAATTCAGTTTTCACATGTTTGCACCACTACTGGGGTGTATAAAAAAACTTCAAGAGGATCCCCAAAAACCTAATTTTTTTCAACGTCTTCAAAACTTTGTATGTGACTACAGTATTTTTCGTATTCTAAACCTAAGAGAGGGGATTTTTAATTAATGATAGACCTGTAAATGATATGCTGTATTAAATTCTATTTATTTCTAAACTGCATAATGAAAAAATGAAAAATGGCTTGAAACATCAGAGGTTTAAGATTTACGGGGTGAATCGGAACACGTTTTCTCTCATGGTTTATTTCTCTATACAGTAATAGTTTCATGTAATGTGTGAAAACATAAGCATGAATATGCATTATAACAATATTTTGTTTGTTCTAATTACTTGAATGGTTTAAAGGTGCCAAAAAATTACTTGGTTAAACAAAAAAGTCATCGCCTAATCTAGCAAACATGGAACATACAATAAAATAATTTAAAAATAGCAAATTAGTTAGAAAAACTGCACAGAATTATTCTCTGACATCCACAACATTACACAAACAACTCAAAAAAAAAAAAAAAAAAAAAAAAAAAAAAAAAAAAAAAAAAAAAAAAAACAATTAAAAAAGAGAGGGATGCAAACAGTAATAAGGGCTGGGGGTGAGGGCGTATTAGTAGATCATATTAATACATGCAGCGATTGGGGCTACTCAATAGATTCACTTACCCAATGACTACAAGTAAAGGATAACACAGAACTGGGCTGAATTTGTATTAAATTCTACTTCTGCAATTCGAATATAATTTCATAAAATAAGTTTTAAATTTTCTTGATTTCAAAGTTGTTTTCTAATTTTAAAAAGGCATATCTTTACTTGTATATAAAATAAAGGCTTGGTTTCACAGTAATTAAGTGTTCCTGTTCCTCCCTTATCATTATTACCTGTTTTTATTAACCCTATTAAAGTTTGAATCCTAATAAATAAAGTTTATAACATTTGTTCCGATTCACCCCTATCAGCGGGGTGAGTCGGAACACCATTAAAAAATTAAATAATACATATATAAAGAGTAAAAATGTTTCGTTTTTGATTAAAAAGTAAAGAACAAAACAAGACCGAAGTTTCTAGTAGAAAAATTTAAAAATTAAAAAATTAGTTGTTGCTTTTTTTGAACGTTAAAGTAGAAAAATGTTCCGATTCACCCCATTTTACGGTACTAAGTACACACTGATTTTCAAGCCTCTATCTCAACTTGTTCGAGAGATAGAGCGTTTACAGACAGACAGACGAATAGACCCACAGTCAGACAGACCGTCACGCAGACAAACATATATTTTTCTTGATATATATTTTTTTTTTGGAATCACCAGTATCTGAAACACGTAAATCCGTCAATTGTTTTATCCATTTTCTAAACGAGTGCAAGACTTACTCTATACTTTTTATGAAAGGAAGTATACTAAGAATAATGGGTAAGTAAGAAAGTCGATTGTATTACATTCTAACAGTTTATTAAAATCTGAACTCTGAACTCTTTAACTCTGTCATTTATCTACAATGTTGTTTTTACCATAGATCTAGTTGCATTGTAAAATCAAAATCATAATATTTTATGAATTTTAATACTAAGAGTACATTATTTAATAGTTTTAACAAGCAAGTATATGACAAATTCTTAAATGCACAAGGTTCTAGCTTGCAAATATTGGGATAAATGGAATACTCATCATCTAAAATCTGTAGAAAATAATAAAATTTGTTTATCTCTAACAGAAAACAAAAATGTTATATTTCTTTGAAGTCATTGCTGCATTATATGTCTTTTGAAACCATATACATTTTTTTTCTCTGCGATTTTGAAGAAAACCTAATATTTTTCTAACTGAAATTTATTGCAAATATATTTATTTAGTATATAACGCTAGTTTTTATATTTTAGTTATAATTTAAAACGGTTTTTCAAAGCATAAAATTATCTCAAATCAAGCAGTTTGTAGTAAAATAAATTATTCATGATACATTAACAGAAAATGTTCCACCCCAAATACCGTTATTAATCTCAGTTTTATTAATATCTGATGCCATTAAAAAACAACGTCTTCTGATGCACATTTTATAAATGCTATATCTTTTTCTTTATAACTAGTATCAATCCTTTCAGGGAAATTTTTTGCTGTAAAAAATAATGTATATTTTTATAATTTCTAAAACGATATACTTTCTGCATCAAACAAAAATTCAAAATAATTTTAAATTAGTTATCTCCTATTTGAATTTTTATTTTGCAAATTTTATTGAATTCGCCATGGTCTGATAAATCCAAGCCTGCTTTTATAAAAGTGATTTAAATGTTGTTGTTTTTAAATATTTTATTTACTCAAAAATATAGATATTTAAATTTTCAGAATAAAATCTTGAACTTAGTAAAAGAAAAGGTACACGGAACATATCAACACAGAAAAAAATTATTAAAAACAATCTGAATCTATTATATTTGTAGTTCTTTCCTTATGATATTATAAATGTAAAAAAAAATATTTATAGAAATATTTGTAGAAAAATTTGTAGAAAAAAAAACCACATTAATAATGTGAAATTGTGCTTTTAATACTCTTTAATATATAGATAACCTTTATTATAACAACTGATTAAATATATAGCTAAGAAATATTTTACGTAATAAAAGGAAAGATTTATCATATTGCAATGGGATGAAAAATTGATATGTTGTTTATCTGAAACATAAATGTACACAATTCTCTCGGAATTATTGCTACATTGGGAAACTTGTTTAAATATATAAATTAATAAGAAACTACAGTTATCTTTAAAACTATGTTTGAAATTTCGACGTATTTTGAGCTATAATTCTTTTTTTTTTTCAAATGTATGTAAGCACTTAGGATAATGCCTAATGGACTCAGAAAAAAAATCGTATAAAATAATCCAAATTTTTAAACAAATTATGATTGCATTATGGATGCCCGCACGTGATTCGTACAAATCATGACTGGTAAAACACATTGCCCGTACGACATACGGAAAAAAAACAAAACAAGAAAGCGGTTACTCAAACAAAGTTTACAAAACATGAAACTACTATGGTACAAACGTTTTCGCCTTTCCAAATAACAATTGGTTTTTAATATTCATTTTTTTTTCATGTATGCAAAAATGGGGGTTTACATCATATAAGATGCATGTAAATGTTTATTTATGTGAAATTGTATGTCTTTCGTTTTCATTTAGTAAACTTTTATTCATCGTTTGTATAAGGGTTGCAATTATTTATCTATATATTTTATTTATAATTTTATATTTATGATGATAATATTTTTGGAAGTAGTTTGAAATAGTTTGCATAACGTTATGCAGAAAAGAATTTTTAATTTGTTTTTCCTTTTCACTTTTATTTCATTTCATAAAAAGTTTTGCTGCATTTGTTGTATCTGAATCTATTTCTGATTCAAGGTGTGCTTCCTAATAAATATTCAAAAACTTCGAAGTCTGTTTTTTCAGGAACTTACATTAGTTTGGAAACTTTGACAAACTTTTCCAAAGAAAAGAAAAGTTTAAAAAGGAAATACAAATGAAAATTACAGCATTTCCTCACGGGAAAGATTTGAAACAAGTCATCACAGAATAAAGATCATACAACAAAAGTTCACTTTTTAAAGAAAATACACTACAAAAGTTAACGGTTAAAGGTTAAAGGTTGGTTTCTTGGATACGAACCATTTTATTATCTTATAAAATATAACGTAATTAATTGATCAACGTCACAGAAAGATTTTATAATTATGTATTACGAATATCATTTAATTAAAAGTATATATAACTTTATGTTTTCAGACCTTCATTTATTTTTTATAATGATTCTCGTAAATGACTATCTGTTACTCTGAAACATCCTCAATGAGTAGTTGAAACACTTCTGTCTTTTTAAACTACAAATTTCCAATTGCAGTTAAATCTCGTGAGAAATTTTAGTCATATATGTACTGCATATTGTATAATTTGCGGGAACGTATTGACACACTCATGACTGATAATTATAAACAATGAAATTAATATCAATAAATAGCTCCTCATTTAAATAAATACAGCTTCAAATAGATGAGTAATGTTGAAAATTTCCGAAGAAAAAAATTGAGATTTTTTTAAACAAAGATAGTTTTGAGGAATCACACTGTTAAAAGTGAAGGTGACAAACCGGTGCCATTTGGAACCCTAGGGTGCCACAGGGGCTTGGACATGTGGTTGCAGAGCCGACAGGTCTCTTACTGGGTGATTGGAGCTAAATAAGTTGCCATACACTTCGTATTGGCAGCAATGTGGCACCTCATCGGGTGACGGGAACCATGCGCATGCGCTGTGACGTGTGTCTTTCTGTTTTCTGTGACGGCAAGTAAAATCTATGGCTATGAGTGAATGAAGGTGAGCTCGATGGCCGAGCGGTTAGAACGCTGAGCTTGTAATCAGACGTCGTGAGTTCGAATCCTTCGACGGCCAAAAGTCGGTTTGTATATTTTTTAATATTTTATTATTGGACATTTTGGATTAAGGGTGCCATCTTTTCACCCTACTTAAAGGTGTCATTCTGGCTCCTTTATGGGTGTCACTAGTGAGACAAGCCTTTCACCCCTAAAAGGTGCAATGTGTCACCATTAGTTTTAACAGTGCACCACCATTAACGCCGAAAACGAATTTTCGACAAAATTTAGATTTTGAGCTGAAAACGAAAACGAAACCTAAATTTTGGTGGATTTCTAATAATCATAATAATAATCTGTGAAATTATAGATCTGTAGATTAAAATTAACAATTCATGTTTAACACTTCTCTTAAACATACATTTTGTGGCGTGCTTTTTTATGGATAACTTGTGTTTTAGAACTTTCCGGTAAAGTGCAAATAGTAAATGAAATTCTGACATTTGTATAAACACAATTCGTAGATAAATCATAAAGGAACGCGGAAGGTTTTTATTTTGAAATTCTGCAAGAGAAATAACATGAAGTAGAAAACTATGTATCTTCATTTCATTCAATATATTTTCTCTGTTTCGAAAAGACGTAAACAGTATCTAATTTGTTTCTACATGCTTCCTGTATCATGTACTTATTATTACGTTTTATTTCACGCGCTTGTATGGATACGTTCATATCTCCAATATAGTTTTGTAAAATCCTATTTGATAACAAACTGATGCATTTTTCTGCAAATAATAATATGTCAAAGCATGAAGTTCGGAATATGAATATGAATTTTTATCAGACATGAATTTTTATCAGAATTTTTACAGATAAAACGTTTGTAGATATGCTGCATTCATTCCTATATATAAAAAGTATTGCGTTTAAAATTCTTATTCTTTTTTCTGTAACATTTTGTTGTATGTTATATCGGATATGAATGAAATATTTAAAAGAACTAAAATGTTACTTCCACTTTCATTTTGATGTTCGATATGTAACATATCGAAAATCTTTGAAAGCTCACTAAGAAAAAGCATTATAATATGGAATGCATATTATAAAATGAAGTATTATAATATGAACACTTTCCTTATAAATGTTTGATGAATAATAAAAGCCTGCTATTTGTATATTAAAAGATAATAATTAATGCGCATGATCATTTTATATAAATACTAATTATTATGTTTGTTTATTCAAGAGTCTGAAAAATTTATAGAGCAACTGTATATTCACATTATTGACATCACATTAACATAAATTAGTAGTTGTATTTAATAAAAATCACTTATGCTAGTTAAAAGCGTTAAGAGTAATTAAAATATTATCCTAATTACTTATCTATCTATATTTATGTATATTATTATTATTTATAAATACAAATATTATTGTAGTGTAAGTATAAATGATATTTATAATTATTATGCCTAGTGTTACTATAACTATTATTAAAATACACATTTATATTATGTATTATTAATTATACAGATAATATTTATTTTGGTATATAAATGTCATATCTCTCTATATATATTTAATATTTTGCACTGTAAATTTTAATAGGTTATTTTTAATTGTAAACCATTTTTATTTAGATTACAGAATCAAGTTTATTTGTATTGGACGTTTGCGCTGTGATATAACTATTATATAAACATACATTAGGCGATTTTTTTAGGTACATAAATATTACAGACTAAAATAATCGTTAAAAAATAATGTTGCAATTTAATTCATAGGTTCTTAATTTTATACAAAAAAATCCTTACACTACAACATTCGGTCTCTTGTATACGTGATAATAAGAGGCTGTCACTTAAGACGGTGTATTGTAATACGGTCATCAACGTGAGGCAATACAAATTTGGTTTAAGATGCAATACCAGTCACAGAAAAAGACCCGGATGATAATGTTAAGTCTATGGTGGCGTTCCTTTTAAATATCTCGCTCAAATTTTAATATTTTTGCATGATTTTTTGCATAGGATAGCTGAAGAATATTTAAAACCGGGCTAGTTTTTACTTTTTACTTATCCATCATACATAGTATAGGGTAAGTCTTGCAATCGTTTTGAAAATCGAAAAAATTTTTTTGACGGATTTACACGTTTTAGATAGTGGAGATTCCGAAAAACATATTTTTAGAAAAAAAATTTGCCGTCCGTCTGTCTGTTTGTCTGTCAGTCTGTCTGTCTGTAAACGCTCTATCTCCCGAACAAATTGAGATAGAGGCTTGAAATTTTGTATGTAGTTACTATGTACGAATGGGACGAATCCTATTTAATATCAGCAACCTCGATTATACGGAACTATTTTTTTCGGACTCTCGAAAACTTCGTTCTGATGAAAGGTATATAAAAATTTTCGAATTATTTTGTTCTAAGGAATGGACGTAAAAGGCAATAAAATAACACACATTTTGCATATAGAATGAAGCCGATCGGATTATTAGTTGCCGAGATATTTGTAATCTTGTTTTCCACATTCTTCGATTTTTCATGACCCTGTATTTTATTCAAATTTCAATTCAGAAGTATATTTTAATTGGAAATGAGACGCTTAATCCGACGCAGAGAATTGTTAGTTAATAGAATTATTATTTTTGGAGTTTTAAGGATGTTTCTTTTGCGCAGTTCGGTACTACTTGAGTAGTTTGGCGTTTTATATAATTTGTCGAAATTGGTACATCAGCAGTTCTTTAATATAGCACTCCTAACTACTATGTATATTAACAATATTTAAATTTTGTTTATGAATTGCAATGCATTGTATAAATATATTCACATGTTTTATTTTCATATTCATATCCATGATGGGTAAGTATTACGGTGGCCCACAACGACTAGTTTGATTTTCGTTATATGTGTTTTATATTTGGATGGTTTCAGTTTCAGAACCGGTTCAAACCGGTTCTGAAAGTTAAAGTAATTTTAGTAAACAATCTGACATGGGCTAACATGAACTTTGCATTATCATCTTTGTCTTTTTCTGTGACTAGTGTTGCGCCTTAATGTAGCATGCAATTTCTTTCCATCATCACAAATTTATTATTCAGCTTCTCAGAGATGCGAAATATGTTGAGAATCGATTAAAATCGATATCGTATAAAACAACATCGATCATAATAAGAATCGATTTCTCAGTTCTAGAATCGATACTAGAATCGATATTTCGATATTTAGGTTCACACAGAGAAGCTCCAAATTACTAATTCCAAAACTTAGACAATCAGCAGAACCGTAATTACCGCCTCCCACCCCCCCCCATCCCCATTTAGGGAGGCATAGAATTAAGCTATTGCAGATTTTAGAGTCGGATAATAAGAATTTTAAATTGATTTCACTTATGGTTTTCACTTACACAAAAACTTTGACAAAATTGAGAGACATAACTCAACTAATAACAACACTGAATAACTTGGCATTAAACCGAGTATAAAGAGTGCCAAGAGCGTGTAACTAGGATGGGGAACAAGGAGTATAGACAAAAAAAAAAAAAAAAAAAAAAAAAAAAAAAAAAAAAAAAAAAACTTTTTTTTTCTAATGCCAACCAAATGTTACACGAGATAGTTTGGAAGAACATAAAATATGTCCCATTCCCAAGGGGGCTGGTAACCCCCACTCTTGACGGAAAGGCGACCATAGCCCAAATGTATCTTTTGTCGAAGTTTCAAAATGAGGATTTACAATAAAATAGAACGAGAATTGGACATTTTAAAAATTGCATGCATACTTTGAACGGCCCATATAGTAAAGATTGGCGAGGAAGGGGGGGGGGGACGAGGGATTAGAACGGACGATCTTGAAAAAAAAAGCATAATTAACTAATAACCCAAATAACTGAGCTTCTAAACAAAAATATAGTGTTTAACTTAGTGTTGAATTCATGGGGTGGCCCGCGGGGAACATACACTCTTTGAAACTATAAAAAGTGCCAAGAGCATGTAACTAAGTGGGGAGAGGGGTAGTAACAGAAAAAAAAACGAGGAGATAAAAGCTTTATAACGATATGTTACATGAGATGGTGTGGAAGAAACAAAAAATATGCCCCCCCCCCACCCAGGGGGGCAAGATGAGTCCCAAACGGACAGAAGGGCGACCCCGGCCCATATGTATCTTTTGTTGAGGTTTCAAAATATGGATTTATAACAAAATAGAACGAGGATTAGACTTTTTTTTAAATCTCAGTCATAATTTGAACGAACCTGTAAAGATTGGTGAGGAAGGAGGGGGGGGCGGTAGGACGGGCGAACATGAAAGAAAAAAAAAAAATAGTGGCACTCTGAGAGTGCCGATAGAAGTGAAACCTTGAACAATTACGTGTGTATTTTTGAATCGCCAGGAAATACTTTTAAATGAGTGAAAAAAGGTTCTATAATATTAAAGAACATATTCATGTCTATTAAAAAAAAAAAAAAAAAAAAAAAAAAAAAACGCGCGATACCATATGTCCAGCTATTGTAGTTAACTCACTATAACTACTTTCTTATACTTTAAAACGCGATAAATACACCAACCAAAATTAGACCATACTATCGATAACTTAATCCTTATCCAAATAAATCATTTTGTATTAATGCCTGTTACAATATCTGTAGATTACTTTTTGAATTTTTCAAATCGGACATTCCATTCAAAAGATATTACGAATTTAAAGATGATAATCTAAAGAAACAATAGTGTTGCTGAGTACTCGGTGGCCAAAAAGCTTAGGGATTACGTGTGCAATCAAACGATTGCGGGTTCGGACCCCAGTTTCGCTGATATGTATCACTGTTTTTTTTTTTTTTTTTTTTTTTTTTTTTTGAAGAAGTTTGAAAAATTAAAATTTTAACACATTATGGGTCCGTAATGTGACCTGAAATGATGGGAGAAAATTTCTTTTGCTAAATTTGCATTGTATGAAGCATAAGCTTTCAATAGACATATTGTATCAAGAAAAAGCCCCTCTGTCCCCCCCCCCCAAAAAAAAAGGTCCTATTGGGAAAACCGGAAAACTGGAAAAGCAAAAAGAACGGCGAGAAATGGTTAGCTATACTAGAATTTTTCTCATCACTGTAACTCCTATAGAAGCAAAGTTATGGCCTTTTAAAGATTGAAATGAAGTGAAGAAATAAGCAAAATTAGGTGAGTGATTGACAGAGGGGGGGAGAATCCACAGCTCTGGGGGTGCCATGTAGCTTAAACTTTTAAGTTAAAAATGGTAGAAAATTAAATGAGCGAAATTTTAAGGTGTATATTGGGGGAGGGTGCAAGCCCCCCCCCCCTCAAAAATTTTTTTGTTTCTTTTGAAGAAACAAAAAAATATACCCCCCCGGCGGGGCGCAGATAAACCCCAAACGGGCGGAAGGGCGACCCTTTATTTATCTTTTGTCAAGGATTTAAAATGTGGATCTAAAATAAAATTGACCGAGAATTGGACATTTTTAAAACTGTATGTATATTTCGAACGGCCCTGTAGGTTAAAACTGACGTGGAAGGGGGGATTAGAAGAGACGAGCGTGAAAAATAAAACATAATAAACTAATACTTCAAATAACTAGACTTTTAAATAAAAATATAACGATTTAACCTAGTGTCGAATTAATGGGGTGGCCGCAGGGGATTACCCCTCCCCCCCTCCCCAGAAGTTATGAGATTTTATGTTTTTTAATGCACAAATTACGATTCCCCCTCCCTTACAGAGCTGTAAAACATGATGCCTTTCTCCGGTGTCGCAGAAAAATAACTGCATTCAACACTGATTTAGCCTAGAAAAAAAAAGAAAAAAAATCGAAATCGAATCTAAAGATCGACATCGAATCTAAAGATCGACATCGAATCTAAGATCGACATCGAATCTAAAGATCGACATCGAATCTAAGATCGACATCGAATCTAAAGATCGAAATCGAATCTAAAGATCGACATCGAATCTAAAGATCGATCTTACGGGCAGAATCGATTTTACATTTTTACTTTCTTTTGTAACTTTACAAGAAGAGAGTATTAGATTCGTGAAAAATTTTGACTTCCCGTTTTTGATGGATTTATATATTTTAGAAGGTCTTTAACACGATTTCATGGTTTTTAAGAAATATCTGTCTGTGTGTGTGTGTGTCACTCTGTGAGTCTGTATACGACAAAAATTTCTGACAGTTCTATCTGAAGAACAAATGCACGGAATTCCACAAAACTTTAGATGTAGTTTGACCTTGATATAAACTGAATCTAATTAATTTTTGGTGCATATAGCCTAACAGGTGGCGCTGCTATGCTGCATTTTTTGCGATTTTCGCAACAGCTATATCTGAATAACGAATGAACGGATTTTCATCACATTTTAGATCCAGTTAGTCCTTGACATGAATTGATGTTTTTTACATTTTGATGTATATAGCTTCTCAGATGGCGCTGCTATACTGAATTTTTCACAATTCCCACTCAGCGCCATGTGAAAGAGGGAGGGACGAAAGGAAGCGGTCGTTCCGAGCACGGAAATTTAGGGGGCGCAAAATTTTTACTACTAACATCACTTCTAGCCTATCACAAGAAAAAGCTAATAGGGGAGGGGGAGCTAAATTGGAACTTTGAACCGGGCGCAGTTCTCTTTTCGCACGCCCCTGTTTCCATTTTAGCTTTATCTCAAGAACTAATGCACGGACTTTCATAAAAATTTAGATTCAATTAGTCCTTGATATTATTTGATGCTAATTACAATTTGGAGGAAATCGCTTAAGGGTGTTCTTAAATCAAAAAGGGCAACTTTGTGACACATGCATTAATTTATTTTTGTTCGGAAATTCATGAAAATAGCAGGTGTTGTTGTTCAGAAACTGTCTAATTGCACTCATTCTTTTGTTTTTTAAAAAACACAATAGATTTTTCATAACAAGCCTTCAAAGTTGACACTTTTGAGCATGTTTCCCGACGAAAGCAGAAAAACCGGTCGAAAAGGAGGAGAAAAACGGGTGATTGCGTCATCGAAATAGCTTATAACTCGATAAGTAATTTAATTATCATAAAATGGAAAAAAAAGTTCAATTCGAAATCGCTTTCATAGTCAGGCATTAAAATTTTATAACCTTTTGTTAAAAAATGAATTTGTAAATGTGTCAAAACGTTTTTCGCTTGTTGAGCGGATCAGTTAAGAACACCCTTAAGAGATGGCGCTGCTATACTGCATTATTCATGATTAACGCAATAGTGCTATCTCAAGAACGAATTTTCATCAAAATTCAGATTCTGTAAATCTCTGACATTGATTAGTGTTATTTAGTTCTTGGTGTAAATTGCCCAACAGGTGGCGCTGATATGCTGCATTTTTTATGATTTCGCAATAGCTGTATCTCGCGCTTTCATGGATTTTCATCAAAATTCAGATTCAGCTGGTACTTAATAAAAATTGATCCTGATCAATTTTGGTGTACATCACTCAAAAAAAAAAACGCTATTTTGCAGGGTGGGGGGGGGGGGGGTTCTGAGGTTTCTTTAATTCTTCTATCTTAGAAACTAATACACTGAAATTTTGGAATTGGCACATCCGTCTATTTTATCTTCGACTTTTGAAGGAAAATGAAAATTAGATTACCTTCAGAGAAATCGATTAAAAATTTTAAAGAATCGATTAAATCGAGTTGGCCGTAGTATCGATTAAATCGATTTAAAAAATCGAAATCGCCCATCACTAACATAGGGTGTTAAATGATAAAAAGCTGAAGTCAATTTCACATATTTAATTTAAATTTAACAGAGGCATATATAAATATAGTATTTCTTACCATCTCTTATATTTTATCAGACTCTATCCATAAGTACATTATAAATACAGAGTAGTTTATAAATGAAAGATTTTATTACTAGATTTTTTTTGTTGGTAGTTTTTCTTCTGTAAAATTACACTCATTTTTATTAAACGGTAAAAGAATTAATTCCTTTTATATATAACAATATGTAATTTTCAAAAGGATAAATAATATAAATGTTAAATAATTCTTGAGTGAAATAAATTACATATATTAAAATCTAAGTATGACACACATTTTAAAGTAATTCTGAATTACTGTAAATAAATATATTATTTAATACTTTAATATAGTGATCAATTATCAGTTCAGAAGAAAATAGATGTTATAAAATATGTTACATTATTTTTTTCCCTTACAACGTAGAAGTGTGGCCAGATGAGCTACTCTTTTTTTTAGGTGCGTTCGTAATTATGTAGATACGTAGCACCTATTGTTGTCGCTCAGTCCGTCCGTCTGTCCGTCTGTCTGTCCGTCTGTCTGTCCGTCTGTCTGTCCGCATATAACAACGCAAAAACTACCCAAACGAATCGTTTGAAATTTAAAATACATAATTATTACATAAATTTGTCGAGTCATTTCAAATTTTATGAAAGTCGGATGCATAGATCAATTACAGGGACAATCAAAAGGATTCCGTTACATTACGGTCAATGGGGAAAAAAGTTTCAAATGCATTTTAATCATTTGAAATTTAAAATACATAGTTATTACATAATTTTGTCGAGTTATTTCAAATTTTATGAAAGTCGGATGCATAGATCAATTACAGGGGCAATCAAAGTATTCCGTTACATTACGGTCAATGGGGAAAAAAGTTTCAAATTCATTTTAATCGTTTGAAATTTAAAATACATAGTTATTACATAATTTTGTCGAGTTATTTCAAATTTTATGAAAATCGTATGCATAGATCACTTACAGGGACAATCAAAAGTTTCCGTTACATTACGGTCAATGGGGAAAATGTTTCAAATGCATTTTAATTGTGTTGCACTCATTCGAACTTAATAAAATTTATATACAATATAAAGTACATATTATAATATGCATCTTACATAATTTGTGATGCAAAGAACATTTGTTATTGATTTACAAGGCCACACAAAAGTATTCCATTACATAATGGTATAGGGAGAACATTGTTTGATGAACGTTTTAATTGCAATTCACTATTTGCAATTTTATGAGATTGATATATGAGAGTAATATTTTTAAAACTTCATTATCGTACGAACGCACCTCGTTTGCTACGCTTCACGTGCAATTTCCAACTTTTTTTAATTCAGATTCATGTCTGGAACCACTTTTCTGAAATGGTAAATTACATTATTTAAGGTAAATTACATTATTTAATGGTACATTATTTAAGGTGAGAATAAAAAGAATTTTACTGCTTCAAAAAGTGGTGCCAGTCAAGAAATTTGAATTTAGAAAAAGTAGCCCACATTCAACACTGTTACGTAGTATTATTTCCCTTTAGGTACAAAAATAAACACTATTCAAAAAGATAAATAATGTAAATTTCAGTGACTCTAACAAAAGTATTTAATTCTAAAAAATGTTACACAGTTTAAACTAATTCAGAATTTCAAAACTCAGTAGCAAAATTAAAGAATTTAAATTGAGTTAATCAACAGATGAGAAGAAAACAGGTATTATTTTATAAAAGTTGAAGTACAGAAAAATAATGTCTATTTTAATTCATTTTTTATAGTACCAGTCTTTATACCTTTACAACATCTGAATGAAAGTAAAAAAATATGCCTGATTGTGCTTCAAAGGAAATAAAAAAAAAATAATGTGCTAGATAAATGTATGAAAGAAAATGCATCTTAAGTTACTCTTAAAACATAATTCTTAAGAAAAAAATATTATTAGTAGAGTTACATTAAAAAATAAGATTATGAAAAAAAAATATTTTATAAAGAAGCGTTGATTTCTATTATATCTAAGTAATACCTAGAATAAAATTATGTAAAATAAAACTGGAATATATAAATGTAAAAGTTATTATAATAAAAGGAAGAGCGTCTTATAATGGAGACTCCATTATATATAGTTTTTGGTCAAAATTTATTCCTTTTAAAAAATTGCATTTCAGTTAAACTTTACAATTTAGGAATGAGGTATTCATTGCTCCCTTTTCCCACAGTTTAATATTCTATTAAGTAAGGAAAGGTTTTCATTAATTCTTTTCTCTTACATGATTTGTGTGAGACTAATTGTGATGACTTACTGAAATAAAATTAAAAAAAAAAAAAAACAATTCTTTTCAATCTGCGCTTCTCCTAGTTTCGTTGAAAGGTATCTTTGCGATTTCAATAACTAAAATAAAATCTAATCTTTGTACAACTGCTGGCGGTTTTCTTTCTCTTCATAAAAATTTTGTCCTGATCAACATCTGCACTGATTGTAATGCCACTTGGATTTTTACTATTGTCCAGTGAAGACCTATTGCCTCATGTAGCTCTTATAAAAGCTCTTAGCTGGAAAAAATCAATTCTTATAAACTGTGTTTTCAAGGGTCACTCCCTGAGGACTGTAGTTATCTGCTTATTACTGCATGTCTTAATTAAAAAAAAACAAGAAGAGATTTTGCTGGTGTCCCTCATTGCTTCGGTATACCTGTGTTATTTCCTCTGAATCTGAGAACTATGTTTATCCGAATTCTGTCGTTTAGAAAGGAGCTCTTACTAGCGGCCAATATAGCGGCACCCAAAATCGTCTATACATGACTTGGAACGACACCACCCAAAAAACTACGTTACACGTCTTGCAAATGGGTAAAATTGTAATGTTGTTTTCTCTGATATTTTTTTTTAAAAATCAGAAAATATGATTCTTTCAACATTATAAAAAAAAAGCAATTACAAATATGAATACAGTCCTTGATAGTATTAATCATACTAATATGTATTTCAATACATAATTCATTAAATCTACAGAATTACATTATCTTAAATATTGCTTATATTGCTGTGAATCCTGGAACTTACAAAGAAGGTCTCCATACGGGCATACTCAGAAAATTCTGAAAAAATTACAGAATGTTCTTCTCATGAGGATATATACGCTTATAAAAAAATTTCGGCGGAACCCCTTTAAAATGTTCGTAAAAAACATAATGAACATCTCTCTTATTTGGCGGTTTACACTACCCAACATCAAAAATGTTTCGGGCTCAAAAATAGGTATTTCTGAAGAATTTTGTCTCGCTAAACACGAAAATCAACATAAAAAGTTGAGATTAGTTCTTGTATTCAAGATAGGAACCAATTTGAGAAATCTCACTATGGCTTTTATATGGGAAATCGAATGTTTGGAAGTTGGTACGCCTAATAGCTATAATTATCCTCAACTGCATTCTCTGTATAGAATCCAACCAGAAATCAAGATCACAGAATACAGAGCTCGTTCCAATAATCTACTTTATTTTTTAGAGAAGAAAGAACATGTAGTTGCTTGTACTGATGTTAATGGTTTGATGAATTCAATGAACATAACTCATGATCCACCGACGTGGAGGTTATTTATAGACTCTTCCAAACTTAGTTTGAAAGCAGTCTTACTACCTACGAAACATTATTCCTTCCATTCCCAATAAACATTCCGTTCACATGCAGGAAACTTGCGGGAATGTGAAATTACTTCTCGAGTCAATCAAATACGAGGATCATAAATGGCAGGTTTGTAGTGACTTGAAAGTAATTGCTTTACTCCTGGGAATGCAATTAGGCTATACCAAGTATTGCTGTTTTCTGTGTTTGTGGGACAGTTGCGATAGAAACTCTCACTACATAAAAGACTAATGGCCTTCAAGAAATCTAAATCCCGAGGACAGAAATGTCAGAATATGAGCCTCTAGATGAACCAAAAAACATTCTGCTTCCACCCTGCAAATTAAGCTGGGATTAATGAACTTCGTGAAAGCCATGAACAAGGATGGAAAAGCTTTCCAGTAACTTAGAGCGAAATTTCCAAGACTGAGTGAATCAAAGGTTAAAGAGGAATCTTTGTGAGTCCTCAAATTCACATAATAATGAAGGATCCTGCTTTTAATAAAGTTTTGGAAGGAAAAGAGCAAAAAGCTTGGGAAGGTGTGGTACGAGGATTTCTAGGCAACAGAAAAGCCGAGAACTACCAACAGTTGGTGAAAAAACTCCTACACAAGTACCATGACCTTGGATGCAAAATGTCTCTGGAGCTTCATTTCCTCCACTCCCATCTTGATTTTTTCCCTAAAAACTGCGAAGTTGTAAGGGTGAGCATGGTGAAGAGTTGCACAAAGATATCTATGTAATGAAAAGCAGGTATCAGGGTCATTGGGATGAGTCAATTCTGGCCCACTACTGTTGGACTGTTACAAGAGATGCTCCGGCGTTGACATACAAAACATACGTTGACATACGGCGTTGGCAATTCAAAAGGAAACATTTGCAAGAATAGGCTAAAAACAACCACTGCTTTTTGAAAAATGAACATTATTTAGTGAATCTTGCCTATTGCATTGTATTTATTACATAGAATTTTTTTTCTTCTTCAATTTGTTTTTTAAGTTGATGTGTAGGTTGTTATGCGTCTTTCTCAAGTGTGCTGTATTGTATCTGGAAAACAAGAGCTAATAAAAAAAATTTCATTTACATATTCGTTTTTTTTAAACCAAAATTAGTAGGAATTAGCTGTTTAGAACCAGGAAACTGTTGTTGTTTTTTTGTTGGCTAGTGTTATCAGCGGTTGGCGACGAAATAAAATTTCAAAAAATACTTTTGTATGTCAAATACTTTTTAAGGTAAAAATGTTTCATCTTGAACTTGTTTAAAGAAGTTTTATTTATATAACGTTAGTTTTGTCAGCTTTAGTTTGTTTTAACTATATTTTTGTCATAATGTATTTAGAATGAAAAATAACTGTGGAATTTTATGAATTAAAACAAAATTTAAGTTAATTAAAATTGTTTCAATCTGAAAATTAACTCCCATCTAATTGAGCTCTGTCGATTCAATTTTGTTGCTATGGAAACAAAAATTTCTCCGATACCGAAATGCATTATTGCAGCATTCTTCATCTGGCCTTTATTTTGTCATACGCTTAAATATATGAAAAATACTTTTCAATATAAAAATATTTTTTATATAAGAAATTATTTTTAAAGTGATAAAATCAAATAACTGCATCAAAAGCAGCAGAAATATGTACTGCAAATACATCTATGTATCAAACCCTCTAGTTGTTCAAATTTAAATGCATTAAATACTATTTAAATGTATTCTAAAATTTAACTAATAAAAAAATTTCAGGTGCATTAAAATCGTTTGCTTTTGGCGAGTGAAAATGCTGCTCGCCAAATCGCGTGATGGTTTAATCTTTTCGCGCCGAATACTCGAAAGTATTTTATTTTTTTACTGAGTTTCTTATGTAATTCCGCCGTTAAATTTGACTAATCCTTTATTATATACATGAGTAGGTTAATCAATATTTTTTTTCAAAAAATTCTGAGTATGCCTAGTATGGAGACCTCCCTTGTTAGTGAACGGAATATTACATTCCAAACACTTAGAGGGTTAATGAAATAATCTTAAGAAAATCTTTGCATATAATTTATCAATTTCACATATAAATTATCATATGTCCATGTTTTAAAATATTGTTACAAAATACTAAATAAGCAAAGATTAAAACAAAATTTATTAAGAAAAAAATGTTAGTAGTAGAGTTGTTGTAAAAATTAAGATTTTGAAAGAAAATTTTTTTATATTTCAAAATTTAGGGACAAAATACTATATGTAAAAAGACAAGAAATACTAAGTAATTAGACGAAAAAACATTTATTTAACAAGCAAATAAATGCAGGGATAAAGCAGGATAAAATTTAATATGAAAAATAAGTTTAAACTTGGTTTAACTTGGTTCGGATCCAAGTTTTACATGAATCCGAAAAAGCGGTTTCGATAGATTTATTACTATTTTCATATGTCTTGCTTTTTCATATAATTTTCATGATTTTTGCGTAATATTATACTTTATATATGATGAAGATAACAGCTAGCCTTTTGCGAATGTTATAGACGGATGAAGCACTATTCATCTGTCATTAAACCTCCACTGGGGACGTATATTCCGAGAACTGCGTTTACTAAGCAAATGAAAATCGTCACAGTGTATAAACAACGCTGTTACATGAAGCTAAAGATTCTGTTCGCAAATACATTCGTTCTCGCTCCGATTTTTTTCGACGTAGCCATTTCTAATGGTACAATGTAAAAAAAAAAAAAAAAAAAAAAAAAAAAAAAAAAACGTTACATTTACGGCGAAGCAATGTTGCCAACAGTACTAGTCTTTGGGGGCCACCTTAATACTTACCCATCATGGGTAAGGAATATGAAAATAAAACATGTGAAAACTATTTATACAATGCGTTGCAATTCCAAAACAAAATTTAAATATTGTTAATATGCATAGTAATGCTCTATTAATGAATTGCTCATGTACCAATTTCGACAAACTATATAAAACGCCAAACTACTCAATTAATACCGAACTGCGTAAAGGAAACATCCTTATAACTCCAAAAATAATAATAATATAAACTAACAGTTTACTGCATTGGATTAAGCGTCTCATTTTCAATTAAAATATACCTCTGAATTGAAATTTGAATGAAATACAGGGTCATGAAAAATCAAAGATTGTGGAAAACAGGATTACAAATATCTCGGCAACTAATAATCCGATCGACTTCGTTCTATACACAAAATGTGTGTCATTTTATTGCCTTTTACGTCCATTCCTCTGAACAAAAACATTCGAAAATTTTTATATACCTTTTATCAGAACGAATTTTTCGAGAGCCCGAAAAAAATAGTTCCGGATAATCGAAGTTGCTGATATTAAATAAGCTTCGTCCGATTCTTACATACTAAGTACATACAAAATTTCAAGTCTCTATCTCAATTTGTTCGGGAGATAGAGCGTTTACAGACAGACAGACTGACTGACAGACAGACAGACGGCAATTTTTTTTTTTCTAAAAATATGTTTTCCGGAATATCCACTATGTAAAACGTGTAAATCCGTCAAAAAAATTTTCGATTTTCAAAACGATTGCAAGACTTACCCTATACTACGTATGATGGGTAAGTAAAAATGATGGTATCATTGCTGCCAGCAGTTTTTGCTGTAAACTTAACGATTTTTTCCCTACAATGTATAAAAACATGCCCCATCTCAAATGCCCGGTATTAAAAAAAAAGTTGCAGAATGATCTAATGCCACAATTGTAGCAACAAAATTGTAGCAACGTTAAATATTTTGTATGCATGCAAGATTGTGACATTCCACATGTCGCCACATCTGTACGAAAACTGCAGCAGAATATTTTTTAATGACGAAAACACATCTTGTAAGTTTGCAGTTTCAGAACCAGGGTCCCCAAACCTTACTCCAATGGGTTTCTGGTTTTGGGGTTATTTGAAATCACACATGAAATCCCTTAAATTTGTTAGAATTGAGAGGTACCATGAAACAGCCAGTTGTACAGATTCTTTATGCTATTTTAAGTTATCAACAATCTCACGCGTGTAATGCGTTATTGCCGGCGATGATGTGCATTTTTAAATCTGCTAATAATTCAAAATAAATGTTATATTCTCTCTTCTGTTTTATGTTGACGTTGGTCTTTAAGTAATTTTTTACAAGTGTTTTACGCCGGCTGTTTTCATCGTTCGCCTATTATTCCAATGTAATTTCTGGTTTATCAATGCGCTGTGGATTTTGCACAAAAAAAGGTTATTGCAACTTGAAAATTCAGAACTTTTTAACTTTAAACACAAACGTGAGAGGTGTTGTTTTAAATTAGTACGATTTCGATTATTTAATTTTAAATGCGTATATTTTAAATTTATTTTCGATTGGTAAAACCGGGGTTGTAAGCGCTGCACCACAAATGAATGAATTTAACCACTAAAATTTTATATTTTTGCCTTTATTAAATTTCAGAAATCTTGTCATTAATACCATTAAATACCATTAAAAATGGTGGTATCACCACGGATTTTTGACGCAGCACTTGTATCTCTGTTAAACTATTAGGCCGATAGAAGCTCGTGTAACGGTATTTTTTTAATGAAATTCTTCTATATTATACACATATTTATGTGTCATGTATGGCGATTAGTATTATTTGCTGAAGTACATTTTAAAAATGAAGGAACTTTAGAATAGCAAACCATTTGAATTCTTTGATTGAAAAAAAAAAAAATTGATAGATTACATTCCTTATCCCTATGGCGAGGATTTTGTTTATTTTCTTGATGGTTTAGAATAATTAGAAATAAACTTATCGCTTAATTTTATAAAATATGCTTAGTTTAAAACTAACTTTATTAATAAAGAGAAAGAAAGACTATACCCTGTGTTCACAGTTTACCTCAGGATCTTAAATTATCCCTTATTTTCCAATGCTTTAGCCCACTTTAATGGATATTTACAGTTTCACTTTCACTATAAAAAAAAGGACAACACCTTAAATGCCGCTTAAAGAAACAATTAATTTAATATATCACTTTACCAAGAGATATAGGATTACTAAACCGCTTATTATCTTTTAATTAATCATTTTGAAACCCATTATCCATAGGAGAAAAGAAAATCTTTAATTAATTTTGAACGTGAAAATAATTAAATGCGGAAAAATTTGTCAAGGATATTTCTATCATAAAATTAATTTTTCTTTTAAATTATGTTGTTTATTATAATCATTTTTTTTCGGATTACATGTAATGATATTAAATGGATGACATTAATTGACGTTTCTAATAAATTTGTTTTTGTGGTTTTTATTGTAAATATATTTTTCAAATTTTATTTTAAATGTACTACGTATGAGGTATCTGTTTATCCATAGTAGAGAAGTTATATTTTATAAGATATACTAAAAAAAAAAAAAAAAAAAAAAAAAAAAAAAAAAAAAAAACGAGATGATGTTATTGTAATTTTTTTAAAGACGAATGGAAATTTAAATTAACTAAGAAATTTAATTAATTAGTATAAGGAAAATGATAACGTCTCTATTAAATGTTAAGCAATTACATTTTTCGTGAATTAGCTTTGAAATTTAATAAGGATAATCTTTTTAAGATAATTTTGTTTAATATTATTTTTTAAATATTAGGAATGTTAATAATATATTCAACATTACTCTATTAGTTATGTATTTATTTTTTGCTTTTAGGATTAAATTTATTGGAATAAATTATTTATAAAGCTATTATAGCAATTAATATATAAAAATAAATGTCAATCCCTATTTAGAACTGTTATTTTTTACGTACTTTTTATTAAATAATTACAATTAACGTCGCTTGTGTTGTGTATAGTTGTTTCTTTTTCCATATTAAACTAAAATTAATTAATTAAATTTAATTAATGAATTAGTGTTTGAAAAATTCTATTAAATCTAAGTGTCATCCCATACAAGTTGAAAAAATATATTTGAACATATGTGGATGAATAAAAAGTATTTGTTAACGAGTGAAAATTTGAAGAAGATATATAAATATACAGGGTGATTCATAAAAGAGGGGCAGAACTTTAAGGGGTTATAGTACACTTAAAGACAAATAATATTAAATAGGAGACTAAGGGTCCCAGACGTATTCCCAAGGAGATAGGGGGCATTAAAGTTTAGGGTCCGAAATTTCAAATGATTATAAAAAATGGAAAAATTGGTCGATTCGTTTGCGGTTTTTGCAAAAAAATTTCTTTATGCCAGTATTTTCTTGAAATAAAACTTTAAAGTTCAATTTCAAAAAATGCCGATAGGGGGCGCTTTAGACTTTGGAGTAACAAACAACTATTTTTTAACGTTATTTTTTGTATTTCTTTAAATGATTTCGAAAGCTTAGACTTAAACTTAAATTTTGATCTAAAAATCTGAGTCCTAACGAGTAGTTAAGTAGCGTAAACTGAAATTTGAAATTTTAAACCCTTCTCCTCCCAGAACAAAAATCAGTTATTCCCGATCTTTGTGTCGTAGATTAGGCTCTAACTACTGCCGCGTTTTGCTAAAATTATTCTTTATGTCAGTATTTTCTTGAAAATAAATTTTAAAGAAAATTTTCAAAAAATTCCGATAGAGGGCGCTTTAGACTTTGGAATAACGAACAACTATTTTATACCGTTATTTTTTGAGTCTCATTAAATGCTTTCTAAATCTTAGACTTAAACTTAAATTTTCAGCTCAAAATTTGAATCGCTGAGCGTGGTTCAGTAGCGAGGGGAGGGGGTTCAAATTTCAACTTCTGAACATAGTTCAGTTTGCACTACTTAACCATGCCCAACGATTCTGTGCTGTGATACGAGGCAAAAATACAACTTTCGTCAAGGACTGCATAGTCGGAATTCACTCATAAAGGCACTGGCACAGTTGGAAACGTCGCTCATGCAAACGTTAAAGCTCCATTCCTGACGCTAGTCACCGGGTGAAGAAGGAGACAGAAAGTATGCAAATGTCAAATGGGGAAGAAGAAGAACACGTATTCAAAATTTCGACACGATTCAGGCATAAAAACCATGAACGGTGAGTCAAGTGTAAGTCGCTGTAGTAATGAATCGGAAGATGGTGCCCTTCACGAATAAGGAAAAGGCTGAGATGCATTTAATTTACGGAGCGGCAGATGGAAATGGTGCAGAGACACAACGAATGTACGGAGAGCGATTTCCCAAAAGGCGGTTGCCTAACCGCAAAACTTTCGAGCGCTTGCGCAGACAGTTGTGTGAGACGGGATCATTTCTCGCTTCCCGGTCGAATGCAGGTCGTGCAAAAAAGGACGAATCAGTAGTTGTTGCAGAAGCCATTCTGGATGTAGTAGCGGCGCAGCCAAGTACAAGTACACGAACAGTGGCTAGGCAGGTGGATACCTCACAGTCCATGACTTTGAGGGTACTGAAGGATGAACATTTGCTCCCGTTTCATGTGCAACGAGTCCAGAAACTGTCTCCAGGGGATTATCCAAATCGTATTGAATTCGCCCGCTGGTTTATGCAGCAGAACGCGCTAAATCCGAATTTTGGACGAACTGTGCTTTTCACCGATGAATGTACCTTCACACGTGAAGGTACATTTAACACACACGATGCACATGTATGGGCGGATGTCAATCCACATGCTACGTATCCACATGCTCATCAGAGACGCTTTTCCATCAATGTTTGGGCAGGAATCCTCGGAGACCACCTAATCGGACCGTGCCTACTTCCTGAACGCCTCAACAGTAAAACATACCTTACATTTCTGCCTGTTAAACGTTGTTCCTCCACGCATCCGGCGGGTCATGTGGTTCCAGCACGATGGAGTGCCAGCCCATTACGTACGAGACGTCCGCAACTATCTGGACATCACATTTCCGAACAGATGGATTGGTCGAGGTGGTCCTGTTGCTTGGCCTGCTCGCTCGCCAGATCTTTCACCCCTCGATTTCTTTTTTTGGGGACAATTGAAGGCTCTTATGTATGAGACACCCATTGAATCCCCCGAGGAACTGGTCGCCAGACTTTCCGCCGCTGTAGGGGAAGTGCTCGAAAAGCCTGATGTTTTCGCGAATGTTCGCCGTTCCATTCTTCGCCGTTGTTCTGCGTGCATAACCTCTGGTGGTCACAATTTTGAACATTTATTGTAATTACATGTTAATAAATATGCTTTGGTAACATAATCCTAATTTGTGTCTTTTTACCTCGTATCACAGCACACAATGTGTGGACATGGTAAACTGAACTGTGCTCAGGAGTAGAAATTTCAAACCCCTCTCCCCAGAAACTTAACCACGTCTAACGATTCAGATTTTGGGCTGAAAATTTAAGTCTAAGCTTTAGAAAGCATTTGATGAGACACAAAAAATAACGGTATAAAATAGTTGTTCGTTACTCCAAAGTCTAAAGCGCCCTCTATCGGAATTTTTTTCTTTAAAATTTATTTTCAAGAAAATACTGACATAAAGAATAATTTTAGCAAAACGCGGCAGTAGTTAGAGCCTAATCTACGACACAAAGATCGGGAATAACTGATTTTTGTTCTGGGGGGAGAAGGGTTTCAAATTTCAAATTTCAGTTTACGCTACTTAACTACTCGTTAGGACTCAGATATTTAGATCAAAATTTAAGTTTAAGTCTAAGCTTTCGAAATCATTTAAAGAAATACAAAAAATAACGTTAAAAAATAGTTGTTTGTTACTCCAAAGTCTAAAGCGCCCCCTATCGGCATTTTTTGAAATTGAACTTTAAAATTTTATTTCAAGAAAATACTGGCATAAAGAAAATTTTTTGCAAAAACCGCAAACGAATCGACCAATTTTTCCATTTTTTATAATCATTTGAAATTTCGGACCCTAAACTTTAATGCTCCCTATCTCCTTGGGAATACGTCTGGAACCCTTAGTCTCCTATTTAATATTATTTGTCTTTAAGTGTACTATAACCCCTTAAAGTTCTGCCCATCTTTTATGAATCACCCTGTATAGTAATTTATGTATTAAATTAATAATAAATTATATACAAAGATAGAGTTATTTACGATTATTTCAATTAGATTTCCTTTTATTCTAATAACTTTTGCATTTATATATTCTTGTTTTATTGTACATAATATTATTCTAGGTACTACTTAGATATAAAAAAATTAATCTTCATTATGAAATATATTTCTTTCATAATCATATTTTTTACTGTAACTCTACTGCTGATATTTTTTTTCTTAAAAAAATATGCTTCAAGACTAAGTTAAGATGCATTTGCTTTCATACTTTTATCTAGCATATTATCTTTTATTTCCATTGAAACACAATAAAGTATAACTTTTTACTGTCATTCAGATGTTGTAAAGTTACAAAAACTGGTACTATACAAAAAAATGAAAAAAAGTAGAAAAAGAAAAAGAAAACGAAATAAAGCAGAAAGAAATACAAAGAATATCTTTTTGTACTTCATCTTTTAAAAAACTATACCTGTTTTCATCTCAACTCATTTTTAACTACATTTAGATACTTTAATAATGGTTTTGTGTGTTAATATATATATATATATATATATATATATATATATATATATATATATAACCATACATATATATATCTTTTTTTTTGTCATGCGATAACTGTCGTATTTATAAACCGATTTGAATGAAACGATGGTCGATACATTTGTATGTACATAGTACATACAAATATCTCGACCGATATCGTTATACAGCATCACCCGCCATCTTGTTTCAAAATGGCGGCCATTTAAAAATTTTTAAAAAAATTAAAATTAAATGTGAAGAAAATAAAAAATTAAAAATATTTTTCTTTTATGTGTTAGGACTTAAAACAACGATTCCAGAACACTTTTTATTTTGTTTATATCTTAAAAAATGATTGAGTTATAGCACTTTGAATTTCTCTTATGGCTGACATTTTGAAACAATCTAATTTTTGTCATGCTGTAACTAGCGTATTTTTAAACCGATTTGAATGAAACTTGGTACGTACACAGTACATACAAATGTCTCGACCGAGTTCGTTAGCCAGCATCATCCGCCATCTTGTTTCAAAATATAGGCCATTTGAATTTTTTTAAAAAAAATTTAAAATTTAAAATTAAATGCGAAGAAATTAAAAGTTGAAAAATATTTTTCTTTTATATGTAAGAACTTAAAACTACGATTCCAGAACACTTTTTATTTTGTCTATATCTTAAAAAATGATTGCGTTATAGCACTTTGAATTTTTCTTATGGCTGACATTTTAAAACGATCTGATTTTTGTCATGCTGTAACTAACGTATTTATGAACCGATTTGCATGAAACTTGGTATGTACATAGTACATACAAATGTCTCGACCGTGTTCGTTAGCCAGCATCATCGGCCATCTTGTTTGAAAATGGCGGACATTTAATTTTTTTTAATTTAAAATGAGGTAGAAAAATGTGAGAAATTGAAAAAGTATTCTTTTGTGTATTTGACCTTGATACAAAGATTCCAGGGCATTTTTTGTTTCATCTATATCTTGGAAAATGTCTGAGTGATAGCACTTTCAATTTGCAGTGTGGTTGACATTTTGAAACGCGATAATACGCATATTTATAAATTGATTTAAATATAACTCCGTGTGTACATAGTACAAATCAATGTCTTGACTGAGTTCACTAGCCAACTTCATCCGCCATATTGCTTCAAAATGGCGACTACTTAAGTTTGTCAAAAATCTTTTAAATGCATAATGATGTACAAATGAAAAATTAGAAATTGAGAAAAGATTCTTTTGAATGTATTTATCTTAATAATGAATTCCAGAGTATTTTAGGTAGCTTTCATTGCAAAAAGTAAAAAGCTACCTATTGCAGCCGTCCGGAGGAAAGCACTTCCGGAAAATTTTGGTATATTTTCACCGATCATGACCCCCAGACCCCAAAACCACTTTCCGTCCAAATGCTGACATATATATATATATATGATTTTTGTCATGCGATAACTAACGTATTTATAAACCGATTTGAATGAAACTTGATATGTACATAGTACATACAAATATCTCGACCGAGTTCGTTGGCCAGCGTCATCCGCCATTTTGTTTTAAAATGGCGGCCATTTAAAATTTTTAAAAAAAATTAAAATTTAAAATTCAATGCGAAAAAATTAAAAGTTGAAAAATATTTTTCTTTTACGTGTTAGAACTTAAAACAACGATTCCAGAACACTTTTTATTTTGTCTATATTTTAAAAAATGATTGAGTTATAGCACATTGAATTTTTCTTATGGCTGACATTTTGAAACGATCTGATTTTTGTCACGTGATAACACGCGTATTTATGAACGGACTTGAATGAAACTTGGTATGTACATAGTACATACAAATGTCTCAACCCAGTTCGTTGGCCAGCATCATCCGCCATTTTGTTTCAAAATGGCAGCCATTTTAAATTAAAAAAAAAATTTAAATTTAAAATTAAATGCGAAAAAAATAAAAGTTGAAAAATATTTTTCTTTTACGTGTTAGAACCTAAAACAACGATTTCAGAACACTTTTTATTTTGCCTATATCTTAAAAAATGATTGAGTTATAGCACTTTGAATTTTTCTTATGGCTAACATTTTGAGACGACCTGATTTTTGTCACGTGATAACATGCGTATTTATGAATCGATTTGGATGTAACTTGGTGTGTACATAGTATATACTGAGGACTGAATCGAGTTCAATACTCAATTCCAGCCGCCATCTTATTTCAAAATGGCGGCCATTTAAAATTTTTTTTAAATTTTAAAATTTGAAATTAGGTACAAGAAAGTGAGAAATTGAAAAATATTTTTCTTTTATGCATTTGACCTTGATACAAAGATTCCGGAGCATTTTTTGTTTCGTCTGTATCTTAAAAAATGGCTGAGTTATCGCATATATATATTAATCGATTTCAATATAAGTGTGCATGTGCACCTGAATTAAGATTTCGACCAAGCTCATAATCAGGTTCTACTAATTTGAGCTTAGTATTTTTGAATAATATAACTTAATTTAAAATAAATAAATAAATATATAAGTATATGAAAGCTACCTCTTCTTCCCGGCACTGCCGGAAGGACTATTTTAGTATGTCTTATTCTTAAAAAACGCCTGAGATATAGCAGTTTGAATATCTAATGTGGGTGTCATTTAAAAAAAATCAATTTGCCCGCGACAGCTTTCGTATATATTAATCGATTTCGATATGAGAGTGCATGTCCACATGAATTAAGATTTCGACCAAGCTCATTGGTTTGTTTTATCCATCATCATGCTTTAAAATGGAATACACTTCATGATATCGTGGAATTTGGCGACTCTCTAAATCGCTGAAAATAAAACCAGGTTGAACAAAATATGACTACTTTTCTAAAAAATCCTATTAATAATCAGTATTGACAAAAACTAGCATTGAATCTTATAAAATCGGGTTTCACTAATTTGAGCTACGTTTGTTTGAAGAATATAACTTAATTTAAAATAAGTAATATATAAATAAGAATATGAAAGCTATCTTCCGGCAATGTCGGAAGAACTTTTTATAATTATTTGGATCAGTTTCTCTTATAATGGACCAACAGTAATCACCTACCATGTTGCCTGATATCGTTCTTCAAAAAGCTTTAAATCCTCATGAAAACGTTCCCCTTGTTCGTCACTCATACTTCCTAAGTTTTCAGGGGAAAACCTTAGATGCGAATGCAGTAAATGAATTTTTAATGACATGTTTATTTCCATCTGTTGAAAAAATTTCATTAAATCAGCAACAATTTCTTTGTAATTTTCACTTTTTTATTTTCCAAAAATTCTTCCACAACCATTTTGAATGACTTCCAAGCAGATTTTTCATTAACAGATAAAAGGCTTTCAAACTGAGAATCTTTCATAATTTTACAGATCTATGGGCCAACAAATATACCTTCTTTCAATTTTGCCTATGTAATGCGTGGAAAGATTTTTTGTAAATACCGGAAAGCATCACGGTTTTTGTCTAGCGCTTTCACAAAGTTTTTCATCAGTCCCACTTTGATGAGTAAAGGTGGTGGAGCAATGTTCTTTGGATCTACACGATTGGTGAACGATTGGTGAATAAATCCGAAAGGCCGCTGAAAAACTACTTTTTGCTCGTTAATTTAAGGATAAATGTTTTGTAGGATATATTAAGAAACCCTCGATCTGCGATCACTCTTGCTCAATTCAATTACAATTCCACAATAACGAAGCAGAAGTAGAATAAATTTCCCTTTTATCGATAAAAATGCGGTAATTTAGTTACAGTTTTACAGAAATATTTAAATTAGAAAAATATTTTGTAAAAACCAATTCAAATTTTTAATTTCTAATACATCTTTCGACATATGATCAATACGCATAAATGGTGTTAATTTAACTAAAGAAATTCCGTATTTTAGGAGAAATGACAGTTAAACATAATCAGCCATTTCTTCATATTTTTTCGAAAATTCTTTTAGCCAAAATATATTATTATAATTTACTTATATAAAGGTGTGTGTATATATATATATAATATTTTTACATGTAATCTTTGTTTTACAATATATGTGTGTGTGTGTGTGTGTGTGACGATTTAAGGAGAACTCGAATTATTTCCACTGGTTAAAACGAAACACACAGTCATGGCAAGCGAGGGAAAAAACAAAATAAATAAATAAATGTAGAAGATCCAATAATTAGTCATGGGCTGCTGTAAATTCATTTATTAAATTCGTAATAATGAGGAAGGAAAAGCTCCTTTTGGAAAAATTCCATCATTATTTCAGCGAGCTGTCCTCATCGAAGAAGCAACCCAAGAAATCTTATTTTTCATCTCGAGACTGCCACCTTTTTAAAATAAAAAGAAAGTTCTGGAACATTCTGTAACCTCAAACCATCATTCTTTTATGTAAACAGAATTCTTGTCCAGCTACGACATTATTTTCCACAAACAATAAATTTATTTTAAAAAAAATATTATTTAACCAATTTATAATTGACTCAGAATTTTAAATATCTTAGGCAGACGATTTTTATAAATGATTAATTTTAAGAGAAAAAGAAAAGAAATGAATTTATTAGTATGCACACGTCAAAGATTGACGGAAGGAAAAATAAATAAACAGATAAAATAAAATAATGTTATTTTTTAAAAGGTATGGGTTTGGAATAAATTTAATAAGACTGTCTTAAAAAGGGTTGATAAAAACATAGAAGAAATCAGTTTTATTTGGAATATTAAGAAATAAAGTTTTAATTAAGAATATTTTTAATTTAGAGCCATCTTTTTAAATTTACGCATACTGGAATAATGTTTTTTTAAGGCGAATTAAGAATTTATATCGTCTGCATAAGGATTAACAGATTAGATTTAGAAACAAGATTTTAATTTATAATTTGAAGTAAGTACGGAATATTATTACAAGAAAATTCAGATAGTATAAAGGTTAGTTTTGGCGAAAAAATTTTTAATTTGTAATATATATATGTATATAATACAGAATAACCCAATATAACTAACTTAAACTCGACAAGACTATCAAACTGTATTGGCAATAGTGGAATAATTACAAAAATAAATGGAGTTTGTTTTACGTGGCTCGCTTTCAAGGACAATGGCAATCAGTCACAAAAAATTACGATTAATTTCCGAGAGAGAAATCAGAAAAATGTCTTAATGCATAATTTCCTATCATTGCTCGATTAATACTAATAAAAAATTATAAATAATTCAATAAATCAGGATATGTGAGACTATATACAAACTGAATCATAGAAAGAAATATATGTGCATAAATTGTTTTGACTATTAAAAACGAAAAATATTCCCTTCTGAAAGAGTAGGTCTGAACACAATAAAAAAACACATTTATCATTCCTTGTATATTTTTTGAAAAAATGCATTTTAAGTACAATAAATGCATATAACAAAGCATAAACAATGTATATAAGCTGCTTTCTATGAACAAGTTACATTTAAGAACAGTTCCACTTAAAACTGATGCTAAAGTACAAATGGAAAATGGGATGTGTTTTATATTCGTAGATAAATCATACTACAATTCAGAAGAAAATTGTTTGAAATACTGCAGAAGAAATAAGATGAGACATAAAACAATGTATTCTCATTTCATTCACTGTATTCTTTCGGTTTCGAAAAGATGTTAAACAATATATAATTTGTTTCTACATGCTTCCTATATCATATATTTATATTTACTCTCTCTTTTATGGGATAATGTCGATGTGTTCATCTTCCCAATATATTTTCGCAAAATCATAACTGATAATAAACTGACGCATTTTTCTTTAAATAATGAAATGACAAAACATGTTATAAAATTTCTATGGCATATAAATGCGAATTTTCGATAAATTTGCAGATAAAACTTTTGTAGATATGTTATGTTAAGCCTAAATATAACAATTTTGGGGAATCAAAATTGCACAAGTTCTTTTTCTTTTTTTGAAATATTTTGTTGTACAATATCTCGCATATGAATGAAATATTTAAAAGTATTGAAATGGTACATTCTGCTTTTATTTTAATGTTCAGTAATACAGAATCTTTTTATAATTTAAAAGATTTAATTCTGGATTTTTTACTCACTGTTTTCCTTCTGTAAAATCAACATTATTTTTTTCATTAAGTTGTAACAAATTAATTTCTTTTGATATAAAAAGAAATATTGTTCAAACAAATAAATAATGCAAATGTTCAATGCTCCCCTAGAAAATTTAGTTTGAAATGTTTTGTTCTAAGAATGCCACACATTTATACTAATGTAGAATTAATAGTCACAATAATATTATTAATGTGTCTTGAAACATGTTAATTAAACAGAAACAAACATATGCTACAAAGGTTAATTGATGTACAAAAAGATAGTGTCTTTATTTTATTCAACATTATTTTCAGAGACCTAGTTTTTGTACATTTACAACATCTGAATGACATGTAAAATTTTTGCTTGATTTTTTTTTATAATAATAAAAAGTAATAATAATACATTGCTTAAGAGGACTCTGGAACTATAAAACCATTTCTTCAATTTTGAATAATTCTGTAATTATATGTGGTGGCACGATACATAATGCTGATATTTAAATACAATTAAAATAAAAAATCTTGTAAAACAGTCTATTTTACTAAAATTTTACTCTTTATGAAAAAAAAAAAAAAAAAACATTTTTAAAATCTCTACTACTTTTTTAAACATGATTATTTTTGCTTTAATTTTTTATCTCATTCTTTAGAATATGCAACATAAAACTGTAAAGGTATTTTTACATTTAATATGATTTTTTTCTCTCGTGTGTATTAAAATTGAAGAAAACTCAGCAAACTCTTAATTTAAGTATATTATTAAAACAATTATAAATTTAAATGTTAAATCCATGCACAAAAATGTCAAATATACCGCAGAGAACAAGTAAAAATTATATCGAACCTCTGTCTAAATTAGTAAAAAAAAAAGCCTCAGTATTTTTCGAAAAAGCAAGTTATAAAAATATGAACAGGGAGAAAAATCAGTTTTTAAAGTTTTTATTTGTACATTGCGCTGCATTTATTAATAAAATTTACAATATCTCGCTATACAATAGTCATATAAGTAAAAACGAGGTGTCAAAAATCACATTTAAAGAAGCTAACAATTAATATATAAAAAGGAAAATCGATATTTTGGCCAATTGTAAGGTACTGTCTCCCCTTTAAAAAGCAGTAAGAAAGGAAACACATATTAAACTACGTCTGATTTTAATTTCTGATGAGACAAATTGCAGCGATTTTAAATTCCCGTAAATAAAAAGATTGAGAAATAAAAATATTTTATGGTGAAACATTCTTTTTCTCATACGCAAATAACACTTAACCCACCAACACACGCGCTTGTATTTGTAGCGTTAGCACCCTCATGAGATTAACCTCACCCCTTTTTTCTCCCATTATATTTTTACCTAAATACGTATAAAAGCTAATCTACCAATCTGCATTTAACTGTTGTGATAACATTTTCTCATTAAAATTGAAATTTAAATATCTTCTGTTATAAAACCAGGTGATTTTTTATTTCATTTACAAAATTTAATTTACGCGTAAAAAAATATCAACAGTTTAATATCCTTTCAGCTAATAGCAATGAGAATTCAAGTTTTCAATCAAAATAATTAACTTAAAATGCCAATTTTTTAGGTGAATATAGATACGAAATGTGCATTTGTAAATTTTGATATGATGAAAATGATGCCGGATTTAGATTTCACATGGAAAAAATTTTCGTTTTCGAAAACTAGCATAAGAACCTAATATGATAACTTTATCATATTAACAAATCTTTATTATTTTTTGCTGCTTACGTGCAAGATTAAAGTTTAATTTTAACAATTTCTACAACTGAGTTTTATAGAAATATTATTTTGTTAATTTGACTTTAAATATCGTTTGTTTAAGAGTTAGATTTACCAATATAAAATGCATTTTTAACTATAACTAATTTTGTAGGTTTATTATAAATCAATGAAACAGTTCCTCTTTAAACATTTTCTTTCGTCGACGGGTTTTAACTTATTACTTTAAATGCCTCTTAAAAAACGATTAATCTGAAATATTGCTTTACCATGTGATATAGAGTTACTAAACCACTTATTATCTTCTAATTAATCATTTAAAAACTCATCAACCATAAGAGAAAAGAAGATTCATAATTAATTTTGAACATGATCATAATTACGTGCGGAAAAATTGTGAAAAATATTGTTAGTATAAAATTAATTTTTCTCTTAAATTATGTCTTTATTACTATCATTTTTATTATATGTAATGATATTAAAAGGATGCTATTATCTGATATTTCTAATGAATATATTTTTAAGATTATTTTTGTGTGGTAATTAATAACTACCGGTGTAAATAGATAACGTGTGGTTATAAAATAAGTATCTGTATTTGGAACTTTTTGTAGATATAAAAAATAACCTAAATGAAACCGAAATCGAAATACTTGCCATTTGACATGGGGGAAGAAGAATGGAACATCTGAAATATTTTAACATTATTCGCCAACAGAAATCATTTTTTCCTGAAATTCTGGTATCCTCCATTTAAAAAAGGGTAATCGTATTTTTCTGGCTATTACATAATCGAAAGGTGCAATTTTACTTAGGGAAATTACAACAGTAATCAACCCATGTAGCCCTTTCACTTCCAAAGAGTCCAAATGGCATCATGACATCCTTTTTTATCCTTATTTAATTGCAGTATTTCACATTCATACCAGGATATTAAAATAGGAATACTTATTTTATTGAATTACAGATAATTCATATTTAATAAAAAAGAAAATTATCACTGAAATTCCTGGTGTAAATTCAGATTCTTTGACCATTCTACCATGGAAATGAACACTCAAGTGGATAATGTTACCAAATGGCAACAAATTGATTTTTCCACTTTATCATTTTTTTTTTTTTACTGTTGCTTCCTGATAACTGTATTCCTTTTGTATTCAATTTGACCCTATATTTAGGTTTAGTTCATTAAAAATATATCACTTTTGAAGGGCTCCATTTTCCTAGCCATAGCTGGATTTCTAACAAACAAACAAACAAAAAACTTGAATGTTTAATACGCGAATTATCACATTGCTAACCTAGCGTAGAGCCAAGAGAGCGAAAATTTTCCAAGCCGGGTTCGAACCCGGAACCCTTGGAATAGCGCTCCAAGTGCCATATAATCTATGAGGACGATGCTGATAAATTCCTTATTGTCGTAGACGATGCCATAACATTTTTAACTTCATATCTTGGTAATGCTGCAAATGCAGCACAAGATGGTTTATTTAAAATCATCATTTAAAAATCTTTTTCTAAAGAATACCTTTTATAAAATTATTTTAAATAATTTACAAAAACATTTATTTTTAACAATTGTTATACACATGTAACTAATGCATGGTTTTGGCCCTTTGGCAATCACTTAAAAAAATCCAAAATACTAAAAAATATAAAAGTGAATTTTTTTAGTATTTTTTTCCTTAATGTATGCCCATTAAGGTACCAAATATATTATTTTAAGGAAAAATAAAAGATTATGCTCTAGATGGATAAAAGTAAAAAAAAAATGATCCAATGAACATGAATATCTTTTTAAAGTAGTTGGATAATAAAATGAAATTTTCGCAAATTTGAGAGTTCATTATTCCATCTTTAAGCCAGCAGAATCATATTGTATTGATTGTATCTAAGTTTTATAAAATCTAAATGGTGTTACATTAAAATGTGAAGCTATAATACGTATTTAAATTCAAGATCCCAAATAATATTTTGAGTACTTTTACACCCCTGAAAATTTGCCAGATCATTTAAACCTATATTAGATATACTACAAAGTCATTTTAGGAAAAGTTTTATAAAATGCTTAAGTAAATCTCTTCACGATCTCACGTTCAATTTTTGATATAAGCAGGAAGCAGTAATCAAATTCTCCTTTCACGGAATTATTATACTTCTTTTTTCTTCTTTTTATATGACACTCTTATCTATGAAATAATAAATTCTAGAATAACATGATATGTACTAAGGAGAAAAAAATGGCCTAATTCCAAAGTAATAAAACTTTATTTGATGCAGCGTGTTTCGAAATTTTTAAAAGAAAGCGATATGTGTCAGTATCCATATCTGAGAATTAGATATGTATTTTCTATAAAATGTATTTGATATAATATATTTGATGTTAATTTTAATTTTGATTCAAACTAATAACATATCAAAATATATTTTTTATTCCTTTTTTATGGATGATGGAATTCGTTTATACTTTTTTCGTTTTTACGCCTATAGGCTATAATTAATTTTTACGAAAAAAGTGAAATTAAGAATAAACAAGTCGGAAATTGTACGGTAAAGGTAGCAAATGTAGAGCATTCGTACTATAAAGAAGTTTTCAAACTTATTCAGATCTTGGTGATAGAGTATACAATATTTCGGATACATTGTTAATATGCAAAACCTGATTTTATTTTTATTATTTGTGTGTGTGTGTGTTTGAAAAAAAAAACTATATGCTTTCTATTATACTTGAAGTAACTTGTGGTAGAACTTAATTTCATAAATAAAGAAAATAGAAAATAATATGATTCAAACACAACCAAAACAAAGTTTCCCTGTATACCATTACTTAATGAAATATTTTTATGTGGCCCCGTAAAATAATAACAAACATTATTTGCACCACAGATTTTACGGAAAGTATGTTTCGGTATATCATCTATAGATGCATATTACTTTTATTTTGTTCGAAAGAGTGCAACACTATAAAAATTCATTTGAAATTATTTTCTCCATTGACTTTAATGTAACGGAATACTTTAGATTATGCATGTTATTGAAAAATACACCTGATTATTTAAAAATTAAAAATATATAAATGTATCAATTATATATTTTAAATTTTAAACCACTGGGTTGTATATATTTTTCTTTTTTATATGTAGACTGACAGATAGACGATCCAAACGACGACTATAAGTGGTACATAATTATATAATTACAAACACACCTAAAAACGATAATTGCAATGTTTTGTTTTAAATATAAGTGGTATAATTTATTGGAAAGTGCAACTTTTATTGATATAAATAATATACATTTATAGAAGCATGGAATGTGCTTTAAAAGGGATAAGATACATACTTTATTTTCGCTAAGTGTTGCCATTTTGGTGGTTTCAAAGAAAAAAATCTCAATTTTGGCGCCTTTGGAAAACTGATTAATTTACAGAAAATAGGTGTAATTTTTTCATTAAAACAGTTTTTTTTCCTAAAATAATTACGAAATCCAAAACTTTTAAATAAAAAACTGTCTTTTAAACGGTTCTCTCTTTGAAAATATATATATATATATATATATATATATATTCTTTTTTTTTTTTTTTTTTTTTTTTTTGCTGTAAAAATTACGTTTTTTTTTTTTTTACAGTGTCGGTGCTAAAATCTGTGTTTCTATACCAAAAGAAAGTTGGGTAAAAGATACCACATTTTTCAAACTTCTATAAGCAAACCTCCCCTTAATTTAACTAGATCTAATACATCTATTTATGTACAAACAATTTTTTAATTAAACATATGAACAGTTTCAAAAAATAAAAAACATTTTGTAAAGTTTTTTTTAACAATGATTAATGAATAACATTTCTAAATTCTCAATGAAAACAAAACCAACAATTTTATACGTATGCATTTTCATTGTTTTAGAAAAAAGAAATTTTTACTCTTATTTTTACTGACATAGTTTTAATACAAAATCTTAAGAAAAAGTGGACAGAAAGTAGTCAGTGGTCTCTTTGTTTTGTTTGAAAGGAAAGAATTTACTATATTTCGTTTCTAAGTTTTCAAAAAGTGCAATTTTCAATTTGAAAAAAAAAATGTAGAAATGTTTAAATTTTGTTTAGTTGTTATTAGAGAAAAATAAATCATGTTTTATGAAAAAAAATTTCCTCTTCTTTGCAAAACACGCAGTCTTTATTTGTGTTTACATGATTATTCATGTTTTAGAAATATATTAGATAAGGAATATTTGTGTCATATGCCAACATTAATTTTCAATGCATAATAATTTATCATATAAATGTTTAAGATTGAGCTTTTTTTTCTAAGAAGTATTTTTGATGTGAGAATCGTACAGTAAATTATTTTGTTTTGAAATAATATATAATCTAAATAAATCTATATATACATAAATCTTTTTTAGAATGATAAAATATTCCTGTTTAAGTTTATGGGAAAAGCATATTAATATTTAATCAGTTTATATTAAAAGAAACATGCATTGTTCATTTAACATCAAAATAATAAAAAAAGACATTGAAATTATTTTGTTTAAATCTTTTTTAATCCTTGATGTATTGAACTGTTTTTTTTTTTTTTTTTTTTTTTTTTTAATTTTGTACGCTTTTAATTCAAAGGTGGTATATAAAATTTGTTCTGTATACATAGGGTAAATAAATGTGTAAGCTAGTGAAAAGTAAGTTTTCTGCTCATGGTAGGTCATTTCACGAAACAGTTTTAAATTGAATCCTTTATAATGTCATGATATATTCATAATAGCTAATTTCTACCAAACTATCAGAGATCCAGTTAGATACAGGGACCAATTTAATCTCAAAATTAAGAGATCGTTTATTTTCATTAAATACACACACTCACGCATATATATGTATATATATATACAATATACAACATACAATTTAAAATAGTTCCATATGGCTTAAAAAATATTGCATATATTAAAATTATATTAAGAAAAAAATGATTGAAATCGGGTATTCTACTTCTATCTTTTGAATCCTTATAATTATTCCTTTCTTCAATACGCTGTAAAAAATGTCAGATGTTTCTGAATATATAAAATTATACTGTAATCATAAGCGAAAATATACAATAACCTCCTCTAACTAACCTAAGGTTTCGAAAACCGTTCCCTTACCTTTAAAAATTTAAAGAAGAATTTATAAAAATTAATTTTTATTAGCTGCCCGTCCTTTTCGGAAACGTTTCTAAATAGCTTTTACAGTACAATAATAACTTTTCTCAAATCAAAATATCACTTTTTCGGATACTACCAATTCTCAGCTGCATAACTAATTGATGCATGCAATTGTAGCAAAATAATGTTAATTTTTTTCTGTTAATGTTAATACTGTTAATATTGTATATTTTTGTATTAAACATGTTCTCCGAATATCAAAATATTTTCTTATGAATTGGTAGCATCCGAAAAAGTGATATTTTGATTTGAGAAAAGTGATTATTGAAATTATAATAATTTTAAATTCTCTCTAAGTACCTCTTATGACGAGTGTACTAGCTTGCTCGGACATTGTGGACAAATGGGCTCAGCATTTAAATTTCTCATCTTCTCTTTTGAAGGTTTTTACAAAAATGTACTTAGTAAATAGTAAAATCATAAAAAAACATATTTATACATACCTGTCAACTTTTACACATTTTTGCTAACACTAAAATTGTACAGAGATTTTCCATTTGTTTAATCGTACGATTTCGCCAATTAAATAACACAATATTTACTATAAAATTTTTGAGGTAGCAAAAATGCGTAAAATTTGGCAACTATGTATATATCTTTCAAGTGAATCCCGAATAAATTCTTAGTTCAATAAATTCATAACTTTTTAATTTTTATTTGTTAATATAAAAAAATAAATATACGGAAAAATATCATGTTACGATTCGGAATTCCGAATGAAATGAATAGAAAACCATTATTAAAAAAAATGACAAGCGTTACATTTTTCGAAAAAAAAAACCTAGATACAATGTGCTTTCTTAGTAAGATTTTTTTTTTTTTATTTAGCTTTATCTCTGGCTTAAATGACTTCTGAGAAAGTAGATGGCACATTATCGCTGGAAAACCTTATTTTCTGCATTTCTTCTTAGTAAAGCAAGTAAATTAATGTCAAATCTCAAAATCAAATTTAAGAATGCATTAGTTTTTCTTCTACAGTAATTTAATTTCTGAATGGTTGCCATATTTTTTATGTTTATTTTGTTTTAAAATAACATTTTAGTAAAATATTATAAATTTAATCTAAAGTTTAAAGATATAAGTACTAGAAATCGCTTTCTGCAAAAGCGACAATAATTTCAGAAGCTATTTGTCAGATGTGATTACCATTTCAGAAATTACTATTTGCTAGTAATCTTGAATTGAATAACATTCAAATTTTCAGTAGATAATTTAACTGACACTAATAGCGTAACTCGAGTAATAATGCATTTGTTAAAACAGCGTTTTCACATTAAGCGAGAATATCAAACATAAGTAGGCATTATTCAAATCATTATTTGTTTTATTAATAAATAATAAGTAAAAATAACTAATAAATATTTATAGATATTACATAAGTTTATAATAATATATAAAAAATTATGTTTTATTTGAAAGGAAATAGAAACTATTTTTAACATTATCTGTTAACCGATTCCCACGCTGTATTTGCATTATTATTAAATTGTACAACTCTACGTTCTATCCAATTTTTAAATGAATTTTGATTGTTTACATGCAAAAAAAACTGCATATATCTAAGCTATTTTATGAAAAAGATATTTTATGTAAATGTTTTGCTCAAAAATAGCAATTCCTTATGTAATTTCAAGACATGAATATAAGAATATAATTATTTTTTTTTTGTTAAAATTACACATGAATAAACCTAAAAATCAAATAAAAAATGTTAAAGAAACCAGTAGGAAGCTTATCATATGAAAATTTTCCATAAATCAATCTTAAATTATTTGACTACTTTTATAACTTTAGGAGGATAATCCAGAAAAAAAATTTTTGTTTTTCTCATTTATCTCAATTTTTGTGTTGTGTATAAATGATAATGTGATGATGAATGATAATGAATGATAATGTGATATAAATTTTCTGTGATTTAACATATATCATGAAAAAGTAAATTTTGTTAATATTACCTCTTCTTTATTAAATTATTTCACGATGTTTCTGTTTTTTGTAATATGATAAGAAAAATTCCATTTAAATACTGCCAGACAAAATCGCTGTTTAGTTATAGTTATAAAGCTTCATAACTCTTTCTTTTTAATTTATATGTGGTAACTTTATTAAAACTTCACTGTAGTTAATTAAGGATTATATACCCAAAAGAAATCTGCAACCACTTTGGGTAGTCCAGATCCCAGCTCTTTAATAGGGGAGCAGACTTGGAAACTTGAAGCCTTTGTACGGCAACGCTCGTAGTGTCGAGTGAGACAGGGAGAGGTTAAGGCTGCGGGCAAACAGCACTACTTTCAGTTACACTAAAAGAGCAATAAATCTATCTTTGTTTCCGAACGGAACAAAAGTTGCTAGTTTTGGAACCTCTTTAAATGATTTTAGGGGTAAGAATCGTATCGAATTGATAAAGGAAGGGAAAGTTTATCTCCCCATCTTCAGTCGTAAAGATGTCAGCTGATTTAGAGTTCAATTTCTCTCTTGAAGTTCAGGTTCAGTGCACTGAAAAAGCAATTTTACATCCAAGCGCCGACACAAAAGATCAAAAATAGCGAAGCCTGACCAAAAGAAGTTAGTGCTATGTGCCCGGTCCTTAAAGATGAACTGTACCTTCCAAGTGTGACTCGTTTACGAGTCTGGCGTTCACAAATAACGGATACTATGCTGTGATATTGGACCCTGACAATGTCAGCGGTGCCCCCCCCCCCCCGACAACCCCTACACCTTAATTTTCCAGGGAAGATGGTTTATAGTGTCCGCGTTAGTGTTGAATGTTGAATCTAAGCAAGCAACGGCTTGTTCATGTGATAATGCCAAAACCACATTTTGACTGATGTGGAGATTGGCAAAAGAATGCAGGCCTAGTAGAACAAGGAACAGTGACTCTAGTGGCATATTGACTCTTGTAGGGAGACATTTTTCTTGACTACCAGGGACAGCGAGAGGTACCTTTCTATCATGTTCATGTTTGCCATGTTTTGTAAAACATGGTCCTGTTATCATATATTTATAACTTCTAAGTCTAGAAGAGCCAGAAATTAGAACCTATACTAAAGTGAAGGCCAATTAACCAAGATTATTCTGGAGCATTTCATATAAAACCGTTTAACGCTATTAATTACTTTCTCTAAGTGGTGTTAAGGCCTTAGAAATTTTATTTCAAACAGATTTCTGCGAGACGCCCTTGGGAACAGACATTGTATTGGGACTGCTCCGACTGATCATGGCAGACATCGGCTTGCATGACTACGACTCCGTCTAATGTGTCTTCCACGCCCAATAAAGCAATATATGAACGAACTGTGTTTGATTTTTAAACAAGAATTCGCCAGCCATAACTATAAAACATAGTTTATAACATACCGGGTGTCCCAAAAATGACTGATGGATTTTAAAATTCAATAACTTGCAAACGGTGACAGCTATTTAAAAAAATTTTGCAGGAGGGTTATGTATAATGTCAGGAGTTTTTTTTTTTACCGTAATTTTTATTTTAGTTCGCATCTCAAACAATAGGTGGCACTGACGGCGATTGAAGGCCAGGTGATCAGTGCTGAGTGAAGCTTCGACCTGGCAGTCAATCGCCGTCAGCGCCACCTATTGTTGGAGATGCGAACTAAAATAAAAATTTGCGGTAAAAAAAACTCTTGAAGTTATACATAACCCTACTTCAAAAATCTTTTAAACAGCTGTCACCGTTTGCAAGTTATTGAATTTTAATATTCATCAGTGATTTTTGGGACACCCGGTATATGTGTGTATACTATATAGATGTTTGTGTGTACCATTTTACAGTTTTCCTTAATTAATTGAACTACATTTTACAAAGTGTACATAATATATATATATATATATATATATATATATATATATATATATATATATATATATACAGGGTGTTTCTAAATAGATGGTCCAAACTTTAAGGGGTGATAGTACACATCAAGACAAACAATATTTAAATAGGAAACCAAGGGTCTCAAAGTCTTCCGAAGGAGATAGGCGCCATTAAAGTTTAGGGTCCAAAAATTCAGATGATTATGAAAAACAGAAAAATTGGTCGATTCGTTTGCGGTTTTCACTAAAATTATTCTTTATGTCAGTATTGTCTTGAAAATAAATTATAAAGATAATTTTCAAAAAATGAGGATAGAGGGCGCTTTAGACTTTAAAGTAACGAACAACTATTTTCTACCGTTATTTTTTGCATCTCATTAAAGGTTTCGTAAGCTTAGACTTAAACTTAAATTTTGAGCTCAAAATGTGAATAGTTGGAAGCAGTTAAGTAGCACAAACTTAACTGTGTTCAGAGGGTTTTAAATCCAAATGATTATAAAAAACGGAAAAATTGGTCGAATGATTTGCGGTTTTTACTAAAACTATTCTTTATGTCGGTATTTTATTGAAAATGAATTATAAAGATAAATTTCAAAAAATGCCGATAGAGGGCGCTTTAGATTTTGGAGTAACGTACAACTATATTTTACCGTTATTTTTCGCATCTCATAAAATTATTTAGAAGCTTAGACATAAAATTAAATTTTGAGATGAAAATCTGAATCGTTGGGAGTGGTTAAGTAGAGCAAACTGAACTGTGTTCAATGGGGGTGGGGAGGTTCAAATTTCAAATTATTTTAAAAAACGGAAAAATTGGTCGATTCGTCTGCGGTTTTCGCTAAAACTATTCTTTATGTCAATATTTCCTTGAAAATAAATTTTAAAGATTAATTTTAAAAAATACCGATAGAGGGCGCCTTAAACTTTAGAGTAATCAACAACTATTTTTAAGCGTTATTTTTTGTATCTAATTAAATGCTTGCAAATGCTTAGATTTAAATTTTGAGCTCAAATTCTAAATCGATGGAGGGATTAAGAAGCGGAAACTGAACGGTGTTCAGGAGTTAAAATATTACCCTCCCCACCCCTCGAACATATTTCAAATTTCTGCACTTAATTACTCAAAACGATGCAGATTTTGAGCTCAAAATTTAAGTTTGAACTTTTACAAGCATTTAATTAGATACAAAAAATAACGGTTAAAAACAGTTGTTGGTTACTCCAAAATTTAAGGCGCCCTCTAACGTTATTTTTTAAAATTAATCTTTAACATTTATTTTCAAGGAAATATTGACATAAAGAAAAGTTTTAGCGAAAACAGCAAACGAATCGAACAATTTTTTCGTTTTTTATAATCATTTGAAATTTGAACCTCCCCACCCCCATTGAACACAGTTAATTTTTTCGCTACTTAACCACTCCCAACGATTCAGATTTTCATCTCGAAATTTAAGTTTATGTCTAAGCTTCTAAAAAAATTTTATGAGATGCGAAAAATAATGGTAAAATATAGTTGTACGTTACTCCAAAGTCTAAAGCGCCCTCTATCGGCATTTTTTGAAATTTATCTTTATAATTCATTTTCAATAAAATACCGACATAAAGAATAGTTTTAGTGAAAACCGCAAATCAATCGACCAATTTTTCCGTTTTTTATAATCATTTGAATTTAAAACCCTCTGAACACAGTTAAGTTTGTGCTACTTAACTGCTTCCAACTATTCAGATTTTGAGCTCAAAATTTAAGTTTAAGTCTAAGCTTACGAAACCTTTAATGAGATGCAAAAAATAACGGTAAAAAATAGTTGTTCGTTACTCTAAAGTCTAAAGCGCCCTCTATCGTCATTTTTTGAAATTTATCTTTATAATTTATTTTCAAGACAATACTGACATAAAGAATAATTTTAGTGAAAACCGCAAACGAATCGACCAATTTTTCTGTTTTTCATAATCATTTGAATTTTTGGACCCTAAACTTTAATGGCGCCTATCTCCTTCGGAAGACTTTGGGACCCTTGGTTTCCTATTTAAATATTGTTTGTCTTGATGTGTACTATCACCCCTTAAAGTTTGGACCATGAATTTAGAAACACCCTGTATATATATAATGCAGTAATTCTATAGCTGCTAAAAAGAATAAAAAATAATTAAATTTTTGATGGTGTAGACGATTCTGATTCCTTTTATATTTATATTTTTATTCGAAGAAGTTACGTTATCAATATGATTAAAATATTTACATCTGCGAATCTTCCGAAAAGGAGGAAAAATACTGTGCTCTTAAAATTTCTAACAAGCTGAAAAAAATCTAACATTTTTTTTTTTCTGTAATTCAATAAACATGATATAAAAATAAACATGGTGAATGTCAAAGTATATGAAAATTGAAGTCAGATAGTAATTGCGAAATAAATGTAATGTTAAAAGTTTTTTTGATTCATTTTCAGATTGGAAGATAACTCACATCTCGTTCAAACGATATTTTATAACATTAAATATGATGGTGAAACGATTTAGACATATTTGCATATCAGTTCATGAAATTGAAAAGAGCAGATGCTTTACCAATAAAAGCGAAAAGCGAAAGTTATCTCTATATTTAGAATGCTGTTACAAGTTATAAATTACGAGTTTTACATAGTTCTATAAATTGAAATTATATAATGTGGAGTAAGAGTGAGTTGAAAAACGTCTATCACAAATACCAAAATTAAAATGAATGCATATAATCAAACTTCTATTTGTAAAACTTTTATAGAGATTGATTTAATAGATTACAAGTCTATTTATTTCATATTTGAAATGCTAAATTTAAACATCGCCATACAAACTGTTGCATAATATAGGTAAGTTATGTGGTCAGTTCTTAATGGAATGTATCAAAGCGTTTTGAAAGCGGATATTCAGATAAAATTTATTTATAGGTAGGATATATCTGCCTAGCGCAATATTTTTTTCATGAAATATTACGACAATTTTTATCGCTATAAATATACATATTAGGCTAGATTATCATATTATATTTCATAAATATCTTTTATCACAATAAAAAACGATATAAAATTAATTCTATTTCTTTCTGAAAAAAAATAGTAATAATCAAGTTAGGAATTCCATATAGAAATAATACATAGGGTTGTAATTTTTTTTAATTTAACAAAATAGTCTAATTAATTATAAAAAATCACATGTTTGAGATGTTTTAGAAATTTTTAATTGTCTATACCAATTAATGACAGATATTACAAATACAAGATCTTAATTTAGCAACGAGCTGATAAATTCACGCAATAAAAATCTAAATAGAATAACAAAATCAAATTTCAACTTTATGATGTAATACTTTTAAACAGAATGGAAAGCCGTTTATTGGTTTATTTTATTCATTGCTTTCAAACTAAAATTAAAATTATTAAATATATTTATATATATGCAAATACCGTTTTATTAACTATTTGCAAAATACATTCCTAGTTCTAATTAAATGGAATTTTGTATGAAATTCTACACGAGTTTGTTACAAATATTTTCGAATTTCTTCTGAATTACATATTACTTAGAAAATATATACATTTTGTAATTTCATATTTTGTATATGTTTGGCCAAACCCGATTTTAGGCCAAACTAGATTAGCCTAGGCCAAACTAGTCTATCCTAGCGCCCACCGGATAAACTAGTTTTTCCTAGGTCAAACTAGTCTATCCTAACGCCCATCGGATAAACTAGTTTTTCCTAGGCCAAACTAGTCTATCCGAAAGCCCATCGGATAAACTAGTTATTCCTAGGCCAAACTAGTCTATCCGAACGCCGATCGGATAAACTAGATTTTCCTAGGCCAAACTAGTTTGGCCGAACGGTCATTAGGATAAACTAGTTTAGCCTGCTATTCATTGGTTTGAACTAGTTTATCCTAGGCCGAACTAGAGTCTTCTAGGCCAATTCAATTTGGCGTGATATTTTTTAATCTAAAGACCGCCACCGCGCCAACTTTCTAGTTTTGATCTATTTTATCCTAGGCCGATGCAGTTTGACGCGATTTTAGCTCACAGACAATCAAAGCCTGAGAGCTAATGTGCTCGTAGATTCTGTGTGTGTGTATGTAACTATTTACGTACGTACGTATGTCGGACTAATATATCGCGACTAATATAACGGACTAATGTGGAATTAATATAACACAAGCACCCAAGTGTTGGAATCTGGAATTTCGATGCTATCAAAGCCTGAGAACTAATGTGCTCGCAGATTCTGTGTGTGTATGCAACCATTTACGTACGTATGGCCGTATGTACGTACGTGTGTACGTAATGCGATAACTCCGGATAGAAATTTTGCTTCAAATTTTGGACATAGATTTATCCTGATAATGAACTTTCCTAATTAGTTTCAGGGGTTCATTCAATAAGAATAAGGGGAGGAGAACAAAAGGCTAATCTTCACCCTCCCCTCTCCTTAATTTAGTTAAGTTAGTTTTCCATGCAAAATGATCAGATTTTATTAAAATTTAGGTATAATATCATTTTGATAAGGTACATCCATGAATGTGGGTGTTCATTGTTTACGTATAAAGAAAGGAAGAATGGGAGGTATCACTCTTAATTTATATAAATAGGTTTTTCACAGAGCATTTACTGATTTGTTTCAAATTTTGGTTGTAGGTTCCTTCTGATAAGGCGTTCCTTCTGATAAGACCTGATTAATTTGGGGAGTTCTGAGTTTAAATATAAACGTAGAACAGATTTTTTTTCAGTCGGATAGAAACTTTCGGTTTTATGAAAAGATTTTAATTCGTAACAGATATTGGTTTTTGCACACATCACTTCAGGCGAAATTGTTCATATTAAGAAACTAAATATCCGAATACTTTTAAAAATAAGATAAAGCTTAAATAAAGCATGACACTTGAAATTTAGGATGCGGGGGGGGGGGGGGAAAGTAAAAGGACGCCACTTTTTTTTTTTTTTTTTTTTTTTTTTTTTTTTTTTTTTTTTTTAAAGCTCAGCACTTTTTAAGGTTTTAGTTGCTAATTAAATATTACCATTATTTGAAACTTTTAAAAACATAATAAAACATGATGTTAAATATTTAAGAAAAAAGATGGAGCGTCAAATACCACTATTTTCTATTAGTAATTTTTGTAAAAATGTTAAATTCTTGTTGGAATTGTTTGAAACTTTGTGATAGTTTGTAACACATGATAAAATTTGTAAAAAAAAGTCCCATTACGAAAGGAAAGGGGGGGGGAAGAGAATCAGGAAATATAACGGAAATTCTAGGTTGATCTAGTTGAAACTTTAAGATAGTTTATGACACATAATATAAATTTATAAAAATATGTTCCGCGTTTAAGCCACTATTGACGAATAGTGATTTTTGCAAAAATCTTAAATTCTTATTTTGCAACCCCGCGACATCGAGTAACATATCTACTGATAGATTGTTTAACGGAGTTTCCTTCATATACAGTTTTGTTGGCAATAGGTTGCTCTCCCTGGTGATGGAATGTGGAACTAATATAACGCGAGCACCCTGGTGTTGGAATTTGGAACTAATACAACACGATCTAATTCAAACAAGCTGGCTTCGCCTGCTATTAGGCTCCTTCTTTTATATAAAATCTCAAAAAGGACGTATGGTAAGCGAACGAACCTCGAAGAGAAAGAAACATGATGATAAATATTTAAGAAAAAATATGCCACATCGAAAAATCACTATTTTCTAATAGCAATTTTTGTAAAAATATTAAATTCTTGCCGGAACTTTTTGAAAAATCTGTAATAACGTCTTTCAAATTCTAACTCAATCTAAAATTTGATGAAAATCTGTGTATTAGTACTATTTGAGATAGAATTATCGCAGAAATTATGAAAAAACTGCATAGAAGCGCTATCTATTGAGCCATTTACTCTAAAAACCGAAAAATATATTAATTTATATCAGGGACTAACTGAAGTTGAAGTTTGATGAAAATCCGTGCATTTGTTCTTGAGATAGAACTATTGCGATAATTATGAATAATGCCACATAGCAGCGCCACCTGTTGCACGATTTACTCCAAAAACTAAAAAGTACTTTTGTAATTTTTAAATCAAGGACTAATATAATCTGGAGTTTGATGAAAATTAGTGCATTAGATCCTGAGAGAGAGCTATTGCAATAATCACGAATAATACCGTATAGCAGCACCACCTTTCGAGAGATTTACTCCAAAAAAGACAGAATACTAATTTTTATTAGAGACTTATTGAATCTAAAGTTTGATGAAAATTCGTGCATTATTTCTTGCGACAGAGCTATTTCAGGAATCGGGAAAATTGAGCAAAACAGTGCCACCTATTGAGCAATTAATATAAAAACGTAAACAGAATTAGTTCATATCACGGATTTACTGAATCCCGAAGTTTGGTGAAAATCCGTAAATAAGTTATTGAAATAATGTTGATGCATATCGGTAAAAATGCAGTTTAGAAGCGCCATCTGTTGAACGATTTACATGAAAATGTAATCAGAATCAATTTATATCAGGGACTATCTGAATATAAATTTTATATTAAATTCCGTTCATTAGTTCTTGAGATACAGCTATTGTAAAAATTGTTAAAAATGCAACATAGCATAGCCATGTTGAGTGATTTACTTCAAAATAGAAATAACACCAACTCATGTCATGGATGAACTGATCTGATGTTTGATGAAAATTTGTGTATTAGTTATTAAGATAAAGCTAATGCGTAAATCATAAAAAATGCAAAACAGCAGCTCCACCTGATGAGCGATTTACACCAAAAACTAATCAGCATCAATTTAGATCAGAGACTACCTGAATATAAATTTTTATTAAATTTCGTGCATTAGTTCTTCAGCCGCGTCCCCACAGCTTGCGACATTGTATAGCAGGTGTGCTGCACACGTACTGCCGAATGCCTTCTTCCTTTTCGAACGAACTTCGAAGTGAACGAAATTCAAATCGTAGCAAGCGTGCTGAGTACGCACCGCCGGCGCCGAATGTAATCCTCCTTTTCGAAAGAGCCTCGAAGCGAACGAATTTCCAACCATATCCCCGCTACCCATGCCAGTCAGATAGCGGGCGAGGCCAGCAAGTTTTAACTAAGCCACGTTATATTAGTCCCTCATTCCAACACCAAGAGCGGACTCTATTATTAACAAAACTGTATCTGAATAAAACTCCGTTAAACAACCTATTAGTAGATATGTTACTTAACTCGCAGTGCTTTAAAAGCTAGAATTTCCGTTATATTTCCTGATTCTGTTCGCAACCACACCCTCTTTCACGCCGAAATGTGACTTTTTTTTTATAAATTTATATCAAATGCCATAAACTGTCACAAAGTTTCAAAATGTTCCAGCAAGAATATAACATTTTTAGAAAAACTACTATTAGGAATTAGTGGTATTTCGATTCGGAATCTTTTTTCTTAAATATTTATCATCGTGCTTTTTTCTCTTCGAGGTTCATTCGCTTCAACATACGCCCGTTTCGAGATTTTATATAAAACAAGGGGCCCGATAGCGGGCGAAGCTGGCTGATTTGAACTAAATCGCATCGAAATTCCAGATTCTAACACTTGGGTGCTTGTGTTATATTAATTCCACATTAGTCCGTTATATTAGTCGCGATATATTAGTCCGACATACGTACGTACGTACATAGTTACATACACACACACAGAATCTACGAGCACATTAGCTCTCAGGCTTTGATTGTCTGTGAGCTAAATTCGCGTCAAACTGCATCGGCCTAGGATAAAATAGATCAAAATTAAAAAGTTGGCGCCGTGGCGGTCTTTAGATTAAAAAATATTACGCCAACTTGAATTGGCCTAGGACAATCTAGTTCGGCCTAGGATAAACTAGTTCAAACCAATGAATAGCAGGCTAAACTAGTTCATCCTAATGACCGTTCGGCCAAACTAATTTGGCCTAGGAAAATCTAGTTTATCCGATGGGCATTCGGATAGACTAGTTTGGCCTAGGAAAAACTAGTTTATCCGATGGGCGTTCGGATAGACTAATTTGGCCTAGGAAAAACTAGTTCATCGTATGAGCATTAGGATAGACTAGCTTGGCCTAGGAAAAACTAGTCTATCCGATGGGCATTAGGATAGACTAGTTTGGACCACGCTAATCTAGATTGGCCTAAAATCGGGTTTGTCCTGTAACATATATATATATATATATATATTATAAATAATTTGTTTTTATTATAAATAAGTCTAAAATACCCAATTACTCTATCATTAAAATTGACCGAATAATAGCTATTCAAAGTTTGAGGGTATTTTTTCTGCAAAATTATTCACAAATTTAGTAGGTATGTAACTTTTCAAAAATATTTAACAAAAGTTTAAAATAAAATTAAAATTGGAATACAAATTTGAAATACTTAATCATTATAAAATACTAATGTAAAAAATAAAATGTATTTTGAATATATAATGAGAAAAAAAACACCCAGAATTTTTATTAAATAAAAGAATGAAATTTACAGCCTAATTTCTTTACAAACTATTAACTATTTTACAACGTTATCAGATTACACTAGCCAGCAAAAAAAAGGTATGGTTATGTGACTTAGCTTTTGATTATGTTTTCTTATCTATTCTGTACAACAGTATCCAAAATTGACCTTCATTGTTTTCCCCATCACGTAAGTATTTTAAACACTTTAAAAAAGTGTAGGGAAATTTCTATACGATACACTGTAAAAAAATAAATAAATAAATAAATAAATAAATAAACTTACGGCAAAAACTGTTGGCAGCAATGTTGCCGGCTGAAAATGATCATTACGCCACGATTTAAAGCAAATTGTAAATTTCAAAGCTAAAAAGTTCAAAGTTAAAATTAAACCTCTTTACCCTCAGGTTGTTTAATTTTAAGAATTTCAGTATGAACAAAATAAAAAAAATTAATAAATTATTGAATTAAATAAAATTAAAGGAAATAAGAGAAGCCTGTCATCATTTCATCTGTTTTATGGAATCAGATTTTTGCTACATTTTAACATTGACATTTATAATTTGCAAAAAATTTCTAACGCGATAGGTAAAATTGAAGGTCGTTTTGAGATTTAGGTGTAAAAGATGCATAAAAATCAATTATGAAATGTTTAAAAACACAGCCATCTCCATTGCTTTATAATATCTCATTTTTAGTATATTTTAACGACGGCAATTTGCAAAAAGATCGTGACATGATGATTAAAAATTAAAGTAACTTTCGGATTCAGGGAAAAAATTATAATGTTTCAAAAACACAACCATTGTAGTCTTGTGTTATCTAGTCTAAAACTTTTTCGTTATCTTCTCGGCGGTAATCTGTCCAAATTGTTTTGTGTTACCCAGTAAAATAAGTATAAGTGCATGATAACCAAAGAAATTTCATAAACATATTAACATCTTATTTATAACAGTAAATAAAATTTTATCTCGATCGGGTATTTGAAAGGGGGTTAATGTTCAAGTAAAATTTTTTATCTGTAAAACATACACTTTACCGTTGAAGTTAAATAAAAAAGTATAAAAATAGCTTAATTTTTGTTTCGAGAAATCATAAAAAATGTCCCAAATCCATGAAAAATAAAACTTATGTTAAAATTCAATTATTTTAGCCAATACAAAATTAAATAAAAGTGACCTAATCGTAAAACGTTTACGTTTTTTTTTTTTAAATTTAAAATGCAGATGAACTTGAAATAAAATCTTCGTATACTCGAAGCACTTGGCACATGATCATAATATGATTTTTTATCTTTTAAATTTTATTTAAAATTGCGACAATATTTACAAATGTTTTGATTGATTATTCGTGTAAATTTTGCGATTCTTTTTGAATTTTAATTAAAGAAGTAGAATAATAATATTGTGTTACGCTGATTTAGTGCAGATATTTTTTTTTGTCTTTATAGTCTTTAAGTGAAAGTTCAAATTTTCAATGTAGCTACTGTATGCATATTTCACTTAATTCAAATGTGTGACACATCTAAACGTGTATTTAATTTTTCTCTTTTATCTAAAATATATCTTTAAATTATTCATTTCATAATGCATGAAAATCAGTATCATCATTATTGATGAAACAATTTTGAATAATTGAAAAAAAATGTGTCACAGAGGTTCAACAAAGCGATAATAAGAATGTCTGAGCCGATTACTGATACTTTTATTAAACTCTGTCATGATACATTTAAACATTTATAAATTGTTTATTTAAAAATGTTTGTAAGCTAGATAGACAATTATTAAAGAAACGTCGAAAATCGTTCCAGAAAGCAGATATCAAGTCAAAGTTTATTTAAATATAAATTGTATCAGTTTATGAGACTATTTTGAAATCATTTCTTTGGAAAATATATACTTCGGTTAATTTCACTAAGTAGAGATATTAAATTATAGTACTACATTTCAAAGTTGTTAAAATTTTTCATAATGTATTTTCATGATTAAATTTTATGATAAATTATTAGCATAAAAGCTAGAAATTACAAAAATATATTATTTTAAACTTATTAAATAATTGTACTTAAATTTAACGAAGCACTTCAATAAATTGTAAACATCATGTTTGGTTATTTTTAATTGATTGTTGCAATTCATGTTAGAAATTCTGCATTTTAACTTTTGAGATTTAATTACATTGTATTACAATACTATTCTACAAGCGTTCTTTTCAAATATCTCGCTTAATTTTTTTTTTCGATTTTGCTTAGATATTTTTTAAATTATGAGAGTTACAATTTCAGTACCGGTTTAAACCGGTTTTGAAATTTATAGTAATTATTTTTATAAAAAATCTGAAACCAAAATTAAAATAGTATGGACTAGGCCGGTTGTAGATCAACCTCAGCTATCATTTGCAAAAAAAAAAAAAATAAAAAAAAAATAAATAAAAAAAAATAAAAACAAATAATAATTAAAAAAAATAAATAAATAAAATAAAATAAAATAAAATAAAGTAAAAAAAAAAAAAAAAAAATACAAAAATCATGTAAAAATATTAAAATTTGAGAGACATATTTGAAAAGAACGCTATCATAGACTTTACATTATAATTCGGATTTTTTTCGTGTTTAGAGTTGCGCTTTAATTATATTTATGCATAAGCTAATCTGGTGAATACAATATTATTTCCCTCATTAATTCGTCTTGTTTTTATTATTTACTTAATCCTAAAAAGTATCAAATTATTTAGTTTACTCAGTTTCTTAGTTAATATACATTATTGTTTTTATAATAGAATTTTATAATATAGTTTCCAGTATTTTACAAGTAAATAAAAAAATAATTACATTGTTTAACATATACTGAGAAGAAAATGTCAGCTTCTTGTAACGAATATCAGAGTAATAACGATCAGAGTGACATTTTGGAAAAAAATACCCCCAAACCTATGGCAATTTCATACGTTATTAATTTTCTTTACCTTTCTATTCACTGCATTCATAAAAATCCCTGTCGGCTGGGCCTATAGGCGGAGGTAGATTTCGAAGAGTGCTCATTTCAACAACAAAAATATATATATATGATTAGAGATAAACCCAGTTTAATAACTTCATTTGGCCGTTTATGAAAATTTTTTAATTTCATTTTTCTGTAAAAACTGGTTTTATCAGAATCATCTTAAGAAAAATTCAGCTCAAATGCCCATTTTGACAACATATTTTGAAATAGATTCTGAATTTATTAAAAAATCGTCCAAATCAATACATTATACAGTTCCTAAATAACAAAAAACTGTCAGTTGAATGCATTTGAGAAAAAAATCGAATTTAAAAATGAGTCATAAAATAACCGATTTGTTGTTTGAATACATCCTCAATTCTTTAATAATGATTGCTTCGGAAAATTTTGTGCGAAATACTCACTTTGACAGCATTTTTAAAAATATATTCTATCTTTATCAAAAAACTGGCCAATGCGTCACAGTATATAGATCCTAAATAAGAGGATCGGTAATTGGATGCATTTGAGAGCGAAAATGGATTTTAAAACGAGTCATAAAAAACGCAATTTGCTATGTGAAAACTTCCTTAAATTTTCAAATCTCGAAGACTTCGGGAAATTCTGTTCAAAATGCCCATTTTTGGTAGCCTTTTTCAAAATATATTCTGTCTGTATCAAAAAACCGATCAATGCATCACATTATATAGTTCCTAAATAAGAGGATCTGTAAATTGGATGCATTTGAGAGCAAAAATGGATTTAAAAACGAGTCAGAAAAAAACGTAATTTCTTATTTGAACACTTCCTATTTTCAGTCACGATGATTTCTGAAAATTCTGTTCAAAATACCCTTTTTGGTAGCCTTTTTTGAAATATATTCCGTCTTTATCAAAAAACTGACCAATGCATCACATTATAAACTTCCTAAATAAGAGGATATATAAATTGGATGCGTTTGAGAACAAAAATGGAATTAAAAACGAGTCAGAAAAAAACGCAATTTCTTATTTGAATACTTCCTTCAATTTTCAGTTCCGATGACTTTCGGAAATTCTGTTCAAAATACCCTTTTTGGTAGCCTTTTTTGAAATATATTCTGTCTTTATCAGAAAATTGACCAATGCGTCACTTCATACAGTTTCTAAATAAGAGGATCTACCATTTAGATGCGTTTAAAATCAAAAATGAATTTAAAAATGAGTCAGAATATAAGCAGTTTGGATTTGAGGTTTTTTTTTCTCCAACTTCTATTTTTGTTTAATTTCTTTTTGCTATACGAATTGGTCCTATGAAAAACTTGTCAATATAAAAGTTGTAGATATTTTTGAGAAGATGTAAAATAAATTTAATCAGATTTGATATCTTAAAAATTGGCGGAGTTATGGATTTTTCTCTTTTTTCAGCGCCCCTTTTCTTTTCGTTTTTAATTTTTTTCATCGGTAAAAGTTGGTCCTATCAAAAACTTGTAAATACAAAAGTTTTAGATAATTTTAAGAACATTTACAAAAAATTTAGTTGGACTTGATATCTTGAAAATTGACGAAGTTATGAATTTTTTTCTCTCAAAATCCCAGTTTTTTTCGCCCCTTGAGCCCACTTCTAAATTTATCAAAAATCTGTCATGCATATACTTTTGGCCCATTTTTAAGAAGTAATATAAACTTTAAACCGATATTGATATCTACTTTAATTAAGAAGTTATGGCGTTTTTTCGGTTTTCACAGAAACGCCCCCTATTCCGACCCCCTTGGTCCGATTTTGCCCATTAACGAACTCAGCTAAGATTTTATCCCCATTGATTTTATGTACCAGTTTGGTGGAGATTGGTGAAGAATTATAGAAGTTATCGTGTCCATACTAAAGTGAGATATATATATATATAGATAGATAGATAGATAAACTGGTGCGATTGCAATAGGTAGTATTTCTTACGAAATCTACCTAAAATGAAATTAGGAATATTTATTAATATGTTTTAAATGACAAAAAATTTGGGAGTAGGAACTTACTTTTTCCAAATTTAATTACGTCCGTAAATTTTGGAAACATTTACTGACGTTAACATAAATCAAAAATAAAATGTTTCTTTATTGTTTTAAAATCATCAACTACAATCAATATCTGAAAATATAACTGGTATATTTTTTAATTGTTTATCGTATTAAACTAGCAATATTGAAATTATTTCTTTTCAGAATATATGTTTTATATAAGTCAACTTGCCATTAAAGCTTGCCATTAAAGAAATGTATCAAGGGGTTATCAATTTTCAATTGAGGTAACATTTAATAAAGATACAACTATAAGGTACTCCTGTATTATTATTTTCATTTTTAATTCGCAAAATGCAGTCTTCGATTCATTTCTGTGATGACAGACATTGGATAATATCGTTAAATTTCAAAGATATTTTATATTACTTAATGCGGTTAACTCGGTTAATAGAGTTATATAAATTTACGCTGCACTTGAAATTAAAAAAGGAATATACTAATCGGGGTACTAATATTTAATGGAATAAATAATACTATGAGGGTCATAATTATTATGTAAAACAAGTGTGTAGAAAGAGTGTAGCTGTATCTGATAATAAATTTAATTACGTATTTAACTAGTTTACAATGATATCTGTGTTAAATTGTTCAAAAATCGTTTAAATATCCTAAAAGACTTCAAGAAAATAACTCCTTTGGATGCATTTTAGGACCGTTAAAGAAAAAAAAATCTTCAGTACCCTGAGGAATGTTTTGGAAATAAAATTGCCATCATACCGGAAACTTTTCTAAATTTATGACGTTAAAAAAGGCATAATAAATCCACTTGAAGGATAGTGCACTTATCTATAGTTGTATGACGTTTACAGCACAAAAGTTTCGCTGAGGTAAAACTCAAAACCCAAAACCTCTAATGCTCTATTATATGAAACTTAATGCATTAAAACATTTAAACACGAAAAGACTTTATTTTGTGTATGACACAAAAATAGATTTCATGAATATAATGTGGTAAGCATAAACCAGGAACGTTACACATATTTACTTCACTTTTTTTCTGCAGAAAAATTTAATAGTGGCTTTTATGAAACTTTTCTCCTGTGAAAAATAATATATAATTTTAAAATCTGAGTGCATGTTTGTACTTCACAATCCTTTCTAGAGAATTCAAGATTGAGCGATGAAATTAAAAACAGTTGTCGGCATGGATCATAACATGTCTTTAAAGTTCTGGGAATTTTAAAACTTCAATTAGTTTACGGCAAATTAATTTTCTGCAACTTTTCATTAAGTTTCTCTAAAGATGGCAAGTAAAATACTACATTTTTATTAAAAAAATTACATAGACTATCATACGAAATGATTAACATATTTATTTATTTATTTACTTATTTATTATTCTTGTTGTGGTTTGAATAAATTCTATTTGTTAACATTTATTTAGATTTTCTTTAAAAAAATAAATGCTAAAATAAACATATGACGTACTTGCTTTTTTTTTTTCAATTGGTATTTAAAAAAATAAATGAAAAATTTCAGCATTAAGATGAAATAGTATTTTATAAATTCATTTTATATATAAATAAAGGAACTGTAACGGAATGTTTAGTTTTGTTTGGGGAGAATATGTTCAGATTATAAAAGTTTTTGTTTCATTGATAGAAACTCACACTCAGAACTTGACAATATCCGCATGGACAATTTAGAAAATATTAACATTGGAAAAACAACACCACTGTCATATTTATTAACTTTTATATTTATGCTATTTACTCATAAATGTATTCAGCTTTATTTCAGCAAAATATCTTTCCTTCCAAAATTTAATTTCCGCAATATTCAGCAAATTTATATTTTAGGTTTGATTTTGTTTCATTAAAAAGGAATTGTATAAAATTTGATAAAACAACTATTTTGTAAATGACAAATCAAATTAATTTATTTTCCAAAAAAATCACATGCAACAAATTATTATATTTAATTTTGTAGCCTTGTACAAATTTTTAAAATGTACATATATGCTATATAGCATGTAAGTATATGTCTTATACTTGTATCTACCTTCCCCCTGAACATAGAGAGCCTCGATGAGATTATTAATAACGTTTGATTAGAAATTATCAAGAAGTCCAATCAAGATTAAATGAGAATCCCGTTTGAGCGTTCTATCGAGGTTTTTCGTATAACTCGGGGTCAATGTAGTTGGTGAATACGAACGTTAGTTATGCAACATAGAACACATTTTAAAATATTACCCTTTAGCAATTAGCTTCATTAATTTAAAATATACTCGAACTGTTTTAAGCAGTACCGTCTGCGTTATATAGGATAAATACACATAGAATAATATGCAGAAAAAGGCACACTTACCAATGACTAACAAAATACAAAATAGAATATTTAACCAGAGAGGACGCGCACAGTACCTAAAAGACCCGGAATGCGTATGAGTTTTACAATTGCAACCACTAATTTTTTTAAGTAATTTTCAAATTATTTTATCGCAAATTTTGAAAGAATTGTCTCCGTCTAAATAAAAGGACTGTTATAATTTGATTTTATTGGTGTTAAAGTTAAAACCATTCATACCCAGGGTAAGCGCGCGTACTCCCGGGTTAAAAAACAGTTATTAATCAAATACAATATTTTAATGGAAACTGTTTTTATGTTCCCTACAAATAAATATATTGCACTGTTTATCTTACAGAAAGCATGTTTTAGTGCAACTTAAAATGCATACGAATTTTAATATGTTTGAATAATTATAACATAATTAAAATCATTACAAACGAGTTTTTTTACATAATTCAGATTGTAACGCGATTCTTTTGAGTGTCCATGTAAACAAAATATATATGCTACAAACTCAATTTTCAACAGCAAATTTGTAAAACTAAACAAAATATATAAATTGTACATCAATATTAGCGTAATTGTAATACCGTTTGCTGGAGTTAGTGCATGCATAAGTGACCGACATGCAAACATTTTTTTATGTATAATCATACGAGGTTAAAAATTTTAGGAATGTTCATTTGTACTAAATACATGAAATATTCATTCCACATGTAAAATTTCAATATTATGTCATATACAGACAATTTATTTTTACAATTACGCAAAAAGACTTTCTGAAACATTCATTAGTGTGCATTATAAGAACATATTTTTGACACCATATAAACTAAACTTACAATTTAAATAATCAGAAAACCTTTTCAGAGACGTTTGAAAAAAATTAAAGATATCAGATATATACATGAAAAGTAATTACTTTAAATATTTAATTAAATTATAAAATTTGAACTTTATAAGTCATTTGCAGAAACATTTCGCTAAACATTATGCAAAAAGTAAATTTCTAGAACATTAATAATTAGTCATTGTACGAAAATATGTTTACTACCATATAAATTAAACGTATGTTTTAAATAATCCTTTAAAAGGATATAACATGTAATTAGAAGTGATTAAGAGGCTTTAGCGAGTAGGTATTGAATATACGAAAGAGAGAGACGTAAATCAATCTGACAAAATACTATAATCAGTTCTCCAACAATAACTTTAGGCATTTGAAGCGACAGTTAGACATATTATCACTTGCAACATATGTCGTTTAGCTAGTTTGTTTCTAAATAGTTACTTATTGCAGCACTTGTAAATGACTTAGTCAATGACACAAATGCTTTGCATTCATTATTAAGTTTACAGAAGAGATTATGATATTGAAATACTGGAAATGTGTTCATGTATTTTTATCAATGTTCCACTTATAACAGATAAATTTGAGTACATAATTCTTGGATAAAATACGTTATCAGAGCAAATAAGAGAATATCACAAAAGAAAAACAAAGATACAGAAAATATCAAAAATAAATAAATAAATAAATAAATAACGACATTCCAAAAACCTATCGAGTGATTCATATTCTTCAACTGATTATAAATTATAAATATTTATTTCATCTAAAATTATAAACTATATTTTAAATTATGTTATTTTAATTTTAATATTAATGGAGTTTATTTTAAGATTATATTGTAAATGTGTAAATAAGAAAAGTATCTGAATATTACATTAAACTTTTTATAAAACAATTTGTTTTTAAAATGATTGTGAGTCACGATTGTGATTAATTATTTCATGATGATTGTGATTATTGATTTCTACATGTGAAATAACTTAATACACTGCTACAATAAATTCATATTCCAAATAATTACACTTTGCAATTGACTTATTTGTCCATATCTATTTTTATTTCATTGCTTTCTTGTCTTATATTATAATGTATTATCTCCTTTTATGTACCCAATTTTTAAATTTTTTTTTATTTTTTACAATTGTACATTCTTCTTCCCAGAAAGAAGAAAGTGTTGCAACGAAAATTCTTTTCGACGTAGTTACACTGTAATTTCGACGCATTTGACAATATTTATAATTTTAGTTATCCGCAAAATACCTCTTTACAAATGTCTGCCTGCATGTTCCCAGTGCATTATCGAAAATTTTCTACGGATATTCATAGAATTGAATTAATTGCTACATATATATATATACATATATATATATATATATATATATATACATATATATATATATATATATATATATATATATATATATATATATATATATATATTATATATATATATATATATATATATATATATATATATATATATATAGCAATTAATTCAATATATATTAATTCAAATATATATTTGAATGGAAATTTGAAGGAAATACAGGGTCATGAAAAATCGAAGAATGTAGAAAATAGAATTACAAATATCCAATCGACTAAGCATCCGATCAACTTCGTTCTACTACGAAATTTATGTTGTTTAATTGTCTTTTACATCCATTACTTAAAATAAAAAGAAATTCCATATACCTTTCAGCAGAACGAATATTTCGGGCTTGAATAAACAAGTTCCGGATAATCGAGACTAGTAACATTAAATAGACTTCTTTCCATTCTTACAAACTAAGTACATGCCAAATTTTAAATCTTGACCTCAATTTGTTCGGAAGATAGAGCATTTACAAGCACACAGACAGACGAACGACAATTTTTTAAATATGTATTTCGGAATCTCTGGTGTCCAAAACATGTAAACCCATAGAAAAAAGTTTATTTTCAAAATGATAGCAAGGTTTAAGCGGAAGCTAAAGAAAAAACAGGCTACCGTGGGGCATGCTAAGTGTATTTTTTTACAGAATGCTAGAATGACGTGTACTCTTTTCATGAGCCTCCATTGGTGCATTCAAGTATCACGTGTCTCCGACGGTCTGTAAAAAAAGATACGTGAAATGCACTGCGGTTGAATTTCTTTTCTGTTAGCCTCGGCTTACGATATACTACGTATGATGGGTAATTAAAAAAATAAGTTTCGATTTTTAAATTTTCGCAGCCAAAGCGAAAACATTTACTCCAGTCAATACCAATCCACAAACCTAACATATAATTCTGTCAAAAGCAGTGAAACATGATGAGGTGCATTGTATGACTGGCTACTGAGCCATCTTTCATAAAACCACACGCTCGTTGGTGCGAGATCAGCAGAGAAAGTGTGAAGTTGCATATCCTATCAAGCAATTACATAAAATGAGAAAAATGTTTAAATTAAAAGAGTCAACTTCTTAAAACTACACTACATGTAAATTACTTAAAGATGACAAAAAACATTTCAAAACATGTTAAATTACTTTTAATCATCAGTACTTTCAACTTTAAACACAGCCATCGACAGAGAATATAAAATACAAATACAAATATGAACTTCTTAGTCTACTTCTTCCCTCGTATTTTCATTTTAAATACATTTTTCACCGATAAAAAAGGAAACCAAAATATTCCGGTTGCATAGAATTTTTTCTACTGAGCGATACTGGGAAAGATTAAATCGCTATGTCGAGATATTATTTCACGCCAATATTTATTTATGTATAACCAATTTTGATTAAAAACATATTTGTTTTTAAATGGTTACAGCATTTTTTTCACTATTTTGATCGTAAAAGCAGATAGTTTTAAATTAATACTTAAGTCCTTTCATTTGTTGGTATATTTTATATAGTTCCATACAATAAAAAAGAGTTAATTTTATAAAATCAGAAGTAATATTACTTTAAATTCTTCATACTTAATTCTGAGTTATTTTGTATTCGCTTCTGCACATTACATATTCACACCAAAGTATTTTGTATGATCTTTCTAAACACTTTTATTCTAGGATTGTTGCAATGTATGAAATATCCCACAAAATGAAAATCATTTTTCTAAGTAGAACAATTTTCTTTTTAGGCTTCTTCAAAATTCCATAACTTGGAAAATAAACATTTTTACGGATCCGTAATATTTGAATATACAAGTTTGGGGTTGAAATAATAAAGCAGGATTTTTTACAATGCTGAAATTATACGTGCCTATAAATAAAAGCTTACGTTTAAAAACAAGCAGAAATACTTACCTTTTTAGAATCAGACGAAAAATACACATTTTGTTCATTTTCAATACATAAAAAATGCTTCTACTTAAAATCATTGCTAACATTGTGAATATTTTTGAATCGTATAATTTATAAAGGAAGTGCATTTCTCTTTGGAAAACACGATATTTTTTTTGGAATACATTTATTCAGCATATAAGGCCAGGTGTTCTCTGTACTTATCTTTCCTTATTCATCAAATGTTTTCTAAACAGAAAAAAAAAACTTACGTCAAAGAATGGAAAAGAAATGTTGTGATGTATTTTCTGTATTTTATGATAAACAAACAGCATATGTTTTATTTCTCAGGATATCTTGAGTCACAATTTTTGAGCTAAGTATAATTTTTTCATGTACATTTTTTTTAAATCTAAAAACTTGCATATGTGTAAACAGTTTTGGAAAAATATTTTTGCTAAAAAATTAGTTCCATACATAACAAATAATATAATAAATAATAATAATAAAACATATATATATATATATATATATGAATAGATATATTAAATAGAATAAATAATTAGAATAATTAATATTAAGCATGGAATAGATAATAAAAATATTTTTTTCACTATAATGGTATATGTATATTTATTTTTTTAAGTCTAAGAAGTTGTATATATTATACGAATACGAATAATACGAATATTTAGAAAAAGACTTTTGCTAACAGCATTTGTTCAAGATATCACAAACAGTACACTATTAAAATAATGATGACACATTGCACCTTTTAGGGGTGAAAGGCTTGTCTCACTGGTGACACCCCTAAAGGAGCCAGAATGACACCTTTAATTAGGGTGAAAAGGTGGCAGCCTTAATCCAGAGTGTCCAATAATAAAAATTTAAAAAATATACAAAACGATTTTTGGCCGTCGAAGGATTCGAGCTCACAACGTCTGATTACAAGCTCAGCGTTCTAAAAGTTCGGACATCGAGCTCACGTTCATGCACTCATATCCATAGATTTTACTTGCCGTCACAGAAAACAGAAAGACACACGTCACAGCGCATGCGCATGGTTCCAGCCACCCGATGAGGTGTCACATTGCTGCCAATACGATGTGTATGGCACCGTATTTAGCTTTAATCACCCAGTAAGAGACCTGTCGGCACTGCAAACAAATATCGAAGCCCCTATGACACCCTAGGGTTCCAAATGCCCCGGGTTCCAATGGACCCTAGGGCCTTTTCACCTCCGGGTCTCAAATGGCACCGGTTTGTCACCTTCACTTTTAACAGTGTATCATTAATATAAATAATAAAAAAATATGAATAAATATACTAAACATAAAAAATTTAATAATTAGTAATAAAATTATTTTTTCAATATGATGGTAAATAATCTATCCACAGTTTATTAAGTAATAAAAAATCATATTAATTTCAGACAAGGAACTTTCCTTTTTTTAATAAGTTTTGCGTGGATTTAAAATGCTTTACGTTTAACTTATAATCTTTAAATGAGTTGATCATTTAAAGCTTAAAAATTTAAGTTCAATTAATATAATTAAAAGTATAATTTATAAGTATGAATATACATACATGTATAACTTATAATTTGAAAAAAAAAAATGTAATGTGAGTTAGTAGATAAATTTTCCAAACATCATTATTTATGTTACCTTTATCGTTTATTTATTTATTTATTTATTTATTTGCGTGTGCGAATAAAAATCTATGTTTTTCTTCTACTATCTCATATAATACACTTTAGTGTTAAAATAAGTACCTAAAATATGTATTAAAAATGAGATATCAATACAAATATATAAATATATTTTCATTATTTCTTTGTCATATTCTCTGATGTGATCTTAATAATAAATGCGAAGCATTTGCGTCATTGATTATTTTTTATAATCATTTACAAGTGTTGCAACAGGTAACTATTTCGAAATAAACTAGTTAATCGACACATGTCGCAAAAGGTATATTATGTCAGACTGTCGCTTTAAATGTTTGAAGTTTATTGTTTGAATTTCTGAATAGTTTTGTAGACTTAATTGTTACGTATAAAGGAGAGAACAACGGATAACTCCACTTAAATTATCTAAATGGGTTTTTTGGTAGAATTATTAAACTAGCTTCGAATTTTGAACACAGGTTTATTTTATGATAAGTAGAATTTTCTCCCTTAATTTTATTTTTGAAGTGCATTATTACATATGACTAATATATAATTAGTGTGCATAATCTGTGAGCTCCATGCCATCAGTTTAACGGGGTAATATTCTTTTTATTCATATTTACCTTCTGCTCAAGGGTACACAAGTTTCTTATTTTAAAACGCATAGTTATTTTGAAATATTTTCCTATGCTCATAAATAAATGATTTGCAGTGTTTCCATTAAAAAATGCCGTATTTTCAATTGTGTACTATGTTAGATTAATTTACATTAATTTACATTTACAAATCATACTTCAAATTGAAGGTAAAATAACCTTGCTTTTCTTTCAACTGTAAACAAGTGCACCCTCTCACAAACGGCCTACATCCAACCTAAAGTCAAATCTTTCCCATACTTCGGTTAACAGATCTAGAGTACACAAAGCATTAGCTTCTTTAATTTTGTATTTCAACTCTGTGTTTCCAATCTGTAATATAATAGGTAACGTGCTAGGTAGACACACTAAAAAAATGGATTCTCAAAATTGAGTAAAAAGTACTCAATTTAAGTACTTCACATACTCAAAATAGCTCCGATCATAAAGATCTCAAAACTGAGAAACACATATACTCATTTTTGATTCCATGGTTATGTTCAAACATAAATTACTGTTATCTGCCCCCTGAATTTACAAATTAAAGTGTAAATATGCTGGTATTTATTCCTTGCTCAAAATTATGAACAATAAACATTTAATTGGTTATTTATTAAGAGAAATGGCAAAATTATAAGTAAAATACCCAAATCGAACATTTTATACAGAAGCGATGTTTGCAAGTATATTTTAAAATTATTTTAAAATATTGTGCATAATTTAATATTTGCATTAATAAGCATCTTTTATACCGCCATGAATGAGATAAAACAATACTGAGTATAAAATTATCGTTTGTTTGGATTTGATAACATATGCTGCTTCAAAATTGAGAAAGCGATGTGTTCATTTTTGGTCCAAACCTACTCAATTCGATATGAGTACATCGACTTACTCATTTTTGAGTTCTTCATTTTCTTCAGTGCAAGATCATTTATGAAATCTCGAAGGAAAAAAATACATGACTCTAGCGACTTTTAAAAAGTCAACCGTGCAATAACGCTTTACACTCAGTCACTGTGTCATTTTAGCAATGTAGCACTGCAAGCAAGTAAATAGCAAAGAAGTTTTCCTCTAAGCACTAATGTAAATCTGGTTGAGTTATTAATGATTTGTGACCTTAAATCAACATCCTACAAAGCTTGCAGTTGATACTATTAAAATTTATATCTGGGACATTATTTTATTGAAACCAAGCATATATTATATTACATATTGATAAATAAAAACAAAATTTATAGTACAATTTTACAACGCTATTTATTAGCATTAATTATGAACCTACCATTTATGTACTACATTCATTTTTATTCTTCTTAAATGTTCACTGTAGTATTAGTTTTTCTTAGAATCGTTCAGAATCGTTCATGAATTTTAGTGCTTTGAACATAATGTTTAATAATTATAACGAGATATTACATGATACAATGGTAAATATATAAAATTCTATCTAAAAATGCTAGAATAATATATAATTTTTATAACGCAAAAGTTATATATATAAAATCGATTTTGTTTACCATCAAAATAAAACAAAAAAAGTTACATTTTCTTCAAGTTATTGCTATATTTTCAATCTTTTAAAACCGTAAATGTTAAAAAAAACTTTTTTTTCAAAGCAATGTTAAGTAGAATTAATATATTTAGTAAAATTAATATATTTTCAACTAAAATTCTTTACAGTGATAAATGCTTAGTATATAAGATCATTTGATACATACATGCATATATATATATATATATATATATATATATATATATATATATATATATATATATATATTGCATTTTGCATTTTGCAATTAAATGATTTTTTTCAAGCATAAAGCTTCTCACATCAAACAGTGTGAAATGAAATAAATTATTCATGATACATTAACAGAATATATTTCAACTTACACACCACAATTAGTATTACTTTTACGAATATCTTAAGAAATATATGTTAATAAAAAAATAAAACCTCTAAAGGACATTTATAAATTACAAAATTTTGCTTTTTATTACCAGTATATATTATATCATAGAAAAATTTGTATGTTAAATTTAATGTATATTTTGATAGTTGTTAAAAAAAGCATCCATTCCTCATCTTAACAAAAATTATAAATATTAATAACTTTGTTATATTAGAGATTTTACTGATCTAGGCATTAGTTGGTAAAGTCAAGTTTCCTTTGGTAAAAGTACTGTTTATTTATTTTGAAATAATTCTTTTTGCACAAAGATAGATATATTTAAATTTTCAAAATAAAGTCTAAAAAAATATAAAAAAGAAATTTTCGAAAATTGTTAATATAGAAAAACTAATTTTGTTCAATGCAAACTGAATGCATTATATCTTTAGTATTTCCGTAAGGATTACAAATATATTACATACAAAAATCAATAATATTAGTGTGTATGCATATTATGTTGATTAATGGAACAAGACTGAAATAATGGTATGATATATTAACTGATATAGATACATTTTACTATAACAATTGATTAAATCCTAACTAGAAACAGTTTTCGTAATGAAAAGAACAATTTATCATATAGCAATGGGATTCGAGAATAATATTCTGTTTATCTAATAAAATAAATGCCTATAACTCTTTTTGAAATAGTTATTCCATTGTAATAATTATATAATTATTCAAAACGTATAATTAATAAGAAACAACACTAATCTTTTTTAGAATCTTTGCCGATTTTTTTAGTGTGCAAAAAAAGATAATCCTGTAAAAAAATAAAAAAATAAAAAATAAATAAATAAAACAAAACATTTATCACCTAACAATCAAACGAAAAAAATGCATTTACTTGCTTTCTAAACTGAGAAGAAAAAGAAAATTCTTGAAGACATTCTTACGTTAGGAATCTTCACAAATAATATTATTTTAAAGAAACTACATTTTTATTTGGGATTTCATTCTAAAATAAGTTTATATATATAGAATGCTTTTTAGAATATGTGCATTTAGCCTGTACGCTCGATATGTTTTCATTAACTTTTCTATGGACTGATTTTATAAAGTAAAACATTTTGCATCAAAGAATTGAAGAGAAAAATAAATATATTTCTTCCAATATATGATGAAAAGACAGTATATGTTTTACTTTTCAGGCTACTTTTAATTTTAGTTTTATAAAAGAAAAATGCAGAATATGTATATTTTTCCGATGTAAAACTTATTAAATATTAAACGAAAAATGACAGTATCACCTTTACCTTTGTAGTATATTATTTTTTGCATTAACCAAGAATGTTTCGCATTAGGAAAACAGTTATAAAGTTCACTCTAAGATACGTTCACTTTGTTAGTTAAGGTAAAATTCGAAAGATTTTAAATATAGTATTTTTATTAAAACTTTTTTAAAAGAAAATTTGTTATATTAACTTTTTAATGCATTTGCGGAATCTAAGATACCTTGTGAAGTAAAAAAAAAAATATACACATGTATAATAATAATAATAATAATAATAAATTAAACAACCATATTACCATATAAACAAAATAACCAATAATGATTTAAAATGAATATCATTTCTTACAAATAAAATATGGATTTATAATTGTCATGTTTTAGAATTATTTTTGATAAGAGACCTCTATAAAGCTTTTACTATGTTATATTAGAGATTTTTTACTCAAAAGTTTTGCATTTATTTTAAGTATCTGTTTAATCAAACAGCGTGCCTTTAGATTAATTTAAAGTAGAAAAAACTTGAATGTGCTGATGAGTGTTTTGAAAATAAATTTTTCAGCTTTCAGGAAATTTTCCTAAATCTATTAGTTTAAATATATATATATGTATATCTTATATAGCATATTCTAATGAATTTGAAATATATAACCAAACATATTCATATTTATAAAATTAGCAGGGATTTTTAAAAAGATTAATAAAGACAATTTTTAGCAAAATAGGCTATTCAAAAGGTTTTTTAATTACATTTAATATTTTGTATTAAGTATTGTGTCACCACATAACATTACAGTATTATTTAAAATTGAAGAGAAGTTTTTATAGGTAGAGTGTCCCCTTAAAATATAAAACTGATTTTTCTCCTTGTTTATAGTTTTATAACTTGCTTGTTTGATAAATACAAAAGCTATTTTCCTAATTTAGATTGAGGTTTGATTTTTTTCTTTCTCTGTATTGAATTTAATATTTTTGTTCATGAATATAATGCTCAAGTTTTATTGTTATTATTTTTTAAATATTTAATTTGAGAGTTTGTTGAATTTCCTCCTTTTTTTTCATACACACGAGAGAAAAAAATGGATATTCCTATAGGATGTAAAATCCCATATATCTAAAAATCCATGCACAGTTTTATTTAGTATATTCTAATAAATTTGAAAAAAATAAACAAACACATTCATATTTATAAAATTAGTAGGAATCGTTAATAAAGTTGAATAAAGACATTTTCGTGCTTTCTGCGTTCTATCAAACAGCTGTGTTTTGGGTCCATTTTTCTTTGCTGAAAAATTGATTAATGTGGGCATGTACCAAGACATGCTCTCTGAGTGGTTGCTCCCCCAGCTGGAGGAAACTGTTCCTGATTTCATTTTGCAGCAAGATGGTGCTCCCCCACATTGTAGTAACAACGTACGTGAGTTCCCATCGCTGGATTGGCCGCACTGGGCGACAGGATTTGACATGTCTTCAGTGGCCGCCGATATCACCAGATCTAACGCCCTGTGATTTTTTTCTCTGGGGTTTCGTTAAAGACAAGGTGTTTGTGCCTCCACTTCCTCAGGACTTAGAAGAACTTGAGCAGTGGATAACTGCAGTGTTGAACTCCATCACAGGGGATATGCTATCACGAGTGTGGCGGGAACTTGTTTACTGTGTAGACAGTTGTCGTGTTACCGGAGGGGCACATATTGAATATCTGTAGAAACTTTAATAAATGTAGTTTTGAGGTAAATTTGAATTTTCTAAATATATTAATTAGAACGTTCACAATCATGTTTTCTTTTTGTTCCATTCATTATGAATCACCCTATATATGACAATCCAATTATACCCGTATTTGCTTAAGTTAATGCACGGACAGACGCCAAATATACATATCGAAGTCATTAACTCTTTTCCAGCAACTTTTGAAGGAAATAAAAAATATCAATTACATTAAATTACATTAAATATTTATTCTATTTATTAAAATTTAGCTTTAGAAGTCATTTTCAGATGATTTTCGTTAATGATTATGCAAAAAGTACATTTCAAAAAACTTGTAACTGTTCAGTGTACTAACAAATGTTTATCCCCATATAAATTAAATCTATGTTTTAAATAATCATTTAATGGGAGAGAAACATGTTATTAAAAGTGATTAAGGAGTTTTATCGGAGAGGTATTTGTTTCGAAGATATAGAAATAAATCACTCTGAATAATCTGTATTCAAACAATAACAAGCATTTGAGGCGACACTCAAACATAATATATTTTGCGACAGGTGTCATTTAACTGGTTTGTTTCGAAATAGTTACTTATTGCAACACTTGTAAATGACTTAGTCAATGACGCAAATGCTTTGCATCTATAATTAAGTTCTCAACAGAGACATATGACAATCAAATAATGGAAATCTATTTATATATTTTTATCAATATATCACTTGTAACATATATTTTAGGGCATTTATTTTAACGCTGAAGTACGTTGTGTGAGATAATAAAAGAAAATGTAAATACTTATTCACACACGCAAACAGATAAATAAATAATTACATTTGTTAAATTTATCTAGTAATTCATATTTCAAATTTATTTCAAATTATAAGTTAAATATGCACGTACATTTATGATTATATATTACACTTTTAATTATATTAATTGTACTTAAATGTTTAATGTTTAAATAAGAACTTCATTTAAAGGCTATAAATTAAAGCTGTAAAATCATACATACTGAAAAATATTTTTATTTGAAATAAAACTTTTTATAAGATATATTGTTTTTGAAATAACTGTGAACTGTTCTGTTTAATATCAGCCTAAAAATATAAAAGAATTTAATAAAATCTATTAATTAATTGGTATTCTAAGTAATTACACAATGGTAATTCACTTTTTTATTATCAATTTGTGTTTGACAGTAACTGCACATGGATTTTGAACAAATATTTTTGCTCAATCCTTTCATTTGTGTTATTATACTTGATACTGTTCAATAAAATTAAAATAGAACCTATTAAACATAAAACATTAAAATTTTAAAAACAGAAATTACTTTATAAAATCAGAAACAATATTACTTTAAATCCATTATATTTCCTTCAATATTTTGTAGTAGCTTCCGCGCATTATTTATTCATACTAAAATAATTTTCATGTTCTCTGAAAACAAATTTATTTTATTATCGTTGTAATACATAAAATATCGTACAAACCGAAATGTACTTTTAAAAGTAAAATATATTTATTTTTGAGCTTCTCCAAAAATCAATTGCTTCAAAAATTAACAATTTTACGGTGTGGGAATATTAGTTTATAGAATATGGGTTTGAAATTATGGAGCAAGATTTTACGCGATACTGAAAATATACGACCCTATAAATAAAAGTTTTAAAACAAAAAGACTTATCCCTTTAGAATGAAACAAAGAATACTTATTTTGATCATCGTCAAGACCATAACAAAAATTCTACTTAAAATCATTGCTAACACTGTGGATCTTTTTAAATCATATAATTTAGAAAGGAACTGCATTTTTCTTTGAAAACTCAATATTTTTTGGGGAATGTATTTATTCAGAATATAAGGCCAGGTGTTCGCTAGTTTTTCTGTCATTATCTATCGAATATTTTCGAAATACAAAAAATCTTACGTCAAAGAGTGAAAACGAAAAGTTATGATGTGTTGTGTGAATTTTACGATAAACAAAAACATATGGTCTGTTTCCCAGGATATGTTTAATCACTTTTTTTGCACTAAATAAGTTTAATTTTGTAGTGTATAAAGGTATCAACTGTAATTTATTTTTAACTTTAAACACTTAAAAACTTTAACTGCATTAGTATGAAATTTTTTTGAAAAATATTTGTGCCAAAAATATTTTTTTAATGTATTACAAATGGTATGTATAGAAATTGAATAAATGTATTACATAAATCAATATATGAAATATTAGACATCAAAATAGAATTAAAAAATATATTCTATTCAATATAATGATTAATATTCAACCTTGTTTAAATTAAAAAATAATTACAAAATACTGTAAATGTACTTTTATATGATATCATATTTTAAATTAATTGCATTTGATGTCAAATGATAAAAGATTTTTTTTACATAAAAAAACTCTCCAAATTTATTAAATGAATATCTAAAATTCGAAGAATCTCGATAAACTATGCCATAAGTTTGCATTCAAATCAAAAACGGGATAATTGCTTAAAAATTAAAATGTATTTTATCAAATAAAGCTCAATCAAACAAGGCTCAATAACTAATTTCTTTTCGTTTTGCAACTTTTCGTTTTGCAAAAATTAAAGTTTACTTGGTGTTTATTTAACACAATGGAGGAGGATCAGCAAATAAATAAGTAGAATACTACATTCATTTTTAAAAAAAAGGTAAACTTAAACGTAAACTATCGTAGTAACGTAAACTATCTAGAGTATCATAGAAATTTGTACTATGTGTACCTTACTTAAAGATGGCAAAATAATATTTAAAAAGATGTTAAATTACTTAATACTTTAGACTGTAAAAACAGCCCGCAACAGATAATATAAAAATGGAAATATTAACATCTTAATTTTCAAATGTCACGTAATTGGTGTGAAAAAGGAGTGAAAGTGTAAATCAATTTTTCTATCCCAAAAACATTGGGAAAGTAAAATGCAGATATGGAGGAAATTGGAAAATTACATGTTGTATTTTTATTTAAGTAAACTGATCTGAATTCTTTATATGCTGTAGAATAAAAAGTCATTATAAACAGTATTTCCTTTAGTAATAATTTCTGCTAATTCTTGTGTGTTTAGTTCACGGTAATTCTTCAAGTGACACATCGTCACCTGAAAATAATAAAGTTCTATCTGTATTTTTGAAAAAAAAAATACTTATCGATATAGATAAGTTGTATTTGTATCTATGAAGGCATTTTGCAGCAAAAAAATGTTATATAAAATTTACATATGACCATACAATCATAATATGACATTATTCTAATACAGAAATGCCTTCTTAGATACAAATGGAACCTTTTTATACCGGTAAGTCATTTTTTAAAAACATAGATAGAACCTTATTATTTTCAGGTGACGATATAACTTTTACATTTTCGATATTAACTTCTATATTTTGCTTCTAGTTGACCCAACCAGACCTAACCAGAATCAAAATATTCAAGTTAGTTAATCTAAAAATTGACTTTATTTTCAAATGAAATATATCTTTGAGTTAAAATCTCAATGAAAAAAAGTGTCATATAAAAATCAAAGTCCGTACAAATATCGCAGCATCTAATTAAACGATCGACTTCATTTTTATGCAAAACTTTTGCATTTGTCTTTTACATCCACTCCTTAAAAAATGGAAACAATTTTGTTACCTTTCATCAGAATGTATATTTCGAGTGTCGAATAAAATTGTTCTGCATCTGATATTCAATAATCTTCTTTCTATTATTACATACTAAGTATACATCGATTTTCAAGTCTCTGTCTCATTTTGTTTGAGAGATAGAGCCGTTTACAGACAGACAGATAGACTTGTAGTCAGACTGACAGTCACGCAGAGAAACAGAATTTTCTTCTCGGTATATGTTTTTCGGAATCAACAGTATCTGAAACGTTCAAATCCGTCATTTTTATCGATTGTTTAAACTAGTGCAAAACTTACTCTATACTTTGTATGATAGGAAGTATCATACTAAGTATAATGGGTAAGTAATAAATTCGATTGTATTATATTACAACAGTTTATTAAAATTCATTTGAACTCTGTCATTTATGTACTACATTTATTTTACCATATATCTAGTTCCATTGGAAGATCAAAATCATAATATTTTATGCATTTTAATACTCAGAGTTCATTATTTAATAGTTTTAACAAGAAATTACATGACAAATTTATAAATTCTTACAAATATTGGAATAAATGGAATACTCATCATGTAAAAGCTACAGAAAAAAATCAAATTTTGTTTATCTTTAAAAACCAAAATATTATATTTCTTTAATGTCATTGCTACATTATATATTTTTAAAACCTTATATATATTTTTTTGTCAGCAATTTTGAAGAAAACCTAATATTTTTCTAACTGAAATTTATTTCAAATACATTTATTTTGTATATAACGATTTTTCAAACAGAAAATATCTCAAATCTAGCAGTTTATAATAAAATAAATTATTCATGATACATTAACAGAAAATGTTCCACCACAAACGCCGTTATTAATCTTACTTTTATGAATATCTGAATAAATATGGCATTAAAAAACAACATCTTCTGACGCACATTTTATAAATGCTATATATTTTTCTTTATATCCAGTATCAATCGGTTCAGGGAAAATTTTGGTTGTTAAAATAACGTATATTTTCATAATTTCTAAAAAGATATAATGTCTGTATCAAACAAAAATTCAAAATAATTTTATATTAGTTATCTCCTATTTGAATTTTTATTTTGTAGATTTTACTGAACTCATCACGGTTTGGTAAATCCAAGCCTGCTTTTACAGAATTGATTTAAATGTTTTTTTCTTAATATTCTATTTTACTCAAAAATATAGATATTTAAACTTTAAACTAAGTAAAAATTAAATATATTCGAAACATGTCACACAGAAAAATTAATTTTATTAAAAGCAATCTGAATCTATCGTATTTGTAATTATTTCCTTATGATATTATAAATGTAAGAAAACATCTATAGAAATATTTATAGAAAAATTTTAAGAAAATAAAATCGACACTATTAGTGTGAAATTGCGCTTTTAATACTCGACTGAAATAATGAAACGATACTTTTAATGATAAAGATATTCTTTATTATAACAGCTGATTAAACATCTAACCAAGAACTTTTTTACGTAATAAAACGAAAGATTTATCTTATTTCAATGGAATTAAAGATAGATATGTTGTTTAGCTGAAATATAAATATACATAATTCTCCTCAGAATTATTGCTACACCGGGAAACTTGTTGAATTATATAATTAATAAGAAATTACAGTTATTTTTTAAACTATATATGTTTGAAATTTTGACGTATTATGTGCTAAACGTCTTTTGAAAAAAAAATGTATGTATGCACTTAGGATATAAAAACATGATTTATTATAGAATAAATAATTTTAATTTTTTTTCAAAGTGTAGGAAAACATTAATACTTGTTAATCTCTATATTTTTTATAAAGTAACAACGTATGTTATTTTCCCCCTCCATTTCTTAAATTTTCTACTTTTATTAACATCCCAATAAGTTCTACTTAATAAAATCTTTCGAGCACAAATTCATAAATGTTGGGGCGTGTGATCATTAGTTATAATAGTTAATTATATATGCAATATTCTGTTTTGTTTAAAATAAAAAATACTCTCAATAACTTAAAATCATGTATAATCAGCAATAACCTATTCTGTTTTCAGTTTTAACTTGTTCATCCCTTTAATTGGGAAAGCAAAAGATATTACATGTTCACTTTTTTAGAAAATAGAAACACCATTTTATTTTAATGTTATTAACTAGACATAATTAGAAGAATAGCTTCACACACATAAAAAAAATTAGTAAATTTTAATATTCTAACGAAGTTTTTATGAATGAAATGGAAGTTTAAAGTTGAATGCAGCAGCTTTCTTACTAATATTTTTCTTCACTGTTAAAAATCTTGCCCTAGTTTGAACCAAATTATTGACCCCAATAGCTGCCACTGTAAGAACCTTGAACCAGTATTTGGAGATTCTGTTAAAACATAGTTCCAATAGTTGGAACGAGTTTGAAATAGAAAGCTCTTAATGGGGGTGTGAGAATTCACCATCTTATAGTGGTAGCTACTGAGCACCACCAAAATTAGTTCAAACTAGAACAGTATTTTTGACAGTGTACTCCCTGCAAAGAAACATTAAAATACCGCCAGTTCATGGAAAACCTACCTGTAAAAAAAATCTGTGTAGGTACTAAACATTTTCTAGGAAACTGGGATTCCAAGAACTTTTCATGTAACGATAACAGGAAAAATTCATGTAATCGATTCTGAAACTTGAATTTTTGCTGTTACCGTTACAGGAAAAGTTCTTGGAATCTCAGTTCCCTAGAAAAGGTTTAGTACCTTTGCAGATTTTTTTTACAGTGTAACCGAAATAATAACGCGAAATATTTGAAGATACTGTGATACATTACTAATAGATGCTTATGTAAAAATCAATTACTATATTTTAAAAATAAAATAAAATATTTATCACCTAACAATCATACCATTTTTTTCATCTTCTGAGCCAAAACCATTTATATATTTACATATATACATTTCTTATCTTGAAATCACTTTTGCAAAGATATATTTTCAAGAAAAGTACGGTTTTACTTGGAATTCAGTTTTTAAAACTAGATTTTTTTCTTTTTTTACACAGGATGCTTTTTAGAAATCATCCACTTAGCCTACATTCAATATGATTTCATTAACTTTCTACGAACTGATTTTAAAACGTAAAACATCTTTCATCAAAGGATTGAACAGGAAAGTAAATGTATTTTTTGCATTTTATGGTGATCAAACAGCATATGTTTCACTTATCTTGATATTTTTAATTTCACTTTTATAAATAAGTAGAATATGTATATTTCTTCAATGTAAACTCAATATATATTAAAGTAGAAATGACAACATCGTCTTTATGTATGTAGTATTCTATTTCTTTACATTAACCAAAATAAATTTACTTTGTCATAATTTACTGAAACTCATTCTATGATACATTCACTCTCTTAGCTAAAGAAAAATTTGAAAGTTTTTATATGTTTTATTTTCTTTTTGAACCTTTTTTAAGGAAAAATTCTTGTATTAAAGTATTTTTTAAATGGATTCGTATGTTTTAGGACACCACGTAAAGTAAAAAAAAAATATTCACATAAAAAAATAATTTATTAAAAAGTATTTCATTTAATACAATATATATCTATAACTAATGCTTTCTTACAGTTATTTCTGAGTAGACCTATCAAAAGCTTTTGCAATATAAAACTCGAGGTTAATTTTTCAAAAGGTTTTTTTTATAATCTCCTGTATTTGTTTTACTAGTTAAGTGATCAGTATTTTTGAAAATGGAATTTCAAAGAATGTCTATTTTTTTTATCTCTTTTATGTAATTTTTAATCTTTTATTACCAATTGTTCAAAACAAAAATTTTTGCCTTATGAATTGAGAAAAAAAATCGGATAAAATAATGCGAATTTTGCAAGAAATTATGATTGGATTATGGATAACTGTACGTGGTAAATCATGATTGGAATAAAAAGTATATTGCCCAGGAAAACTGATGGCATTGGGCTCACAGGCTATGTGCGTTACAGCCTTATATTTTCAAGAGTTAATTCCTTTCAAAAAACAAATTAAGTAGAGGAAACAGCTCCCCCCATTTACCCTTTTTATACTTAATCATTGAACCCCCTAAACTAATCAATGACAAGCTTATCATATAAAAAATGTATATCCAAAATTCAGAGCAAATCGGATAATTCTTAATAAAATTCCATTTATATTATTTAAGAGGAGTTATATCCCTCTTTTATGCTAAACCATTAAACTTCCAAAACTATTTAGAGATTTCAACGAAATCTGATAATTCTGCATGAAAAATGCATTTATATAAATTAAAGGAAGGGACATTAGAATCCCCGTTCCCCCTATTTATACTTATCTAATGAATATCTAATATTAATCACGGAGGCGCCTCATTAGAATGATCCTCTATCTAAATTTTGAACGAAAACTGATAAATCTGCATTAAAAACCCATTTATATCAATTAAGGGGAGGGGCATAAGCCCCCGTTCCCCCCTCTTATACATATCGAGTGAACTCCAAAAACGAATCATGGAAGCGCCTTGTCAGGATATACCTATATACAAAATTTCAAATGGATCGGATATTTTTATCATGAGTTATCGCGTTGCGCACGAACGAACATACATACAGAACGGGCGGGCACATAAGCTCTCAGGTTATGATAGCCTATCAGCTAAAAACACATTTTCCGTACGACGTACGAGGAAAGCAGGGAAGCGGTTACTCAAACAACGTTTACGAAATATAAAAGTACTCTTTCAAAAACGTTTTTGCCTGTCGAACAAATGAATATTTCTCAATGTTCATTTTTTTCATGTATGGAAAAAATAGGTGTTGATACCAGATATGGTGCATGCAAATATTGATTTATGTTAAATTGTATGTTTTGGGTAGCTTTCATTACAAAAAGTAAAAAACTACCTATTGCAGTCGTCCGGAGGAAAGCACTTCCAGAAAATTTTAGTATATTTTCACCGATCATGACCCCCAGACCCCAAAACCACCCTCCGTTCAAATGTTGACATATATATATATATATAACCATATATATATATATATATATATATATATATATATCTGATTTTTGTCATGCGATAACTAACGTATTTATGAACCGATTTGAATGAAACTTGGTATGTACATAGTACATACAAATATCTCGACCGAGTTCGTTGGCCAGTATCATCCGCCAACAAATGGCGGCCATTTAAAAAAATTTAAAAAAATTAAAATTTAAAATTAAATGTGAAAAAATTAAAAGTTGAAAAATATTTTTATTTTATGTGTTAGATCTTAAAACACCAATTCCAGAACACTTTTTATTTTGTCTATATCTTTAAAAATGATTGAGTTATAGCACTTTGAATTTTTCTTATGGCTGACATTTTGAAACGATCTAATATTTGTCATGCTATAACTAACGAATTTATGAATCGATTTGAATGAAACTTGGTATGTACATAGCACATACAAATATATCGATCGAGTTCGTTGGCTAGCATCATCCGCCATCTTGTTTCAAAATGGCGGCCATTTAATTTTTTTTTAAATTTTAAATTTAAAATTAAATGCAAAAAAATTAAAAGTTGAAAAATAATTTTTTTATGTGTTAGATCTTAAAACACCATAACCAGAACACTTTTTACTTTGTCTATATCTTAAAAAATGATTGAGTTATAGCACTTTGAATTTTCCTAGGGCTGGCATTTTGAAACGATCTGATTTTTGTCATGATATAACTAAAGTTTTTATGAACCTATTTGAATTAAACTTGGTATGCACATAGTACATACAAATATCTCGACCGAGTTCGTTGGCCAGCATCATCCGCCATCTTGTTTCAAAATAATAACCATTTAAAAAAATTTAAAAAATTTAAAATTTAAAAATAAATGCAAAAAAATTAAAAGTTGAAAAATATTTTTATTTTATGTGTTAGATCCTAAAACACCGATTCTATAACACTTCTTACTTTGTCTATATCTTAAAACATTATTGAGTTATAGCACTTTGAATTTTTCTTATGGTTGACATTTTGAAACGATCTGATTTTGTCACGTGATAACACTCGTATTTACAAATCGATTTGGATGTAACTTGGTGTGTACATAGTACTTAATAAAGCCTGGACCGAGTTCGTTAACGAGTTCCATCCGCCATCTTGTTTAAAAATGGCGGTCATTTAAATTTTTTTGAAGAAAATTAAAATTGGAAATTAGGTACAAAAAAGTGAGAAATTGAAAAAGATTTTTCTTTTATGCATTTGTCCTTGATACAAAGATTCCAAAGGAGTTTTTGTTTCGTCTGTCTCTTAAAAAATGTCCGAGTTCTAGTACTTTTAATTTCTAGTGTTGCTCACATTTGGAAATGATCAGGTTTTCGTCACGTGATAACACGCGTATTTATACACCGATTTGGATGAAATTTGGTGCATAGACAGGACATACTTATGCCTGGACTGAGTTCGTTGGCCAGTTACAACCGCCGTCTTGTTTCAAAATGGCGGAATATTATTATTTTTTTAATTTAAATTTTAAAATTAGGTGCAAAAAAGTAAGAAATTAAAAAAAGATTTTTCTTTTGTGTTTTGACCTTGATACAAAGATTTCAGAGCATTTTTGGTTTCATCAATATCTTGAAAAATGGCTGAGTTTTAGCGCTTTCAATTTCCAGTGAGATTGACATTTTGAAACGGTCTGAAATTTGTCTCGCGTTAATACGCATATTTATAAAATGATTTCGATATAACTCCGTGTGTTCATGATACATACCAATGTCTTGACCGAGTTCACGCCCCAACTTTATCCGCCATCTTGTTTCAAAATGGCGGCCACTTAAATTTGTCAAAAATCTTTTAAATGCATAATGATGTATAAACAAAAAATTAGAAATTGAAAAAAGTTTCTTTCTAAACTGTTTATCTTAATAATGAATTCCGGAGTATTTTTTGCTTTGTCTTTACCTTGCAAAATGCCTGGGATATAGCAGTTTGAATTTCTAATGTGGGTGACATTCTTTTTAAAAAGTGAATTTGCCCGCGATAGGACTCGTATATATTGATCGATTTCGATGTGAGTGTGCATATTCACATAAATTAAGATTTTGATCAAGCTCATTGGGGTTTTTTTTTATCCATCATGCTGCTTTAAAATGGATTTCGTGGAATTTGGCGACCCTATAAATCGCTTAAAATAAAACCAGGTTGAATAAAAGATGACTAATTTCTAAAAATTCCTATTAATATTCAATATTGACAAAAACTAGTATTCAATCTTATATAATCGTGTTCAACTATATTGAGCTTCTTATATTTGATTTATATAACTTAATATAAAATAAATAAATAAGTATACGAAAGCTACCTCTTCCTCCCGGTATTGCCGGAAGGACCTTTTTGTTTTCATTCTGTAAAATATTATGCATAGTTTGTATTAGGATTGCAATGTTTATCTCCAATTGTATTTCGAATTTTCGAATTCACAAGAGAAATTTTGAAAGAAGTGTTGTTACATTATGTGGTCACACAATTTATGACATTAAATAAATTAAAAAAAAAAAAAAAAAACAATCTGGTACGAATTCCAATTTTTTTTATAAGATTGAAAGACAAATGAGCAACCATTGTTGTATATTAATTTGGTACTCATCTATGAAAATTTGAGCAAAAATGTACATTGATTTAACGCAGACGAACATAGATTTAACATTAATACGAATGGAATTTTTGCATGTTTATAAATATACATAAAATCTCTTTTCCAATTAAGAAAATGAAAAAATAACTAAAAATCTATAACAACTTCCTTCTCTCCAATTCTTTCGAAAACCTGGAAGATGCATAGTATTAAATATATAAAATGCATTATTCGCGCAGACAAACAAAAAAATGAATTTATTGATATCTATAGTTTATATGAGATAAAAAACAGTTTCTTTCCTTTTTTAGGTAGGTAGATACCACCTATGCAGAAAATTTTTAAATAATTATTTCAGGCATTTGAAATTTTGGCAGGTTATTGAAATATAAAAAATCATTTTAAATATCAAATCTATTTGAACGCATTAATTTTTTCTACTTAAATTTTATTTTATAAGGGATTTTTATTAACGGACTTTTTATGTTAAGAAAGTGTTACAATAAAATGTAAATGTAAATGAGAGTAACATTTTCAAAAAAGATCATAAATTTCTCATTATTCCATGTATAATTTCCATGTATGAAAAAAATTTCATACGTATGATTTCCATGTATGAAAAAAAATTTCATATGTACGATTTCCATGTATGAAAAAAATTTCATATTAATAACAGAAATGTTAATTATAGTAATAGTCTTTTCTGGAAAACCAGAATAAATAACAACATATTTTTTCGTACGTAGAGCACAAGATATCAAAATACCGGGTGATCCAAAAGTCAGGACGAACTTTAAAAAATGAATAATTGGGAAACGAATCAACCCGTAAAGCATGGTTACGTCACTGCAACGTCGTTGTGAAGTCACATTGTGACTTTGTGACCATCGTCGATGTGACCATTGTCGATGTGACGTCACGTGACGTCGATGTGAAGTCACAGTGACTAAAATGTGAAGTCGTTATGGCCGTTTTAGAGCTCTTTTGTGACCTTTCACAAGGTGGTCACAATGTCACAAATATGTGAAAAATGTGTCATTTGTGACTAATTTGACATTAAAATTGTGACAAAACTGTGACAAAAGCGACGATATTTAAATTGCCAGAAACATGTTTTTAAAAGTAAATAACATGTTTTGAAGGGTATTTATAAATTTCTAAAGATTTTTAAGAAAAACACATCTCAGTCACAATGTGATATCACTGAGTGGTGGCATTTTGGTCACAGACGTGATGTGACCAAAGTGACTCACAGTGACGTCACTGTGACGTAACTGTGACCATGCATGCTATTAGGGAAGATACAAAGTACGGTTTCTACCGAACGGATGGAGAAGAAACCGGGTTATGTGTAAAACGAAAAAATAATAGTTTTGTTAGCGACCAATAAATGACGCTATAGTGCTTTATTGCACCAAAAGATAATTTACAAACGACAAAACGTTTACAGCTTACATATCAGCTTAACTACAATTAATTAGTACTACACTAAATGTTCAATGTGCTGTCCATCATTCATAAGTGCAGCTGGGAAACTAGGCACTACACCATTCACAGCATTTAAGCATTTCTTGCGTTATGGCAGACACATTTTGGCGGAAGGCATCTTTCATTGCTGCTAGTGATGCCGTTGGTCGCTAACATATCTATGTTTTTCGTTGCGCGTAAAACCCGGTTTCTTTACCATCAGTTTGATGCAAACCGTATATCTGTATTTCAAAAATATGCATTAAAATATTTAATTGCAAAAAATTACGTCAAATACTAATAAAAACATTAAAAGATCTTAATAATTTTTACATGTTTCGATTGAATTTAATTTGAATTTTTATTGAATTAATTGAATTTTTTTTTAATTTCATTTGTAATAGTTTATTGTCATTTTCCATCATTGTGTTTATTTGTATTTTGTTTTTCTGATGATGATCGAGTAAATTCAATCGAAACATGTAAAAATTATTAAGATCTTTTAATGTTTTTATTAGTATTTGACGTCCTTTATAGCAATTAAATATTTTAATGCATATTTTTGAAATGTTTTTAATGGACGTATAAGAAAACTTTTATTTATAATTAACGTATATCTGTATCTTGATTTGTTCTCGAATTATTCATTTTAAAAGTTCGTCCTGACTTTTAGATCACCCGGTATTTCATGATCCTGTAATACACAATTAAAATGAATGTTTAAATTTTAAAAAAAGTAACTTTTTGAAAATAATCCGAAAGATTTATTAACTGAGAGATTTATTACTAAAAATTAAAGGAAATACCGTTTGTTTTGTTTAACTCTGAAGTAAAAAAAATATTAAAATGAAAGTTTGCAGGAAAAAATGGTAACATTTTCAAAATTAAACCAAAACTTTTACTCACAGAAAATTAATGAAAATAACATATATTTTGTTTATCTTTGAAGAAAGTTCATTTTTGAAAGTTTATTTTTTCGGTCAAAAATATGAAGCTAATAAAATCGTATATTTAAAAATCAATTGCTTTTTTATTTAGAAACATGTTTTGAATATTCAATATGATTTCAGATTCAATTCGTTTATGAATATAGCTGCTTAATATATAAGGATTGGTGTTGTTTTATATCCTACTTATAAACTATTTTTTAAAAATATATATTTAAATAGATGTAATTGATGTAACTAAAACCGCAGGAAGGCAAGTATATATTCTGTAGTGAAATAGCACAAATTTAAATTTAAAAAAAATGCTTTTATTTCTTAATAAAAATATTAACACAACAACTAACAAAGCAACAAGTTTTTAACTTTTCAGGTCATTTTTAGATTTATTATTTAATATCTAAAACATGACAAGGTTGTTTAAAATAACTTGTACATCATTTTTTTAACAAACGAATTCTATTTCAGTTGTGTAAACATTTTTTAAATTTTTTATCATAAACTCGCAAAGCATTGTAAAAAGAAAAAAAAGTTTTTTTTTTTTAATTAAAAAAATAAAGCAGCCATGATTAATTCTAGGGAAAATAAACTTGCACTTTACTAATCATGCACGAAATCTTTTTTTTTCGTTTCATGTTTTCTACCTAACTATTAAAAGAAATGAAGCTTTCTTTAAATATACAACGAAGCATTATTTTTATTTTTTTGTACAGTTTATACAAAAACATCTACATGGTTTATCATTTAAAAGTAAAATGTATCCACAATGTTTTTTTCAAAATTCCAATATATTATTGAAGCATGTGTTATCCTTTTCTCTGGATGATTAATTTCTCTTTTAAAATTCATGAATTACGACAGCTTGTTTCGTATTCCACATTATTTTTAATAAAAAAAGTCGATTTATCTTAAAGATTTAAATTGTGTTTGACGTAGTATTTTGCATTTGTTTAATAAGAAATACGAATTAAAGAAATTTAAAGCTTATGTGAATTAAAATTTTTTTAAAAACATTATTAGATTTACTAATTAACGTAAAAAAGAAACTTTAGCAAATGTAATTAATAATTCATGCTTTATGCTTTAATTGGTTTATTTTATCAACGGATCCTAGATAAGTCAGAAAGCCTTAACATGCTTATTAAAAACATTGCACAAAACAGGCAAAACAAAGAAATAAATACAAAAAACTTGTATGTTTTTTTTTCTTATACATATTACTTATTATTAGAAAATTATTATTATTATTATATTAATAATTATTAGAAAATAAAGATTAGAAAACTCGCCAAAAAAATGCAAGTGCTTATTTTGTAAGACATTCTTGTGAACATATCAAATCGTTCTTTGTTATCTAAGTGGCGTTGGTTTTACCCCAGCAATGCTCGCGTCTTTTCCTGTGTTTCCTCCATGATTTTTTAAATAATGGATAAAATCAAGTTTAGGTTAATCAAAACAAACATAGGTACTCCAGGTGCAGGAAATCGCTGGTTTAATATTTGTTAATTCCTGTCTGATTGTCGTTTTTCGTTGATTTATCGTAAGAAATCTTACGCCTTGATGTACCATTAACAAAATTCCCCCCTTCAAAGAAAACAGTGGATAAATTATTTGCTTGGCAAAATCCTCCTAGAATGTTCTTCAAATTAGAGAAATGTGTGCAACTACAGATAATCAACCATTTACCAACACTACCATCTTCAAACTGCTAAAATTTGACGAAAAACTATGCTGCTTGTGGAACTGTTTAAGATACTGATAAAAGTTTTGCACCTTGAAGATGTCACTGCTATAACAAATATCTGCTGCTATATGTTTTATAAATTTCCAAACATTCTTTTATCTGATGAAATATGAAACATGCTCAGTGTATTCTTTTTTAGTTAGCATGATTCATTAAAAAAAAATTCCAGTTTTTTTTTTTTTTTTTTTTTTTTTTTTTTTTTTTTTTTTTTTTTTTTTTACGATTTATAATATGTTTCATATTTTAATTATTATAGGCATTAAAAATTGCACTAAAATTTATCAATTGCTCAATTTCCTAGTTGAATTTAAGTGTGCAATACTATAACAATGAAATAAAAACATTACATTTGGATGTATAAATTTTAATCAGAGTCTCAACAGTTAAAAATAAATTAAAAACTTGGCCTGTGATTTTGCCGTACTTTTTGTCTCGGGTATTTTAAGTGAAAGGTTGTGACGACAGATGTTCTTGGTAGAGAATGCCATAACACAAATTCTAACAGACACGTAGAGGTTAAATTATAACAGATAACAAGAAATTACCTGCTGATCCCATTTATTGTCAGCAATTTAAAAAGCTCAATTTTGTAAGATAATAAAAGTGTGAAAGTTATCATATTTACCTTTCTTCATTCTTCATAAAATGATCTCAATGATCACTCTGAAAGAATCTAATATATTAACCCTCATTTAATACATCAGGGCCCTAGAAACAAAGGGATATAAGTGACAAAATTGAAAAAAAAAATGAATTAAGTTCACAGATGTTCTGGAAATATATTTTGTTTACTTTTCAGATAAAGAAATATAAGTAGTTCTCTTAATATGTGCTGCGATCTAGAGATAAACCACTTTTGCTGATTATCACTGTTCAATATTGATTAATCAAATTGTTCATTATTGACTGTTCAATATTGATTAATTATAAGTTTACGAAAAATTCCACTCTGCGCTTTTTTTTATAGTTATAGAAATAAGAATTCAAAGACAACCAGGAAACAGGCGGCAGCCTCCCATTTCAATTTAGTCAATTGCACGACATAATTTATTTAATCCTTCACTTGCCATGTTATTTTTAGCTGTTGAGACTCTGAATGAAATTTATATATCCAATTGTAATGTTTTTATTTCATTGTTCTACTGCTTCATACTTAGATGTCATTAGGAAATTGAGCAATGGCTATATTTTTGCGCAATTAATGGTAAAAAGAATTAAAACATAAAAAAAACAATCTAAAATGCATGATTTTCAAATTTAACATCAATAATCTTTAAACTTAATTTATTAAAAATCGAATTTTTGTCACTATTTACCCTTTGAGTTCTGAAGCCGTCATGTAACATCATTTTCACTGGAGTTTTGTGGATTCCCATAGGTCTTTATTCAAGTAAAAATCTCAAATACTGACCAAAGAGTTGAAAGCTTACAGCCGAAGACTATATACAAAATGGTAATTCAAAACTCTGGGGCTTAAACGTCCAGGAGCATGCAATTGTATTTCTGCACTATTGCATTCCGATGAGAAATTTAGAAAAACAAAATATTTTAAAATAAAGAGCAGTATTTTTTCGTCGAAAGTTATAAAAATAAAAGGTAATTAAAATCTTCTGGCGAATATCTTAATGAAAATTGGGTGGGGAAAAACTATCCCACCACTTCTCAATGTGTTGAGGTCAACATGTGGTTTGATTTTCATGAGAAATTTTGCAAACTCATTGCGAGAGCGAATTTTCAAATTTATTGATTACATTAATTGTCTATAGCTACAAAAAATACATAATTATCTAAATAACATATAATTGAAGGAATATCCGTTACGTTAAAAGATACACATGGCGGCTTAATACTTAGAAAGATGAAGGAATAGCTTTATTCAAGCTCAGTTGTTTGAATTTGGGATACTAATATTGCAAGCAACATCTAAAAATGTTATTGCTCACTTGAGCAGACCTTTATAAGACTAACTAGACATTCAGTCTTCAATAGAAATAATTATAAACTATGTATTTGAATATATGGTATTTCATTGTAAATAAAACTAACAATATATGACGGAACGCAACTTTCACCTTGTTTTAACAGAAAATATAGAATATAAACTTAAAATGTTTCAGATGTCAATAATTATTATAGTTTCCATTATTTAGTAATGTTAAAAGTAGAAAACTATTTCAACCAAAACTAAAACAAAGTACTTCTACTTTCAACAGTAATCATTTTTGGCTTGTTCATTTTCAAAACGAAATCATGTAATTCAATAAATAAAAAAAATATTCTCATTAAGTGACTCATTAAAAAGACTCATTAAAGCTTGAAATTATTAAGATGTTTTAAGTAAATGTAACTATTTATATCTCTATTTGATTCCTTTTTTCGCATCTTAAGTAAACCTGGACATTTTAAAGTTAATAGTATATAAGGTATTTTTACTCAATATGGACAGTGTTCTCAATATGGACACACCTAATTTTTTTAAAAGTAACAATATTGATACAGAAGTCGCTCCACACGTCCGTGAAGAAAAGCAATTGAATAGGTAATTAAACCAGGAAATTACAAAAAAGCGCTCTGTTCGCCATTTAAAAGGAAACTTGTTGTTTCATGGTGTGCTGATCGTAAATACAAGTAAGTTTAAATTATTATTAGATGTTGTAAAGTTACTTTAAATATTGAAAAGTGGAGTGTTTTAGAATGCTTTTAAAACATATTTTCTATTGCTATTGCATATATTGCTTTAAATTTTTTCTTTATTTATCTATTATAAGATTTAATAAAACTACTCCCGATTCCCAATATGGACATCTTATGTCCACATTGGAAGTTCAGCAGATGAATCTTCAAATTCACAAAAATAGAAAGCTAAGCAAAACCAACTACATTATTTCATAATATTTTGTAGTAATTGAGGTGATTTGCATTGGTTTTTGAAGAGCCACAACCAAAAATCACCCCCCGTTTTAAAGTGCATGTTCTGAAGATATTTACTGTACCCTCCCCTCCCCACTGCAACACTTTGAAATATATTTTTTTATATCCTCTCCTCAAAAACTCCACAGAAGAGTGGTTCTTCCATACACCCTGTGTAGTAAATCAATAAGGAGCCACCTGTCCATAATAGGGACTGGTGGTTCCTTATATGGACATTTGTAAACATTTTTCGTTTTTATCATTTAAATTAAGCCGGAATGGATACAAGTTCGCTAATTTTAATAATGTTTGTCACCAGTCCCGGGATCATGGTCATATATTTTTGGTGTTCTTTTACGTGTACATGGGGGTGAAAAAAATAAATTTTCCTTAGGGTGTCCATATTAGGCACAGGTACCTTATTATGGTATTTAATTATTTACACAAAAATGACCTTCAAGATCCATTCATACTTATATTGATGAATTTCAAATGCAAAAATTTATTGGGAGAGAACAAAAAATGTTCTAGAAATATGTAAACCCAATTTATGCATTGTTAGACTTTATTTGAAAATCTTGAAGCATCTTTCTTCAAGCGATTCTGCTATATTTCCCTTTTCCTGTTCCTTTCTTTTCAGGAATATAATCTTATTTTATTCTGAAAAATATCTAGGTATTTGTGTTTCACGAATACACGAAATACAGTGATAGCTAAAGATTTTAGACAATATATATGTGGAATTACTGCAAGAAATATTTGAAAAGTCCGTTTAAATAAAATCATTATACATTCATAATTTAAAATTTATTATAAGCTGTAACTGCAAGTCATAATGCAAATTTCGGTAATTTTTATTAAGTAATTTAATTTTCAAATAGCAGTAAATTATGAGAAAATTTAGCATAAATTGATTCAGTAAATAAGTATTTCAGAGATTTAAAAACTTTGTATTAATTAAAAGAACTTAAATATATTGATGAAAAATATATTTGCAAATTTTAAAGACATAATTTCGTTTATCCGACAATGTAGTATTATTGAAAAAGTTGAATGGCTGGAAATAATTAATTTTAAACATGAATTCAAAAATGAAAACTTTTATATGAATATTAAGAAACTGCTAATAATTAAAAATTCTTAATATTGGCTATATATTGTTTGATTTAAAAAAATACATTGACAAGTACAAAACTGTTAAGAAAATTAAAAAACGAAATTATAGAAATATTTCTATATTCATCTGAGCAGATTGTTACCACATTTACTCAGTTAGTAAAATACATATATTTAAAAAATTAAACAAAATTAGAGATTTCGATTTTTAAATCTAGTAATTTGAATATATTGTCTTTGTATATAATAAAATCTTTATAGTTAGAATGACTATGAGTTAATTTCATAAGGATAGAAAGCAGCATTGAGGAAAAAACATGATATTTTTGTTGATTAAAAACAAATTTTCATCTACGTAGGAACGTTTTTTGGGAAGCCTTTTTGCACGCGTTTTTTATAGATTCAAATTTAGCTTTAATTTTGTTGTTTCAAGATTACTCGCATTGAAATAGATGCATAGAAAAGTGTATGGTAGTTAAAGTTATGAACCCTGTATTATGTTTTGCAGTTTAAAATATTGAAATTTTTTATAGAAAAAATAGAACCCCTTTAATAAAAACATATTCTTGATTTATATTAAAATTATATAACGAGGGGAATTTATCTTTTGCCTTCTACAGCTCATATTCAAAATATTAGAATAATTGAGAAAAAGTTATAAGAAAAAATTATTTGTCATTTATTTATTTTTTATACTAAGTAAATGCAATTAAATTTCTTATAAATTAAATCTGGAATGTTTAGATAAGATTTTAACATTTATAAAATATAAAATACAGCACAATAAATTAGGTATACAGCTTCCTTAAACACACCAGAATATTAGAATAAAATTTAGATTGGTTCAAAATATTAGAATATTTTATTTTACGCAACAATATTACCTTATGAATATGAAGTAAATGGTAGTTAATATTTTGTAGCATCCCCTTTAGCTTTCATAACAGCTTACAATCGATCTTGCATACTATATACAAAGTGTTTACAAACATTTCTATCAATATTAGCCCAAATAGACTTTATACGTGCCACTAACTCAGTTTTACTTGAAGGAGGATTTTCTTGAAGTTTTTTCTTCATTATACACCATAAGTTTTCGATGGGATTAAGATCTGGTGAATTTGGTGGCCAAGGAAGTACCTTAATGTTGCGTTGGCGGAACCAATTCTTAGTTGACACCGAGGTATGCGGGGACGCTAAATCTTGTTGAAAGATTAAATCATCTTCAAATAAATCTTCTGATGATGGAATCATGTAATATTCTAAAATTTCTTGATATATTAAAGAGTTAACCTTTTCGTAGACGTTGCATAACTTTCCAGGTCCTTCTGCACTCATACAACCCCAAACCATGACACGAGCAGCAAATTTTACGGAACGTTTAAGGCATTCTTTATCAAATGCTTCTTGCTTCATTCTCCAAACTCGAATACCTTGATTACCATATGAAACACAAAACATACTTTCATCACTAAATAATATATTTTTCCAATCTTCATTGCTCCATAAACGTCTTGATTTACACCAATTCAATCTTATACGCTTTTGTCTTGCAGTCATGAGAGGTTTTGTTTTCGGAACACGAGATTCAAATTTAAATTTATGGAGACGTCTTAATGTTGTCGATGTAGAGACTTCAACTCCTTCTTTTTTCCATTTTCGGTGCAAGAATCGCACACTTTTAAAACGGTTTTTCTTAACTATACGCTTCAGTTTCCTGTCAACTCTAGCAGATGTTTTTGGTTTTCGGCCACGATTTCAGCGATTATTTTGAAATTTCCCAATTTTTGAATATTATGTTAGTATTTTACTAACAGTGGATTGCGAACAATGTAAATAATTCGCTATAAAACATTGATTTTTACCGTGCCGATACAAATCAACCATACGAAGTTTAGTAGATTCAGGAATATCACTCACACGGCCCATTTTAAGACGAAAAAGAAACAAACTGCAAAAAAGAATACTGATTTTAAATAAAATAATCTGAATTTAATCAATGATGCCACCAGTTAAGAATTGGTAATAATTAAAGGAGAATTAATGTGAAATATTCTAATATTTTGAACCACTTGAATAAATATTCTAATATTTTGACTTTTCAAAATAATTTTTTTTGCAATTAATCTTTTCAAAAATGATATTAAATTTAAGATAACAAGTAAGTTTAATCAACAATAAGTTCTTAATAAAAATATCGTTTGCATATTTTCATTAAAAGACATTAAATTACCAAACGATATTTTCAATTTCTAAAAAAAAGGTAATTATTCTAATATTTTGAATATGAGCTGTAAGAACATAAGAAAGCAATATTCATAAGAAATCCCTTAGAAAAATCTAGATAATATCATATAAATATGAAAGTAATATGACAACATCTGAAAGTACATGTCCAAAAATAATATAATAATAATTGAAAATTAATATAACTTATTAAAAACAGATTATTTTAAAATTATTACTATTCCAAAAAGAGTCAGAAAATAAAATCGATAATCTATAAAAACAAATTAATTGCAAATAACGGTATTGTGCACATATGATGATAATACAACGTTATTCCATTAGTTTATTTCTCTGTAATATTTGCATGATCATACAACCCATAATAATTATTTCCAGAGCAAGCTATGTAATTTGCGAATTGTATCTGCGTCACACCATGTGCAATCACATCTCTGAGACACGGAATTAATTACAGATTCTGTTGATGACATTTGAGAAACTAGTTTATTTCACGATATCTAAGAATATGTTATCTATAATTGTAAATAAATATATTTGCCAAATATGTAGTTGTCTTATGAGCTGTTATAAAACAGCACTGTTTTGGATGTGATAAGCAATTTCAATTGAATGAAACATTTTTGGAATATAAATGCTGCATGTTTTTATGGTATTAGCTAAAGCTATGGTATAAGCTATTAGCATTTCTTTAGAAAAGTTATAGATATGTCATATGTAACATAAAATCTGTTTTAATAGTTTGCTATCAGTAACAGATAATGGAATCTTTTATTGTTATTATCTCTTAGTAAGTTTTTATATTTCACTGTGAACATTTTTTTATTTTATTTTTATTAGTACTATATTTTATAATTATTTTTCAAGCGTTTGATTTTTTTACTCATTAGATCCGGCTACGGTTTGTGAATCGTTAAATTTTACGCATACAACATTTTAATTACTGACCTTTCATAATTGAAAAAAGTTTTGTGAACTGTTCATTTTATAATCAAACGTTATATTAATAAAATAAGTGGACGCTGTTTTTGAAATTTGTGATATCCCACAGAAAAGTTTCCTTTTTAATGATTTTTACAGTGACAGGGAAGTATGTAATGTAATTTCCGTAGAGAGAAAAAACGCTTAATGCTGGCTTCTTAGAATAAATCTGAAATGTTAAGTATATTTTAATGTTTATTTAATATTTATTTTATATAATCAGTACTCTGATGAAAATCTTGTGTGTTTTTAATCATTTATTATATTTATTTAATCTCAGATCAACATTCTAAATGATGTAATGCTTTCAAATGATGTAAAACTTGATTGAAATTTTAAAACCTGTATGTTTATTACAATTAAAAACAAAAATGCATTTTAATGTAGGAAAATATTTTTTCATTAAGCGAAAATATATAGTATAAACGAATAACCTTGTTATATGGGCCATTTTCACCGTTCGCTTACATTTCATGGTAACTTGACTTTTTGATTTGGCATTTCAAATAAAACTAAAAAAACTATTAAAATGAACTAGCTTGTATATTTTCAAACTTATATAATAATTTACATATCTTGTAAAACTATTTAGTAAACTTACTTAGCGGCTTACATTTTATCGCTTACATTTCATGGTAACGTACTTGACATTTGATATAGAATTATTAAAAATTAACTAGCTTGTATAATTTATAAGTTAGATAATAATTCACATACCATCTGAAACTATTTAGTAAACAATATTTAATTACAAAAGTGCAAAAATCATTATTTTAATATTAAAATTGACGGTAACAGACTTGACAGTGAAAAAAAAAATACCAAACTTCATAAAAGGTTATTCTTGCCACTGTTATATTGCTCAACATTTGAAGAGTAAAAATGACAAGTAGTAGTTGCGTGAATAGTTTAAATATATTGCCGAATATTTTCTGCTAATTTTAGGCAGCATTCTAAACCTACTTTGGCTAAAATAATCACAAGGTAACGGATTTGACAAAAATTAGGAACAAATGATTTCTGGTAATTTCTTAACGAAAATATATTTTGTAATATTTTTTTTCATTAATATAGAACACTAACAGTTTATATTTAATGTAATTAAACCTTTTTATTTAAAAAAGTTAGCTCAAATTACAAAAAAAAAAAAAAAAAAAAAAAAAAAAACACTGATAAAAACATAAACTTGAAATGGAACAGGCATACCAAAATATTAAAGATTTTTATCTCAAAATTTTTTATTGATTTTTTTTTATTTTTCATGTTAGAAATGTTCAATATAATCTTTTTTTGTTAGTGTATAGCTCAAATCAAACTTTAAATATTCATTTATGTTTGAATTTTCTTCTTTTTACTATGGGACAGCATATCTAAGCGAAATTTGAAAATGGACCATATACTATTTCGACAAACTTTTTTTATCATTTGAAAGATAAGAAATCATTATATTTTAGAGAATTAAGGAAATATTTAAAATAACAAACTTTATTTTGCTTCCACTAACTTTTTAAAAAGTTTTTAAGTATATTTAATTGCGCAAAGTTTTTTAAATTCCGTAATATACGCTTTTCGAATGCTATCAATTATAAATTAAATATTTTTATAATTTATAAACAGAGACATATCACTGAAATACTTGATGAATTAAATTAATTAATAATAACAGTTAAATTAATACTTTATTGTTATACTTTTACAGATAATTCCATTAGCACAACTGAAATTCTGGTTTGAAATATTCTCTATATATTTAAAAGAAAATTATAGTAGCATGTTTGCCAAAATAAATATCTAAAATCTGCAAGTAAAGAAAGGTAATTTATACAAAAATCCGTCTTTAAATCTAGAAAATATATGCTTTTTTAAATATTCTAAAGATAAAGATTGCTTTTCGGAATTATGAGGAATTTGAAAGAGGTTATTGTATTTGCGTTTGCAATGTTATTATATTTCCAAAAACTAAGAAATGTGTTTATTGCTGTATAATAGGGAATAACTAGAAATAAGTTGCAAAATTAATTCCACTTACTTGTATATTCTATGAATCTAGGGAAGGCGCAGAATGTATGATTCTTATTATTTAAATTTTTGAATACCACTATTTTAAAATATACATCTCCTCTTTACTTAATCAGAAATGTCCTAGACTAAATCTCGCAAATCTGTTTTTCAATATTGCATAATTCATAGCATGACATAAATTCTGGAAATATATGTTGGCTAAAAATGATGAAAGTTGGAACATTTAGGTTAACATAGGATAATCCAGACTCGAATGCATTAGTATTGAATCTGATTAATTTCTTTTATGTCTGCTAGTATTATTAATCAAAAATGTACAAAGCGATTAATCAACTATAATGCGATAATGATACCATTTTTATAGTGTTGCGTAAACTGTAAAAAAAGTTCCATAAAAAAGGAAAACAAAAAACGTATTACGCTGTTAAAAATCAGCAACAAACTGTCAAGGAATTCACTCGTGTTTATAGAAAACGGTTAAATAGCCACAAATTTCATTCTGATCATGATATTGGGAATAACAGTGTCAATTGCGCTTAATAATATTGACAAGTAATCACTATCTTCAAAAATGTTCGAATTACTGGGCAGTTCTTTGATAATTTTTAATAGTGTAACATCAAATTTGTCATGGATTTTCAGTTTTGATAGTTCTCCGTTATTAATGATGGGAAATTTGTGTATATATATATATCCTATCAAAAACATGAATGTGAAAAAATGCCAAGTTCGTTAAAGATTTCGCTAATAAAAGAAGTGATTTGACAAAAAATAATGATATCCTATCAAAAACATGAATGTGAAAGAATGCCAAGTTTGTAAAAGGTTTCGCTAATGAAAGAAGTGAGATCTAACTGCAAACCAAGTTCTTTCGAAGCTCCTTAAATCATAGCTCCTGTCATGCATAATATTCTTCAATTGCTTAAAATGAGTTGGTATGTTACTTGCTATTCAATAGAGCGACTTACAAGTTTTCTGTTATTCAAATTTCTCTATTTAATTGATCAGAACTTAAAGTTGATCACTTAATTAATTTATCGACACCTTAACTTCAATGTAGTTATTCGAACATTTGAATGACTAGATCTTTCCCAATCAGATTCTAGATTAAATTTTACTCAAACATTAAAGTTAGGTACTCAAACATTAAGTACTTACTCAAACATTAAAGTTAGGGGCTGAAAACTTGCCAAGTCGCTCTATTGAATAACAAGTAACATACCAACTCATTTTAAGCAATTGAAGAATATTATGCATGACAGGAGCTATGATTTAAGGAGCTTCGAAAGAACTTGGTTTGCAGTTAGATCTCACTTCTTTCATTAGCGAAACCTTTTACAAACTTGGCATTCTTTCACATTCATGTTGTCAAATCACTTCTTTTATTAGCGAAATCTTTAACGAACTTGGCATTTTTTCACATTCATGTTTTTGATAGGATATCATTATTTTTTGTCAAATAAGTCGGTATTTGTTTCCTTTTTGAAATAAATTGGCTTAATATTAAATTAGTTTTATTTAATATTAATTAATCTTACAGCTTTTTCCTGCGTTTATTCACTGTTTCTTTGAATCAAATTTAAAACTTTTAACATTAGGATTGCTTATGTTCCATTAAATTCCACTAATAAGGATGTTTCTTTTATGTGATTGGGTACTACTTGATTATCTCGACGACCAAAAAAGTTTGTCTCCAACTTGGCAATATATCGCCAAATTGACGACAAAAATTACCCGCCAAAAGTGATACTAACTTGGCGCTATTTCTGGTATTTCGCCAAATTCCCATAGACTCCCATTGTAATCTGGCAATTTATCCAATACTGTTGTTAGAGCAAGGACTGCCACCATCATTTTGACTTTTTTTTCCTTTTTTTTTTTAATCGGTTCGCTAACTTTCCAATATTGCTAATATTGCTATTTAGAACGTTTATAGAACGCTTTTCGCGCATTTTTACCCCTTTTAAATTTTGTATTTGTTAGCAAATGTTCTTAGTGATCATTTATATCTTATAAGTAATGAACATGCCAAATTTGATGTTTCTAAGCCCTTAACATACAGACATCGCATTTTTAGAATTTTTTTTGCTCTTTTAATTCTTTTGGATTAGTGGCATTGACATAAGATATAGCCTATATTGGAGCAAGGAATGTCACCATCATTTTAAGATCATTACTTTTAAGATCAGATGGTTGTTTGCTGAGATTGCTTAAAAATCCCAATTTAGAACAGTTTTAGAATGCTTTTCGTGCATTTTCACCCTTTTTGAATTCTTTATTTTTTAGCAAATGCCCTTAGAGATCATTTTTATCTTATAAATAAGTAACAAGCCGAATTTTGTGCTTCTATTCTTATTAGTAAAACAAAAATCTCATTTTTAGAATGTTTTTTGCTTCTTCACTCTCTTATGGTTAATGGTATATACATAAAATATAGCATATACTTGAACCGGGGTGAATACCATCATTTTGGTACTATTAAATTTGGAATCGGTTCATAGTTTCAGAAATTAGCTCCGATACTCGCCAAAAAAGACGCCAACTTGGCACTATTTCTGATATTTCGCGAAATTCCCGTGAACTCTAAAATGCCAAACTTTATAATTCTAGTCCCTTAACATACAGACATCGCATCTTTAGAACGTTTTTGTTCTTTTACCCCCTTTGGGTTAGTGGCATCGACATAAGATATAGCCTATGTTGGAGCAAGGACTATCATCATCATTTTGATATCATTACTTTTAAAATCGGTTTGTTGTTTGCTGAGATTGTTTTAAAATCGCTATTCAGAACGTTTTCAGAATGCTCTTCGCGAATTTCCACCCCTTTTAAATTTGGTATTTTTTAGCAAATGTCATTAGTGATCATTCATATCTTATAAATAATTAACATGACAAATTTTTTGCTTCTAGGCCCTTCACTAAAAGAAAAATCCCATTTTAGAGTGTTTTTTGCTTCTGAACCCTCTTTTGGTTAGTGGCACAGACATAAGATATAGTCTGCGTTTGAACCGGGGCGAATACCATCATTTTGGTTCCATTACTTTTGAAATCGGTTCGGTAGTTTCAGAGATTAGTCCCGATACTCGCCAAAAGTTACGCCAACTTGGCACTATTTCTGGTATTTTGTGAAATTCTCATAAACCGCCATTGTAATCCAATAATTTATCTTCTAACAACCATTAATGTTTAATTAATGGTGATTTCTGATTTTTTCCTATTTATAGATCCAATAACCTACCTCCACACCAAATTTCAATTTCCTAAGTCACCTGGAAGTAGTCAAACATTTCTATGAGTGAGTGAGAGAGTCAGTGAGTCAGTGGGAAAAACAGTGGTTTTCAGACGTCAATTTCTCGTGAACGGTAAAAGATTTTTTTAAAAATTTATAGGATTAGGAAATTAGAAGATGGTCTTACACGACACAAAAAATTGCAATTGTGTAGGTCAAATAGAATTTAAGTTATTGAGGGGTCAAAAGTGGCTCGAAATGGTTCGGCTAATATAACCCACGGCCGGTGTGTCGACTTTTACTTTTTGAACTTGGCTGACATACTGCCGTGTGTCTAGCCCTCCAAGCGTCTTGAAAATGGGTAAGATTGTAATGTTGTTTTCTCTGCATTTTGTTTTAAATCCTAATAAAATGTTATTCTTTCAATATTACATAAAAAATCTTATTTAGGAATATAAATTTAATCCTTGAGAGTCCTAATTATTCTTCAATGCTTTGAAAATTCATTACATTTATAGAATTATAATATCTTAAACATTACTTATATTGCAGTGAAACCTGGAGCTTAGTGTACGGAATATTACGGGACAAACGCTTAGAGGGCTAGATATAAGTGTGTGTGTGTTTAGAAACTAAAGATTTGCTCGTTTGACAAGACATTGACGCTTTTGTAGTTAATTTGCACTTGTCCCACATGTACAAAATCATTATCGATATCAATCGATTTAATTAATTCTATAATTATAATTTAAAACTTGTAATTAGTATTAAATAGTTTAACTATTTTTATTAAGTTCAAATTTTTTTTGTCTAATGTTTTGTAATTAATTATTTTTGAAAATAGTTATTTAAACAGCTATTATTAAGGAAAACTCTTTGGTTTCTAATTTAACTTCGATATTAACTGTCTAATGTGACTGAATGCAAAGTGGTATTGCTATCACATGGTCGAAATTGATACTTGTAAGTTTATCTTTTATATAATTGAATTACCGTCTAATTATTTCTCTTTGACATGATTTTTCCTTTGAAATCAATCAATAATAATTCAATTATATTATTATTTTGTTTTCCTGTTCTCAATGGCGATTACTGGTTGCGATTGATACTTGTAAGTTTATCTTTGTCAATATTAAATTTCAGTTTAATTATTTTTCTAATATTTTTTCTTTGAAATAATTTTTCCAATGCAATATATATATTCATAATTCTATTATTGTCTTATTATTTATCTAATATTTTTCTTTGAATTCAGTTCTCATTTAAGATTAATCGGGCAAAATGGATATCATTTTTAGGTCTATCCTGATTTCTATTCACGAATTAATGGCAATTAATGTGGCTATTTAACATTGCCCTTGATAACGAGCTAAATGCCACACTTCAAATTTTATTCCAAATTTTGACAACTTCTCTGTTTGATATAATTTGGCATAAACAAGTTTTTCCAGAAATTGATGTTGATTTGTAGTATTATCTAATGTTTCTATATATATATATATATTTATACACATACATACAAATGAGTTACATAGAAAAACTGAAATGTAATCCATGTAATTATCATATAGAACGATGCTAAAAAATATTTGTAATTCTACTTTTTTGTTGTTGTTGTTTTGTTTTGTTTAAAGAACATTGGTGTGAGAACATATTTGCTTTGCAAATTTCCGCACCCATTTTTTGTCGCCTGGCTCAGTTTTGTAATCTTATATTAATCAAAATATGTACGTTACACGCAGAGGGTATGCATTTCATTCAGTAACGTCGAGGACTAGAATATACGCTAAAGATTTATTTCAGAAACAGATGCTATACGGAGGTTGTTTAAAAAAATTACATGGTGCACGGCGTATGTGTCATATACCCTCCTTTCACCCATGGGTTTGCTTCCATAGGGCTTCTTTTATCTTTATTCAAAACTAGATGGGTCAACATCACATGATCAAGCTCATAGGTAATAGACCAGTGTCATGGGCGAAAACAACATCAACGGAAATTCAAATGCGTCTTTTCATTTTCACTTCAATTGTAAAGGAATATATCAATTTGTTTTCAATTAAACATTTTACTTTTTATCATTTAACAGTGAAGGTACAAAGGAAATTTTCATTTCATTCCGCCAAAAGTAAATTTCATTTTAAAAAAAAATTCCGTTAAAAGTCCAAAAAATATCTTTATATACACGTATTTTTAACTATACAATTTAAGTATGAACTGTTAAAAATCTGCAGTAAGTTTTTCAGTCATTAACCATTCATAAAGCAAAAGATTACATAACCGTAAATTAAAAATCTTCCCAACATAATATGAGTCATAATAACGTCAGATTATGTTAAATTACATCAAATGCACTTAAATTACGTCACATACAGTTAAATTACGCTTCTGAAATATTTTTCTATAAAAATAATTCCAATGACTGGACATTTTGCTGCAAAATTTAACAGTATACGTGATTTAATTGCAAAATACGAATTTTTATCTTCAGTTAGCATGAGCCGTACTTTTAGTACAACAAAATGTTTATAAAATTCTAAATACTATTTATGAAGCAAACACGAAAATAGTGCATAAAATATATAAACTACCACGTTTTATAAATGATTTCTGTATAAGATAAATCTCACAGAAATAATGCATTTATACTTCAAGTTATAATGAAAATATTTTAAGCAATACAGATAATTTCAAAGATTTTTAAGGTGCTTGCTTCATTCATCTAATGTATTTTATATTTTGTTGGCTGATTTTCAATGTAAAGAAATGCAGTATTTTAGTGGCTTCAACAAATAGTTGGTAAATAAAACTTTACATACTTATTCTTACTCGATCATAATAAATATTGCTACATTAATTCAACATTATTATTCATTATAAATAAAGCTGAAATTTTGAAATATTTTATGTTTTAAAAACATATAAACTTTGCACTCGAAAAGAAATTCTGCATTTTACCAATCAGTTTGGAGAAGGAGAATATAATATACTCAGTTCCTATAATATATTTATTTCGTTCTTATGTATAAATAAATAAGAACTATCCAGTTTGTCTTTGTTATATCAAAAAAAAGTTTATAACATTTCCAAACATTCTATTGAATTATAAATATTATATAATACGCTGAAACGATTGTATGTATATAAAATGAACTTTTTATATAGATAGAAGTGAATTATTACTCAATCATTCGCGAAATGCTAATTTCAATAAATCCGATGAATGAACATAAAAATATTATTTCTGTAAATTTAAAGTAGCTCAAGATAAAATGTGTTTTTCAAAAACACGTTTTTTTCTCAGTTAAAGAGGTTTTATTTCTTTAGGGAGGGAATTTTATTATCTGTAAATTTAGAAATATACGAATAAATTTAGTCGTTTGGCACAAGAAATTTTACATTAGAAATAAAATTAAAAACATCTTATTTATTTCAGACTACTTAAAAAATATATTTGCGACTATATAAAGACGTACACTGTAAAAAAAATTCAAAAGGTTACTACAAATTTTTTAGTAATTTTGTATTCCACAGATTTTTTTAGTAACGATTACAAACTTTTTTTGCAAATGAAACAAACATTTCTTTTGTAAACTGAATAAAAGAAATTTTTGTATAACTAACTTAAAGCATTTTAGTATGAGCCACCAAGCAAATTTTAGTAATAGCTCCAAAATTATTTTTAATAACCAGTACGTGTGTCCGAAGGGTAGCAGCTTCCTTCGAGCTCCATCCAGTGGGTAAAAAGACAGAATTCTGAAGCGGAAGATTTTCGGCTAAGCCGCAATAGGTGGCAGCAACAAACATTGCTACCTGCTCCACAAAATTTTCATAATCCCTTTATTTAACGAGTACTTACACTGCATACATTCGGTGCGTATTTGGTGGGGTCCAGCATCGAACCCGGGACCTTTTCAGCCTGGAGTTCGGTGCTATGACCACTAGGCTATCACGTCCACACCAAGTGAGTTTTAGTAATAACTATTAAAAGTATAAAACTATTAACTCTATTCGTTGCTAGCTTTTTTCTAGTAATTCTTACAGATTTTCTTGTAACCGAGTAAGATTACTAAAAATTTCTTTGTAATTGCACGAAAGACTAAATTTTTTTTAGTAGCTCGACCCTTTTTTTTACAGTGTATTATTTTAAAGGCAACATTTTCTATTTAATGAAACTGTAATGTAAAGGCAGACAAAAGTATTTCAAATTACATAAAACTACACATCATATGCTTTCGCTATACATTATACATAAAAATTGACGTAGTAGAATAATATTTCTGAACAGAATTAAACAATTCCACAGCACTTTACTTTTATGACTTTCATTACATTAAGGACATTTTTAATTTAATTATTTTTAATTTATTTTGTTATTTATTGCTCTCTCGTAAGGATTTTTTTTATGTACATGTGTGCGATGAAAAGGAATAATTTAACAAGAATATAGTCCTTCTAATAATAAACAAGTTGGAAATTGCACGTAAAGCGTAGCAAATGAGGTGCGTTCTTATTATAACAAAGTTTTACAATATCACTCTCATATATCAATCTCATATAATTGTAAATAGTTAATTACAATTAAAATGCGCACCAAATAATGTTCTCCCTATACCATTATGTAATGGAATACTTTTGTATGGACTTATAAATCAATAACAAATGTCTTTGCACCACAGATTGTGCAAAATGTATATATAATATATACTTTATAGATACATATGCATTTTATTATGTTCGAATGAGTGTAACACCATTAAAATGCTTTTGAAACATTTCCCCCATTGACCGTAATGTAACGGAATACTTTTGATTGCCCCTCTAACTGAACTATGCATCCGATTTTGATAAAATTTGAAATAACTCGACAAAATTAGGTAATTATTGTGTGTTTTAAATTTGAAACGATTAGAATGCATCTGAAACTTACTTCGAAACTGAACGAATTTAGGAAAAAATAAATAGTACTTTTTAACTTTTCAATAGCAAGATTTTCACATAAAAACGGAAAATAAAATAAATATCTTGACGATTTTTTAAAGGCAAAAATTACTTTATATGGAAGTATAATGGACGAAAATCAGGTGAATATATAACATCATGTGAGTTTATGAAAACGTATTGAAACATGATGAAAAAACATACTATGAAAATATTGCCATATAATGTTTTGAAGTTTTCTGATTTCGTTTTTGTCTCTTTTAAATCTATTTAGTAAATATATGCGTCCGTATTAGAATTCACAAATTTTTTAGTTCCTTATAGCGCATTCTGAGTGATGAACTGAGTTTATCTCTAATCTTGATTATTTTATGTTGGTGAACCGAGAGGTTCTGACCTCAAACTGGTAGACGGTAGGTGCTGGGTTCGAACCCAATCGCGACCGTTGGCCTAACCGTTCGGAGTTTCCCGTGGTTTTCTTCGAACCTTGCGTAAATATGGGTTAGGTTCCTTTAGAAAGACCCCCACGGAGGGCATCCCACTCCTTAGGACCTATATCCCATAGTGTAGATAATTGGCCGACATACATACAACAAGAACAACATTATGTTGGTGAAATTTGTACCTAACTTCAAAATCTACATCTGCCTCTAAGCTGAGTTGGTAGGGATGTTTTTTAGTATTTTTCCAGTTCATTTTACAACATTTAAAATTAATTTCTCAAGAAATTTGCGAAAATATAATTCTGACGTAAATAGGTTAATTTTAGTTAAACAAATCTTTAATTCAATTAAAAATAAACATTTAATTAAATTTAAATATTAAATGCAATTTTCAAATTTTAATTTGTTTCAAATAGCATTATCAAAATCTGATATCCATAACTGGCATATAAATATTACTATTTAAGAAATACATATATTAAAATAGTTGAGATTACTGTGATACAAAACACTATTATGCTTTATGTAGAAAACAAGAATTAACCAGAAAATCCACAGAAAATACAAAATATATATATAGAAAATTTATTCAATGTCTCAAAATGAAAAAAAAAATTATTACGGAACACTAAAATAATTGTTAAACTGTTAAATGTAGCATTTTATCTTTGATTTATAATAAAATGACAACTGAACATTTTCGCAATCAGTTGCATAATGCGATGAAATCTATCATGCTTTCTATATGGTATATTCCAACATCAAATATCCTTAGCTTTCTCAAATACGAATGGTTAGGTAATAGATTCGGATAATCTAATTCTATAAATCTGTAGTAAATTACACAGATTTGCAGTTCCTATCTCAAAGCTATGCTTAAACAGAATTTCGCTGTTCCGCGTGTAATTATAAGGTACGATCCCATTATAAATAGGGGGTTTCAGTAACTATGAAACTCAAGAAATTATCGCATACAGAAATGGGTTTTCGAAATAGGTTTCTACATAACTACCTACTAAAGTGTTTTATTACTTATTGTTAAAAATTTACTACATTTTAAGCTGAGTTTCAATTTAACGTGTTGTTGAAATATTTCACAAAACTGTAACACCTTTTTTGTTACGAAATATTCTATATATTGTGTTTAAAATAGCATAAAAAGTTTTCATTATATTCCAGTATTTTGTTACGTCATTTTTATTTTGTTTGTTTTTGTTTTAGTATTCTGATACAAAATGTTACTTCTAATAAAAATTTAAAATAAACACGTTATAAAAGTAAATAGTTAATTTATTTAGATAAAAAGTATTTTCGAATTTATCATATGAAATCAATTGAACAATACAATAATGAAACAATTCACTTTTAAAGCGAGTTGTAATATCTTTAAAATGTACGAAATTATGGAATTATGTTATTTTATAAATATAATAATAAATCTATTTCACTAATTATACTTGTAATATTTTTTTATTCTCATTTTTAATATTTTTTATGATTAAATTTAGAACGATAACACGTCATCAAAATTAACATACAATATATGTGTAAGTTTCTACATTTAAAATGATCAACAAACTTATAATAACACTTAAAAGTAAACGTTACATTACAACTTAGTTTGCGCAATGCAAATTATAAACATCTATTTTTGTGAGATGGGAAAATACTTCAGGAGTTTATCGTCTTATTAAAAACAAAACAAAATAAATCTTAAGGTTATTTTGCTAGAATTATATTGTTGTTTATCTTAACCTATGAGTATCTTAGGTAGCAAGAAATGTTTGCCGAAAAACTGTTTGTTAATGTTTGATAAGCACAACTGGTGCACATAAAATTATAATAGTTACATAGAATAATGGACACAAACGAAAAAAATTAAATTTTTAATGATGCATAATTGAACCACAAAGAGATCGAAATTAGGCAAAACCAATGTACAATAATTGCATAAATGTTACGCAGAACATTTACAAAAATATAAGGTCATTACATCTGTGGCGTAGTCTAAAATTTAAAAATATAATAAAGGGGAAAGGGTTCTTTGGCAAACAACACATAAGATACACAAGATTTGGATGTTCAGATACACTGCTCAAAACAATTAAAGGGTATTGCAGTTTTAGGTGGGTTTTGTATCTGGGAAACTTTTTAGCTGATTGATACATGGTCGACAGACATTTTAGGTTATATGAGAATAAATTACACATGTGCAGAAAAAAAACGCATTTTATTGCGCATTTGTGTACAAAAGGAAAAAAACACAATTTGTGCATATGAGAAAAAAAGAATAAGAAAAGGTTTTTCTTCAAAGAAAATCATTTTCAGTAGGGGGTATGGTTTCCACGGGCGGCCAGCAACGTTGAACACATTTGAGGCATGGACTCAATGAGGCTATTAATGACGAGTTGGGGTATTCTGCCCCACTCTTCCAGAAGAGCTCTTTCCAGTTCTTGAAGAGTTTGTGTGGATTGTTGGCGGCCAAAAACTCGTCTTCCTAGAGCATCCCAAACGTGCTCGATTGGATTCATGTCTGCAGAACACGCTGGCCATTCCATTCGAACGATTCCTTCCTTGAAAAGGAAATCCTCCACAAGGTTTGCACGATGTGGCCTGCAGTTATCGTCCATTAAAATGAAGTTATCTCCGATTGCTGCAGCGTAAGGGACTACAATAGGTCTCGAGGATCTCATCCCTATATCGGCGACCAGTAGAGCTCCATCTCGAATGATGTAGAGGTCAGTGCGCCCGTAAATAGAGATGCCACCATACACCAATACTCCACCACCGCCAAATCTGACACTTTCGTGCACGAACGCAGGATTATTCCTACTGCCACTGTCCCTCCAGATGAAAATACGCCTATTATCAGGATGCACAGAAAAACGGGACTCGTCAGAAAACAGAATATTGCTCCATTCATTTCTCCTCTAGTTGACATGCTCGGTTGCCCACTCCCTGCGGTCGCGACGATGCCTTGTTGTTAATCTAACACATACCATCGGTCGGCGAGCATACGGACCTACAGCATGGAGCCGGTTTCGGACAGTCTGAGTTGAAATCGTGGTGCCTGTAGCCGAGCGAAGGTGTTGTTGGAGAAGAGTAGCGTTCATGTTTCGGTGTCTCCGAGCTGTTAACGCTAAATACCGATCTTCATTGGGCGTTGTTGCCTGTCTACAATCTTTCCCTGGTCTTCGGCCAGCACATCCACTCTCCAAAAAACTGTTCGAGATCCTGGAAATGACACTTTGTGACACTCCAATGGCTTGCGCTACTTCGGCTTGAGTTTGGCCCCCTTCTAACCTACCAACAATTCTCCAAGCTTCTGAATCTGTCAAATAACTTAGCTGAGACATCGTACTCATCGAAACAAAGCAATCACTGAATGCCGATCATCCTTGTCTTCATTCTCTTTTATCCAGTTGAAAGTCAAATTTCATTCGCTGCCGCTGAAGCGACGTTTTTGACGTCGAACTCAAAATTTGCATATTCCACAGTTTGGAAACCAGAAAAATTTGCTTTTGTGATTCTTTTCTTCTATTTTCGGCAAAAAAAAATTCGTTTATATCTTTATTTTATATAAAACTTCAAATATCCTTTAATTGTTTTGAGCAGTGTATATTTAAATCACAGAACTTTTATAAAGGATATAATTAGTTTCTTCGATCTATTCTTTAATATAACTAAAATTACGTATTTGATCAACATGTTAAAATCACAATATCTACGAAGTAAATAATACTTAAAGCTGTGGTGAGGCTCAACAGCTCCTCAAATATGTCATTAAAATGTTGCGTAAATTTTTATCCCAAATTTTAAGGAATATGACTATAAACCGATACTATAACAGTCGTTAATTTATATTGTATTAATTAATTTGCATTTAATCCCTAATTTAAGATGTTTGATAATCGAAAAAATTACTGTTAAAATCATATTTTTTTTCTGCAGCAGCATAACCTTTTGAAAATGATATTTTCAAGCCCACCTATTACATTATTCATATAGATTTTTTTAATAAAAGCATTTAAAAATAGAAATTAGTTAATAATAAAAATAAAATATTTTGAAAAGTCTAAAAATTCATTCAAAAGCCTACGAATTTGGATAAAACAATTATGATATTGTATCACATTATTGGCGAATAAAAGTTTCAAATATTTTCAAAAGTAGAAATTATAGCCGAATGTTATAGCCTCAAATAAGACAAACTAAAACATGTGGCGGGATATTTGGCAAAAAAGCTTAACTTTGACGTAAAATAAACAAATAAATATCCAATAATGAAACATTTAATGTATAAAAAGATACATAAAATATGATTTTAATAGAGAATTTTTATCGGTTTTCCAACTTTTATGTATAGGTCAACAAAATGCACTAGGTCGCAATGCTACGTGTGAACAATACCAATAAAGGTTTTCTTGTAAGTATTTTCGGTGCTACTTTGTTATCCTGTCAAACATTTTCGCCAAATTATAAAAATCGCCAAACTAATAGCCAAGTTATGCATGTTGACGTAATTTTTATTTTAATTAACGAAAGAACAAATAAATTAGTAAAATATGAATAAAAAGTGGAATACAAATAAAAAGTGGAATTAAATACCACTTGATAACGTTTTAAACATGTTTATTGTATTTAATGTCATTGAATATGACATTCACAATCTTTCATTTTGGCAATTAATCTTATAATTTGGCGATAGATTTTTGGTCGACGGGTTGACCCAATATTATCATATTGTTTTAACACTGCTGTAAAAGCAGAAGTTTATTGCATATATTATTGTCAATTAAATTTTTATTACCGGTATAACTACTGCTACACCACGTTGCCACCAATTTAATTGAGCAGCGATACAAACATGTTTTTCTTTGTGAGATAATACGACACTTTAAAAATTTGCAGCATTATGTCCAATCATTTGACCGTTTTTTTTTTTTTTGAAAAAATGGTTACATGACAGTAGTTTAACTATATTCTGACTATAAAACAGGCAATAATATAATCAGAATAACGTAAAATGACGGTTGTGTAACCGTTTTTGATAAAAACGGTCAAATTACTGCACAGAATGCTGCGAATTTTTAACATTGCACATAAACTCCATTTTGAACTGTTTTTGGTCTTTACTTAATAAAATAATCAAGGAACCATTATTATTAAAGAAGTCCGAATAGCTGTAAAGTTTGCTGAGAATTTTTAACTGTGTACAATCTTTGAATTAGCCTGCAATAGTAACTGGTATCATGACTGTTGTAAATCCAAAAATGATGATTTTTTTCTAAATAAATTACACCTATCAGCTTTTTATAGTATTTGTCATTGAATGACACTGAGAGATTACACGGAACACATATAACACTGTTTAAAGCAACATAAAAGGTTCAGTTCTCCTTTTTCTTGAGCAGTGTATAACAATCTTTTATGCTAGATCTGTGTGACCTGTCTACTACAGATGTGTAATGTTTAATAATGTTATATTATTTATATTTTTGTTACATATATTGCGTTAAATATATCATTTTGTGAGTGTTACAAACAAAGCAATTAAAACTTAGAATTTTAAATTAAATTAATCCTCAATACAGACTATTTCGCCCTGCATACATCAGGGAACAATTAAATACACGTTTTAGGACTTAGGATATGTAATCGAGGTTCGCACAATCACTTGATGAAGTCGTACGTCCAAAAAAGGCCAATCATTCAATTTAACATAGTAAATCGCTAAAATTAAATTAAAAATAATAATAATAACAATAATCATTTTCCCAATTTAAACTCACAATTAAAAAAAGCAGTATGTTGTTATTTTTTATTAGTGCATATAAGTGACCTAATAAATAAATAAAGTTTTGCATAAATGTATCATGTATAGCATGCTGAAATAATTTGTGCTTGTATATAAAATGGTTTAAATTATTGTATCCGATAAATATTTCAATCAATGTTTTTTCAATCATTTTTGTTTAAAAAGCACTTTATTATATTATCAGATTCTAATAGAAAAAAGAAAACTCTGAAATTATTAATATATATATATATATATATATATATATATATATATATATATATATATATATATATATATATTAATACAGAAAACATAAACTTACTAAGAAACAATTTTATTTTGAATTGAATTACCTAACTTTTTTAAACTTAAATTAAAAAATATATAGTACTGATTTTATAAATAGCTTATGAAAATCTTTCTTGCATTTTAAAATAAAAACGATATTAAGTAATATTTAAAATCTTATAAAAAGAATTTTCTTTTCGTCACATAAATATCGTTTGATCCTCTGGTAAAAAGCAACTTAATATTACATATATTTTATGTAATTTATTAAAAGTAAATACATATACATATATATATATATTTATATATATGTATTCATGTGACTCAGAGTATGTACTACGTGTAAATGCAACAACTGGATTCAAAAATGAAATGAAAAATGATATAAGAGCCATACGTTGACAGTAAATGGTTTAATTCAATTGCTTACACATAAATTACGATAGATGATTTTTTTGCATCAGAGTTGTAATTCAATTTGTGGTGACATCGAAAGATTAATCCAAGAAAAAAATTCCATCGTCTCTCACCTCATCGTTTATCACTTTTCTCAGACAATGTATGACTAATGTTATTTAAATACTTTTTTTATTGAATTAAAGAAGACGTATATCATTCAGAAATTTCTTTTTTTGTAAATTTAATATGCTTTTTGAAATGGGAGATTTATGAAGTGTCATTTTAACAATATAAAACGAAGCGAACAATCTTTTGAAAATTTGTCTTAAGTTTGACAGCGTGAATTCATTTTTCATGAGTGAAAAACATTTTCTATAGAGAAAAAGTAAGAGAAGCAGAAATTGTTATTCAATCTATGATTATATTTTCCTCTAACAATTATTTAAAGATATATTTATGAAGTATATCAAAATATACAGACAAAATAGTACAAATAAATGTATATTAACAACTAATATACAGAAATAATCAATGCCTTCATTCAAGTTCAGTTAATGGGTATCGGGTGAATTACATATTTTTTATTTAAAATAAGAAATCTGTTATAAGGTATTAACCTTCTGAAAATATCGGTTGCATTTATATTAAATATAATGTGAGGTAATATCTAAAAGCTTATAAATAACCTTTTAGTTTCGTCAGAACCTTTTAATCCGCTAGTAAAAAGCAGCTGAATATTACAGGTATTATACATAATTTACTATAAGCAAATAACAAAAAATATATTATTCAACTTAAAACATGTGCTATGCGTAAATGCAATAACTGAATCCAAAAAGGAAATGAAAAATGATATAGGAGGCACGTGTTGGCATTAAATGGTTTGATTCAATTATTTAAACATAAAATACGATAGATTATTTTGTTTTCTGAGAGTTGTAGTTCAATTTGTGGTGACGTCGAAAGATTAATCCAAGAAAAATTTTTCATCGTCTTTCACCTCATCGTTTATCACTTTTCTGAGACAATGTGTGACTAATGTTATTTAAATACATTTTTTATAGAATTAAACAAGACGTATATCATTCAGAAAATTCTTCCCGTGCAAATTTAATATGTTTTTCGAAATGGGAGATTTATGAAGTGTCATTTTAACAAAATAAAACTGAAGCGAACAATCTTTTGAAAATTTGTCTTAAGTTTGACATCATGAATTCATTTTTCATGAGTGAAAAACATTTTCTATAGAGAAAATGTAAGAGAAGCAGAAATTGTTATTCAATCTATGATTGTATTTTCGTCTAGAAATTATTTAAAAATATATTTATGTAGTATATCAAAATATACAGACAAAATAGTACAAATAAAAATATACTAACAATTAATATACAAAAATAATCAATGTCTTCATTCAAGTTCAATTAATGGGTATCGGGTAAAGCACATATTTTTTATTTAAAATAAGAAATATGTTATAAAGAATTCACCTTCTGAAAATATCGGTTGCATTTATATTAAATATATTGCGAGGTAATATCTAAAAGCTTATAAATAACCTTTCAGTTTCTTCAGAACCTTTTTATCCGCTAGTAAAATGTAGCTGAATATTACAGGTATTATACATAATTTACTATAAGCAAATAACAAAAATATATTATGCAACTTAAAACATGTGCTATGCGTAAATGCAATAACTGAATCCAAATAGTAAATGAAAAATGATATAGGAGGCACGTGTTGACATTCAATGGTTTGATTCAATTACTTACACATAAAATACGATAGATTATTTTGTTGTCTGAGAGTTGTAGTTCAATTTGTGGTGACATCGAAAGATTAATCCAAGAAAAAAAATTTCATCGTCTTTCACCTCTTCGTCTATCACTTTTCTCAATGTGTGACTAATGTTATTTAAATGCATTTTTATAGAATTAAACAAAACGTATATCATTCCGAAATTTCTTTCCTTGTAAATTTAATATGCTTTTTGAAATGGGAGATTTATGAAGTGCCATTTTAACAAAATAAAACTGAAGCGAACAATCTTTTGAAAATATGTCTTAAGTTTGACATCATGAATTCATTTTCCATGAGTGAAAAATATTTTCTGTAGAGAAAATGTAACAGAAGCAGAAATTGTTATTCAATCTATGATTGTATTTTCGTCTAGCAATTATTTAAAAATATATTTATGAAGTATATCAAAATATACAGACAAAATAGTACAAAAAAAATATATTAACAATTAATATACAAAAATAATTAATGCCTTCATTCCAGTTCAATTAATGGGTATCGGGTAAAATTAAATTTTTTTTATTTAAAATAAGAAATATGTTATAAGGAATTCACGTTCTGAAAATATTGGTTGCATTTATATTAAATATTATGTGAGGTAATATCTAAAAGCTTATAAATAACCTTTCAGTTTCGTCAGAACTTTTTGATCTGCTAGTAAAAAGCAGTTGAATATTACAGGTATTATACATTATTTACTATAAGCAAATAAAAAAAAATATGCAACTTAAAACGTATGATATGTGTAAATGCAATAACTGAATCAAAAAAGGAAATGATAAATGATATAGGAGCCACGTGTTGACATTAAATGGTTTGATTCAATTACTTACATACAAAATACGATAGATTATTTTGTTGTCTGAGAGTTGTAGTTTAATTTGTGGTGACATAGAAAGATTAATCCAAGAAAAAATTTTCATTGTTTTTCACCTCTTCGTCTATAACTTTTCTCAGACAATGTGTGACTAATGTTATTTAAATACATTTTTTATAGAATTAAACAAGACGTATATCATTCAGAAATTTCTTCCCGTGTAAATTTAATATGTTTTTCAAAATGGGAGATTTATGGAGTGCCATTTTAACAAATAAAGTTGGTGCGAGCAATCTTTTGACCATTTTTCTTAAGTTTGACATCATAAATTCATTTTTCATGAGTGAAATATATTTTCTATATTTCAAGTGCAAGAGAAGAAGGAATTTTTATTCCATATATTTTCGTAAAGCAATTATTTAAAAATATGTTTAAAATACAGGGTGGTCATAAAAAAACTTTGCCGGTATATGGAGCTCTAGCGGCCAGTCCGCTCAACCGATCGAGGTGAAATTTCAGATATAGCTATTCAGAGGTATGAGCTCGAGATTCTGTGAACGCCAACAAAATGGCGCTCACGGTTACGGTTATAGTTACAGAAACTCGGAAATTTTCAATGTCAACACCCAATTTTTTTCATCGCAAAACGCTCAGCGCATGCGAAAACCCTAATGAGCGTTTGAACCGTACGTGTATCGCAGGAAACGGACATGTTATGCACGCACAAAAAACTGTTCTGCGAATCCCCCCCCCCCCCATAGAAAAAACTCGATTGGGGCGCAAGGAGGAAATTTGCATATGACACAGAGTCAGTACACTTATCTCTGATTACATTACAGATCGGAGAAATTAAAACTTTTATTTTGATTACACATTTTTCACATGTATGCCATCACCATGCAATGCCTGTGATGACGAAACATGACGTATATCATTCACAAATTTCTTTTCTTGCAAATTTAATATGTTTTTCGAAATGGAAGATTTATGGAGCTTCATTTTAACAAAATAAAAGTGATGCAAGCAATCTTTTAAAGATTTTTCTTAAGTTTGAGAACATAAATTCATTTTTCATGAGTGAAAAATATTTTCTATAGAGCAAGTGTAAGAGCAGAAGAAATTGTTATTCAATCTTTGATTGTACTTTAGTCAAACAATTATTTAAAAATATGCTTATAACTTATTTAAGAAGTATTTCGAAGCATAAAGGCAAAATAGTACAAATAAAATAATATTAACATTTAATATACAAAAATAATCAGTGTATTTATTCAAGTTTAATTAATGGGTATCAGATAAATTACAAATATTTTAATTTAAAATAAGAAATATGTTGTAAGGATTTCATAAGCACCTTATGAAAATATCTGTTGCATTGATATTAAATATGATGTGAACTAATATCTAAAATCTTATAAATAACTTTTCAGTTTTGTCATACAAATAACTTTTGATCTGCTTGTAAAAAGCAGCTGAATATTACATGTATTATACGTAATTTACTATATGCAATACATACATATATATATATATATATATATATATGTTACTCAAAACATGTACTACGTGTAAATGCAATAACTGAATTCAAAAAAGAAAATAAAAATGATATAGGAGCCCTATGTTGACATAAAATGGTTTAATTCAATTACTTACACATAAATTATGATAGATGATTTTGTTGTCTGAGAGTTGTAGTTCAATTTGTAGTGACATCGAAAGATTAATCCAAGAAAAATTTTATCATCGTCTATCACCTCTTCATTTATCATTTTTCTCAGACAATGTTTGATTAATATTATTTAAATTTTTTATTGAATTAAACAAGACGTATATCATTCAGAAATTTCTTACCTTGCAAATTTAATATGTTTTTCGAAAGGGGAGATTTATGGAGCGTCCTTTTAACAGAATAAAAGTGATGCGAGCAATCTTTTGAAGATTTTTCTCAAGTTTGACAACATAAGTTCATTTTTCATGAGAGAAAAATATTTTCTATAGAGCAAGCGTAAGAAAAGAAGAAATTGTTATTCAGTCTATGATATTATTTTAGTCTAGCAGTTATTTAAAAATATGCTTAACAATGCATTTAGGAAGTATATTGAAAACTACAGACAAAATAGTACAAATAAAACTATATTAACATTTAATATACAAAAATGATCAGTGTATTTATTCAAGTTTAATATATGGGTATCGGATAAAGCTTATAAATAACCTTTCAGTTTCGTCATACAGATACCTTTTGATAAGCTAGTAAAAAGCAGCTGAATATTAAATGTATTATACGTAATTTAATATAAGCCAAAAAAAGTTACTTAAAATATATACTACGTGTAAATGCAATAACTGGATTCAAAAATGAAAAAAGATATAGGACCCATGCGTTGACATTAAATGGTTTAATTCAATTACTTACACATAAATTACGATAGATGATTGTGTTGTCTAAGAAATGTTGTTCCATTTGTGGTGACATCGAAAGATTAACCCAAGGAAAAGTTTTCATCATCTCTCTCCTGTTCGTTAACTTTTTTCAGACAATGTGTGATCAATGCTATTTAAATACCTTTTTTTATTGAATGAAACTAGACGTATATCATTCACAAATTTCTTTCCTTGAAAATTTAATATGTGGGAGGGGCAAAATGGGAGATTTATGGAGTGTCATTTTAACAAAATAAAACTGATGCGAGCAATCTTTTGAAGTTTTTCTTAAGTTTGACATCATAAATTCATTTTTCATGAGTGAAAAATATTTTCTATAGAGCAAGTGTAAGAGCAGAAGAAATTGTTATTCAATCTTTGATTGTACTTTAGTCAAACAATTATTTAAAAATATGCTTAAAATTTATTTAAGAAGTATTTCGAAGCATAAAGACAAAATAGCACAAATAAAAGAATATTAAAAATTAATATACAAAATTAATCAGTCCTTTCATTCAAGTTTAATTAATGGGTATCAGATAAATTACAAATATTTTAATTTAAAATAAGAAATATGTTGTAAGGATTTCATAAGCACCTTATGAAAATATCTGTTGCATTAATATTAAATATCATGTGAACTAATATCTAAAATCTTATAAATAACCTTTCAGTTTCGTCATACAAATATCTTTTGATCTGCTTGTTAAAAGCAGCTGAATATTACATGTATTATACGTAATTTACTATAAGCCAAAAAAAGCTACTTAAAAGATATACTACGTGTAAATGCAACAACTGGATTCAAAAATGAAATGAAAAATGATATAGGACCCATACGTTGGCATTAAATGGTTTAATTCAATTACTTACACACAAATTACGATAGATGATTGTTTTGTCTAAGAAATGTAGTTTCATTTGTTGTGACATCGAAAGATTAACCCAAGGAAAAATTTTTATCGTCTCTCGCTCGTTCGTTTATCACTTTTTTCTGACAATGTGTGATTAATGCTATTTAAATACCTTTTTTATTGAATTAAACAAGACTATATCATTCAAAAATTTCTTTCCTTGCAAATTTAATATGCTTGTCGAAATGGGAGATTTATGGAGTGTCATTTTAACAAAATAAAACTGATCCGAGCAATCTTTTGGAGATTTTTCTTAAGTTTGGCAACATAAATTCATTTTTGATAAGTGAAAAATAGTTTCGATAGAGCAGCACAAAAAATTCTTATTCAATCTTTGAATGTATTTTAGTCTTACAATTGTTTTAAAACATGCGTAAAGGTATATTTAAGAAGTAACACGAGAATAGACAATTAATTTGTAAAAACAATTAATGCCTCCATTTATTCAAGTATAATTAATGGGTATCACAATAAAAAGTTATATTTGATTTTTTATGGATTTATCGATTGTGATTTTATCAAAAAAAAAAAAAAAAAAAAAAAAAAAAAAAAAAAAAAAAAAAAAAAAAACTGATGTGAACCATGTTTGAATATTTTTCTTACGTCTGAGAGCACACATTCAGTATTCAATTCCAACAAATATTTTATGTTGAACAAAACAAGATATTTTAATTCTTTCTTTGTTTGTGTTTTCGCCTAATTTTTAATAAAATTATTGCAAAACAATATTTAACACGTTGAATGTCGCCGTGGCTGTCACTGAATTTTCTGTTTAGTCAATCACTGGTGACTGATAGTGTAAAATATAGTATATAAATTTAAAATTATTTTTCAGTAATTATTTTTAACAATATGATAATTTTAGTTTTATATCATACTTTAGACTACCAATACTCAATGACAGTTTCGTTTGAAAACGGAATTTTCAGGACCAATTACCAATGAATAATTCGGCCAAAAACGGAAAATTCCGTGTCAGTCACCGGTAACTGACATGGCACTCAAAGCGTTAAAAATAGAAAATAAGGATTTTTGCTTTCATGCAAAATAATTTTTGCCAAAGGTGGGGTGCGTGTTACCAATGCATCCAAGTTTTCCATTCAGTCTAATTTAATTTTGTGTTTTATTTCCATTGTTTATAAAAACATGCAATCAGTTACCTAAGACATCAAGATATCCAGCTTGGCTGATCATGGGTTCTGTATTAATTTGACACATGTAGTATCCTCTGTCAAATACATTCACTTCTTTGATATGTAGAAACCACTGTCGTTTATTACTGTCTGTAATCCTCAATCTTTTATCACGGCTAATTACATGAGTATCATAACTTAGAAGAGTCTGTGTGTCTAATTTTATCCAAGCCACCTGTAAAAAATGAATTTAAGATTGTAAATTAAAAAAATAGTTAATATTATTTATTAATATTTCATACAGTTATTTAATAATATTTAATAGATATTTTAAATGATATATAAGCACTTTTATCTTAAACAAATAAAGAAAACATAGAACGTAAAAGAAATTCAAATACATATGCTGAATAACTGACATTAAGAATAATGCGAAAGAACTAGCAAATCGTATGGTGGGGAAATAATTTCAAGTAACATCCAAATACGTGTATTAAAATATGTGAAATAATTCATTTCATGTATATAAAAGTATATTTTAATCATTAGACATTAGATATTTAAAGTTATCTAAGGGGTACGTTTTCAAAAATTCCAACACGTAAATAATGATTTATTAAATTTGACTATTGAAAAGATCAAATTTATTAGATAATCTCTTATAAAATACGTCAGTGGTTCAATAATGATTGTCTCTAGTGTATAAAAAAATTGTATTGCAATGGCTGATCTAGAATATCTAAGCCTAAAGTCTTAAATGCTTATTTGCTTATTTTAGAACGTAGCTACTACATTAATGTATTGTTGAAGAAGGAATGTAAAAAGGTGATGTTGGAGTGAAAGCCACGTTTGTAGCTTATAATGACAGATTTATGATGAGACGATACTATTTCCGTTTGGTATTGTGATCATCCAACAGCCTGTAGCCAACTCTCAAGCACTGTCACATATAAACCCCCATAAGCTCCAAAACACCTTTCGTATTCACCGCTCCATTTAAAAAATCCCTTTAATACCTTCCTTCCCTTCCCCATTCCCTCCAAAATAAGTAAATATAGCAGCTACAATCCTGAAACTGAGTAAACTGGCATCCAATACATTTGACTTAGCTATTCTACATCATCCATCGCAGTACAAATATTTTATATGCATTGGAGACGATAGTTTTTGAACCACCCATAAATTAACTAGTAGGATGATTTAGTAAATGTTCCTATATGTGCATAAATGAAGTACACTTTTTTTTGTTTAGAGCATCCAAATGTTAGCTATAAAGCATAACAGCGTGCTGCAAATGTTGGCTCATTGTCTTTAATTACATCAAAGGGCAACAGCTATATTGACAATGTGTGGCGACGAAATTTAGATCAAAATCATCGTACTATTTGACGTATGTACCATTCCATGAATACTATTACATGAACTTGCAAAATCTCAATTTTCATAAAAATTTCCAAGAGTTTCCACCTAAAGTAGCTCTTGAATTTTCTAACGACCGCTTGAAAATATCTCTTTTAATATTGTATCTAAAAAAATTTATTTTGGCTTACAAATATAGAACAACTCACTAGCAAAATATTTTAAAGTTATTACATCAAATGTCCATAGATTTAACATTACGGAAGAGAATTACAAAGCTGAGTGATCAGTCTCCTTAACTGTTGGAAAAATTGGACGTTATGTTTCATAAAAGATGCATAACTAACAGTGTACTTATTGGACGTTTTTAACAAAAAGTAAGTTTGTCTTCAAAGTTTGTAAGATTGTCTTCAAAGAGGGTGTTGCGCGTCGTAACTAATCCAAATTAAACTGTGATAATCTACCATTGAAAATCGGAAAAAGTTTTGTGGATACTCTATATAGTTTAGTTTACGGTAGCGTTTTGTTTCTTTTTCTAGAATATTCTTAATTTAACTATACGATTAAATACTTTTTTAATTAAAATAAAATAATTGAACATTTTTGCCTATCTTCATTATTAAGTATTTAAAATTTTTAGTAAATTAATAGTGAAAATTTCAAACTGGAAGATTTAAAAAAAAATGTTGCATTATTATAACTTAAATAACTTAACTTAACTCTTCAATGTTAATATAGAGAGGATTTAAGATACACTAGTGTTCAGTAACAAACGCAATGAAAACAGTGAAATAAAAAAAAACTACTTGAAAGAACTAATAAAATTGTTTTATTGTTAAAATCCCAATAATATCTATTTGTCAGATTGATTGTAAAAAAACACAAAAGAAGGCTTAAGGAGAAAACCGGCTTCTTAGATTTTATCCATAAGATAATGATCACTTTTATTTCTTTTTCAGATGTTTATCGAAAATTTATTTTGTCTTCTCCTTTTTTTATACTTATACTACTTATTTTTTTAGCCGGGAATATCATTTAATATATAAGAAATAAACAGAGATTGTGAAGAAATGGTACATTGTGACACTTAAAATGTGCATCTGGAAAAACATTTTAATTCCTTATTAAATTTTAATGAAAATAAATACACATATATATATGTGTATATATATATTTGATAGACATATAGGGGTCGATTTATTTCCTAAGAATTGAAAAAAAAGAACTACTGAAGGGTATTTAGCTTGGAATGAATTTTAGTTTATTATAAATAAAGAGCAATTTTAAAGAAGTACATATATTACATTGTGATACTTGAAAATTATATCATCAATCTAATTATAATAAATCATTAAATTTAGTTACAAATCAATTTATATATGCATTTATTTTAACGTATGATTTTTCTTTCTTATTAATTCTCGATACGGACTATTGAAAAATATTTCTTAAAATTAAATTTAAATTATATTTAAATTCAGGAACAATTGTGTCTATCTTCATTAGTATAGTTAGGAAAATCCATAGAAAATTAATAGTGAAAATTTCAAACTGGAAGATAAAAAAAAAATTTGCATTATTACAACTTAAATTGTTTAACTTAACTCTTCAATGTTAATACAGAGAAGATTTAAAATACACTAGTGTTCAACAACAAACGCAATAAAAATAGTAAAATAAAACACTACTTGAAAGAACTAATAAGAATATTTCATTGTTAAAAATCCAATAATATCTATTTGTCAGATTGATTGTAAAAAAAGACACAAAAGAAGGCTTAAGGAGAAAACCGGCTTCTTAGATTTTATCCATCACATAATGATCACTTTTGTTTCTTTTTTAGATATTTTTTTTCTCGAAAATTCATTTCGCTCTTTCCTTTTTTATACCTATACTGTTTATTCTTTTAGCTTGGAATATTATGGAATATATAAGAAATAAACAAAGATTGATAAGAAATGCATATACTACATTGTGATACTTAAAATGTGATTCCGGAAAAACATTTTAATTCATTATTAAATTTTGTTGAAAATGATTGCATGTATATTTTGTTTCCTGATAAACATATGGGAATCGATTTATTTCCTAAGAATTTTAAAGAAGAAATATTGGAGAGTATTTAGCTTGAAATGTCTTTTCGTTTATTATAAATAAAGGGCAATTTTAAGAAAGAACATATATTACATTGTGATGCTTGAAAAATACATCTTCAATATATTTATAATTAATCATTAAATATAGTCACAAATCAATTTATTTATATATTTACTTTAATGCATAGGTATTTTTTTTTTCTTATTAATTCTGGATACGGACTATTGAAAAATATTTAGCTTGAAATGTCATATACTTTGTTATAAAAATAAGGTTTATGAAAAAATACATTTGCTACATTTTAATACTCAAAAAATTTATTTTCAAAATCTATTATAATTTGTTATTGAATTTAGCTGTAAATGAATGTACATATTTTTTTTTCCTTTTAATATATAGAGATTGATTTATTTTATAATAATGTCTTAAGAATGGAAAAGGGAAAGTATTTTAATTTATTATAAATAAAAAAACTGTTTAGAAGAAATACATATAGTACTACATTGTGATTCTTAAAAATTCATATAAAAAATTATTTTAGTTTGCTATTAATTTTTGTTGCAATCAAATATATACTGTATATACAGGGTGTCCCAAAAGGTCGTTTACAAACTTAACATGCTGGTCTGTCATATCATGATGAACAATATTAAATAGGAAACTACGGGTCCCAAACGTCTTCCAAAGGAGATATGCGCCATTAAAGTTTAGGGTCCAAAAATTCAAATGATTATAAAAAACAGAAAAATTGGTCGATTCGTTTGCGGTTTTCACTAAAACTATTCTTTATGTCAGTATTTTCTTGAAAATAAACTATAAAGATAAATTTTAAAAAAAGTCGATAGAGGGCGCTTTAGACTTTGGAGTAACGATAAACTAGTTTTTACCATTATTTTTTGCATATCTTTAAACTTTTTTAGAAGCTTAGACATAAACTTAAATTTTGAGCTCAAAATCTAAATCGTTGGAAGTAGTTAAGTAGCGCAAACTGAGGTTCAAATTTCAAATGATTATAAAAAACGGAAAAATTGGTCAAATGATTTGCGATTTTCATTAAAATTATTCTTAATGTCAGTATTATCTTGAAAATAATTTATAAAGATAAAGTTCAAAAAATGCCGATAGAGGGCGCTTTAGACTTTGGAGTAACGTACAACTATTATTTTCTGTTATTTTATGCATCTCATAAAATTTTTTTAGAAGCTTATACATAAACTTAAATTTTGAGATGAAAATGTGAATCGTTGGGAGTGGTAAAGTAACGCAAACTGAAATGTGTTCAATTGGGGTGGGGAGGTTAAAATTTCAAATGATTATAAAAAATGGAAAAATTGGTCGGTTTTCGCTAAAATTATTCTTTATGTCAATATTTCCTTGAAAATAAATTTTAAAGATAAATTTTAAAAAATCCGTTAGAGGGCGCCTTAAACTTTAGAATAACCAACAATTATTTTAGACCGTTTTTTTTAAATCTAAGTAAATGTCTTCAAAAGTTTAGACTTAAATTTTGTGCTCAAAATCTAAATCGATAGGAGGGGTTAAGAAGCGCAAACTGAACTGTGTTGAGGAGTTGAAATGTTACCTTCCCCACCCATCGAACGCAGTTCAGTTTTTGGCCGCTTAATTACTCACAAAGATGCAGATTTTGAACACAAAATTTAAGTTTGAACTTTTACAAGCATTTTATTAGATACAAAAAATAACGTTTAAAAATAGTTGTTGGTTACTATAAAGTTTAAGGCGCCCTCTGACGGAATTTTTTGAAAGATATCTGTAAAAATTTTTTTCAAGAAAATATTGATATAAAGAATAGTTTTAGCGACAACCGACCACTTTTTCCGTTTTTTTATAATCATTTGAAATTTGAACCTCCACACCCCTATTGAACACAGTTCAGTTTGAGCTACTTAACCACTCCCAACGATTCAGATTTTTATCTCAAAATTTAAGTTTATGTCTAAGCTTCTAAAAAAATTTTATGAGATGCAAGAAATAACGAAAAAAAAAAAGACAGTTGTACGTTACTCCAAATTCTAAAGCGCCCTCTATCGGCATTTTTTGAATTTTATCTTTATAAATTATTTTCAAGATAATACTGACATAAAGAATAATTTTAGTGCAAATCGCAAATCAATTGACCAATTTTTCCGTTTTTTATAATCATTTGAAATTTGAACCTCCCCTCGCAATTCAGTTTGAGCTACTTAACCACTTCCAACGATTTAGATTTTGAGCTCAAAATTTAAGTTTATGTCTAAGCTTCTAAAAAAGTTTAATGAGATGCAAAAAATAATTGTAAAAACTAGTTTATCGTTACTCCAAAGTCTAAAGCGCCCTCTTGCGATATTTTTTGTAATTTATCTTTATAATTTATTTTCAAGAAAATACTGACATAAAGAATAGTTTTAGTAAAAACCGCAAACGAATCGACCATTTTTTCTGTTTTTTATAATCATTTGAGTTTTTGGACCCTAAACTGTAATGGCGCATATCTCCTTTGGAAGACGTTTGGGACCCTTAGTTTCCTATTTAATATTGTTCATCATGATATGACAGACCAGCATGTTAAGTTTGTAAACGACCTTTTGGGACACCCTGTATAGTAACATATACAGATGAATTTATTTCCTATTAATTCGGGAAAAGGATGTTTTAACTAAATTTTGTAAAATGTAGATGTTATGTACGTAGGACATAAGAAAAGAAGTAACATACATTATAAAGTGAATTAAAGTATAATTAATTAAGCAGAAAAAACTATGCATATTCGTTAATTTAATATGTACACATAGATATATATAGTCGAGCAATGGTATAAAATTATGGATTTGGACATTTTCCTGATTTCTACCTGAGAAATTAATCGGCATTGACCTTAATAACGTCCCTTGTATTACAAATTTAATTTTTGTTTGCCATTATTCCGCTCGCGTTTATGTATGTTATATTGGGTTATTTTGTATTCGACGTAGATGTTGATTTGTAATATCATATAATGGTTAATTGTAATTTTCCATTCCGGCATAAAGTTACCAGGACAACCCAGCGTTCACCAGAGACCCATTGATGCATAAAACTGAAATTCTAAGCACATAAATTTGCAAAAAAATTATGCTTGATAATTTTCTATCTGTACACTGTACGAAAAAGATTTAATTCTACAAAATTAGTTTCTCTAAACCTACAGATATATTTAGCTTTAGAAAGGTATTTACTAAGATTATAGTAGCTTAACTAAATTGTTATCTTTTACCCGGTCGCAGTTACATAAAAGGTTTTCAAAAACGTTCTTAGTATTTTTACTATATTTTATGTTTTAAGACAGTTGCAGTTGCATAAAAAATATCTAGACACCTCTGTTTACCGAAATATTTGTAGCAATTTTACAGAATTTTTTTTTATTTAGAGTTGAAACTTGTATGTGTTGCATGAATTTTTGTTATTGCTGTTACCAGTGCTGTAATTGGAAAAAAATATTTGTGGGAACTCACTTTTTAATAGAGTAGATGTTGATTCTAACGAATTATTGCTAAGCCAAATTCCAGTATAAAACACTTTGTTAAAAGCCGACTTTTTTTTTAACTAAGCATTATAATTATGATTTTATAGATTTTATAGCACCGTACTTGCTTAGCATTAATCTAAATACAACATTTAATCAATCTCACAGTAAAATTTTCTACCATGGATCAAAATTAATCTAAATAATAGAAATTAATCTATGTATGATACTAATTGGTGGCACTCAATCCCATAATTTTCTATAAAGAATGACAGTGAGAGATTTTTCTGTAGTGTTGAGCGCAACTTTTCTCCAGGAGGGATTTCTGTGACTCCACGGGGGGGGGGGGAGAAAATGGCGCTTTTTGACCATTGAAAACACAAATATCTCAAAATTTCCAAGGAGGGAGATCTTATTGCTCTGAAGGGGATAACCCTCCCCCTGAATTCAACACTGGTTTTCTGTGCTCTCTAATTTACAACATCTCATCTGGTAATCTTATTCCTGATCGCCATCAACATTTCATATATATAGTTACGGAAAAAAAATCTTTTAAGGGTGTTCTTAAATCAAAAAGGGCAACTTTGTGACACATGCTTTAATTTATTTTTGTTCGGAAATGAATGAAAATAACAGGTGTTATTATTCAGAAACTGTCTAATTGCACTCAATCTTCTGTTTTTTTAAAAAAAAACACAATAGATTTTTCAGAGAAGCCTTCAAAGTTGACAATTTTGAGCACATTTCCCGACGAAAGCAGAGAAACCGGTCGAAAAGAAAGAGAAAAACGGGCAATGAAGTGATCGAAATAGCTTAGAACTTGATAGATAATTTAATTAACATGAAATGGGAAAATAAAGTTCGATTCGAAATCGCTTTCATAGTCAGGCATTCCAATTTTATGTAATTCTGTAAAAAAAATGAATTGTAAATGTGTCAAAACGTTTTGCGCTTATTGAGCGGAGCAGTTAAGAACACCCTTAAGAGTGGTTCTGTAAGGTTTATGAATGTAAGTGGACTGGTTTCATCAAAAAGAAGTGAATTTCTAGTGTTGGTCACGATGTTATACATTCAGTTTGGAACTTTTCATATTGAGATGTTCAAATGGATATAACTTTCAGACTGAAGAAAAGGGGTTTAACACTGTAGGCTCATCTCCAGTATCAATAAACTTGATAATTATCGTTACAATAAGTAACAATAAATGTTATTTCACTTGAAAAAATCAAAAATATACAGTAGAACCCCGATAATTCGGGTTAATTGGGACCAGGCCCAATCCGGATTGTCGAAAATCCGGATTATCCGGAGAATGTGAAAAAATGAAATAAAATAAAACCTACTCACAGAAAATCACCTTTATACTGAACATATTCAATATTTACAGACAGTAAAAATGTTTACTTTGTAATTATAAAATTTGTCACATTCTGCTGTGCCAGTTTTGCGGGCCGCATGGTCACACATTCCCTTTAGCATAAGTAGTTGGATGGATGTAGTTTCCACATGATGTTTAAAAAAAGTTATTAATAGTTACGAATGGGACGTTGCTTCAAAATGGCTAATAACTTTTGGTTGATCATTACTGATAATGGTTTTCGTCTGCACTATCTTCATTTTCTTCAGTTGTACACAAAGCGATTAGTCGTCTGTAAGCGAGGCATACTCTGCAGTATTTTCTGCCTCCAACCAATTGCTAATGTCGCAATCTAAGCAACTATCTGTATTTTAGCTGAAAAAATCTTCAGGGTAATTTATTTTTCATTCTCGTTTATTCCTCTTTCTATTTCGATTTTCCGCAAGTGATCTGTAGAAGGGCTTTGGCACGGAGACAAGAAAACAGTCCCAAGAAACCTACGAACTTACTGACAAAGATCGGATTGCGATCCTTATCAGACAGTGTGTCTATAAGAACTATTTTACTTAGCTTTCTTGCAATGCTCTGAGTAAAACTTTATAAAGCAGTGAGCTTTTGATGACATTTTTAAATGGATTAAATAGAAAACTGAGAAAATTAGAATTGCAAAAGCGTAAATGATGCGCAATTGTTCATTTCATAGATAACATTAAAGAATTTAAATCAGAATCTTGAGGTATTCTTCCGAAAAGATTTCAGAAAATACTTTTTTATTCAGACTATAAGGCTGAAATAAATTATGTTACGGAAATTTGCCGATCACTTCCCAAACTTGAAAAAACAGAAATCGACCAAATCGATCCGGATTATCCGGAGATCCGAATTATAGGGGTCCGAATTTGCGGGGTTCTACTGTATATATAAAAAAATTTGAGCTTGTGCGCATTTTTATTTATTTATTTATTATTATTATTCCAGTAACAAACCAAATATTTCTGGGAACTGCGTTCCCACCCGTTCCCGCCCAATTACAGCACTGGCTGTTACATAAAATGTTATAGGAATTCCAGTTTCTTAGAAACATTTTAATGACTTTACATATTTTTTACAGTATAGCTGGATCATTTAAGTCCTCACGATTGGTCTGAAATTGCTCAGTTGGTAAAGCATTAGTACCTTCTGTCCAGATATCCCTTGCTTAAATGCTGGTCTATGCGTTCCTGGACTAGTTTGAAAATTATAACAAATAAGTAATAATGAAATTCACAGTGACGGAAACATTGTTTTAGAAATTATTTATTTCTAAATCCCCATACAATAAAATGCTGCACATGACAATGCACGGCAAAATTCAAACTAAGGGGAAAAAAAAATAATCATAATATTATCGGATATTGTATTGTAAATCGTATTAAAACACTTACGTGATTAAGAATTAAAACAATGAAATTAATAAACTAAATAAATTCTTTAAAAAACTAGTCAAAATATTTCCCTACTAAAAATTTAAAAATCATTTCTGTATCACTTTGTTTTAAAATACACAAAAAAGATTTAGGATGAATTCATGTTTTTTAGTTTCTGACTATCTATATTTTTCTTCTCTCGCAAATTTATGGAGTTAATTTCTCTTTATGCCACAGTTTGTCTTATATTAGTCTGAACTGTAGTTTGATACAATCGGCTTAAAAAATAAATTTAAAAGTATTGATGTACTATTTTGAAATAAATTAAAACTGTAATAGCGAAAAAGAGAAATCGTTAAATGATATCATTGCATTCGTTACCCCAAAATAACTTTATTGAATTTGATAAACAAACATTTTAGAATCGATTTTCTATTATTTAATAAACAGAATAAAAAATGAAAATTTATTTATGAATATAAATGATGGTGAAATAAAGCTTTTTCAAAATTATTAATTATAACGAATTTATTTTGTTTCGTTTTGTTAATCGGATTAAATATGCCTATACGCCTTGAAGAGAAAATAGTATTGGGAAAGCAAATATTTCTTTAAGAAGTAATAAATATGTTTCATTGTTAAAAGTCCCATAATACGTACTTTTCTGATTGATTATTTATTTAAAGGCAAGAAGCACACAGGCTTTTGAGATTTTGTTGGGAGATAATTACTTTTAGTTTGTTTTATTCTCTTCTTACAAATTTATTTCGATTAAATCTTCTTTATGATTCAAACTTTCCTAATTGTAGTTTTAAACATATTTTGACAAAATCGAGATACTTTTGAAAACGTTCTTGAAAGGTAGAAAATGATGATGAACGTTCGAGTGTTATGTGAGCACTCAACTGTTGTACTGTTGGACTCATGAAAGGCAGAGTACGGATACATTAATTTCATGAAATCATAGCAACTTATAAAATTTGGTGTTACTTTGAAGTTGACAAATCGAAACAACTATGAATTTGTTGGTGACAACTATGAATTTGTTGCGTGAAATTGTTGGTAATCTGATATCGAATTATTCTAATTGAGAGTACATGGTAAATTTTGAAATTTTTGCTGTATCATCACTCAACCGCTTTTATAGAAAATGATTACATCTCCGTATTATGGAGCATTCTCATTGGTCAAAATAGAGATATTCTATAAAAGCGATGCTGTGATGATGCAGCAAATGTTTCAAAATTTTAATAGTGTATTGCTATTTGAACTGATCTGTATAATCAGGCCTTAAGTAATTCAAGCAATAAATTAAATAATCCAGTGGTATCTCCATTAACTCACGAAAGCAGTTGTCATTCTAATGCTTTTATTTATCAAATATGAAAAATTCCCCCTGAGTCCCGCATTTTGTAACTATTTATGAAGCTCTGGGGATTGTGCATTAATCTAGTAACCATACTATGATATCAGATATTAAAATTAGAATTCTATAGGATTGCCAAAGCGAGGTTATATATTTGAAGTACTTGAATAAGGGACAGACATGTGAATTCCAAAATTATTGCGTCCACTTTTTGAGCCAGACTAAACATGACAGATATGGACGTAGTGTGTAAACAAACCAATCAATGAAAAGTCCATGGCAGCTAAACTAATGATGCAAGAGATAAGTTGTTTTCAAGGAGAGGAGTTGGAGAATCAGTCTCATACTTCCTAACGCAGGATTTTCAACAATGTCGAAAAAGGTGCGGAAAACTAGATTCGTAGAATTAATACTTTAAACAGAAATAACAAGATTGTTTTTAAAACATTCGAAAATAAAAACTAGCTTTGCTCAGAATATTATAGATTGTATATCTAATAAAATTTATGAAGGCGAAAAAACAGGCAATGATTTTGAATTAGATTATTATAAATAAACGCGTATGAAAACTAAAGCAAAACTAAATAAAGATAAATAATAGATATTCTTAAGAAATTGGGAAACAGTAGATTTTAAATAAGATAATTATCAACAGACGCGATTAAAAGTTAAATCATAACTAAATAGAAATAATTAAAAGGTATTATTAAGAAATAGGGAAATAGTAAACATTCTAGAAAATTGTAAGTTGGAAAGCTCATTAGATATGCACGAAACAAGAAGCAACAATTTCGAAAAAGCCTGAATCGATATATTTGCATCTTTGGTCAAAATAGCGTGGGATCCAATTCCAGGAGAAATGATTGTGTAATCGTTTTAAAAATGCTATATCAGCATATAGATAAATAACAGGTATTATTAAGAAATAGGAAAATAGTAAATATTCTAGAAATTTCTAAGTTGAAAAGTTCATTAGATGTACACGAAACAAGAAGCAACAATTTCGAAAAAGCTGGAATCGATATATTTGCGTCTTTGGTGAAAGTAGCGCGGGATCCAATTCCCGAAGAAATGATCGTGAAATCGTTTTAAAAAATGTTTTGTTAGTGATGATATGAATGTCATTGAAGATGATTTTACTTATGAAATTGGTTATGAAAATACATGAGATTTTGAGTCCAATATGTATAACGAGAAAGCAATGCAATCGGACTCCATCTAAATTTTTGAAGATTTGGATAATCCTTCCAAATAGTTAAATTAATTTTGATCTAATAATTTTTGCTTATTAATGATTTTATTAAATGTATTTTTTTATAAGCACGTTCTTATAAGCGTTTTCCAACGTGGGTCAAGAAATTTATCAAAATTTCGTCGTTCAAAATTAAGAGGGTCGTATTATACGTGACATATTACATTGGGACAGCTAAAAAATGCCATGGAAAAAATGTAGATATTTTCAAATTATATCATTATATTTGTTATCTCGAAACCAGTTTACTGAATTTTGTAGAAGTATAAAAAATTATTAGACTATTTCTAATTTTTTAATAATTTCGAAAAAAAAATTACATATATTTTTTTTTCAAAAATAAATGCTAGAGAAAAAAAAGTAGTATGAAAATCGTTAAACAAAATGTAATTTACTTTTTTGTTGTAACGTTGTCCCGATAAAAAATAATATTTATCAGCAAAGCAAAAACATTCTTCTAAAGAAATGAGAACAATGTTTCATTGCTAAAAATCCAATAATATCAATTTGTCAGATTGATTTAAAAAACTAAACATAAGGACTTAAAGAGAAAACTGCTTTCTTAGATTTTTTGCAACAGATAATGATAAATTTGGTTCTTTTTAAAAATGTTTTTAATTCTCTCAAGATTATTTTGTTATTTTTCTTTCTATATCTCTACTTTATACTTTACCCTCTTTTATTTTTCCCTCTTTTATTTCTTTCACCTTAATGTTAGTACAAGGATAGAATAGCTATCTCAGTGTGAAAACAGTGATGAAGTTTTGTTTAGAAACTGACTCCAAACAAACTGCAACTATGTTTCATTTCTTCGTAAATATAAATCATAGAAAATATTGCAACTTAATATAAAGTATTAAAACACGTATCTGTGATGTATAGCTATAAAATACGGATGTTATATATAAACAAATTATATTATACATTATATGAACCATTTGTTTGGAGTCCGTTTCCAACTAAAGCATCATGACTGATGTCTATTATATACTTTATTTTTCCTTCGCTTCTTTAAACTCTTTTCATATAAAATTCATCTCTATATTTCCCTATAAGTAATATGATATAAAATTTGTCTACACATATGTTTTTAGTGATACTAAAGCACTTCAAAATTTTTAGTAATTGATTTTAAATAAATCAATTAATTATTTTTAAACTACTTTTACGGTGTGTCCCACCAAAATAAAAACCACCTTGATTTTGTACTGTTATTTTACACGAATCAAATTCATGAGAATGAAACAAATCCTCTAAAAATGTCGATATAGACATGCATAATTACAAGGAGTAACTCACTCTTTGCCCCACTTGGTCAGGTAAAAATGAATGTATAAAAAAAAACAGAGGAAAAAATTATCTGCCCAAATAAATCCACTACTGTTGATAGCCAATATATCCGCGATGATTTCATATGACATGAAATATACCATAAGGAATATCGTGTACCAATCACTGGAAGACAGTAGCATCAATAATATCCCAGGGCTCAAAGATGGAGGCCTTCATTTCTACCCCAGACTTGAAGGGCATTTAAAACTCTACTGAGGATACTCCATATATTTTCTCCGAGATTGAAATGGATCTACAGGGCAGGCTCTTCTATTACATATCCTCACGTATCCAAAATCATCTTTAGAATGTTTTTGCAAAAGTTATGTATGCGGTTTTCCTACTCGAAAATCTAACTTAGGCAACCATTTCCGTCTGAAATTGGCAATAAATTGGTTTCTAGCAGTTCTTGTTAATCGGTAGCTATGAAATGGAAAAAAATGAAGATTTGGAGAAAATTTCTTCTGTTTTCCTCATGTTGTGCCAATGGAAAGCAAGACTGTCTTGGGTCATCCAAACTTTTTTTTTCTCATCTCAGAACATAACAATATGCCGCTGATCTTTCCAGTTTTTGCTTATATTTGCCCTATTGATTCTGCTTTGTTTGTGGGTAGTTTTTCAACATAGGCTGGAAGGCGGAGGCATATGGTGTTTAAAGGCTTCAACTATGGTGGTATATGCATATGTAGATTGTTTGCATTCCTTTTAATTTAATTTTATTTATTTATTTATTCAGATATACTCGTTTCACTATTTTTTTAATAATTCAATTCAATTCAAATTCTTCGTTATGGTTTATTGTTTTATTGATAAAATCCATTGGTGAATCTAGTCTACTTTTAATGGTATTATATATATATATATATATATATATATATATATATATATATATTTAAATTAATGTTTTTTCGCCAAGACTAAGCTTTATACAATATTAATTTCCTTTTAACAATATTCCGGACTTAGTTCAACTTATTAAATTAAAATCTTCTTTCTAGATCTAATTTATTAATCTTTATGGAAACGATATAAATTCTTAATTTGCTTTAAAAAAATCTATTCCAATATGCGTAAATTTAAAAAGATGGCTGTAAATTAAAAATATTCTTAATTAAACTTTATTTCTTAATATTCCAAATAAAACTCTTTTTTTTCTATGTTTTTATCAACCCTTTTTAACAAAGACTTATTAAATTTATTCCAAAATCATACCTTTCAAAATATCATTATTTTTATTTATCTATTTATTTTTTCCCTCCTTCAACATTTGATATTTGTGCATATCAATAAATTCATTTCTTTTCTTTTTCTTTTAAAATTAATCGTCTGTAAAAATATTGTCTGCTTAATATATTCGAAATTTTAAGTCGATTATAATTTAGTTAAATAATATTTTTTAAAAATAAAATTATCGTCTGAAAGGAATAAAAATCTCGACGCTGGACATGAATGATGTCTACATGGAAAAATGATGGTTAGAGAGTAGAGATTTTAGATTTAAGATGGAAGCCTGAAGGTGATGAGAGAGATTCTTGGCTTTTTCTAGACCCCACCAGTGGCCGAGAGGTTCTGACCTCTCAACTGGTAGACGGCAGGTGCTGGGTTCGAACCCAATCGCGGCTGTCGGCCTAACCGTTCAGAGTTTTCGTGGTTTTCTTCGAACCTTGCGCAAATACGGGTTAGGTTCCCTTAGAAAAACCCCCACGAAGGGCACTCCCACTGGTCCTATATCGCTGGTGTAGATAATCGGACGACAAAAATAAACCAAACCTTTGCTTTTTCTAGATGAGTACGTTAAGGACGTATTGCTGGAGTAATGATGGAATATTCTTTTTGATGTTTCGGATCCAGACGACTTTCAAAGGGAGCATTTCCCTCTCTTATGACTGCAGTTTAATAAACTAACTTGCAGCAGCCAATGTGTAATTTAATGAATCTTCTTCATTTATTTATTTTGTTTTTTCCTTTGATTGCCATGGCTGTGTGTTTTAAAAAAAGGAACCAGTGAAGATAATTCTAGTTTCTCTTTAAAACGTCACACCCATATATATATATATACAGTGGACTCTCTCTATTCCGAACACTCATGGGACCGACCAAAAATGTTCAGATTATGGGGGTGTTCAGAATAGAGGGAGAACCGACAATGCATTACTACTTCTACTATGTATTGAATTTACAGTCGGTATAAAATCTTTAGCATGGGTTGTCATAACATTTTGCAATGTCAAACTAAATAGTCAGTTTTGTACTGTACCATCTTATTTTTTTATTTTTTATTATTTTTTTTTTTTTTACAAAACATATATTTATATTTCACTACACCTCTTGAAAACATAATCAGTATATTTCTTAAACGAATAATTTTAGTCTGTTTTTGCGTTGTATCACGCAATACACATGTTATCTGGCTGTTTAAGAAATGAGAAAGTTTTGAGGGGATGTTTGAGTCACATAATTCAACAGGTCTTGAATGAGTCTCTTTATCATATTTCTTGAATGTAATCATCATTTGTCTTATTTCGTCAGTCTCTTCTGCTTCTGCTTCTCCTTCACTTTACTTTTCCTCTTCAACAATGTTGTTTTTGCAATCCATGAGGATTTCATCGGTTTCGAGATAAGCTCCAAGTTCTGTTTCAGTATGAAGCTTCTGAAGAATTGATCCCAAGTCACTCACAACTATTGCTTCTTGGTCCTCTATTCTTGTTTGCCCATTCTCACATAGGAATACAACTTTATAGAAGTATCTTTGCATGGTGTAGGAGGTTGGTTAATTTTATACCGTTGACATCCAATAGACAGTATCCATGATATTGACCTTCTGCCGAATTTGTCGCCTCCATCACCAGAGACAATTTCTTCAGAAAATGGATTTGGTAGTAAGTTTTAAGGGTCTTGATTACCCTTTTATCGAGTGGTTGGATTATAGAAGTACAGTCTCGTGACTTCAAGTATATGTATTTCAGCTGCATGTTTGTAAGTGACCTTGTATTAACAACAACAACAAATTTCTTTTCTTCCTTTCTCTCTCCATTATATCGTTAATTTCCTCGAACCACTATGAGAAAATGGTGAATATCATCTACACTTTCCGATTTGGTTTATAGTGTGTATTCATAATGATGCAATCTTCACATTTTTTAAACGTTTTCCGATCACAAGAAACTTGAGCTTCTCATCCATCAAACATCCATCATCTCAAATTTAAAATTTCACGATCCAGCGTCCAGGGGTTTAAGAATTTGAGAATGACGCTGGATCGTGAAATTTTAAATTTGAGATTTCTAAAGGTTTGTAAGAAAGTTAATGTTGTTCCGAACTTTTTATCAGTTAAAAACAAGACTATTAAACAATTATTTAATAGTATGGTACGTGTTTTTGAAAGAAAATGTCTGGCACTATTTATCAGGAAGAAATATTCTGTTATTAATGATTTGAATATTAGGACATATGAAGCTTATATGCAGCTAGTTGAATGTTGTGATCATAAAAATGTCGAACTTGGGAATAATGATGTTTGGATTGAGAAGTTTGATTTATTGATTAGAAAGTTAGAAAGATGGAGGGAAATTCAAAACTGTTATAAAGTGGCTAAACTTAAGAAAAAAGTGGAAAAGTTGATTTTAATGTCAAGAATATCTGTTCGTGGTCCTGGATTAATGGAGAAAATGGAGAAAGTGGAAATTGTTAATTTATCTAAGAAGGAATTTAATGATAGAGAATTAGATCTGTTGAATAAAGGCCCTAAATTTATGTTTGAACAGAAGCAAAATGTTAAGAATTTAATTTTGGAGGCAGAATGTATAATTAGTAAAGTAAATAGCGAAAATAAGGAGGAAGTTAGAAATTTAATGTTTACTGAATTAGATAAATATATGAAAAGGCCTTTAAATCTTAATACTCCTGAGTTAAACATTATTAAAAATTTGAAAAAGGATAGTGAAGTGTTGTTCATACAGACTGACAAGTCCAACAGGATTGCTGTTTTGGATCGTAATGAGTATAAAGTTAAAATGCAAAAAGCTATTGCTGATATGGATTGTTCCTTAATTGAAAAATCTCCTTTGAATAAAATCCACAAAAAAGTGAAAGATATTATTGAAAAAGGTTGTTGGCCAGATAATGTTAAAGTTAGATTGTTTATTAATAAACAGGGTGTGATTCCACGTTTGATAGGTAGATTAAAGGATCATAAAGAGGGGTATCCTCTACGCCCCATCGTTACAAGATGCCAAGCACCGACTTACTATTTGGAAAAGGCGTTTGTGCTTATTTTGAAAGAGTTACTGCCGCCATCAGAGTATGTTGTGGATTCCACTGCAAGTTTTGTTGAAAGCATAAGGACACTTGAAATTCCTCATAACTGTTTATTAGCTAGTTTGGATGTCAAATCACTTTTTCCGTCGATTGACATTTTTGAAGTTTGTGATGATATTAAAAAGAGGATTGACAAGGCAGAAATATATAATGACAGTATAAAATGTACTTTAAAAGATGGATTACAGTTGATTGTACAAAGTAATTATTTTGTTTTTGATGGTAAAATTTATAAACAAAACATGGGTGCCCCTATGGGTTCTCATATTTCGGGTTTTTTAGCTGAGTTTAAAATGAGGCCTTTTGAAGAGAATATTTTCGCAAACTTCGAGAAAGTTCCTAAATTTTGGAAGAGGTATGTTGACGATGTGTTTTTAATTTGGGAGGGGGGAGTTGAATCTTTCATTGTTTTTGTAGATGAAGTTAATAAACTGGATAGGAATATTCAATTTACGTTTGAATTGGAAAATGATCGTGCTATTTCATTTTTAGACGTGTGGCTTATTAGAGAGGGTTCTATGTTAAAAAGGAAAGTTTACAGGAAAGATATAGCTAGTCAGCATATTATTCCATTTTCTGCGTATTCACCCTTTGGGTATAAGTTTTCTACATTCCGGTTCATGGTTAATCGTGCGTTTATTATTTGTTCTGATGAATTTTTGTATGAAGAGTTGAATTATATTTTTAATATTGCTAAGTTGAATGGTTACAAAAAGGATAAAATTAATAAATTGGTTAAAAATTATAGGGATAAAAATAATTCTCAGGTTAATTGTAATTTGGTTGATAATGCCTGTGAGAAGGGGGAAGAGATTGGGGTTAAAAGACTATCGTTTCCTTATATAAAGGGTAATTTTGAGAGGCTTAAAGCTAAATTAAAAAAGTTTAAAATATAATTAATTGCTAAGCCACCTCCTAAGTTAAAACATCTTCTATACAGAGCTTTTGATCCGGTTCCACAAGATGATCTAGCAGGGGTATATGAAATTCCATATGAGAATGAAGAGGGGGATATTAATTTTTATATCGGTATGACAGGTAGAAAGTTTGGGGTTAGAAAGAAAGAGCATGAATGTGACATAAAATTTGGTAGGGATAAGACTGCGTTATCAAGATTGCTTTTAAAGAGGGGGGTTAAAATTTGTTTTAAAGATAGTAGATTAGTGTTCATTTCCAGTTTATTCCGAAAATTAATCATCCGTGAATCCATAGAGATATATTCTAGGAGGGATAGAGTTTGTAATGATTCTTATTCTTATGACATTCCGAGTTTGTGGTTAGAATTACTTAATAAATATTTAAAGGATGAGTCTAATAGGAGGAACCGCGATGGCATTGGCTATTCACGATCATAGAGGGCGCAATATTTTATGTTTTGGGGGTTTTAAATTACCTTTATATCCAGAGTCATTTGGTTTTTCTACTTTTTTAATTTTAATTTTATACTTTTTAAATTTAATATATGGTCAAAATATATTATATTTATATGCCGCGTTGGCAATGGCTATATTCACGATCATAGCGGGCGCAATGTTTTGTTTTGATTTTTAAATTATATTTATATCCAGTGTCATTTAATTTTCTACTGATTTTATATGTTATGAATACGGTTCTTATTAATGAACCGAAACATGTCAACTCTTTAATTTAATTTTTATTTGTGACACCTTCTAAGTAAATAAATATGAAATGTTTTTATAGGTAAGTCCAATATTTTTTATTGGTTAATAATTACTTTTTAATAAAACATTTGACTAAAAATATAAGCATTTTTACTTTTCGAAAGAATAAAATATCTTTTTTTTTTTAATTTAATTCTTTAACTGACGCAATAAGTTACAAACACAAAACAATGCTTACGTAATGAAAATGTACAAACACGGAATATTTTCAAAGCATTTAAAATTTATATAGTATCGCCGTGGGGAAAAAAATATAACTTATTTTTTCCATAAATTTAGAAAAGAAGAAAGATGGGGTTATAAAAAAAGGTGAATTAATTAAATTCGACTCTGAGATAATGATTCCATTATTTTCTTTTCAAGCTGTCTGTTTTCTTTTCTCAAAGAAGTTCTGGTTTCGCTCTTAGATCTCTGAAATATTTTCCATTCCACGCGCGAAATAAGTAAAATTTTACAAACTTGTAGGAAACTTTAAAAAAAATTATGAGTTATAAAAAGCATATTTCTTGAAAAACTTATTGTTTGAAAAGGATTTATAATAATGAAGGGAAAAAAATATTTTCTCTAGCCATAATCTTCATGTGTATTCTTCAGACGTTTGAAATTCACTATAAACTAAAAATTAGAACAACGGCATTTTAGAAGATAGTAAAATTGAAAGTCTCTAGAATGAATAGTTGATATGATGCACATTTTAATTATTTCTTACAGAAGAAAATGACCAGTATTTTAGATTAAGTGGAATAATTAACAGAAAATAGTTAACAATTATTTTTGGCGAGCCCAGGGCGAAATGAATTGCCCATGTAGTACGGAAGTCGGCGTTTATTTCATGTCAGTGGTATTAGAATAGCACGGCAAAGCTTCACAAACCTTAGTTTCATGCAGGACGTTGATGAGTAGCGTCAGCCTGAATGCTCGAATTCGTTAACTCACTTTGGCAACTTTTAGCTATAAATTGCACATATTTCTGTAATATTTGGGAATTTTTGAAGTAAAGCAAGCATTTTTTCTGTATTTTGTCCACAATCAGCTTTAATTCCATTGAATTAAATAAGTTAAAAAATATTTTTCCATGATTCAATACAATCAAAACTGGTTGAAGGTAGTCACGTGATTTTTTTTTTCAAATTTTAACGCGTGTGGAAGCACGGATTATTTCGGGTTACGTACACAGTTTATATGATAAATATATAATATAAAAATATGCTATAATACATAAAGATAAATACATAATTGTACGGGATTAAATAAAGTTGCAGTTTTACAGTTTTTTGATTTATTCGTTAAAGTTATCAATGAAACAAACTACATCAAGAACTTGCAGCACTGACGAAAGCTGCATAACTGTCGTACAAAACAGCATTTTAGTGTAATTGCAATGAAAAAGCAGTGTTATGTTGCTGTTTCGATACATTAAATAAATAAAAAAATAAAAACTATAATATTAAAAAAAAATTTTACCCCATTTTACGTTTTGGGGTCTATTTTTGTTTTTTATTCATGGGCTTAATTCAGTCACTTTAATTTTTAATTTTTAATCATTATATCTTAACACTTTTGACAATATTGTATAGTTAAGTTTTATAAAATGTATATAAAAAAACTGTCTCTAAATATAGATTAAGGTTTTTTAATAGCTTAGACGTAAAAACTTACCTCATATCTTAAGTACCCTAATCCCCCCAGGTGTTTTCCATGTTTATTTTATTTATAAATTTGAAAGAAAAGTAAAGTATAAAAATAAAGTAAAACATTACAAAAATTTAAAATTCTATGAACCCTAACTTCAATAGGAAACTAAATTAAAAATAAAAATAAAACATATTGCTCAGTAATATTGTTTAAAAATTGTTAGAGAATCACTCCCGAACTTCTTTCCGTGTCAAGAATGGTTTCAAATTAATTATAAATTTTTATTATAACAAATAATTTGTTTCATCCAATATTTTTTAGAAACAATCTAACGTAAGACACTTACATGTCAGACAGTTCTAACGATCTATAAAAATATACCTAGCAACGCTAGATAACATTTCATAATAGGATATGACATAAGAGATGACGTGCGTACTAGGCTATTGCAGGTTAAACAAAAGAAATAATTTCATTAAAAAAAAAAAATAAATAAAAATAAAAACAAGGAAATATCTTTTTAGCAGACCTAATTCATTCAGTTACATAATAATAATACAAAAGCACAATGCTGATATAATCTGAAGTAAATGGTAAAATGTTTCCCAAATATTTAATGAATATGTTGTACAATTGAGAAAAAATATACTCCCCCATACTGATATTGAATATTGATTTCGAAGAGGAGAAAGATGGGTTTAGAAAAAGAAAGTGGATTCATTGAATTCGTCTCGCAGATAATGATTCCCTTATTTTCTTTCAAGCTGTTTTTTTCCTTTCGCTCAGAAGTTCATGTTTTATTTAGCCATTTCCCTTTTATATCTCTGAAACAATTTCTATTCCATTCACGAAATAAGTAAAATTTTATAAATTTCTGGGAAACTTTTGGAAATTTATAGATTACAAAAATAATATTTCTTATTTTTTTTAATTATAATAATACGTAGAAAAAGATATTTTAACTAGCTATAATATTTATGGTAATTTCCCGAGAATATTTTAATTCTTTCCATTTTTAACTGAGATTTTAACTGGAAATTAAAATTATGATATTCAATGTAAAAATTAAAAAAGAAATCTTTGGGTAAAATTATTTTATTTGATGCACTATTTAAGGATTCCTTACAAAAGCAAAGAAAAGAAAATTTAAAGAGTATTTTTAATTAAATGGAATAATTAAAAGAAATTTTGGCAATAAATATTTTATGTCAATTTTTTATAAATTTGAAGAAAAAAGTGAAACAAAAAATAATGCTAAATTAAAAAAATATATATATTGCTAATTACTAAATTTTGAAGTGATACGAACCCCAACTTATTTTCAATTTAAAAATGTGTATACTGTTTAATTAAAACAAATAATTAATAAATACTAAAATAAACTTCAAAAAATAAGACACAAGCATATAAACAATTTTGACGTAATGATAAGTTAAAAAAAAGAAATACTTTCTAAATGTTTAATGAACATATAGCATATTTGAATGGAAAAATATTATGTACTGAGTGTCCCAAAAATGACTGATTGATTTTAAAATTCAATAACTTGCAAACGGTGGCAGCTATTTAAAAAATTTTTGCAGGAGATTTATGTATAATGTCAGGGGTTTCTTTACCGTAATTTTTTATTTTAGTCCGCATCTCAAACAATAGGTGGCGCTGACGGCGATTGAAGGTCAGTTCGACGATTCACTCACATTGATCACCTGGCCTTCAATCGCCGTCAGCGCCACCTATTAATTGAGATGCGAACTAAAAAAAATTACGGTAAAACAACTCCTTACATTATACATAAATCTACTGCAAAAATTTTTTAAATAGCTGCCACCGTTTGTAAGTTATTGAATTTTGAAATCCATCAGTCATTTTCGGGACACCCGGTATATGCCCAATTGATTTCGAAGGAGAGAAAGATGGGATTAGAAAAGAAAATTGGATTCATTGAATACCTCTTTCAGATAATGATCCCTTTAAATACTTCCAAGCATTTTTTATCATGTTCCCTAAGAAGTTCTCCTTTTATTTAGGTATTTCCCTATTAGAAGTCTGAAATAAATATATATTCCATTCACGAAATAAGTAAAATTTTACAAACTTCTGTAAAACTTTTTGATATTTATGGATTATAAACAAGAATATTTCTTGAAAAACTTATTGTTTGAAAAGATTTTATAATATTATTAAAGGAAAATACAGCTAGCTATAATAAAAATTTTAGCTAGCTATAACATTTATGTGCATTTCCTGAGACTTTTAAAATCCACATTTTATAAAGGTAGCCCTAAGTTAAAGCAAGAATCAAATCTTTGGGTATATTTTATTTAATGCACCTTTTAAAGATTTTTTTAGACAATAAAATAAAATATTTTAAATATTTTAATTAAGTGTATTAATTAAAAGAAATTATGATAAAAATATTTTATGTCTATTTTTTATAAATTTAAAAGAAAAGTAAAGCAAAAAATAATGCATAAGATTAGCCTAACTTAAAGAGAAAACGGAATGGAAAAAAATTACAGATCGTGAGGATTGATTTTATAATAATTTGTACAAAGCTACATTTAAGCTAGCTATAATATTTAGATGTATTATCTGAGACTTTTCAAATTCACTGCAACTAAAAACAGAATAATAAAATCCTAGGTAAAAATAAAAATAAAATTAACTAAGTATGAATATTTTATCTAATTTACCTTTTAATTAATTTTTACAAAAAAAACAAATGAAATATATATGCACACATAGATTTGGTTAAGCCGTATAATTAACGGAAACAGTGTGGAAAATATTTTATGTCCTTATTTCTTATAAATTTAAAAGAAAAGTAAAGTATAAGAACAAAATATAGGATTCCAAAATTTTAAATTGTTACAAAGACTAACTTAAAATAGAAACAAATTTAAAAATAAAAATGAAAGATCGCGCAGTAACACTATTTTAAAGAAGTTAGAGAATTACTCTTCAATATTTTTTAACATCATAAACGATTTCAAATTAATTATAATTTTTAATTAGAACAAATATAAATAATAAAACGTAAAAAAATGCAAAAAAATATGTCACAAACACATAAACAGTGTTTACATAATTTTAAAGTAAAAAGGAGATATATTTAACAAATATATAAGGAATTTACAGTATAGTTGAGAAAAAAAGCTATATTATCCGATTGATTTAAAAATGGACAAAGATGGCTTAGAAAATAAAAGTGGATTCATTGAACTCGTCTATGAGATAATGATTCCCTTATTTTCTTTCAGGTTATTTTTCTTACTGTTATCTAAGAATTTCTGGTCTATTTTAGGAATTTCTCTCTTTGATCTCTGAAACAATTTCCATTCCATTCACGAAATAAATAAAATTTTACAAACTTTACGAAAACTTTTGGAAATTTATGGATTATAAAAGAAATATTTCTTGTTAAAGTTATTGTTTGAAAATATTTTGTAGTAATGAATGAAAAAGATATTTTTCTAACTAAAATATTTATGTGAATTCCCTTAGACTTTTAAAATTCACATTAACTAAAAAATAAAGTTATCGTATTTCTAAGTGAAAATAAAAATTAAACCTATGTATGAGTTTTTTATTTAATGCACTTCCTAATGATTTATTTATAAAAAAAATGATAATGCAAAAAATATTTTTAATTAAGTGGAATAATTAAAAGAATCTTGGGTAAAATAGATTTTTTTTGTTCTATTTTTTATAAATTTGTAAGAAAAGTAAATTAAAAAATAATCCATAAGATTATACACTATACATATTATATATTTGCTACAAATCCTAATTTAAAGAAGAAAGGAAATGAAAAAATAAAGATGAAAGATTGCTCAGTAATATTGATTTTAAAAAGTTTGAAAGTTCTCTAGAATTTTCTTTAATGTCGGAAACGGTTTCAAATTCCTCATAATTTTTAATTACAATAAATAATTAATGAAAAATGAAATAACACAACAAATATTAAGACACAAACACATAACAATGTTGACGTAATGATAAAGCAAAAAAAGAAAAATATTTTCGAAATCTTTAATAAATATAGAGTAAAATTGAGGGGGAAAATGAATATCATCTATTTCCTCAATTCTTTTCTTCGAAGCCCAGAAAGATGGGCATAAAAAAGAAATTTGGATTCATTGAATTCGTCTCTCAGATAATGATTTCCTTATTTTCTTTCAAGTTTTTTTAGAAAATTTTTATTTTATTTAGGCATTTTCCTCTTCGATCTCTGAAACAATTCCTATTCCATTCATGAAATAAGTAAAGTTTTACTACTTCTAGGAAACTTTTGGAAATTCATGGAATATAAAAATAATATTTCTTGAAAAAAGTTTTAGTTTGAAAATATTTTATAGTAATCAGTGGAAAAATATTATTTCCTATCTAAAATATTTATATGAATTCCCGGAGATTTAAAATTCACATTAACTAAAAATCAGAGTTATCTTATTCTAGCTAAAAGTAAAAATCAAACCTTTTGGTATCAGTATTTTATTTAATATACTCTTTAATAATTTCTGATAAAAAAGAAAGGTAATGCAAATATTATTCTTAATAAATGGATTAATAAATAAACTTGGGTAAAATGCATTTTATGTTCTTTTTTTATAAATTTGAAAGAGCAGTAAATCAAAAAATAATCCATAAGATTATACACTATGTACATTATATATTTGCTACAAATCCTAACTTAAAGAAAAAACAAAATGAAAAATAAAGATGAAATATGAAAGATTGCTCAGTAGTAATGATTTAAAATTTTAGGGAAGTACTCTTGAATTTTCTTTGATGTCGGAAACGGTTTGAAATTCCTTATAATTTTTAATTACAATAAATAAGTAACGAAACATAAAATAATACAACAAATAATAAGGCACGGGCACCTAGCAATGTTGACGTAAAAATAACTAAAAAATATGTATATTCAAAATATTTAATAAGTATGTAGTATAATTGAGGGAAAAAATATTGTCTATTTCCTCAATTCTTTTCCAAAGCAAAGAAAGAAGAAATTTGGATTCATTGAATTCTTTTCTCACATAATAGTTCCCTTATTTTTTTCTATTTTTTTTTTCTCTAAGAAGTTTTCGTGTTTTATTTAGGCACTTCCATTTTAGAACTCCGAAAAAGTTTCTATTGCATTCATGAAATAAGTAAAAATTTACTACTTCTAGGAAACTTTTGGTAATTTATGGATTATAAATAAGAATGTTTCTTGAAAAAGTTATTGTTTAAAAATATTTTATAATAATGAGTGGAATAAGAAATTTCTTTAACTAAAATATTTATGTAAATTGCCTCAGACTTTTAAATTTCACATAAACTAAAAAATTAAGTGATCGTATTCTATGTAAATGTAAAAATCAAACTTTTGGGTATGAGTATTTTATTTAATGCACTTTTTACTGATTTCTTAAAAAAATAATGCAAATAGTTAATTGAATTAAGTGGATTAATAGTTAATTTAATTAAGTGGAATAATTAAAAGAAACTTCGGTAAAATATATTTTATATTCTGTATTTTATAAATTTGAAAGAAAAGTAATTAAAAAAATAATCCATAAATTTATACACTACACATAGTATATATTTGCTATAATCACTAACTTAAAGAAAAAAAGAAGTGAAAAATAAAGATAAAATATATTGCTCATTAATATTGATTTTAAAAAGGCAAATACTCTTGAGTTTCTTTACTGTTGGAAACGGTTTCAAATTTCATATAATTTTTAATAACAACAAATAATTAATGAAACATAAATAATACAACAAATAATAATACACAAACACATAACAATGTTGGCGTAATGTTAAAGTAAAAAAGATAAATATTTTTTTAAATATCTAAAAAAGCATATAGTGTAATTGAGGAAAAAAATATTATCTATTTCCTCCATTCTTTTCGGAAGCGGAGAAAAATGGACAAAAAAATGGATTCACTGAATTCGTTTCTTAGATAATGATTCTCTTATTTTCTTCCAAGTTCTTATTTTCTATTTTCTGGTTATATTTAAGAATTTTTCTCTTTGATTTCTCAAACAATTTCTATTCCATTCACGAAATGAGTAAACTTTTACTACTTTTAGGAAATTTATGGATTATAAAATGAAAATTTATTCAAAAAATTATTGTTCGAAAATATTTTGTAATAATGAGTGGAGATAGATATTTTTCTAACTAAAATATTTATGTGAATTCCCTGAGATTTTTAAAATTCACATTAACTAAAAATTAGAGTGATCGTATTCTAAGTAAAAATAAAAATCCAACCTTTGGGTATGATTATTTTATTTAATACATTTTTTTATGATTTGTTACAAGAAAAAAATAATGCAAATAGTATTTTGAATTAAGTGGAATAATTAAAATAAACTTAGGTAAAATATATTTTATGTTCTATTTTTTATAAATTTGAAAGAGCAGTAAATCAAAAAATAACCATAATATTATACACTATATATATAATCTGTTTGCTACAAACCCTAAATTAAAGAAGAAACGAAATAAAAAATAAAGACGAAAGATTGCGCAGTAATATTGACTTTAAAATGTTATGGTAGAACGCTTGAATTTAGTGTCGGAAACGGTTTAAAATTCCTTATAACTTTTAATTACAACAAATAATTAATCAAACATAAAATAATGCAACAAATAATAAGACAAAAACACATAACAATGTTGACGTAAAGTAAAAAAGAGAAATATTTTCGAAATATTTAATAAATATACAGAAGAATTGAGGGAAAAAATTATTATCTATTTCCTCAATTGTTTTCCGAAGTGCAGAAAAAAGACATTTGGATTCATTGAATTTCTCTCTACGATAACGACTCCTTATTAATTTTTTTCAAGCGGTTTTTTCTGTTCTCTAAGAAATTCTGGTTTTATTTAGGCCCTTTCCTGTTAGACTTCTTAAACAATATCTATTTCTTTCACGAAATAAATAACATTTTACTACTTCTAGGAAAATTTTGGAAATTAATGGATTATAAAAAGAATATTTCTAGAAAAAGAATATTTCTAGTTACTGTTTGGAAATATTTTGTAATAATGAGTGGAGAAAGATATTTTTTCTAAATAAAATATTTATGTGAATTCCTTGAGACATTTAAAATTCACATTAACTAAAAATTAGAGTGATCGTATTCTAGGTAAAAGTAAAAATCGAACCTTTGGGTATATTTATTTAGTACAATTTTCAATGATTTCTTAGAAAAAAAAAGAGAATGCAAATAGTATTTTTAACTAAGTGGAATAATTAAACGAAACTTAGGAAAAACATATTTTATGTTCTATTTTCTATAAATTTGAAAGAAAAGTAAATCAACAAATAATCCATAAGATTATACACTATATATATTATATATTTGCTAGAAACCTTAACTTAAAGAAGAAACGAAATGACAAATGAAGATTTTTAAAAAATTGCTAAGTAATATAGATTTTTAAAAACTTAGGGAAGTAATTTCTTTAACGTCGGAAACGATTTAAAATTCCTTATATTTTTTAATTACAATAAATAATTAATTATCATATAATACAACAAAAAATAAGACACAAGAACATAACAATGTTGACGTAATGATAAAGAAAAAAAGTTTTAAATTGCACATGCAGCGTAGCAAATGAGGTGCGTTCGTACGATAACGAAGTTTTAAAATGTTCAGATCTTGCTGATATAGTAGAGCGTACTTTGGATACACTATAGCAGTCGAAATCTTTGTGTTCCTATAAATATGCAGGGGGTAATTTTTATTCTACTTCATTAACGTATATCTTATTCATAAAATGTGAAGTAGTTTAAAATAATTAAAACACCCCTCAAACAAAGTTTCCCCGTATAACATTGTTTAGTGGAATACATTTGTGTGGCCCTGTAATTTAATAATAAATATTCTTTGCATCACAGATTGTACATATTTCATAGATTCATGTCAATTCTGTTATGTTCAAATGAGTGTAACACCATTAAAATGCAATTGGAACTTTTTCCCCAATTGATCGTAATGTAACGGAATACTTTTGATTGTCCCTGTAATTAATCTATCCATCCGATTTTCATATCATTTGACTCGACAAAATTATGTAATAATAATATATTTTAAATTTCAAACTATTCGGTTGGGTAGTTTTTGCGTTGTTATATGCGGACGGACAGACGGACAGGCAGACAGAGAGTCAGACAGACAGACGGACAGATGGACAGACGGACGGACTGAGCGACAACAATAGGTGCTACGTATTTACATAATTACGAACCCACCTAAAAAGATAAATATTTTCGAAATATTTAATAAATATACAGTATAATTAATATTATTTATTTTCTCAATTATTTCCCGAAGTGGAGAAAGATGGGCATAAAAAAGAAATTTGGATTTATTGAATTCGTCTCTAAAATAATGATTTTTTTTCTTTTCCAAGCTATTTTTCTGTTTTCTAAGAAGTTCTGGTTTTATTTAGATATTTCTCTTCTAGATCTTTGAAACAATTTCTATTCCTTTCACAAAATAAATAAAATTTCACAAACATCACAAAAACTTTTGGAAATTTATGGATAAGAATATTTTTTGAAAAACTTATTGTTTGAAAAGATATTATAATGATGTATAGGAAAAGATATTATAGCTAGCTATATGCTAGCTAAATAGCTAATTAGCTAGGTGTGTGGGTATTTCGGGAGACTTTTCAAATCCACTATAACTGAATAGAAAAAGAGAAAGAATTTATAAGTAAAAATAAGAATAAAATTTATTGGATGTGAATATCTCATTTAATGTACATTTTAATTAATTCTTAGAAAATAAAAGAAATTTTTATTGAAGAATTTTTATTAAAGAAATTTATATATTTATTTTAATTTTTATTTAAATTACGGATTATAAACAAGACTATTTCTTGAAAATTATGTTGTTGGAAAATATTTTATAATAAGGTGTAAAAAAATGCTATCTTTAATAATTATGTTTCCCCTTCCCACACTTTTAAATATCACTTTAATTAAAAATTAAAATTATGGCATTTTAGGTAACAATGAGAAACAAACCTTTGGGTATGGATATTTTTTATTGCACTTCTTGATCATTTCTTACAAAAGAAAAAAGAATAGAAAAAGTAAATTGTATTTTTAATTAAGTGGAACAATTAAAAAAAACTATAGTAAAAAAATATTTTATGTCTATTTTTTATAAATTTGAATTTAAAGTAAAGCTAAATAATATTAATAATAGTAATAATAATAATAATAATAATAATTTGTGAGATTACAAAATAACAATAATAATAATAATAATAATGTGTAAGATTACAAAAGAACAACAACAACAACAACAACAACAACAATAATAATAATAATAATAATAATAATAATAATAATAATAATAATAATAATAATAATGTGTAAGATTACAAAAAAGGTGCTACGAAACCTCATTGAAAGAGGAAACGAAAAATAAAAAGAATTTTTATTTAAAAAGATCTAGAGATTTGATCATGAATTTTCTTCAACATAGAAAACGATTTAAGATATTTATAATTTTAGTTAGAACAAATAATTATTAAAACATAAAAAATTACTGCAAACAATAAGACATAAACACACACACACAATGCTGACGGAATGAGAAAATAAAAGGAGATATATGTATTTCCAAATTTTTAATGAATATACAGTATAGTTGAAAAAAAAATATATTTTTCCCCAATTCATTTCGAAGCAGAGAAAGATGGACTTAGAAAAGAAAAAGTGGATTCTTTGAATTCGTCTCTTAAATAATGATTCCTTTATTTTCATTCAAGCTGTTTTTTCCCTGTTTTTAAGACGTTCTGGTTTTCTTTATGTATTTCCAACGTAGATCTCCGAAACAAATTCTATTTCATTAACGGAATAAATAAAATTTTACAAAACTTCTCGGGAACGCTTCGAAACTTATGGATTATAAACTAAGAATGCTTCTTACAAAAACATTTTTGAAAATATTTTACAATAGAGTGCAGAAAATATATTTTTGATAGTGACAATAATTATGTGTATTCCCCGTGACTTCTAAAATTCAATTAAATTAAAAATTAGAATGATCGTATTCTAGGTAAAATAAGAAACAAGTCATTGGATATAATTATTTATTTATTACACCATTTACCAAGAATAGCGGATTCTTTGAATTCGTCTCTTGGATAATGATTCCCTTATTCTCTCTCAAGCTGTTTTTTTCTGTTCTCAAATACGTTCTGGTTTTATTTATTTGTTGCCAACTTAGAAGATTTGTTACAAAAAGTAGTATTTTTAAGTAAGTGGAACAATTAAAATAAACCATAGTAATATATACATATATTTAGTCTATTTTTTATAGATTTGAAGGAAAAATAAACAATTATATTATAAAATTCTAAGTGCTATGAACCTTAACTTACAGAGGAAATGAAAAGAAAAAAAATGCGCAGATTTTTTTTTCTTTAAACAATTAGAGAATTATTCTTTAATTTTCTTCAATGTCTGAAATAATGTCAAATAGTTTATAATTTTTTATTAGAATAAATTATTATAAAGCCTAATATAACACTACAAATAATAAGCCACAAACATTTACAAAATGTTGCCATAATGATAAAGAAACAAAAGAGAAATATTTTCCAAATATTTAATGAATATATAGTATAGTTGGAGAAAAAAAATATTATCTGTTCCCCCAATTGATTTCGAAGCGGAGAAAGATGGGCTTAGAAAAGAAAAGTTGATTCATTGAATTCGTCTCTCAGATAATGATTCTTTTATATTCTCTCAAGCTGTTTATTTTCTGTTCTAAAACACGTTTTGGTTTTATTTATGTATTTTCAACTAAGGTCTCCGAAACATTTTTTTTTTTCATTTTCGAAATAAGTAAAATTTGACAAAATTCTACTGTACTTTTAAAAATTTATGGATTATAAACAAGAATATTTCTTGAAAAACATATTGTTTGAAAATATTTTGTAATAATGTGTAGAAAAACAAATAGCTATCTATAATAATTATGTGTATTGCCTCATACTTTTAAATATCACTTTAATTAAAAACTGTAATAAAAATATTTTATGTCTATTTTTTTATAAATTTAAAAAGAAAATAAAGCAAATATGTATATATTGTATAAGATCACAAAGAAAAAAAATAATAAAAAGTGCTGAGAACTCTTTCTGAAAGAGGAAACGAAAAATAAAAAAAATAAGCTTTTTAAAAAATATATATCAACCGACTTTAAAAAAAGCGCTAAAAAGAATTAAATAATTATTTAAAATTCTCTAATGACAAAACGTTATTCAAATATCAGACATCGAATATTAGGTACCGGCATAAAAAAGGCTAAATTTAATTTATATAATTTAATAGCCACCAAACGTGGGTTTTAGAGAGAATATTTTTTACAAGAGATGAATTTGCATATTTATGATTTAATTTATGAATATATACATATAAAATAATGAATTATTTTTGAAGTTGGTGCCAAACAACCACAATCGACAATGATCATTACCATTTTAGTTATTGTACTAGGGGCAATATATTCACAATTCTTATTGTATTTAAAATATTTCGGCACCAACTTCCAAAAGTAATTCATTATTTTATATGTATATATTCATAAATTAAAACATAAATATGCAAATTCATCTCTTGTAAAAAATATTCTCTCTAAAATCCACGTTTGGTGGCTATTAAATTATATAAATTAAATTTAGCCGTTTTTATGACGGTGCCTGATATTCGATGTCTGATATTTGAATAACGTTTTGTCATTAGAGAATTTTAAATAATTATTTAATTCTTTTTAGCGCTTTTTTTTAAGTCGGTTGATGTATTTTTTAAAAAGCTTATTTTATTTCCTACTTTTTAGTTACTCATACAGTAATACTCAATTATGTGTACTGATATGTGATGTCTCTTTGCAATGCATTGACTAATTCATGTACTTTGCTGGGCTTTAAAGTATTAAATTTGTTGGTCAATTTGCTATTTCATTTTCAGCTATTCGAAAGCAACTTACAATGTCGGTTGGTATCGTTGTGGATCTTTAGGTTTTTCGGATGTGGTATCTTGTTTAGATAAGATCTCACTCTTCGAAAATTGTCGCATATCGATTCTGGGAGGACGCGCGCCGGGCCTTTTAGATCCGTTGTGCTTGTGGTTTTTGCAATTGCAACCACTAATTTTTTTAAAGTAATCTTCCACATATTTTAGCGCATAATTTGTAAGGATTGTCTTCGTTTAAATAAAATGACGGTTATAATTTGATTTTATTGCTGACAAAGTTAAAATCATTTATACCCTGGGTAAGCACGCGTTCTCCCGGGTTAAGGACCTCAGAAATGGGTATCGACAGACATGGTTTTCCAAATTGCACAAAAAGTAGGCATTCCAAACTTCCAAAACTTGACGATAGTCGCCTAACGAGTGCGATTATAAGAGTGCAAGGACAACTTACATATATCTGACTTGTGTGCCCGACATGAAAGTTTGCTTATAAGTCTTCGTCAATATACACAGTTAAAAATTTGAAACATTTGCTGCATCGTCACTTCACTGCCTTTACAGAAAACAAATACATCACTCTTGTATGGGAGCATTCTCGTTGGTCAAAATAGAGATATTCTATAAAGGAGGTGCAGTGACGATACAGCAAAAGTTTCAAATTTTTAAAAGTGTACAGGGACGAAATAACGCAAGGAAATTTTTATAATACGAAGGAAGTACAGCCAGGAGCTACACTTAAATAGCGTGTGCAATGGAACCAGCAGGATTCGAACCCACAACTTCCTACGCTCGCAAAGTGCGCGCAACGCGGCGTGGTGTATAAACCCTCAGCGACGAAGGCCCTGGGTGCAAGAAGTTAACTAGCTTCACTTTAATGGCAAACTCATCAAAATGTTTTCCCATTTTCTTTTGTCTTGATTCGTCTCAACCTATCAAATATCCCCTTATATCACTATTTTGATATCCAGGAATTCTGTCAGAAAATCTGAAAGCATCTCGATATTTAACTCGATAGCTGAATCTGAGTCTTAAGACAATATCGATACACATAGCAATGTACTTTAATTTCTTTGTGCATCCGGCATAAAAAGCACCCTGATATACAGGCACTTGTGATCTGACATATAAAGGTACTTTAAAAGTGGATTTTTAGCTTTTTGATACCTACACTATTAAAAATTTGACTCATTTGCTGCAGCGTCACTCCACAGCTTTTATAGAATACCTCTTTTATGACCAATGAGAATGCTCCATAACACAGTAAAGTAACCATTTTATAAAAAAGCGGTAGAGTTACGCTGCAGCATATGGGTCAAATTTTTAACAGTGTATTTCCGATGTCGGCAATCATCGATGCAGACCTTCCATTTTGATGTATACAAGAATTGATCTATTTAAGATTTCGCACTTTGCAAAGGACTCGCATCCTTGCAACAGTGGCTACGATCAGGAATACACTAGATACCGGGCTTGCTCATTCTTTATTACGACGTCACAAAAGGTGGCTGGCCGCTATTTGCGATTGGTACAAACAGGGCTCAAAGTGACGCACCCATCTTTTTGTACCAATCGCTGGATGTCATTTAGCCACCTTTTGTGACGTCATGAGAGAAATGAGCAAGCCCGGTATCTAGTGTTGCCTTGCTACGATCCATATGTATATATTTTTCCCATTATTAAGTTTGACTAATCAGAACCTGCATTTTTCTAAACTTTTCACTGTTTAAGTAAATATCGAAAAGGTCTGTTCACTGTTTAAGTAAATATTAAATATGCAAACTTCTAATTGACCATTCTGATTTTGCTAACAGCGAAAGAGAACTTGGCTGCGATCAGGGGCACGCGAAGAGAAAACTGAGCCCGGGGCAAAGTGTCAATTTGGCGTCCCCTCCCCCAACTTTCTCTTGTAACAACCCAAAAATGACGTTGATACTATAAATTTGGTGCCTCCTATATTTCCGTGTCCGGGGCGACCGCCCCCTTCACCTTTCTTTCGCACGGCGTTGGATACGATCGGTAAGATTTTGTGCTATAAAAGAAACCAGATTGACCAATTAGAAGCCTGCATTTTTGAGAAATTGTCGATGCTTAAAGTAAGTATTTATCTTATTGGTCAATCTCATTTTGCGATAACGCAAAATCTATACCTGAATCCGGTCCTGTCAAAATCTCCCAAGATCATGTATCTGCGTAAGAGTAACACACTGTGAAAAATTTCACCCTTTTGCTGCATCGTCACTCCCCCGCTTTTATAGAATATCGCTCTTTCGACCCATAAGAATGCTCCATAATTGGGTGAAGTAATGGCTTTCTATAAAAGCGATGGAGTGACGATGCAGCAAAAGGATCTAATTTTTTACAGTGCAGGATGAAAAAAGAACGCTTCTAATTGAACGACTGCTTGTAAAAGAATCTGAATTTTTATTTTTATTTTTAAAAAGTTCTGATTAACAGATGGATGGAGCATTTTCATTGGTCAAAATAGAGATTTACACAAACGGTGGAGTCATTATGTAGCTAAAGCTAAACATTTCTAACTGTGGAAATTTTCACATTGATCAATCTTATTTCGCTAACAGTGCAAAATCTATGTAGATCTCGGCCGTTGTCAGACAAGATTTCGCACTTTGTAGAAAAAGAATATCTCGCATTGGTGTGAGAGTGATAGCCTGGAATTTTTTTTATTTATTGTACACACACATCTGACTTGTGTGCTCGACATGAAAGCCTGCGAATACCTGAAAAATGAACGCTAATAATTAGATCACTGCTTCAAAAAGAATTGGAATTTTAATGGTTTTATTTTAAAAAAGTTTTAATCATTAGAATTTGATGAAATTTAAATGGGACCACACGGGCATCTTACACTTTAAAACAAAAAAAGAATTATCAAAATCGGTTCATATTTAAAGAAGTTATGAGTGAACAACAAATACATGCAGATCGAAATCATAACCTCCTCTTTAAAGTCGGTTAATACAAAAGATTGTTCAGTAATATATTTTTTTAAGTTAGAGATTTGATCGTGAATTTTCGTCAACATATAAAACGAATTTTTTTATAATTTTAATTAGAACAAATAATTATTAAAACATAAAGTAATACTGCAAACAACAAGTCACAAATACCTGCACAATGCTGGTGTAAAGAGAATGTAAAAAGAAAGAGAGGAGAATGTAAAAAGAGAAATATTTTCCAAATATTTAATAACTATACAGTATAGTTGAAGAAAAATATATTATCCATTTCCCCAATTGATTTCGAAGCGGAGAAAGATGGGCATAGAAAAGAAAAAGTGGATTCTTTGAAATCGTCTTTCACATAATGATTCCTGCTGTTTTTTTCCTCTTCTCAAAGACGTTCTGGTTTTATTTAAGTATTTTCAACTTAGATCTCCGAAACAAATTCTATTCCATTAATGGAATAGGTAAAATTTTAGAAACTTCTCGGAAACTCTTGGAAATTTATGGAATATAAACCAACAATGCTTCTTAAAAAATTTATTGTTTGAGATATTTTATAATAGTGTGCAGAAAAATATATTTTTGACAGTGATAATAATTGTGCATTCCCCGACCCTTTTAAGATTCACATTAACTAAAAATTATAATGTGGTATTCTAAGTAAAAGTAAGAAACGAGCCATTGAGTATCATTATTTCATTTATTTCACCATTTACTAATTTTTTACAAAAATAGTATTTTTAATTAAGTGGAATAATAAAATAAACCATGGTAGTATATATATGCATATATATATATATATATATATATATATATATATATATATATATATATATATCGTTTTTATATAGATTTGAAAGAAAAGTAAAGCATAATATCATAAAAATTTTAAGTGCTATGAACATTAACTTTTAGAGAAACGAAAATAAAAATAAAAATAAAAGATTGCGCAGATTTTTTTCTTTAAAAAATAGAGAATTATTCTTGAATTTTCTTCAATGTCGGAAATAATTTCAAATAGTTTATAATTTTTAATTAGAACAAATCATCATAAAACTTAATAAAACACTACAAATAACAAGACACCTAGACAATGTTGACATAATGTCAAAGTGCTAAAAGAGAAATATTTTCCAAATATTTAATAAATATACAGTATGGTTGAGGGGAAAAAATATTATGTATTTCCCACAATTCATTTCGAAGCGGAGAAAGATGGTCTTAGATAAGAAAAGTGGATTCGTTGAATTTATCTCTAAGATAATCATTACCTTATTTTCTTATCAAGCTGTTTTTTGTGTTCTCAAAGAAGTTCTAGTTTTATTTATGTACTAGTATATAACCCCGTCAAAAATGACGGAATTTTCATTTTCATTTCATTTTCATAATACTTCATACAAACAAACAGAATGAAGATTTAATTATTGAAGAGTTTGTATTGTAGAAAAGCACATTTTTAAGATAGCAATAAATTTCTTCAAATACAAATAATAAAAACTTTTTTTTAAATTTGATTTTTAGTTTTTGAAAAAATTTTAATTTCAAAATCAAGAGAAGTATTTATTACAACTATAGTAATAATTTGCAAAATAAAACGTTATTATTAGCAATATAATTCGTTTTTAAATATGGCGACCACTTAAATATTTTACTTTGTTTCTCCTGAAAAATAAATAAATAAATAAATAAAAATAAAAAACCGGGGCTTTAGGGGAGCTCCGCCCCCCCGCCCATGACATAGTCTAAATTATTTATTTTTTATATTTACAAAAATGCAATTGTTCAGGAGTTTTGAAAGTGATCGCTGTATTTGAAAACGAGTTTCTCATGCAGTTTCAGTTTGCCGATCGTTTCCGAAAACGGCTTTTTGTCGCAAAAAATCGCTAAGTTTATGGTGCACATCTATAAGTCATCTGTTCCATATCATGCACTAAATATATTAATTACATCAAAGCAGATAAAATTTTGATTTAAGAGGATGTGAAAAAATAATTTTCAGTTATGCTAATGCAGCTATGATAATATGTGATATATCCATTACAACTTGAAGGGGTAAAAAAGCTTATTTTATTTATAATAGGAAACAAAATTTAAACAAATAAACGTCTTAAAAAATTAATAAAACTAAATTTAAAAAGTCCGCAATAGCTAAGTAGAACAATGGTTTAAAAACAGGTTTGCGAGTCCTTTGTTAGGTCATAGATGGCAGCAATAAAGTTTTGTGAGATAAGAGAAAAACGGCGCTTTGAGCCGATAATATACAATCATACTTTTAAATGATTAAAAACCTATCAGTTCACACTTCCGCTGTTATCTTTATGCATTAAAATTGGGTTTTATATTAAAATATGCTGAACAAACATTATTTGAAATGGAAGAAATTTTAAAACAATCGTTTTAGCATTTGTTTTCAGCTAAGCCTAACGTGTCGTTTAGCTGCAGTCGATATCCAAATTGGAGTGGTTTATGCCGGAACCGTTCCTACAGTCTCTGAAGTCACTTTTTATTATAAGTAGATTTCAAACTTAGATCAGAATAAAAATACAGAATAAGTAAAATTTTACAAACTTCTCGGAGACTGTTGGAAATTTATGGATTATAAACCAAGAATGCTTCTTAAAAAACTTATTTTTTGAAAAAAAGAATTATAATAGTGTGCAGATAAAATGTTTTTCTTAAATACTGATAATAATTATGTGGATTCCCCGAGACTTTTAAAATTCACATTAACTAAACATTAGAATTATTGTATTCTATGTAAGAAACGAGCTATTGGGTATCACTATCTCATTTATTCCAGCATTTACTGATTTTTTACAAAAAACGGTATTTTTAAATAATTGGATTGATTAAAATAAACCATGGATATATATATATATATATATGTGTGTGTGTAAAATATTCGCTATAGAAAAGAAAAAAACTTGCACAGTATTTAAATATATTTCAAAGTATAAAGTTTAACATGCATTTCGCAGATTTATTCTCTGAGCTTATAATGTCAAGAGTTAATCAATTCAATATCAATTTACAAAAAAAGACCTAAAATTAAAAATGCAAACACAGAAATGTTAATTACTTACTCCAATCAAATTTATAATAAAATTAATGTTAATTCTATAGTAAATGATACGAATTGCAAATTTCCTATTAAAAATTTACAAATATCTAGAACATCCAGATATCCGATTCCTTTAGGAAGCAAAATATTTAACTATAATTCCTTTTCCAAAAATACCGCTGCAACTAGTACCTTTCCTTGTAAAAGCAAAGACTCTACTATGCAACCATTTATTAATAAAGACCATGGTCATATAATTACTGGTAACCTTAATATTGTCAATGATTTTACACTAAGAAATATTAATGGGTTATGGCACTAAATTTCGACTTCCTTCCACACTTAATGTTAAATCAGTTATAAAACGATTTAATTATGATATAGACTTATTTTTTTTTTATAAAATTTCTATTTCTTACAATAAACCTATCGCTTATTTTCACCAGTGGAAATTATTGGTTATAGATAAGTAAACTCTAGCACTTAACAAAAATGCATCAGAGCTAATTAAAGTGAATACTCGTCACATTTTCCAAAAAATTAATAAATTGCAACAGAACTTTGTAATTACTTATATAGATAAATCACCAAATAAATATGCTATTATTTGTAAATCTTATTATCACAATCTTTTAACATTATCTATTTCATCAAATAGTACTTTCTATAAAACTAATGATGATACAATTGTAAACAATCGTAGAAATAATAATTTTAATAAACTCCTAAATTTTACTCCTACTAACTTTAATTATCCTTATTTAGTACTAATTCCTAAATTTCATAAGAATCCCATTAAATTTAGAACTATTATAATAGGTTGTAATACTTATAACAATTATACTAACAATACTTTATTAATTATTTAAAATAAGATATATAAACTCACTATAGTGAAAGATAATTCACATTGTATCAAACAGTTATCAACTGGTTAGTGTACTTAACCTTTCCACTGCCGGGACCGGATATATCCATTCACTAGGCTGCAGGTTTCACAGCAGTTTAAACTTTATTTAAATTAATATAATTCTACAAATATAATCCAGTTTTAAGATTTTTGAATTAAGTTATAATTGATGCTTTCAAGGCTTATAAGCATATATGTAACAAAAATTTATACGTTAGAAAATCCCTCTTTTTTTAACATTTAAAATAAATTGCAGACAAAAAAAAAAAAAAAAAAAAAAAAACTTTACAATTTTGCCCTTTTGCTCGGCGGTCAGGGGTTTAAAGAAATTAAATGTGTTAAAAATATAAGAACTTATCACTTTAGTAATCTCTTCAATAATATCAATATCTTAGACCTTCATAAAATCATTAATCAAAAATTAATACCATTTAAAAATCAATTAACTCTTCCTAATTATATGGATGAGTCTTATTTTCGCACATTAACTAATCTCATTATACACAATAACTTTATTTTTCACGCTAATAGTCTAAATATACAAAAAGTCGGAGTTCCTCAAGGGGGCTCTACGTCAAGTATTTTGTCCGATTTATTCTTTTAACACTATGAACTCAGTTATTGTAATGACCATCTTTTAATGTTTCGCTATATTGATGACATCATTTTAATTGACACCACTAACAGTGTTAGTACTTCTTTTCCTATAATTTATAACACTAATCTGGAACTTACGGAAAACCTTTTTTCAAACAATAGTATTAACTTTTTGGATTTAGAAATTACATTAGTGGAGAATAAAATAATATTTGATCTATATGATAAACATAAAGATTTTAAAGTTAAAGTTAATACCTTTACTCATTTTAAATTTTGCCTCCATATTTCTGTTTATCGAAATATACTCCTCAATCACTTGTTCAGAATCAAAAGTATATGTTCTCCTCATCTTATAAACAAAAACATTAAACAATTAATATATGATGCGATAAACCACGGTTTTCCTAAGAAATTCATTTACTATTTATTATACAATTAATACTTTTATTACTTATAATTTGCAGTAGAATGTTTATTGTCAGTCACTTTTAACATTTTGAGCATAAAAAAATATATCAATAAAAAATATAAAAAAAAATTACACAAAAAATAAAAAACTATAAAGCGTTAAAAAACATTAATCAATAGGCTGGATGGGTGGGTAGAAGTTAGATTAAGGGAGTAGGGAGAAGCTGCTGGAAAATATATGCGCTTATGTTAATTTTGTTGTTATAAAAAAAGGGGGTGTTGGTGGTAAAAAAAAGTGCAGTGTAACAAGAATATTGTGTTAATTTATTATTTATGGTAATGTGTTGTTATAGCATTTCTTATTTATTCCTCTTGCTTTAATATGTAATGTAGTTTGAGGCTGATCAATGGTTGATAATTTAATATTATTTTATATTACTTTTACAATATTTTAAATTCACATGTTAGTTATCAAAATAAGCTATCCTTTGCTGGTATTTTTTTAAAATGATATAATAAATTATTAATCTCCCGATTTTTGCTTTAAACCAGGGTTGGCACGGTTTAAGCCGGTTGGTTTTAACCATGATTTAAACCAACTGTTTTTTTTTTATGGAAACCAAGTGTTTTTTTTTTCGAAAAAATCTAAAGTTATTTTCTTATTTTTCTCTATAATTTAAGACTTATAAATTATTGTACATAAATATTTTCTACTTTTAACACTTTCATCAGTAATAAATATTAGATGCAGTGGGCCTAGGTTATTTTTTATGTATATGATGAAAATCACTATGCATTGATGAAAATATTCCATTGCTGCAAAGAAAAATCTTAGAACATGTGAATTGATCAAAGATAAAATAGTTTGATTAAAATATTCAATATTTAGTATAAAATATTTTTATTAAAAAATGCAGATTATTTAAAGCAATCTATCATAACATGCAGAAGCTTTTGAATATGGAGCTACATAACGTGAAGATTTTTAAGATTATGGTAAAAATATAAAAGATTTTTTTTTTTTTGACTGAGGAGATTATCTTTAAAAATTAAAATCAGAATATGAAATTGTATAAGAGAGTATTCAAAAATTGGATGCTAGTTATAGTATTTTAACAATAACAAACTAATTCCCCCCCCCCCTTTGTTATCTACTAAATCTAATGACTATAAATGTTGATTTCAATTTGTTTCTCAAAAAACAAAACCCCCAAGAAGTATCTCAAAATTATTTATTCTTTAAATTGTGAAAAATAATATTTACATTCATCAAACTACATCAGATGTTTATTATGAGTTATCAAAATGTTGTTTATAAATGTTTTCAAAGTACCAATGTTTCATTGTGTAGAGTAGTTTATTGTTTGGACATAAGACTGTTTACTAATAACTGTTTAAATTGAAATATTTTTTTTTCCAATTACCTGCATAATCCACTATAATTATTTAATTTAAATTATTTTCAAATTAATTTATACTACATATAATCCAACAATGTCTATTTACATTAATAAATATGTCATGTATCTGTACTAAAATAGGATGTTTAAAAAAAGAAAAGTAGGTAAAATGAAAAGAAAAGGGAAACCCAGTTTAAACCAAAAAAAAACTTTTTTTTAAACCCGTTTTTTTTAACACTGCTTTAAACAAATAAGTATCGTAATTTGTAAAATTTAGTTTTTACGGCATTAATCAATATTTTGCATTAATTAATTCTGTTTAGAAAGTAAAGATAGCTCCACTGCAATTTTTTCTGTTATTAACTACAATAGATGGCGTTCTGTGTAGTAAATTCGTATTTATTTAACATAAAGTAAATATTCATCGATATTTAATCGATTTAAAGTAATTTTATAGTTATGAATTAAAACTTGTTATTAATATAAAATAATTTAACTATTTTTATTAAGTTCTTAACATTTTTGTTTACTAATGTTTTGTAGTTTATTATTTTTAATAATAGTTAATTTAATTCTATATTATAAATTATATATTTTTTGGTTTCTGATATAACTTCGTTGTTAACTGTCAACTGTAACTGTCATTAACAACATCATAACTGTGTTAACTGTCAACTGTCAACTATATATATATATATATATATATATATATATATATATATATATATATATATATATATATATATATATATATATATAAATAAATGTATATATGTATAAAAAAAATTAAAGCTTAATAATTCTAAAAAAATAAGTGCTGTGAAACTTAACTTACAGAGGAAATGGAATGAATTTTCTTCAATGGCAGAAATAATTTCAAATAGTTTATAATTTTCAATTAGTACAAATTGTTATAAAACCTAGCATAACACTGCAAATAATAAGACACAAACACCTACACGATGTTGACATAATGATAAGGTAACAAAAGAGAGATATTTTCCAAATATTTAATGACTATGCACTATAGTTGAGGAATAAAAAAAGTTATCTATTTATTTATTTATTTTTTCTACTTTCTTCTATCTTTACAAGAAGAAAGTATTGGATTCATGAAAATTTTCGACTTCCAGTTTTCAATGGATTTATACGTTTTAGAAGGTCCTGAACACGTTTTGACTATTTTTAGAAAATGTCTGTCTGTGAGTCTGTCCGTCTGTCTGTCTGTCTGTGTGTCTGTCTGTCTGTACGTGACAAAAATTTGTGGGCGCTCTATCTCAAGAACTAATGCTCGAAATTTAATAAAATTTTTTATTCAGTTAGACCTTGATATGAATTAGTGCCTATTGGTTTTTGGTGAAAATTGGCCTGCATAGGCGCTGCTATACTACGTTTTTCATGATTTTCAAGATTGCTATATCTCAAGAACTAATGCACAGAATTTCACGAAACTTCAGATTCTGTGACCCCTTGATATACAAAAACGCTGATTAAGTTTTGGTGTACATTGGCCAGCAGGTGGCGCTGCTATGCCACGTTTTTCATGATTTTCATGATAGCTATATCTCAAGAACTAATGCACAGAATGTTACCAAACTCCAGATTCCGTGATATCTTGAGATACATAGCCGCTGATAAGGTTTTGGTGTGAACTGCCCTATAGGTGGCGCTGCTATGCTACATTTTGCACGATTTTTGCGATAGCTATATATCAAGAACTAATGCAGAGAACTTCATCAAATTTTAGATTCTGTTACACTAGAATATATAACATAATTAAACGCTGATTACATTTTGGTATTAACCTTGCAACAGGTAGTGCACCTATGCTGCATTTTGCACGACTTTTCCGGTAGCTATATCTCAACAACCAAAGCACAGAATTTCATTAAACTTCAGATTTTGTTACAAAATGACATATAACATAATTACACGATGATTACGTTTTGTTATAAATCCTTCAACTGATGGTGCTACTGTGCTATATTTTACACGGTTTTTTTAAACTAGCTATATCTCAAGAATTAATGCACAGAATTTCATCAAACTTCAGTTTCTTTTACACCATAACATAATTAGACGCTTTTTTACGTTTTGGCATAAATTGTCCAAGATATGGTGTTGCTGTGCTACGTTTTGCAAATTTTTTGCTATAACTATATCTCAAGAACTAATGGACGAAATTCCATCAAATTTCAGATTCTGTTAGGTCTTGACATAAACAGATGCTTATTAGATTTTAGTATAAATTACCCACCATGAGGCACTACTAAGCTCATTTTCTCAGAATATTAATTAAATTTTGTGTTTTAGGCTTTTCGGATACCAGAATCTCATTATGCTAGGTCAAATGCTCGGAGAAATTCGATAGTAGGTGACTTTGGGGTCACCACATTTTTTTTTAAATATTAAAATGTACTTATGAGATAGAAGAAAGTTTTGGGATTGGCACATCCAACTAGTTTTTTTTTTTTTTAATTGGAGAACGATGAGCTTAGAAAAGGAATGTTGATTCATTCAATTCGTCTCTGAGATAATGATTCCCTTATTTTCTTTCGAGCTGTTTTTTTTCCGTCCCCCAAGAAGTTTTAGTTTTACTTATATATTCCCTCTTAGATCGCTGAAACAATTTCTATTCCATTCACGAAATAAATAAAATTTTACAAACGTATAGGAAAATCTTGGAAATTTATGGATTATAAATAAAAATATTTTTTGAAAAACTTATTGTTTGAAATTATTTTATAATGATGTATAGGAAGTAAAATGAAAAATAAAAATAAAAGATCGCGCAGTGACGTTATTTTAAAAAAGTTAGAGGATTACTCTTGAAATTTCTTTAACGTAGTAAGCGATTTCAAAGTATTTGTAACTTTTAATTACAAGAATAAAAAAAATAATAATAATAAAACATAAAATACTGCAATAAATAATAAGTCACAAACTCACAAACTGTGTTTACATAATGGTAAATAAAAAAAGAAGAAATATTTTACAAATATTTAACGAATATACACTATAGTTAAGGGGGAAAAAATATCTATTTTCCCAATTGATTTCGAAACGGAGAAAGATGGGCTTTGAAAAGAAAAGTGGAATCATTGAATTCGTCTCTCAGATAATGACTCTCTTACTTTTTTCAAGCTGTTTTTTCCGTTCTCCAAGAAGTTCTGTTTTTATTTATGTTTTTTCAACTTAGATATCTGAAACAATTTCTATTCTATTCACGGAATACGTAAAATTTTACAAACTTCTAGGAAACTTTTGGAAATTTATGGATTATAAAAAGAATATTTCGTATAAACAATTATTGTTTGAAAAGATTTTATGACAATGCGTTGAAAACAATAAATTCTCTACATTTAAGATTTATATGTATTCCGCATTCTTTTAAAATTCCCTGTAACTAAGAATGCAAATATTGACATACTAGAAAAAATAAAAATGTAATCAATGAGTATGAATAGTTTATGTGGTGCATAATTTAATTAATTGTTACAAAAAACAAATTTATTTCAGACGGTATTTTGATGAATTTGAATCATTAACGATAAAAACACACATACACATAATAAATACACACACACACACACATACATATATATGTATATATATATATATATAAAAGTAAATGATTAAAAAAGGATAAGCATATTGGATACGATTATTTAAAAAAAGAAATTGCTATGAACTTCAATGAGAACAAAATTAGAAATAAGTGTTGTAAAATTCGTTTCTCATTATCAGTAATCTTACATCATTTTTCATCAATCTCATCAAACTCTTTTTTATCTCATCCTCAATCTTTCATCAGTAATCTTACTATAACGTGTGATTGAGTGATATTAAAGTACGAAAACTGGGAAATTTGAACTGTGTGCATTAGTGGTGTTTTTATTTAAATATCAAGTTTGAATTAATATATATATATATCAAGTTTGAATTAAAATCAGTACCATCCAAATCCAATTCAGCTGTTTTTAAAAGTGCATCCTTTAAGCAACTAATAGGAATGGTGGTAAATAAATTTTCGAAATCATATTTACCACCATTCCTATTAGTAGCTTAAAGGATGCACTTTTAAAAACAGCTGAATTGGTTTTGGATGGTAATGATTTTAATTCAAACTTCTTTTATAAATTATGCCGGTTTTGCCTTTATAATAATTATGTTTTTACTGGTTCTAAAATATACCTACAAATTAATGGGGTTGATATGGTTACTAGTTCTCATCCACTGCTGCTAACTTATTTTTATTTTTTTATGAATTTCAATATAGTATAAATAAAGCCGATCTAAATTTTTTTGCTTACCGATACATTGATGATTTGATCGTTTTGAATATTAATTCTGATTTTAATGAAATTTCTCAAGAAATTTATCCTAACTCCTTAACGTTAAAAAAAAAAAACTAATGAAAATAGTTTGGAGGCTGATTATCTAGATTTAAAAATAAAAATTTTAATAGATAACAAAATGCAAATTTCTATTTATGATAAGCGTAAAAGCTTTTCTTTTACTGTTAATCAGCTCGTACACTGGTCCTCCAATATTTCAAAACGAATCTTCATTAACATTATAATCAGCCAAATTTTTCGTTTTCAAAGATACTGTGCAGAAAAATATCTATTTCATAGTGATTTTTTTCAATTTAAAAATAAACTTCATTATAAAAACAATATTCCTATCAATTTCATAAAAAAGTACTCTCATTTTGCTGACTTGTATTACCTAAAGCCTGCTTAAGGACGGTTTTATGATGATGTGCTGCATTGGGTGGCAACAGACCTGGATTGTTTTTTTGATTGGTTTGGAATACGGTTTCTACTTTTTTCTGTTTATTTGTTTTGAGTTGTGGCATTGGAGCTAAGTTGGGGATGTGGTTTTTATTCAGAGAACATATTTTTGCATCGTTTACAATGTTCCAGGTGAGACATTCGTTTACTAATGTGGCGCAGGGTCCGGTGGGAGAGCGCGTGAATTATAACCATCGGGTGTTTAACATCTGATTTTTTGCTATTCACCGATCTGGTCGAAACCCACTGCCACTTAAATATATTTTGTTTTTAAACTCGAATGTTCCGCTGCTTTTGTCTAATAAAACCCATCGCTGACGAGGCTTGCAGCCTATTGTTTTTGCATTTTGATTGTTGAATTTTTAATTTTAAGGGAGTTTTTATTTTGTGAGGGGGTGTGCTAGTTGAAGGTTAGCTAAATGGATAATTTAAAAGGTATATTTTTAATTTATGTGTTTTACTGCAGCGTTTCGGCGCAATTCACATGAATTTGTATTGTTTATTGTTGATTGTTTTACATATTGGATATATATATATATATATATATATATATAGATAGATAGATAGATAGATAGATAGATATCGATATAGTTATTTGAATTTATTTCATGCTGTAACTCTCGAATTTATTAACCGATTTGGATGAAATTCATTATGTGCATAGTTGAAGTACAAATGTCTCGACTGAGTTCATTAGCCAGGTTCTATCACCATCTTGTTTAAAAAAGGATGCCATTTGAATTTGCGGAATTTGATTTTGAATTTTTATGTTTTCTAACTTTTTCTTAAAAATGACCACTGTTGTTAACTTACATTGTGTGACTGTTTAAAATTTCTTTTGATATATTTAACACTCTCTTTAAAAGGATATATAAGAGTTTACATCTTGTGAAACAGAACTTTTTCTTTAAGTATACAAAGTTAAAAAACATAAAAAATTCAAAAGAATCAAATGGCCGCTATTTTGAAACAAGATGGTGGATAAAGCAGGCCAACAAACTTGGTCGAGACATTAGTACACCTATTATGCACATAAAATATCATCCGAATTGGTTCATAAATTCGAGAGTTACAGCATAACAAAAATCAGATATATATATATATATATATATATATATATATATATATAGTATATACCGGGTGTTCCAAAAATGACTGATGGATTTTAAAATTCAATAACAAGCAAACGGTGACAGCTATTTAAAAAATTTTTGCAGGAGGGTTATGAATAATGTCAGGAGTTTTGTTACCGTAATTTTTTATTTTAGTTCACATCTCAAACAATAGGTGGCGCTGACGCCGATTGAAGGCCAGGTCGACGCTTCACTCAGCACTGATCACCAGGCCTCCAATCGCCGTCAACGCCACCTATTGTTTGAGATGCGAACTAAAATAAAAATTACGGTAAAAAAAAAAAAAAAAAAAAAAAACTCCTGACATTATACATAACCCTCCTGCAAAAAATTTTTAAATAGCTGTCACCGTTTGCAAATTATTGAATTTTAAAATCCATCAGTCATTTTTGGGACACCCGGTATATGTAAGTCAACATTTCAGGATGGACATTGGATGGTGTTTTGGGATCTAAGGGTCATGATCGCCGGAAATATAGCAAAAATCACAGATGGGTTTTCGCCGGACGGTTACAATAGGTAGTTTGTTTACTATTTGTAATGAAAGCAACCTAAAAGTTTCCTCAATTTTGGTTACCACTGTACACATTTGTCACTGTACGCATTTGTCACGCTGGGTGTTTTCGTACTTTAAGGAAGTTTTAGAGATATCAGCTCTTAGTGTAATAGTATGTAGTAAAGTATCCGAAATCATTTGTTAATCCCTGTAAATACTATCTGTTTTCTATTATATAGGTAGTAACCTGTAGAAAACCTCAGAAACGTATATCAATATCATAAAATACGATGTACTTTAATATTATTAACCGTTTAGACGCCGAATTAATATCGCAATGTAATAATAATTTTGTTTTTCCTATATTACAGCTTCAAATGTTTTAATTTTTGCATAAAAGTTTAGAAAATGCCAAAAAAATATATTTCTGAAATTTTTTTGGCTGTTTTCATTTCAATGTTCGCATTTTGGAACGTGATTATTGATTGACAACCTATGCAAATTAAATATAACGAATTATTTTCCGCTATATGCTATTATATATTGTTCTTGAGTATTTCCTCGAATTCCAAAAACATTTAGATTTCCTAGCGGTCAAATGTAAGTACTATAGAGAAAACTATAAAAGTAAATTTTATACTTTTTATGCAAATTAATGAATTTACATATTACTTAATACCTGTGATAAATGCTTAAACATAAATATTTTCATTTCAAAAGTTCAAATCAACCTTATATTTTATAGGAAAAATAAGGACATCGTTATTATGTTGGAAAATATATATTTTGTATTACAAATAATGCTATGTTCCCATCTGGGAACATTGGCGTTTAAACGGTTAAAACGCGCCCCAAACAATGTTTCCTCTTTCACCATTATGCAATGGAATAATTTTACACATTCCTGTAAATGAATGTTCGAAAAAATTTAGATATTTTACAAAACACACATAATTTCTTAAACAGAAAAATACATTAAAGAATTATTTAAGCGATCAATAACCAATAAACACGAAAGTGCGTATTCCATTTTTTTTTAACTTCGTCATTTATTTCACCGTAATTAAAATGTTAATAGGAAGACTTTTTTTTACATTTTTTAAAAGAATACATTCACATATCACATTGTAAGGATTATTTTAATTCTTTTTCCGCGCTGTTTATTCTTTATCAATCCATATTTTCCCTGTTAAGATAAGAAGAATTCATTTCACAGCATAATTATCTATTCAGTAATAAAGTTTTTTAAAAATCTACAATTCATGCTTGAAAGGGATGTTAGATATGGTCTTTTAACAGTTCATTTTAAAAAGTCTTTCTTCGAGATATAAACGAGAAAAAGCAATCCCTATTTATAGCATTCAATTCTTCAAAATTTGGGAATCAAATTAATTTTATACTTAATTATTGAAATGTCTGATCCATTTCCATAAGAAAAAGTTAATTACTAAATTTTCGAGTAAAAATATTTATTTGTCATTCAATAAATGACAGGAAAATTAAAATAAACATTATATATAATGATACTGGTGATTTTTTTATAATTAAAAGATTATTTTATTAAGGCTATTTCAGTAAATAATGAAATTTTTTATACAAAACTTAGACATTTTAAGTACTGAATAATTGAAACATTAAAAAGATTAACGCAATACTCTTCCATAAATTTAATCTCGAATAATATTCATGGAATTAGAGACAAATGCTATATTTTGGAGAACTGTTTAAATTAATAAATGGATTATTTGGAAATATTTGGGTATAAAGCTCTGAAATAATTACTTTGTCTCAAAAATAAATATAACTTGTTAGATGAAGGATTAAGCCTTTAATCAGGGTTTTACATGACATAAATAGTTTACGTAACGTATTGGAGTTTTTTTTCTGCTTTGTTTTTCGTCTTATACATCTTGTATGTTTGGCATGAAAGTCCGCTGATAAGTCATCATCAATATACAGGATTGAAATTGTATCAGTAAAAAAATAGTACAGAATTACAGCCGGGAGCTCCACAAAGATTGTCCAACGGAACCATCGGGAGTCGAACCAACAAACCTCCCACCCTCTCAAGTGATTAATGGCGTAGTGAACATACTGGAGTTTCTAATTTTTTATAGGGCAGTTGCAATCGGCTGATTTGCTTTTCATCCGCCAACCAAATGTTGGTGATTCACATCCAGCTGTACCCATAATGCTCTCAGCTACCAATCACAACTGCCGTTCAACGATTGTTTGATCTCCAATGGTCGATTTGTGACGTCATATGAAAATGCCCTACACATGTTTATCCGCTGACCCATGAGTATTAGGATTTAATCGCTGATGCAAAAATAACTACTGTAGTAGGCAATAGTTAGTTCAGCATTTGTACAGTCCTTTGAATTTTGATACTAGTGATTTTCAAAGCATTAATCTCCTTCTTTTACTGTAATTGAAGAAATAAAGAATACTTTTAGAAAATATTAGCATTAAAAATTAAGGAAGTACGGAATTCAAAACGGTGGAAAATTTTCCTTACGCCATCGTTCAGCGTATTCTAAAACGTATGTAACATTTATTAAATGAATGATTAACAGTACAATATATAAATACCTATTTCTTGATATATCTTGTCGATATTATAAGTGCCAAATGGGAAAATATGTACTTTGAGATGCAATTTGTTTAAAAAATATATCACAGTTTATATGAAAACTGCATCGCCGTTTGTTTGAAAACCGTATACATTGTAAAAAAAAATCCGTTACATTTACGGAAAAAACTGCTGGCAGTTTATTTTTTTACCCTCATAAACTTGTAATTTATTCATCTATAGAACTCTCATTAAGCTCTCGAGTTTTTATGTCACAAAACATTTCCTCTATTCAGTAATAAGTCGATAATAGATTAATTTAAAAACACCAAGGAAAGGAAAAAAATATACTTAACAAAATAAATGGCATAAGGCAGTTTTTCATCGTCGGTTTAAATTTTATTGCATTTGATAATTAAAATATTTGAATACATAACTATTTAAATCTTTATTTCATTTACCAAGACAAAAAATGCAATTACTAAAATTTTGAGTAAAGACTTGAGTTTTAAGTTAATATATATACCGGGTGTCCCAGAAATGACTGATGGATTTTAAAATTCAATAACTTGCAAACGGTGACAGCTATTTAAAAAATTTTGCAGGAGGGTTATGTATAATGTCAGGAGATTTTTTACCGTAATTTTTTATTTTAGTTCGCATCTCAAACAACAGGTGGCGCTGACAGCGATTGAAGGCCAGGTGATCAGTGCTGAGTGAAGCGTCGACCTGGCCTTCAACCGCCGTCAGCGCCACCTATTGTTTGAGATGCGAACTAAAATAAAAAACTACGGTAAAAAACTCCTGAAATTATATATAACCCTCCTTAAAAATTCTTTTAAATAGCTGTCACCGTTTGCAAGTTATTGAATTTTAAAATCCATCAGTCATTTTTGGGACACCCGGTATATATGCGCGTGTGTGTGTATGTATAAAGCTCTGCAATGTCCGTAATCATTTTATTAACGAGGAACATTTTATTGAGACTATTTATTTAGGTAGATTATATAATCTTTTATCTAAAAGATACATCAAATAAAAATAAATCTTTTTGAGTCAATTTAAAATATATTCTTTCATAAATTCAATTGACAAAGTTATTGTGAATCTAAAGTCAGATTATTTACATATTGGTTTAGAATACTTTAATAACATACAAAAATATCCGCATAGAAAACTCTAAGATAATGACATTTTTCTATAAAATGAATAAGCTTTGTCATATACAAGGGATAAATTTTCATTCTATATCGTATTGCGTAACATATGTACATAATATATGCAATTTACATTTATAATTACGCAACAAATCTGCATATGTAAATATAAATACATATATTTATCTTCCTTCGTACTTCAAATTATCCTTTTAAGTTATTGCGAATCAGTGAATCTCCAATAACAATAATATAATTTATTAGATTAATTTATATCGGATTTATTCATTTATACCGATTTTTGAATCGGTAAATCAATTATAACAGATGTAAATTCGCCTTGTGCGTGAAAAAATTCCGGGCCAGAATTCGAACCACAGATGTATTGGCTGAAGCCAACAATGTTCAATTTGAAGAGCATTGGCGGCTTCAGCCAATACATCCCTGGTTCGAATACTGACCCGGAATTTTTTACCCACATGGAAAATGTACATCTGTTATGATATAATTTGTTCTATTTAAATGTTATTTAATTTTTTTTCTGTTTTTTAATATATTATGAAATAATCCTTTTCACTTCCTTTCAATTTCGTTTAAACTCTAAAAGAATCCTTAAAACAATCAAAAATCAATAGAAATACGTACGTATCATTTGTTACACTCTGTATTTTCGTGCTATAAGGAAGTTTTAGAAATATTCAGATTTTAGTGTAATAGTATATAGTAAAGTATTCAAAATTTTTGTTAAGGGAGACCCGAAACCCAATTCCAGCCAAAAATCATCAAAAGTTAAATTTTTTTTTCTCAGAAAACGATAAAATACATATTTGCGAATATCCATGAAAATTTTCAGAACTCGGGAATACATGGAACAGGTAGAAAATGAGTTTTTTAAATTGTACTCACTATAGAGTTTAAAGGACTAGCGGCCATTTAAATCGGGTTTTCCTGAAAATGACTTTTTTCATATTTTGCCTAAGTTCAAAGTATTAAGGCTCATTGGTAAAATGATTTAGAAACAAAGTGTTTATGTTTTTAGAATCTTAAAAAAAAATTTCATCAAAAGTAAGGAGAGATATATTTTAACTATTTCTGAAAATATTACATAAATTGGCAAACATGAAAATTATAACAAATTTAAGGAAATTTATCATGCGTATTTTTTTTTTTTTTTTTTTTTTTTTTTTTTTTTTTTTTTAGCCGATTAAAATAGAAAATTAAAAATATCTCGCCTTAGTTCTTTTCTACATATTATAACACTATTTAAGGAATTTTAGTAATACCAAAATATTGAGAATTGAATGAGGAGTAGTAATTTTAAAAAGTGTATTTTTCGACAAAAAAAAAAAATCATAAAAATCCCCATAAAAAATATACTTTTTAATAAAAAGTGAACTTTTTTGCTAATTATTCCTTACAAAAAGATTATTAAATAGTTCACCAAAATTCATTACTTTAAAATCAATAATAAAAATTTTGGGTTTTTTCTTACGGGTCTCCCTTAATCCCTTTAAATACTATCTGCTTTCTATTATGCAGGAAGTTACCTGCAGTAAACCTCAGTGCAATTTCAGAATATCATTCTCAGAAAATGCGAAATACTTATTTTATTATAAATATTATTATTATAATATTATTAAAATGAACCCCGAAGAATGTTTCCCCTTACACTATTATGCAATGTAATAATTTTACGTAGTCCTGTAAATCAATAACAAATATTCTTTTCACCACAGATTTTACAGAATAACATTTTAGTATATACTTCAAAGATACATAAGACTTTTGTTACATGCAAAAGAGTGCAAAATGCACTTGAAACTGTTTTTCCCATAGGCCATAATATAATTCAATAATTTTGATTGTCTTTGTAATTAAACTATGCATCCGATTGTCAGAAAATTTGAAATAATTCTTTAAAATTATGCAAAAATTATCTATTTTGAATTTCAAATAATTCCATTGTGTAGTTTGTTCTCTGTAATATGCGGACAGACGGACGGACTGAACGAAACCAAATTGATTTTTTATCACTCCTTGGCTTCTAAGGTCCTCATATGACAAATATTTTGTAAAAACCATAGTATCCTTGACCTTTTTCATATTTTTTTAATAAATTATGTCGAATAGAACTTTATTTTTCCTGTTTGTTAGACGTTAATACACTTACTCCTTATCAATCCACAAAATTCCTTTTAAGATAAGAAGATTACATTTTAGAGTATATTGCTTCATACTTTACTAAAGATTTTTGAAACTTTTATAGTCATGCTCAAAGAGAGGTATAAAGTGGTTTTTTGAACGACTTTTTAAAGCTTCTTTTGAGTTATGAACGCCATAAAGCAACGATACACTCTCTAAAAAACTTTCTTCATTTCACGGAAAATATACTGGCAGAAATGCTGCCGGTATACTTCTTTCAATTTACGGATATACGATTGGGAGAGACATTTCACCTTAAATCACAACAACAATAAATATAATCAAAATATGTGATTTATTTTTAAACTTATCATGGAATAATATTAAATAGAATAAAAAAATAACAATATGAATGAAGAATTCTCTCAATTAAGACTCTTTTATTTCCCTTCCCTTCATTTTATTTTTATATTTCATAAAACACATTTCGATTATAAAATAATACAAAATGCTTTTAATAAGAAGAAAATCCCATTCAAATAATCAATAAAGAAAAAAAAACGTATGGAAACATCTTCGATACTTACATTCGTTGTTCTTAATAGCACAAATGTATCCTAAATGGAATTCTTCTTGCTTTTTACTTTCTCATAAAATTCCATTCACATATATTACACACTAATGATTAATTTTTATGGTTTTTCCATGCTAATTCGCTTATTATTCTCAATCTATAAATTTTCCTCTTACATAACTTTTTATTTTATTTCTTAGAATATTTTTGTATGCAGTAATATAGTCCCTCTGAAATCTTTAATTTATGCTCGATATGAGTTTAAAATGGCCTATTAACGGCTCATTTTAAAAAAAGATCTTTAGAAATATAAATGATACAAAACTTGTCTTTTAATGGCGTTAAATTTTCCCGAATTTGAGAATTAAATTAATTGTACCCTTAATTATTTAATTTTCTATTTCATTTGCATCAAAAAAGTTAATTACTAAAAGTTTTAAGTAAATATCATTTAACAAATAAGTAAAAAAACGGAAATCATCAAATGCAAAAATCTTAACATATATATATTTGTTTTCAAATAATTAGAATTTATTATTAAAATTAACTATTTAGAAGAAAACTGGTCCTATCTAACAGATTTTGGTGTTTTATTTTCGAACATGTGTATTCTTTTTTATGACTATGGTAATGGAAAATATTTCACTTTAAATAAAAAAGCGATAAAAACAAAAAATTATAAATGAAATGCGTCTGTTATTTTTTAATTTGCAGTCCAATAAATATCAAAGATATTATTTAAAAATATGAAGATGCTTTCCCTCACTTAAAACTCATTCATTTGTTTTTACTTCGAAATATTTGCATGTTCCATAAAACATACGACACTTATTAAATAAAAAATAACTTTTAATAAAAGAAAATGCCATTCAAATAATCAATAAAAAAACAAACATATTGAAGCATCTTCCATAGTATTACTCGCATTATCTTAATTGCACAAATGAATCGTAAATGAAATGCTTACTGCTTTTTACTTTTTCTATGAAATTCCTTTCACATATGATCCACAATATTTATTCATATTTACGGTTTTTTCAAGCTTGTTCTTTATCCATCTATACATTTCCCACTTAGATAACGACTTTTTTTCACAGCTTATTTTTCAATTCAGCTATAAATACACTCAATTTTTTTTTAATTTATAGTTGATAAAGTTAAAAATGGGTTTTTATTTGGTGATTTAGAAAAAGTCTTTAGAGATATAAATAAGACAAAATATTTTCTCTTTATGATGTCCGCTTTTTCGAATTTGAGAATTAAATTAATTGTGTACTTAATTATTTAATTTTCTCTTTCATTTGCATCAAAAAAAGTTAATTACTAAAATTTCAACTAAAAAGAGATAATTGCCAATCATAATAGGAGAAGAAAATCAAAATAAATTTAACGCTATGTAATGACTCTGCTGCATTTTTTTTTCCAGAGATTTATTTTTATTAAGTTATCTCAATTCACAGAAGAATTAAATTTTGGTTTCAAAGATGCTATATCTAAACATTTAATTGTAGAATGATTTAAATTTTATAATAATTTTTAACGTATTTTTTATTACGAACTGTACAGAAAAAATAGTTGATTAGTTAAGAGCAAATATAATAAATAACGTACATGTAATTAGTAAATAGATAACACGGTGAAAATAATCAAATACATTTTTTAATATATTTTTTTTTCAAATAAAGAATCTTTATAACTGAAAAATAGGTCTTATCAAACACATTCTTGTGTGTGTGTTTTTTTTCTACAACATAAGCGTATTTTAGTTTAATTAAATAATTTTTCTACAAATATAGAATTGATTGTTTAACCTTTCTTTAAGAGATATTTGTTTTAGTTTTTTTTTGTTACTAAGTACATATAACTACACGTTTTGACAATGCAAGAAAATTTACCACTTTTGAACATGCACGTATATGTGTGTACCGATTTATGACTACGATTGTGTGGAATATTTCTCTTTAAATGAAAACAGCAATAATTCTAAAAAAATGAGAGTATTTGTTTTTCATCTTTTAGAATAATATCAAATAAAATGTATCATTTATAAATGTGAATACAGAATTATAATAGTACTCACCTAAAATTCATTTATTACTTTTCGCTTTGCCTTATTTACATATTTCAAAAACAAGTCATTGATAAATACAAAATGTCTTTTAATAATAATAAAAAAGAAATCCCAGTCAAATAAACAATAATGAAGAAGCATATGAAATTGCCTTTCATATTTTCACTTTTTTGCTTTTAGTATCACAAATGAATTGTAAGTGGAATGCTTACTGATTTTTATCTTTTTATAAAATTCCATTCACATATATTCCACAGAAAAGATTCATTTTTAAGAATTTTCCCATCCTAATACGATTGTTTTTTTCTGAAACTAAAGTTTTTTTTTTTTTTAATTTAGGTAACCATTTTTTTTATTTCACAGCAGATTTTTCGAATCAATAATAAATTTCCTCCAAAATCATTATGCTTCATAAGAGTTTAAAATTTCCTTTTAACCGCTTATTTAAAAACCGGGTTTTGGAGATATAAACGAGACAAAACTGTTTCATTTTATGGCATTAATTTTTCCCGAACACATGGAAAAATCTTCCATACTTTCGTCGGTTATCCTTAATAGCACAAATGCGTAGTCAGTCGAAATACTTATTAATGTGAAAAATAACACTAGTAAGTCTCGATTACGTCCACTAATAACTATATCGTAATACCAATAATAAATATTCTACATAAAAATAAGAATTTATATTATAAAAAAATATTTTGCTTCTAAGGCGTTGTATATTAATAAAAACATTTAAAATATATTAAAAAATTTATTTACATGTTTCAATTCACTGTTACTAGAGTCATCTTCAGAATGTAAATAGAAAAATACGCGCTTTTTAATTTCGATACTGTCCGTGCTACAGTTAAATAATTACCGTGTAAATTGTCTAACCATTCAATCCATATATTTGGGATGCGAAATGATAGTGTATCGTTACAAATATGTTAACTTTTAAAATAAATTTCAATTGATACTCTTATGAATAATTTTAAATAAATATTAGACCTGTATATTAATTTACTCTCGTTAAAATGTATGTTCATGTTCTCTTTTTGATTTAATCTGGATAGAGCGGTTTTCTTCTTGTTAAGTTTTATATTTGTTATATGTTCTTTACGTCTGATTTTAAATTTACGATTGGTCATGCCTATATAAAAGTTTTTTATTTCTCCTTCTCTAATAAATGGAATCATAAAAAACATTATTAAGTCTTGATTACGTCCACTAATAACTATATCGTAATACTAATAATATATGAGGAGACCAGAAGCCAAGGGGTACAAGTGACAAAATGTCGATTTGGAGTAAATTGAGTTTAAAGATAATTGATGTTAAATTGGAACATCAATAACAATTGACTAAATTGAAATAGGAAGAATCTGCTTGTTGCATTCTAATCTTTGAACTCTCATTTCAATAACTGTTAAAAAAATAGAGTACAATTTTCTTTAAATGTATAATTAATCAATATTGTTTGTTTGTCGAAAAAAGTGTTTTATCTCTATAACTCCCGAAATAATCAGAAAATGACCTATATTTCTTTACCTGAAATGAAAAAAGCATATTTCCAGGTACCCTGTGCACTTAACTCAATTTTTTTCAATTTTGTCACTTATTCTCCTTGGCTTCTGGGGTTCTCATATATTCTACATAAAAATAAGAATTTATATATAAAAAAAAAAACATTTTGCTTTTTGTATATAAGACGTTGTATATTAATAAAAACATTTAAAAAATATATAAAAAATTTTATTTACATGTTACCATTTATTAGAGAAGGAGGAATAAAAAACTTTTATACAGGCATGACCCCACGTAAATTTAAAATCAGAAGTAAAGAACATATAACATATAAAACTTAACAGGAAGAAAACCGTTCTATCCATATTAAATCAAAAAGATAATATTAATATACCTTTTAACGAGAATAAATTAATATACAGGTCTTATTTTTTTTTATTATTCATAAGAGAATCAATTGAAATTTATTTAAAAAGTTCACATATTTGTAACGATACTATCATTTCACATCAAAATATTTATGGATTGAATTGTTAGGCAATTTCCACGGTAATTATTTAACTAGACCACGGACAATATCAAAATTAAAAAAGCCAGTGATACATTGAATTTATTTATTTACAACAATTCTTTATACCTATTTTCACGTTCAATTTATTTGTAATTTTTATTTTTCTATTTACATTCTGAGGATGACTCTATTAATCGTGAGTTGAAACATGCAAATTAAAAATGTTTAATATATTTTAAATGTTTTTATTAATATACAACATCTTAGAAGTGAAATTTTTTTATAATATAATTTTTTTTATGTAGAATATATATTATTAGTATTACGATATGCATACTTATTGCTTTTTACTTTTTAATAAAGCCCCATCACATATATTCCACACTAT